>CM036758.1:27111800-27719721 GCA_020796225.1 Arion vulgaris | reverse complement strand
GAGCAAAAATAACAATCACCCAATTAAGATTGTATCTCTACAGGGCTTTAATATGTTTGGAACAACACAATATACAAGCAGAGAGAGGGACAGAATAAGCAGTGTGTTTAATCAGCTACCTACAAGAACAGTAAGCATACTTACACTTCAACATCAGCTGTGGGAGAATGGGCAGTTGTTGGTCTCTCTAGACTGTTATTATGTTGGTTCAGTAATCAATAGCCATTCCTTATTGGGCTTAGCAAGACTGCAGAGATTAATTAGTTAACTTTTTTGATTGACATCATCACATATTGGACACGTTTATATGTGCTTCATCCTTAAATGCCGAGATGCAGCATGCTACTAGGACACACCGTCTATAGTGAAGTCGCTAATTCTCTTTGAAAGCAACCACACACCCTAGAAATTCTGAGGTTCGAGATCAGCTTGGGACAAAAATAATAGATGGGTACATGGAACATGGCTAGACTACAGGAGAACTTGATCCTTTACTTCTAAATTACAAGTACCTTTGAAGTAGGATTAAGGCTAGCCTGAATGGTGAGAGACATGGGGTTATAAGGAAAACCAGTCTCAGAACAACACCATTATCACTTGCAATATCTTCTATCAGTTGCTTAATTGCGAGTTCAGCCTTCATGTTTCCATAATCTCTATATTCTCTTCTAAGAATAATGACAACGTTGAGATGGTTGGCCATACTACCGTCTATTGGGATCCATTGTTCTCCTTTTGGTAGGGTCGCAAATATTTTGTGGAGCGAGCGCCGTACCTCATCGCCACAAAGATTCCTATATTTTACTTTGACCAACGAAATAGTTGATATAATTTGAGACGAAATTTGCTGTTTAATATAACATAAACCCAAAAATTGCACGAATAGTAGAACAAACTCACGAATAAGTTCACCATGAACAAAACGACGAAGTAATTCATTCTAAAAGAATTCGTAATTGATTCATTGGTTACATATTCAACCACCCAAACAGATAACACCAACATATATAGGATCCCCATTGCAACAGCAATTCTGATATTACGGAGATCCGATTTGGTTAGAATAGAAATTTTGTTGTCACTTGACAAGGTCTTACGTTTCTGACTATACTTTATAAGTTCAAATACCATCAAGATTGTACAGAACATGGCGACGAATGCGGGTAAGCCTCTCAATGCTACATGTAATACGGAGCAGTACTGGACGTTAAAATTCGTTATACACTCAAGGTACTGTTCAATAGTATACGTTTCACTAGGACATAAGAAACATTCTACTACAGGTGGAATGATCGGAAGAGATATTAAACCAGAAAAAATCCAATAAAAACAACAAATTTTACAAGAAATGCTGACTGTGATAAGTTGTTTGACCTTTAGTGGGAACTTGATAGCGATAAACTGTTCCACTGAATTCTTGAAGATGAAGAACTCAACACACGTCTGAAGTGTGAAGCTCAAAGGAAATAACATATTATATCTGGCCGTCACATACTGATTGCCAACACCATGTTGCGCAAACGTATATATAATATTACTACATATAGTGCATATACAGCATAACAGTTCGGAAACGGCTAGATTCAGAAGAGAGATGTTGGTGATACTGATCGGTCTCTCGATGCAGAAGATGACAATGCTGAAGCTGTTTAAGAGTATTCCAGATATGCTCAGAACTGGTGTGATATAGCATCCCATGAGATATTCCAATATCATAATTTCTTCACTAAAACCCAAAACTGTGTTATTGCTGACGTAGTTAGACATGTGACTTGTGTTACGAATATCCATTCTGTGGAGGAGATATTAAATGATTAATCAATTATCACATATTCAATATGAAGTAATTAACGTTTTCTTAACACTTATTGTGAACAAATGTTTAACAATTTTAATTTGCTGTTTAGAGCTACAAGTTTATAATTCAATTATAAGTTCCTCGAATTACCAAAAAACAAAAATCATGTTTACTATTTCCTCAATTTACGACGGTAAGATGTGCTTACTATCGTATCTATTATTATGAACATTAGAACTGAGAAATTTAATACAAGGAACATTAGAATTACGAACTGTTGTAACATGAACAGTAGAACAAAGACATGTAGTACAAGGAACATAAGAACTACGAAAGTTAGTTATCAGAAATATTAGAACTGCACAAATTAGAGCCAGGAACATTATAAATAAGAAATTAAATTAAACACCCAATAAACACACCCCAAAACAGCTTATGTATGGTAAGGTAGATTAGGGAATGCTAACCCGAAACAAATGCTTGCAGAAAACAGATGCACCAGGCTGTAAGGCGCATAACGTGGTGCAACGACCCCTCACAATGGATAACGGATTCTACGGTCGCCAATCTGGCTCGGAGATTTACCCACGCAGTAAAAATGTCAGACCTACCATCACGAGGGTGGCCAAAATTTAGAACCAGGAATATTATAAATAAGAAATTCATTTAACACCTAATAAACGCATCCCAAAACAACTTATGTATGGTAAGGTAGATGGAATCAAACGGCCGGTTGGTGGACGGAAGAAACACTTCAAAGACACTCTTAAAATGCATTTAAAATGTTGTAATATAAACACAATGTGCTATGAACCCATTGCCCAAGATCGACAAGTGTGAAGCTGCAACAACACAAAAGAAACTCGCTGAGAATCGTCGTACAGCTAAAGCGTAGAAAAAAATGAGCTAGGCAAAGAAGAGAACACACGACACCAATATTTCCACTCTGTCCTGTCGCAGTGGATTTTTTTCTCCATAATTGAACCCTACCGTTCCCTCTACACACACTAGAGAGAGAGGTGCAACAACGTATACCTGATACTATTGTCATCATCAGTTCAGTTTCAGTTTGGAATATCTTAATCTGACTTCCAACATGTCATATGTGCTTCGATCTCCTTCGCATTATCTCCAACAGCATCTGGTGACCTACCGTATCAGTTCGAAATTGATTAATAAGACGCCTGTTGTTCTGTTCTTGTCTGGTCGCTACAATCTTCAATTCAAGCTCTTGTAATGTGACAGCTGATGTGAATTGGTTTATATGCAATTCCTCTATGTGACCACACTCTGTGAGGGCGTTCAGAATGTCAGCTCTATCCATAGACTCGACCAATATCAATAAATAATCAGTAACTAGATACCTATCTACATAACATCCAAACTCCATCATCCCCGCCCCCATTGTTACACTACAACACAAACAGCAATTTAAATATCTAGATATATCAGTTACATCTGATGGTAAAATGTAATACAGAAATAAAGAGTAGAATCAACCAATCTAAGGCAATTTTCTGGAAAATAAGAAAATAAAACATGTAGTTTAATTAAAAAATTATCATATGAAGTGAGAGAGTGTTACTGTGATATATAGAACCAACTCTGATATACAAATGGGAATCATGTACAATAGATTTTTTTTTTTCCCGATCCAGAAGCACTTGAGCTGAAAGCTCTTCGGCTCGGTGTCATGGACATCGTAACCCTTCGGTTCGGTGCCACGAACACCGTAAATCTGGATTAACCTGTAGCTTTTCTGCCAGTCCACGGAGTTGAACCCGCACATACAGAGGACTTGTCACCCGTAGTCCAACGCGCTACGAACACGCTGGGCACGCGGGCGTACAATCGATAACTAGTACAGTACATTATTAGAAGACACAGATGTGGTTTTACAGTTTTACAGAAGAATGATGAGAATATCATGTACAGATAAAATGACAAATGATAATGTGCTCAAGAAAGTCATCGAGAACGTATCGTTTATAATAAAACGTATCGGAAAGAAACAATAAATCCTCTTTGCAAGTGTTATGTGAAGAAAGAAGCTTGAATACATTGTGTCAACTGGCAAAATACAAGGTATGAGAAATAGAGGTCAACAGAGAGAACAGATTTCAGAAATCTTAACATAATGCCACGACGTGCAAACAGTATCATAACTCATATCTAGAACAAGAGACAAAGAGTTGTGAAAGAGCATGGTAATCTACGCCTACCAGCACAGCACTGGATGATGATAATGATCTACTATCTGATTTTATCACAGATGAAATGATGGACATGTCTTTGCGACATCTTATTTATTTTGATGTCTCATTCTCGTAGAATCTGCATTTTGTTTGCAGATTATCATAACTTCTATCTTCTTGCTATATTCGTTGAACAACTGATGTTACTTTCCGTCATCACTGTGTCAAGATCGATGATAGTTCATGGTCAAGTAGTTCATGTGTCAAGTAGTTCATGTGTCAAGTAGTTCAGTGTCAAGTAGTTCATGTGTCAAGTAGTTCATGTGTCAAGTAGTTCATGTGTCAAGTAGTTCATGTGTCAAGTAGTTCATGTGTCAAGTAGTTCATGTGTCAAGTAGTTCATGTGTCAAGTAGTTCATGTGTCAAGTAGTTCATGTGTCAAGTAGTTCATGTGTCAAGTAGTTCATGTGTCAAGTAGTTCATGGGTCAAGTAGTTCATGTGTCAAGTAGTTCATGTGTCAAGTAGTTCATGTGTCAAGTAGTTCATGTGTCAAGTAGTTCATGTGTCAAGTAGTTCATGTGTCAAGTAGTTCATGTGTCAAGTAGTTCATGTGTCAAGTAGTTCATGTGTCAAGTAGTTCATGTGTCAAGTAGTTCATGTGTCAAGTAGTTCATGGTAAAGTAGTTCATGTGTCAAGTAGTTCATGTGTCAAGTAGTTCATGTGTCAAGTAGTTCATGTGTCAGTATTCATCGTGTCAAGTAGTTCATGTTCAAGTAGTTCATGTGTCAGTAGTTCATGTGTCAAGTAGTTCATGTGTCAAGTAGTTCATGTGTCAAGTAGTTCATGTGTCAAGTAGTTCATGTGTCAAGTAGTTCATGTGTCAAGTAGTTCATGTGTCAAGTAGTTCATGTGTCAAGTAGTTCATGTGTCAAGTAGTTCATGTGTCAAGTAGTTCATGTGTCAAGTAGTTCATATATCAAGTAGTTCATGTGTCAAGTAGTTCATGTATCAAGTAGTTCATGTGTCAAGTAGTTCATGTATCAAGTAGTTCATGTGTCAAGTAGTTCATGTATCAAGTAGTTCATGTGTCAAGTAGTTCATGTGTCAAGTAGTTCATGTAGTTATATTTCATTCTTCGTTATCAAGACAATGTTCCATATATGAATCTTTTCTTGCTTAACTCTCTTTTTTGATCTGTTGAAAAGTTCAAATGTGTATGTTGTCTATTGATACAGCTGTTTTTTTAATGTGTTATTAATAGTAGTTGTAGTAGTAGTAGTCACAGTTTAACTTCATGGCAACGGGTTGCCTCATAATTTCTCCCTTCATAAGTCTCGACACAAACCTGCAGCTTGCACACTCATTAATTGCTTAGGATGCCGCTTGAGTGCCAACACTACAATCCCTTGAGTTTACAGTTCACGTCGAATGGAACAGCCGTCACGACAAAGCACAACAGTTGGCACAGACATTGTTGTATAAGGCATACGATGGATCTCCAGCGACTTGCTATCCTCCATTTTCCCAACACAACCACTGTGAAAACTAACAATAAGCATTCTGAATAAAATTAACAACTCACAGTGTCGCTATAAATACTATAAGTCTGTCCATTAATTCGTGAGCACGTTTGAAATTGATTTTCTCGAAAACTACCTGTTGGATCTCAGTGATTTTTGCATGCAGCCTTAGAATATCCATGACGCTAAAATAAAGCTAACCAGTAGTCCATAGATGCTACGGATTTTGCACATCGGCGAATTCCTTTGATCTTTTATGACAATTGCAAATACGGGGCTCAAATTTTAGATTTTACAGTATCCCTAGAATTTGTCCATGTCAATTCTATTCATAGGTGTATCTCCATATTAACTTGATAGGTCAAGTAATTAAGTGTGTTGCCCTTTATGTGCAATCGTGAACTTGGATACAATATGCAACAGTTAGTCCTCCCTTCGGTCACCATTAGACCCCAGGGTGTCTTAACTTCACCACAAATTGTATGATGGTAGACGCATTTGGATATGGAAATGTATACGTTGCTATTTCTCAGTCTGTAATAAAAATATGATTTGTATCATCCCGAATCTGACGATTCCATGAGGTTGATAATTGTTACTGGCTGGACAAATTGTAATCCATCTCGGTGCCAGTACTCGTCTTCCTCTCGGAGCTCATGTTCGACACACTTCTTCCAGAACTGCATGTCTATCATTGAGAAGGACTCACGTGTCAGAACTTCAACATCACACATTTTAAACGTCCTGTTCTGTTCGGCAACTTGCCCTTTTACTTTAGCCCAGACAAGCTCTATCGGATTGAGGTGAGCATGATATGGAGGTAGTCGCAAAGACGTGTGGCCGTATTCCGCAATGATTTTGTCAATATGAAACACCTTTGTCTTATTTGTCATCCTCACCAGGTGCAACAACTCGGGTTTCAAATATATATCATCGAAGCTGACATTTTCCTTAGCAAGCCAAGTCCTAATTTGATCTTTAGTATTTGATGCAGTTGGTACTTTGTCTTCCGCTGATACTGCGTTGTGATAGGATGCATTATCCATTACCAAGCATGATGGTCTATTTAGAATTGGAAGTAGATCTTTCTCCATCCAGTGCCTGAAAATATGTCCATTCATTTCTGTGTGGTAGTCCCTACCGTCGGTACTTTTGATTGGAAAATAAGTCCAGCGTCATGGACAAGACCTTCTTCACTACTTCCTGCATGTGTTAGTATAATACGCTGGCCTTTGCTGCTTGGTATTTTTCTTTCTGTTCACCGTCTACTGATTGCCATTCTTTAGCATTGGTGTGGTGAGCATTGACCCAGGATTCGTCCAAATATACAATATCATAGCCTTGCCTCTGCCGCTCACGGATCTGCTTCAGGTATTTACTTCGGGCAGCAATTAAATGTGGCTTTTCACAAATAATATTCCTGCCGCCTATAGTTTTTCTGAAGGTGAAGCCGGCGGCTCTTACAATTTTCCATAGAGTACTTTTAGAAATGTCTATGCTGCAATCTGGTTGCAGTTTTAATTTTCAGTTTCCTGAGAGTAACAAGTTGATTTGTCGCAAACATTTTCAAGAGCTCCCGTCTTATGACATCTATGTCAAAGTCGTCAATTGTTCTTTTCCTTCCTTGCTTGACATTAGTGCACTTTGTGTCCTGTTTAATCCATCGGGAAAAGGATTCTCTATTCAGACCAAGCGCCAGTTGCGTTCGTTTCTCAGGGTTATGAATATTGCAATATAGATGACCTCTCTTAGATTCCCTACGGAAGTGTTGGTATAGTAAAACTGTAACCTTCTGCATTGTTATAAATGTGCACTTCAGACTCATTATGAATGTGATATCAATGTCAGTTTTGATAAGCCAACAAATATGATACAATAGCTTCATACAAATAGCGAGATACGCCTATAACTATAAAACGGTATCCCAATTATAACGTCATATGCTTTCCGCTTTCAAAGTCGACTGGGTTAGGTGCACGGGAATTCGTGAAACTCACGATATTTCAATGTTACCATAATGTATTTTTAGAACAACGCGTCTGTGTACCGTAGATCTGTTACTATTGTGTACAATCCGGTGAGGTTGATTTTAATATAACCTGAAGAAGAAATATTTCAAACTACATCAAATTTTCTTGGAAAAAATATTTCTCTAGCGTCATGGATATTCTAAGGCTGCTTGCAAAATTTCACTGAGATCCAACAGGTAGTTTTCGAGAAAATCAATTTCAAACGTGCTCACGAATTAATGGACAGACTATAGTTTGGGATTTCAGATTCTCTAATAAAGGCAGTAGTCTACCTCAGATTATCAGCAACGCCATACAGTTTGTCTTGGAGCTAGTGTAAGCGGGTCACCTCTTTCTTCTCAAGTCTGCATACTGGGGACAGTTCTGTAGGATATCATTCCTATGATTTCTGCTTTCCTGTTTGTGCCGACTTCTTCCCGCAGTAAGTTTTGGCCATCTTCGTAATGGTAGGTCTGACATTCTTACTGCATGGCTATATTTCCGAGGCAGATTGGCGACCGTAGAATCCGTTATCCCATTCCTCATTGTGAGGGTCGTTGCACCATGTTATGCGCCTTACGGTCTGGTGCATCCGTTTACTGCAAGCATTTGTTTCGGGTTAGCATTCTCTGGCGGACACATGCATCCGATTTCATCCAATCATCCTTAGTCGCCTCTTACGACATGCGTGGCAGGTAACAGTGGTTCTATTCTTTACACCCCAAATTTGGGGTAACCACACGGGCGGCAGCTCTTCTAAGACACTTCATCTCTGTCGTTATGATTTTCCGTTCATTAGCTGCTGTTATTGGCCATGTTTGACACTGGTAACATAGTGTTGGCATACAGTCTGTGATATTTATATATAATAAAATAGAAAGAAATAAACTCAGTGTATGTTGAAACTCCTAAAACAGATAATAACTCTGTAGCTCACATAAAACATACACAATAAATCAATCTCTATCTGACTTTATGTGATGGTTTTGTCTTCAAATCTTGTCATGTTTGTACATTAAATAAATAACATGCAGTGAACGTCACACACAAAATGAACTTGTAGAAAAAGTTACCAGAAATATTAACACAACAGAGATAAACAATGTAAAAGTAGAAATATAAGAAACATTATCTAACACAAACATCTTTACATCGTCATTTATATTTTCAAATACAATACGAATTGTATATCTCTAAATATATTGATAATATTCTTGTCTTTATTATTGTCTTCTACCAGGATTGTCCATCCAAGATTTCAAAACATACTTAACATTTTTCAATATTGTATTCATCAACCAACTTTGCTAAAACTTGTCAAACATATTTTGTAATTTGGAAGAGCTCTCACAAAACTGAAAAACTTTACAAAATCTTTGATACACTTTCTCGTTGACCTTCTCTATAGTATTATTCATACAATTGATGTCTGCAGTAAAACTAAGTAACAATGGCGACGTAATTTGTTTGTACTTGTTTCACTTTCTCAATAGTGCTAGAAACAAATTATTATTAAAACAATCCCTCAGTTGTTCAGCAACTGGATAGCAACTCATCCTGTGATTCTGGACAATCGACTTTTTGCCGTCTGTCTTGATAATAACCCATCCAGTTGTTTTAGAGAGTCGTTCAATGTTCTCCACATAATATAAAATGTACAGACAAATACAGTTGATCGAATACTTGATATCAACTCTTCAAGTAATTCAAGTGTGCTTAACTTTTCTCAGTCGTCTGGATAATATTCTAGATTATTTAGATGTTTTAAATTACACAAAAACGATGATGTCAAAGATTGATAACTTCTGGTCAACATTTGTCCAATTTCCGTCACTAAAATGCCCCTTAGTAATGAGAATTATTTTTTTTATATAAATATTTTCACATTTATATTTACGGTTAGGTTGTTTAAGAGAAAACACATGTCATTTTTCATTTGATATAACATGTCAGTGTCTTATATCATGTCAATGTCTTGTTGTGGAATAACATGTCTGTGTCTTGTTGTGATATAACATGTCTGTGTCTTGTTGTGATATAACATGTTTGTGTCTTGTTGTGATATAACATGTCTGTGTCTTGTTGTGATGTGATAGGACATGTCAGTGTCTTGTTGTGATATGATATAACATGTCAGTGTCTTGATGTGATAGGACATGTCAGTGTCTTGATGTGATAGGACATGTCAGTGTCTTGTTGTGATATGATATAACATGTCAGTGTATTGTTGTGATATATCATGTCAGTGTCTTGTTGTGATATGATATAATATATATGTGTCTTGTTGTGATATAACATATTAGTGTCTTGATGTGATATAACGTGTCTGTGTCTTGTTGTAATATGATATAACATGTCAGTGTCTTGTTGTGATGTGACATAACGTGTCAGTGTCTTGATGTGATATATCATGTCAATGTCTTGTGATATGATATAAGGTCTCTCTCTTGATGTGATATAACATGTCAGTGTCTTGTTGTGATATGCTATAACATATCTGTGTCTTGTTGTGATATAACATGTCAGTGTCTTGATGTGATAGGACATGTCAGTGTCTTGATGTGATATAACATGTCAGTGTCTTGTTGTGATATAACATGTCAGTGTCTTGATGTGATAGGACATGTCAGTGTCTTGTTGTGATGTGATATAACATGTCAGTGTCTTGTTCTGATGTGTTATAACATGTTGGTGTCTTATGTGATGTGATATAACGTGTCTGTGTCTTGTTGTGATATAACATGTCAGTGTCTTGATGTGATATAACATGTCTGTCTCTTTATGTTATATAACATGCCCGCGTGCCCAGCGTGTTCGTAGCGCGTTGGACTACAGGTGACTCGTCCTCTGTAAGTGCGGGTTCAAGAAAAGCTACAGTTTCCCCAGATTTACGGTGTTTGTGGCACCGAGCCGAAGGGTTACGATGTCCATGACACCGAGCCGAAGAGCTTTCAGCTCAAGTGCTTCTGGATTGGAAAAAAAAATGTGATATAACATGTCTGTTTCTTGATGTGATATGATATAACATGTTTGTGTCTTGTTGTGATATAACATGTCTGTGTCTTGATGTGATATAACATGTCAGTGTCTTGTTGTGATGTGATATAACATATCAGTGTCTTGATATGATATAACATGTCAATGTCTTATTGTGATGTGATATCTCGCGACCCCGGTCTAGACTGATGAACCAACTTTTATCATGAATTTTACCGTGTTTTAAGGGACTCCGTTCCTGCGTACAGCTTCTCGTGAAGCTCTGTGTTATGGGGCCAGGGTTCTTTTCTTATACCTGCTATCAGTTGACAATCTTGCAGGACGTGCTCTGCCGTCATGTCCGCCTTTTTTGCAGGGGACAGGCTAGTTATGCTAATTTAAAATTTGTTAAACATATGGGCGCGGAGCTTGTTGTGTCCGGTGCGGAGGCGGAGTATGGCAACTTGTTCACTACGAGACAGAACATAGTACCCGTCGCTGTTGTTGTACTGAGGATGGTCTTTTGTCCATTTTACTCTGTAGTGCCAGCCGAAGGTTGTTCTGGCTTCCTCATAACTGATCTCAAGATCAATCTGAGGTAGTCGCCTGACTTCTTTAGCTAGCTTGTCGGCATGTTTATTTCCGCTTATGTTGCAATGTGATGGGATCCACTGAATGACGGTGCGTTTGAGTGCGTACACTAGTCCATCAAGGATCGCTTTCAGCTCATTTATCTCTGCTTTGCCTGCGCTTTAGAGTGCCGTGATGACCGATAGAGCATCGGTGAATGTCTCGACTTTGTTGCGAGAGGTGCCTCTTCTCTCTAGGATCATTTCGGCCGCTGTTCTTATTGCCTCTGCCCGGTAGTTATTTGAGTATTTACCTGTGGCATTCGCTTTTGTGACCGTCATTTTCTTTGAGAGTTTAAGCACTATTCCTCCTCCGTCATCGCTGATTGCGTTCCTTGCCGATCCATCAGAATACACGTGTGTATACTTATTTTCAGGGTTGATGTGATATAACATGCCAGTGTCTTGATGTGATATAATATGTCAATGTCTTGATGTGATATAATATGTCAATGTCTTGATGTGATATAATATGTCAATGTCTTGATGTGATGTGATATAACATGTCAGTGTCTTGATGTGATATAACATGTCAATGTCTTGATGTGATATAACATGTCAATGTCTTGATGTGTTATAACATGTCAATGTCTTGATGTGATATAACATGTCAGTGTCGTGATGTGATATAATATGTCAATGTCTTGATGTGATATAATATGTCAATATCTTGATGTGATATAACATGTCAATGTCTTGATGTGATATAACATGTCAATGTCTTGATGTGATATAACATGTCAATGTCTTGTTGTGATATAACATGTCAATGTCTTGATGTGATATAACATGTCAATGTCTTGATGTGATATAACATGTCAATGTCTTGATGTGATATAACATGTCAATGTCTTGATGTGATGTGCCTTGTCTTTGTTCGTTAAGTATGAAATTGCGTAAATATGTCTGAGTCTGTATGAATATGAGTGTGCGCTTAAGTGCGTGATTATGTGTACGTCTGTGGGATTATGTGTACGTCTGTGGGATTATGTGTACGTCTGTGGGATTGTGTGTACGTCTGTGGGATTATGTGTACGTCTGTGGGATTATGTGCACGTCTGTGGGATTAGGTGCACGTCTGTGGGATTATGTGCACGTCTGTGGGATTGTGTGTACTGTACGTCTATGGGATTAGGTGTTGGTATCGTGATATGTGGTGTGGTAGCAAAATGTAAGTTTATGTGTGTGAGATTTCTATGTAATTGTAGGAAGTGTGTGGGTATGCTTGTCTCTGTCTGTCACATGTGGGTATGCTTGTCTCTGTCTGTCACATGTGGGTATGCTTGTCTCTGTCTGTCACATGTGGGTATGCTTGTCTCTGTCTGTCACATGTGGGTATGCTTGTCTCTGTCTGTCACATGTGGGTATGCTTGTCTCTGTCTGTCACATGTGGGTATGCTTGTCTCTGTCTGTCACATGTGGGTATGCTTGTCTCTGTCTGCCACATGTGGGTATGCTTAGTTGTGTAAAGCAAACAAATTTAATCAGAGTTACAAGTTTTGTTAGAACGTTACAGAGTCTGTTTCTATAATTATGGAACATGTTGGAAAATATGTTTTGACTGCTCGTCTGCAATGAATTCAGTGTTTATTCATGGCGCCTAATATTGCGCATATGGCAGATTTTTAAGCGAATGCTTGCTTTCCCTATCACCACTGTCCCATGTCATTCAGGCGAGTCTTACTCTGACTTCATAGGTGCCTGTAATTTAGATTCCCATGTACAAGATCAGGGTCTGTTTCGATTCTACCGTGTACACACCGATAATGTGTGACTCAATCTGGTCAACAAATTCACGAATTTCTACAGCACATGGACACTAGACTAATGTTATTAGTTTCTCTTTTGTCTTGATCAGAACATTAATTAAACCCATCTTCATCAACACTTGGTCCATGTAGTACATTTAGTTACTGCTTTAATCCTATCTTCATCAACACTTGGTCCATGTAGTACATTTAGTTACTGCTTTAATCCTATCTTCATCAACACTTGGTCCATGTAGTACATTTATTTACTGCTTTAAACCCATCTTCATCAAAACTTGGTCCATGTAGTACATTTAGTTACTGCTTTAATCCCATCTTCATTAGCACTTGGTCCATGTAGTACATTTATTTACTGCTTTAATCCTATCTTCATCAACACTTTGTCCATGTAGTACATTTATTTACTGCTTTAATCCTATCTTCATCAACACTTGGTCCATGTAGTACATTTTTTTACTGCTTTAATCCCATCTTCATCAACATTTGGTCCATGTAGTACATTTATTTACTGCTTTAATTCTATCTTCATCAACACTTGGTCCATGTAGTACATTTAGTTACTGCTTTAATCCCATCTTCATTAGCACTTGGTCCATGTAGTACATTTATTTACTGCTTTAATCCTATCTTCATCAACACTTGGTCCATGTAGTACATTTATTTACTGCTTTAAACCCATCTTCATCAACACTTGGTCCATGTAGTATATTTATTTACTGCTTTAATCCTATCTTCATCAACACTTGGTCCATGTAGTACATTTATTTACTGCTTTAATCCCATCTTCATCAACACTTGGTCCATGTAGTACATTTATTTACTGCTTTAATCCTATCTTCCTCAACACTTGGTCCATGTAGTACATTTATTTACTGCTTTAATTCTATCTTCATCACACTTGGTCCATGTAGTACATTTATTTACTGCTTCTAATTTATCTTCATCAACACTTGGTCCATGTAGTACATTTTATTTCTGCTTTAATCTATCTTCTCAACATTGTTCTCATGTCGTACATTGGTATTTACTCTTTAATCGTATCTTAGTTTAACAAACTTGGCCCATGAGTTACATTTTGTTACGTTAGACCCTGTCTTCTATAATTGGAACATGTGAAAATTTTTTACTGCTTCTGAATGATTCTGTTTATTCATCCTTATTGCCATATGGCAGATTTCAAATTTGCTTTTACCATTCCCTTTCTTCATGCAACACTTCAGGTCCATTAGTTCATTAGTCAGTCTGTTATTCTTGTAACCAAAATACTCTCTCAACACTTGTTTCCATGGATAGACAAATGTTATTAGTTCTGCTTTCAATCCCATCTTCATCAACACTTGGTCCATGTAGTACATTTAGTTACTGCTTTATCCTATCTTCATCAACACTTGGTCCATGTAGTACATTTATTTACTGCTTTAATCCTATCTTCATCAACACTTGGTCCATGTAGTACATTTATTTACTGCTTTAATCCCATCTTCATCAACACTTGGTCCATGTAGTACATTTATTTACTGCTTTAATCCTATCTTCATCAACACTTGGTCCATGTAGTACATTTATTTACTGCTTTAATCCTATCTTCATCAACACTTGGTCCATGTAGTACATTTTTTTACTGCTTTAATCCTATCTTCATCAACACTTGGTCCATGTAGTACATTTAGTTACTGCTTTAATCCTATCTTCATCAACACTTGGTCCATGTAGTACATTTATTTACTGCTTTAATTCTATCTTCATCAACACTTGGTCCACGAAGGAAAATTTTAAAATGTAACAAATAAAGATGAAAATCGCATGAAGCCATATCGAGTCTATAGAGTACAGAGAACAGTCCAGCTCAATCTGTCAATTGTTTCCTTTGTTTTCTAACTTGTGTGATGACGAGCTTTGTTGTGTTGGAGCAACAATTCTATTGTATTCTTGTTAGGCTGAACTCTGCAGAACCACTTATTGAGTTTTGCTAGTGTTTTGATGTTAGATTCAGAATTGATTATCTCACTTTTTGACATCACATGTATAAGAATAACATCATCAATTGTCCAAAACAGATAATGATCATAACCCGTCCTACTGATAAAGTAGTCTTGAATTTATTTCCTTTGATTGTGGACAATGTAACTTTATTGACTGCATCTTATCTTAGTCTCAAAATTATGCGACCAGATTTTATCACATATAACAGCTTTTGACAAAATGTTTTCTCTCTCAGTATCGAATCGTTTCAAGATTTCAGAACAGAATGTTTTACTTTGAAATTTGTGAGACTTTGCGGAACTCATCTAGCGCAAATCTTGGAACATCCAAGTTTTGAACATTGTAATCGCACTTGATTACAGACTGATAGTTGCAAGGTCAATTGTTGACTTGTAATGCGTCCATCATCAGACATAATGATATCAACGTGATATCTACATGTTTGGACTGGTAGCCATTTCAGAACGTCCATAGTATGGAAGTTCATGCTTTTTACTTTATGAAACGTTAATTCTCTTAGCCTGACGTTATTACTATTGAATGTACAACTACCATATACAGCACATCAATATTTGTGAATGTTCACCATAGTTTCTCTTTTTACAACCAAAATCTGATTACAATTCACTGTTTGTAAGTTGCTCACACACGCCATATTTAACTTTTTACTACAGCTGTTCAAATTGTCTAAAAGTAGTGAAATTACATACAAACAATAGAGATTTTTCAAATTTTAAGTTTTCAAACTTTCATGCTTCTGTCTTAATTATTCACTGAGAAAAGTAATGTGTTGCTTTACCTTCTGACTGACATTTATATGTTGCGCCATTTCATTCAACCTGCTGCTGGGTTAATCCGAAGCAAACATGCATTTCGACAGCTTTGCTTTCTTTAACATTTAGCTATTTTCAGCTTGCCCATATTTCAACAGTTTGATGTCTGTCTCCTGGTCTTGTCCTTATCCATTGACTTGTCCAGCTTTTGAGAGCCTGCTGGTACTTATCGCTAGCATTACTCTTTGTATCATGGGACACCACCTGCTTTCACATTTGAAACGGAGACAACAGAGAGATCTTACAGTTGCATATACCATTGATAGTACTGTCCCCTTATAGTTCATGCTATTCATACATTACCCACACCCCCAGTGCATGATGCTGATAGAGATACTCGTAAAAATAATGAATATGAAGAAGTTGATAATGAGGAGGATTTATTTTCAGAGCACTCACACAAGTAATCTATTATTAGATCTCACTGATATAATTGAAAGCTGACATAGTCCAGTGATTTGAACATTGGTTTTACAATACACAGAAACCTGTTTCATCTCTACAGGACTTTAATGCGTTTGGAATTACACAATATACAAGCAGAGAGAGAAACAGAATGAGTAATGTGTTTAACCAGCTAGCTACAAGAACAGTAAGCATACCTACACTTCAACATCTACTGTGTGAGAATGGGAAGTTGTTGGTCTCTCTAGACTGTTATTATGTTAGTTCAGTAATCAATAGTCATTCCTTATTTGGATTAGCACAAGACTACAAAGATTAATTAGTTTAAAAATTAGAGAAAAATTGGACAAGTTTAGAGATTCAGCCTGTTACTAATCTTCAATGCGATTAAAAGACCACAGTCTGAGAACAGTTGTATGAAAACTAGAAAGAGACAACTAAAAGACCACAGTCTGAGAACAGTTGTATGAAAACTAGAAAGAGACAACTAAAAGTAGGAACATGAAATGTAAGGATACTGTACCAGAAGTGGAAGCTAAATAATTTGATACTAGAGGCTAAAAGTATGAAGATCATCATAAGTGGGGGACATAATCCAGATGGAATTACTCAGAGTATATATTAAAATAGAAGAGCATATAATTATTTACTTAGTAGGAGAAGATCGTCGAAGTTGAGTGAAAATACTGATAATAAAAGAACTGACAGAACATATGAGTGGATGCTAGACATATATAGTGATAGAAAAATACTGTTAAAACTAAGAATTAATCTATTCAGCATATCGTTTATTCAAATATATGCACCAACTTTACATTATTTAAACAAAAAGAGAAAATTGAGGGACATTATGATGAGCTACAGAATATATATGATGAAAGTATCTGTAGATTATGTGTAGAGATCAGCATATATTTTTATATGACCGTAGCAAAAATAAGAATGAGGGACGAGCCCTTTCAGTCATCCAAATATATAAATATTAATCAAGATAAAGCTGTGCATGAAGAAGATAAGATAAGGGAAAGATGGAAAGAATACTGGGAATGAAAATCATTGAAAACGAAACATGCATACGACGAAGAAATTGAAATACTAGAAAGTATGGTTAGAGAACCCCATGAGGCCATTACCTTGTAGTGGTGGGAGGGGGCTTGCGTACCTCAGGGACCCGGAGAGCTATGCCGACAGGGTTACCCAAGCCGGGAAGGTCGAAGGAAAGAGGGCAGACTAAATGTGGTCTCCTGGTCCTCCAGGTTGGGGGTTGTGCGATGGACTAACTACCCATCCATTTAAAAAAACAGTAGTTACAGAAACCAAAAACAAATTGTTCAAAACTAACTAGAGGTGCTCGAGTGGAACCGCAGGAAAACGAAAAAGAGGACTCCCTAAGCAGACTTGGAGACGAGGTCTTATTGAGGAGCTGAAGAGTGCTCAATTGACCTGGAAGACCATAAAAAGAACAGCCAGAGACCGAGAAGAGTGGCGAACAACTGTTGAGGACCTATGCTCCACGAGGAGCGGAGAGGGTTAATGATGATGGTTAGAGAAGGTATGAGAAACCCAAAGAACAAGGCTGCAGGAATTGATATAGTAACTCTGGAAACAAATTAAAGCGATGGTAAAAATTTATGTATCCTGGGTACATTACATCGTCAAGAAGGCATGAGAAGAAAGAACTGTCCCATCAGATGGACAACAAGCTATTATGGTACCAATATTGAAGAAAAAGTGAAACAATCAAGACTGTAGTACATAGAGAGGCTTTTCCCTCCTAAGCAATGTGGTAAAAATGTTCGCAAAAGTTCTAGAATCAGTAAATACGACCAATTGTGGAAACTACATTCAGCGCACAACATTTAGGGGTTATAAAAGGAAAAGAGTGTACAAATGCAATATTTGTCATACGGCAAATTAGTGAAAAGACAATTGAATACAACAACAGGGTCAAAGGCGCATAGCCACAACACCGTATCAGGATTAGTGAGCTGGCACTAATCAAGATCCTACCCCACCTCCACGTGGTGACCCTGATAACTGACACCGGTTCCTATTTGGCTAAACGAGTAGGGATCGAGGGACAGCTAAATGTAGTGGTAGTAGTGCAAGCACAGAAAAGTAACGCAGGTTCAAAACCCAGAACAAAATGCACGCATCTCCTGGCCGAAGTCGAATGAAAAGTTAGTGGTTGAAACGTAAAAAACGGCAAAGTAAGAGTCGTCTGTTAACGAATGCTAGCTCCCTCGGAGCAAATGACCGCACTAAAACTGCCATCCCTGGGGCAAAAGTCTAAAAAGTACGAAGTGTAACAATGCAAAAGCCGCACAACGGTTACCACAGTCTCTCGGCCGGCCAGTGGGTAAGTTTCAACACACGAACATAAAAGGATGAGAGGTGCATCAAGAAAAGAGACGTGGTCCCACGTGGGATTAATCTCGGAGCCCGTAGATGAGAGCCTGAACAAATAAACATATAGGATGAAGGGTGCATTCAGAGAAGAGACGTAGGTGACACTCGAAGCCCGTATGTGGGGGCCCCGAGTTGAGTTGCATGCAGGCCCACTAGGTTAAACTCAGAGCCATGAGGTGGAAGCCTGAATTTAGCTCCATGTCCGGAACAGCTAGATGCATGGTGAATGTGAGCACCGTGAGAACTGATAGACACGGTGGACAGGTACCAAAGCAAACGTGGGTGAGAGGACCACCAAAATGTGCAGAAAAACTGGAAAGTCCAGCAGAGGCTTTAATCCAGTGCACGTTTTCCCTCGCAGGGAACTACTACTGCCGTGTAGTTAGATTGGGGACAATCAAAGTCTAGCGGAGTAAACCGTACACAAAACTGGACGAAACCAAGTAGTTCAAAAAAACCGGTAACCTGGGCAGATGACGCTCAACAACCCTGGAGGGCAGGTCGTCTTTGGGTAGCTATCCTAAAAGAAAATAGCAACCTGCTGCCTTAAAGGTCGGCTGGGGACAACCAGAGGGTGTCGGAGAACGAACACAGTAAACGCTGGTTGAAACCGGGCACATCGCCTAAGGATAAGCCAGAGATCCAAGTGGTACTGTAGATTGTGAACGTATCACACCCGTTCTGGGTGTTAGGCTGTTTATATATCACAATAAGAATGATAAAAATGGCAGCAAAAGAACGATCGCGAGAGAGAGAGAATACACAAACCAAATGAATATATCCTTCATGGACAAGAAGAATGGCTTTGAAATGATTAACAGAGAAATGCTGGATTTCCTTATGATTACGGAATAAAAGGACTGATGTTAGACAGTATTAGATCCATATATAAGAAAAGTAAAAATACCGTACGAACAAGATTCGGACTCACAAATTGGTTTTCAGTATATCGGTTGTACGACAAGGATGTGTTTTATCACCTCTGCTCTTCACATGGATAGTATCACCAAAATAGATGAAACATCACTAAACTTAAACGAACAAAATGAACTGCTCTTTGCTGACTACCAGTGTATATTTTCCATAATGAAAGTGAATAGCTGTAAGAACAGATAAACTTACTCAACAATAGTTGACGCAAATACAACATGAAGATGAACATTTAAAAGCAGAAGTCATGACTATAAACAGAGAACATAAAGATATCAATATACAAATAAACGACAAAACTCTAAAGCGGGGGAAAACATTCAAATGCCTCGGAAATATCTTCACATCTGATAGTAGACTAGAAGGTATAGATATCAAAACTAGAATTCAGAAAGCTAACAACGTTGCATACCAACTTACCCCAATCTTGAAACAATAAACAATTCCAATAATGTTGGGACAAATATTATGTTGAACAATGCTACTTTAGTGTTCATGGTGACATACAAATGAATACCAAAGTAGAAATACAAACACATTGTGAGACTACATGAAATGGGGGAAAAATAACACCGAAGATAGATGTGTAACATTCTGTGTGAACTAAACAAAATGATATACATGAAAGGTTCCTAGAGTTGGCAAGAGTAATCAACTTAAATACTTTATTATAAAATACACATTTTACAATTTTATAAAGAAAGAAAAAAACAGGCCAAAGAGTGGAAACAAACTGAACATACATTTCAGTGATAATCAAGATGCGCAAAAAGCTTTAAAGACAAGGACATAAACAGTATGAAGATACTCAAGTGGAATAAAAGCAGCCACAAATAGTTGAAAAATATTTGTATCAAGTGAGAAGAATAGATTAGAATAATGGTTGGCATTCATAAATTAGACTAATAGTAGATATTCATATATATATATGTAGTAGTTTCACCTAGTACAAGGCCCCAGAAAAAAATAATCTCAATGAAAATGGGTGACCAAAAGAAAGGCTCGTGATCGTCCACAGTATTATATTTTTGATTTAAAATATAACATCACTCTTTCCACACTTCTGTCTTACTACAAACTAAGATGTTAGTGAATACAACTAACCTAACACCGTTGTGATCAATTAGCAACAAGATGGATAAATTATTTAATAATGAACTCAGGCTATGCATATATCAATTGAACCTTAGAAATATTCACAGCAATAATCGTTTTTTTAACCTGTCATCACAAATTTGATTGTTATAATACACTCTTCCATTTAAGTAGTAAAATTGTTCAAGTTCGATGGAACCAATGGTTGATAATCACTGGTTGATGATAAGAAGGTTCAGTTCTTTCCTGTCAGATATGGAACGACTTGAACACGGTTGCAGCATCCATCAGGTGGTGGCCGTCATACGTCTATGTAGACGTCTAAGTTCCTAGTTAGGTTCGAGGTAGTGTCGTCTCTGTCCGTTGAGGCACCGTGGTCTGGTCATTCAAGATGATGATTAATTGTTTCTCTGTTATCGTATATGAACAGTCGAATCACAGTAAGATTACTCCTATAGCTATAACTACACTTTCTAGTATGAGTTCTGCCAAGTTGAACTATAGTTGATTTCTCACCTCTAGCAGCAATGTACGCAAGGATACTTGGAAGGAACATTAAATTGCCAGAAACATTTCCTGAGTCTAACCGAATCTGATTCTCTATCATCTACTACTTCGCTGTTTGTTCAACATGTTACCTTTATAAATCTCTTAAATAAATCACCATGTTCAATTGTCTTGATAGATTGTCTCACAGACATACCTTCTCAATAACGCCCTTGAAATCTCTGAATAGTTTTTCCAACGTCCTCTCATCCAGCTATAATGTGTATCGCTCTGTTTTCTTTTGTTGACTTCCCAAAGCAAGGCTCTATAATAATGGCGATCTCTTGGTCTTCTGCTCTACTTCCCTTCAATCTTGCTCACATACCCAGGTCTCTGCACAATCTGTTGATGGCGATCCCCTTGTCTTCTTCTGCCCTACAAGAGGGCCGTGTGCAAAAAGTAACCCGGATGGATTGACCGTTACCTACTTCACTATGTTGGAGTACGGCTGACCATTTTACCATAAACTGGAGTATTCAAAGTATGGTTGGTCAGTTGACCACTGTTCCATCCATTTGTCCTGCATTACCCTGTTACATATTAAAGTATTAGTAGAAATGTGTAGTTTAGAAAAATAATAGAAATTTGTATATATGAATAATAGTAGACATTTGTAGATTAGAATAATAGTAAATATTCATCGATCCGTCCTTCCTTCTTTTTAATTTCGTTCGCTTGAAATATTGTCTACATATTCAATGTTGTCTTTTGTATGAGCTTCCCTGCCTTTTGTAGCTCACACAGCGGTCCGTGTAGTTTTCTGTCGAGTATTGTTTCGTTAGGTCAGTGAGTTTGTCTCAGAGTATCATATTAGGGGCAGTATTGAAGTACGTGCTCTGCAGTCTGGTGTGCCTGTCCACATGTACACATGGCTGAATTGCCACTCTTGAATTTTGAATACGTGTGGCTGCGGAGTCGATTGTGTCCTTTTCTAAGGCGCAGAATGACAACTTGTTCCAATCTGCTGATATTATAGTAATCGTCTTGTATTGGTATTTGTGACTTTCTGATTGATTTAATCATCCTTTTCTTCTGGTTATAGGTAACTGGCACATCCGGTTGCTGTCCTGCAGCATCTTCCTTGGCAGTCAGTCTGCTATTTCATTTCCTGGTATTCCACAGTGAGAGGATATCCACTACAAGACGAACCAGCGCTGCTTGGACAGTTTAGACAGTAGGGTCTGTAGACCTGGCAATTTTCTGAACTGGAGTGCTTGGAGTGTTGATTATTTCTATTAGTAAAAAATACAACAAGTTGAGGATCGAGTCTGGTTTTCAATAGTTTCTCAGTTGCCACCTTGGTTGCCTGAATTTCTGCATCATAGTTGTGACAGAAAATCACCGCTGGTACTTTTATCGCATCTCTAACGTTGTTTGGGTATTCTATGTACACTCCTGCTCCTCCATTCTTCACTACATTTTCTGATGACCCATCCATGTATACCCGGACCCAGAGATCATGTGGGTATTCTTCATCAAGTAAATTGAGAGGGACTGTCTTGCGTTGTATACAGTGCTGCTCATCCTTGTCGAGTATTCCTTTCACTTCTGTCTGGATACACACTTTTGGTTTAGTCTCCTCTCTCCAAGGGGTTTGCTCTGGCACAGACTTTAGGGAATGCCAACTTTTGGTAGGTCTGAAGTTTGCATATTCAGTCTTTTATCCTGATGAATAAAATTGCTTCTTTTCTGTCGCCTCATTGCTAGATTCATCGATTAGAAAAATAGTAGATATTCATAGAATATAATAATAGTAGATATTCATAGATTAGAATAATAGTAGATATTCATAGATTAGAATAATAGTAGATATTCATAGATTAGAATAATAGTAGATATTCATAGATTAAAATAGAAGTAGATATTCTTAACTAAGGTCCACAAATAATGTTAAGAAGGCATTTGACAAGAAAATTAATTAGTTTATTTGAGATTTGTGTCCCCCTAGAAGTCTCATACGTATGTATAGTATTAATTAGTGTATTTGTACAACTTATTATATTGACAGTCTAAGAATATAAACCCATGAATAAATCTAAGGACTTGAAACAGACAGTAAATAGACAGTAAATAGACAGTAGATAGACAGTAGATAGACGGTAAATAGACAGTAGATAGACAGTAAATAGACAGTAGATAGGCAGTAAATAAACAGTAAATAGACAGAAAAAAAAAGATAATAGACAATAAATAGACAGTTAATACACAGTAAATATACATCAAATAGACAGTTAATAGTCAGCAAATAGACAGTTAATAGACAGTAAATAGACAGTTAATAGACAGATAATATACAGTTAATAGACAGTAAATAGACAGTAAATAGACAGTAAATAGACAGTTAATAGACAGTAAATATACATCAAATAGACAGTAAATATACATCAAATAGACAGTTAATAGTCAGCAAATAGACAGTTAATAGACAGTAAATAGACAGTTAATAGACAGTTAATATACAGTTAATAGACAGTAAATAGACAGTAAATAGACAGTTAATAGACAGTAAATATACAGCAAATAGACAGTTAATAGACAGTAAATAGACAGAAAATAGACAGTTAATAGACAGTAAATATACAGCAAATAGACAGTTAATAGTCAGCAAATAGACAGTTAATAGACAGTAAATAGACAGTAAATAGACAGCAAATAGACCATAAATAGATAGTAAATAGACAGCCCCCTCCATCTTAATAATTAACTTGGATTTTCTGAAAAGAGTCCGTTCTTGTTTTGTTTTATTTTTATTGGCCTAAACGCTCTGATATAACTAAACAAAACTCGTTCTTAGGTTGAACGAAGCATGCCTCTGCTGAAAGAAGCTTTAATCCCCAACATAACAAACAAATTACTTCCATCATTCAAAAACACAATATGTCAATCATCTGTTTAATTTAAATATTTAATTATAGTAAATTTTTAAAAAAAAGTATCTACCTTCCAGGCCAAAAATAGAATGACTTTATAAGTCAGCAAGGGAAGCATCCACTCTAATACTGTTATTCAATTCAAGTTATTAGAACTAAAATGTAACTACTAGTCTATTAACAACTTCAGTTATCACGTAGTGACGAAACTTAGATTGTGTAGATAATATACACATCAATTAGTGATTGTAATGTTTGATGGTACAGGGTGTTCAAGATAAAAGCGGTCCGAGTGATACATCAAAAGCTGCCAGTTACTTATTGTGTTGTGTCTATTTACTATTTAAACCGGTTCTGACCAGTGTTGCCAATCTAGCATTTCTAATGCTAGATCTAGTACTAATTTAGCGATCTAGCATCTAGCTGGAAATCTAGCATAACAAAAAAATTAGTTAGCATTTTTAGCATTTCTTTTAGTTTAGTCCATGAATCAGAAAATCGATAAAAGTAAGACGAACAAAAACAGAAAATTTACTACAGCGAGATCCGGGAAATGAATTTCTCAGTGTATTGGACGTACTGTACTCTCTCTCTCTCTGTGGTAAACGCGCGTTTGAAATAGATATAGCTGTAGCTGTAATGGTGTAACTTGTTCAATCTTGTTGGCTTGCCACCAGCTTCTGTATTTGCTCGCAGTTCATCAGTGACTGTTCGTTAAGGCTATAATCGTTTCCAAACTTACGGAAGACTGTGTTAAAAACCTAAAGTGAATCCCTCATTCAGCAATGAGTAAAGCTACACCAACGTATCTGCACACATTTCGAAAGGAGTGGTTAAAAGTTCCTGCTTTTGCAAAGTGGCTATTTGAAGTACCAACTGATTCATCTAAAGCTCATATCAAGTATTCTAGATATGACCGCCCGAGTGGTTACCGGGGCAAAATTTGGGGTGTAAAGAATAGAACCACTGTTACCTGCCACTCATGTCGTAAGAGGCGACTAAGGAGGTTTGGCTGAAATCGGATGCATGTGTCCTAAACGTGTAGAAGTCTATGCGTTTAGGGGCCTACCAAACCAACGTGCAATGTATACACGTTCTTGGCAAACATCAAACATACCACAAAGAGTGATTAAAATTGGTCGTAAAGAACGAACGCAAAGAAGAAGAAGAAGAAGAAGTAGATATGACATTTTAGCTAAGTATTCTCTTTTCAACAACAAGAACGAAAATCCAGACCTTGGAAACTAAATGCTACAGAAAGATCATACGAATATCATGGACAGAAAAAGAAAGAACACTGATGTAAGGAAAAACTGAATGTTACATACAATTGGTTGATAAACAATATACTATACAGAACAATTAAATATTCTGGTCCCATCAATTGTCACGATGGTCTGGAGAGAACAATATTAGAGGGCAATGTCCCAGGACGCAGAGACAGACCAAGAAGAAGATGGCTACAAGATATTAAAGAAATCATGAATATGCCCAACGGCGAAGTTGGTGAACTGGCAAGAGACAGAGTAAAATTTCAGATGAGGTGCAAAGAGAGCAACGTCCTATAATGGATACACACCTTGATGATGATTGTCTTTTAGCAAGTCATTGTGAAACAAAGAAACATAAACTTGCTAGTCCATGTCAAAGTACTTTTCTTACAAGTTTCGTTGCGAAGAAAGATTGTAAGACATCTACACCTGAGGCCAATTTAGCAATGTTTTTTTGCTGTCATTCATCGTTCAATTCTTGTGATCACTTGCAGACTTGTGCAAATATACCATATCAGACAGTACAATATGAAATAAAGTTAGGATGCATCGTACAAATTGTGTAAATATTGTAAAGAATGTCATTGCTCCTTATTTCAAAGAAGATTTGACTACTAATCTTGGACAAGGAAAATTCTGTTTATTACTGGATGAATCAAATGATATCACTGTAATGAGTTATTTAGAATGAGTTATTTATATCATTTTTGCATCCAATTCTAAAATATGTTCAAGAAGTGTACACACTTTTTGAATCAAATAGTGCTGACAAAACAAAATTGCTTTCTGATCTATCTCTTCTTATTAAATCTATTGCTAACATGTTACTACTGCCAACAAGCAACGTTGATCCTCTTGATCCTAACACTAACATTGATGAATTTCTGGATCCAAATCCCCAGTTGGGTTGAAGATTTGAGAAAAGGTTTGGGAATTGATAATTAACCAAAAAATGCAAGTTTCTCAAGTAACTCACATCCGGAAAAGGACACACAACTTTTTATTAGCCTGTACAAAGAGCTGCATAATCGTCTGCCAGAGAACATTGATATTTTAAAGAATATACTCTTGTTCTCAGTACAAAATACATTGACACATATTATATATATATATATATATATATATATATATATATATATATATATATATATATATATATATGTATAGCCTTTTCGTCTGTACAGACGGTCAATTGCAAGTGTTTTACTGTGACAACTTCTGAGTTTTCGCTTTTCTCTTGTCGTTCAGCTCTTACATAAGTCTCTTCTCAAAAGACTTGGCGCCCTTTCGTAATTTGGCTTTCCACACAACTCTGTCATCAGCTAGTTCCTCCCATGTGCTGGGACCTATAGAAAAGTTTTTAATTGAGGCTTTGCTGACACCTTTATATCTGAGCAGTGGTCTGTCCTGGTGCCTCTTCCACTCCGAAAGTTCACAGAACAACATTTGTTTTGGTATGCGATAAGTTTCCATTCTTTTTACATGCCCTAACCATCTTAGTCATCTACTGCTGAGCATGCCCATGATCGAAGGCAGGTTTGCACGTTGCAGTACTTCAGAGTTGGTTATCTTGTCGTACCACCTGATGTTCATAATCTTGTGGAGACATCGAAGGTGAAAGATGTTAATTCCCCTCTCGTGTCTTGAGTAGGCTGTCCATGTTTCTGAGCCATAAAGTAAAGAACTAATTACACAGGCTCGATATATTTGAATCTTCGTCTGCAATGTCAGTTTTGTGTTGTTTCACGCTCGCTTTGATAGTTTGCCGAATGTAGTAGCCGCACTCCTATACGAGCGTTGATTTCTTCATCAAGAGAAAGGCTGACAGTGACCAAGGACCCGAGATAGCAACATTTTTGAACTGGTGTTAGATGGTTACCATTTAAAGTGATATTTGTTATTCCTTGACATAGTACAACTGTTTTGGAGACACTTATAGTCAGAGAAAATAGGTCGCATGCCTTTGACAAATTATTGATTAGGCATTGCAGTGACACATATTAAGAAACATATTATTCCCATGCTAGAATTCTTTCATTTCGATGAAGAAATGAAATCATCAATTGAGATTCAATGCAACAGCATACATTTGGTTAAATGGACTCATATTGCAGCCACTGAGAGATTTTGGTAGGAGGTTTTCAATTATACAGATTCTTCGGGAGGTAACCCCTTCAAAGAATTTGCAACTTTCGCCCTAAGTTTATTAATTTTGATAAATTCTAATGCTGAAGTGGAACAGTAACTCAGCACCATGAATATTGTGAAAAATAAATTGAGAAACAAAATACAGCTGCCTATGCTTCCATCAATTCTTGCAGTAAATGTTGGCTTAAAGAGGCATAACAAATGCTGCAACAACTTTGAATTACTTAAAGATGTCATCACCAAATTTTGAAGAATGGGCTCATATGACCCAACAAAAACTTCAGATGTGCAGTCTGATTGCTCAAAGGCCACAGAAGAGTTGAAGTCTGACTTCTCAAATTACGATGAAATACTATCGTACTTTAATTAATACAACACAATTGGTACTTAAAATATTTTTTGACATTTTCTAGCATTAAAAAAATATATCTAGCATTTTCTAGCATTTTTTCTCTCTAAAATCTAGCATTAAAAGCCGATTTACATTTGACAAACCTGGTTCTGACTAGCTCGTCTTACGTCACATTTGGCATGGGCAAGTCTCGGATACTGGAACTAGTTAGAGAATTAGGCGTTAAGTTTGTACATGCCAGACAGTGTCGTCTTCGTGGTAGAGAGAGAAGATATAGTAATCAACTTCTCATGGGTACGGTGATTAAATGGACTTTGGGATGGCTGCTGCAACGGAGGACAGAGCACGAATAGGAATGCCCAATGTGCTATGACGTCGATCACATAACATAACAACATAACGTCACATTTGTTTATCGCCCCTTCCTGAAATTCAATTACACACCATTTCACACCCTTGACCTATTCTACGTCATAACTGAACCTTCTCATTTTCATAAATATATGACGAGTTAGCTTCTTTGACGACTATGCTTCTTTAACGACGAGGGTGCTTTTATCTTGAACACCCTGTTTAGTCATCATTGTACTACTTTCAATAACCGCGATTGAGGCGATGTCTTTCGTATTGAAATACTCAGCGACAGTGATCGAATTGTGTAGCATCGGTGATGGTCCATGGTGTAATTTTTAAAATGGGTAGATTTTGTATGTTTAATGTGTATTAGTGGATTTTTTCACAGACAACGTCTTTCTAGCCTATTCTTTGCTATGTTAATGTATGTGATTGTTGTACGAGCTCAGTTAAAAAATGTGATCTATGTTTTATCTTCGGTCTCCGAACGGGCTAGAAATTTGACCTATACTGAGATCAGGGATATATAGAAAACGTAGCTCAAGAACTCCAAACGGGAAACTAGACATACTTTTGAAGCGAACACCGTACCTCATCGCCACATAGATCCCCAGATTTTACTTTGACCAAAGAAATAGTTGATATAATTTGAGACGAAATTTGCTGTTTAATATAACATAAACCCAAAAATTGCACGAAAAGTAGAACAAACTTACAAATAAGTTCACCATGTATAAAACGACGAATTCATTCATTCTGAAAGAATTCGAAATTAATTCATTGATTATATATTGATTCACCCAATCAAACATCACTATGATATATAGGATACCCATTGCAACGGCAATTCTGATATTTCGGAGATCCGGAGTGGTTAGATTACCAATTTTATTGTCACTTGACAAGGTCTTACGTTTCTGACTATATTTTATAAGTTCAAATACCATCAAGATGGTACAGAACATGGCGACGAATGATGGTAAGCCTCTCAGTGCTACTTGTAATACTGAGCAGTACTGGGCGTTAAAATTCGTTACGCAGGCAATGCGCTGTGCACTAGTATATGTTTCCCTAGAACACAAGAAATGTTCTATTAGTGGGTGAAGGATCGGAACAGATATTAAAACAGAAAAAATCCAATAAAAACAGCAAATTTTACAAGAAATGTTGACTGTAATAAGTTGTTTGACTTTTAGTGGAAATTTGATGGCGATAAACTGTTCCACTGAATTCTTGAAGACGAAGAAGGTAACACACATTTGAAATACGAAGCTCAAAGGAAATAACATATTATATCTGGCCGTTACATATAGATTCCCAATGTCATGATGCGCAAACGAATATACAATATTACTACATATAGTGCATATACAACAAAACAGCTGGGAAACGGCTAGATTAAGAAGAGAAATGGTGTTAATGCTGATCGGTCTCTCTGTGCAGAAGATTGCAATGCTGAAGCTGTTTAAGAGGATTCCAGATATGCACAGTACTGGTGTGATAAAACAAGCCATGAGATACTGCAATAGTACAATTTCTTCACTAAAACCCAAAACTGTGTTATTGCTGACGTAGGTAGACATGTGACTTGTGTTACGAATATCCATTCTGTGGAGGAGATATTAAATGATTGATCAACTATCACATATTCAATATGAAATAATTAACGTTATCTTTATACTCTTTGTGAACAAAAGTTTAACAATTTTAGTTTGCTGTTTAGAACTACCAGGTTGTATTTCAAATATCAGTGCTTCGATTTACCAAAAAAACAAAAACCATGTTCACTATTTCTTCGATTTACCGTAAAATGTGCTCACTATCTTATCTATTATTATGAACATTTGAATTGAGAAATTAAGAAAAAGGAACATTAGTGTTACTGAATTTAATATCAGGAGCAGTAGGCCTAGCGCAAAGACTTGTACTACAGTGAACATAAGAGCTGCGAAAGTTAGTTTTAAGAAATATTAGAACTGCAAAACGTAGACCATGAACATTATAAATATGAAAATTAATTTTGACACCAAAATAAACGCATCACAAAAAAGCGTATGTATGGTAAGCTAGATGGGAGCAAACGGCTGAACAAAGTGGACAGAAAAAACACTTCAAAGGCACTCTGAAACACATTTTAAATGTCTTAACATAGACACAACGTGCTATGAACCCATTGCGCAAGATCGCAAAGTGTGACTGCTACAATACAAAAACAACTCGCTGAGAATCGTCATACAGCTGAAGCGTAGAAAAAAGCTGTGTGAAATGATAGAACACACGACACCAATACTTTCACTCAGTAGCGGATTGTTTTCCCAGAATTAGACCCTACCGTCCCCTCTACACACAATAGAGAGGTGAAACAACACATGACTGAGGGTATTGTCATCATCAGATCAGTTAATTTCCAGTTTGGAATATCTTCATTTCACTTTGGACATGTTAATAGCTGCTCCGATCTCCTTCTCGATATCTCCAACAGTGCCAGTGACTAACCGTAAAAGTTCGATATTGATTGATGTGCCTACTAATACACTTGTTATGATGTTCTTATCTGGTTGCTCTAATCTTCAATCTAAGCTCTTGTAATCTTACACTACAACAAAAATAGCAATTCAAATATATAGATATATCAGTTACATCTGATGGGTAAATATAAAACATAAATATGTGGAATCATGCACAATAGATAACAAGAAGGGTAAATTATTAAAGGCAACAGAGATGTGATTTTACAGTCTTAGAGAATGCTGTTGATGGTACTAACTTACTTAGTTCCAATGTTGCTGATACTAACTTACTTAGTTCCAATGTTGCTGATACTAACTTACTTAGTTCTAATGTTGATGATACTAACTTACTTAGTTCTAATGTTGCTAGTACGAAGTAATGGAACAATCGTCACGACTTTTGCTAGCTTCCTCAATTTATGGTTGTCCCTATCAAGGCTCAAGGATTCGGTCTTATCAATCCAGCTCTGTCGTGCTCATCGTTTGACCTCACGCTTGTACTTTGCCACCGCTGTCTTGTAAGCAGTATTGGTCGTTACTGTCTGTGCCTGTTCTGCCTCACTTCTTGCCAACTCAAGGTCGTTTTCAAGCTTCTGAACCTCTGCTGTCCAGTATGCCTTGTTTTCCTTTCGCGCGCCTCTAGGAATGGGTTCCCCTGCCGCTTTCAGGATTGCTTGTGAGAGTTCCCTTGCCACGGATTGCATGTATTTGTTTTCATGCATGTTGAGCTGTTCAACCTTTGGCATCTGTCAGTGTTGCGTACTTTTTCCAATTGGCTTTTTTGTAGTTCCACCGTGGCAACCACATTTTTTGCTCAGGTACAAATCTCAGGTCTACTTGCAGCTTGACGGGCCTATGGTCACTATCTCCGAGTTGCTTTGTGACCGTACGTACTGTTTTTGTGAAGAGATCACTTGTTTCAAAAGAAAAATCGGGGTGTGGTCGTATGCCACCTTCTCGAGTAGAAGGTTGGCGGATCGTCTGGGGCGTTGATGAGGAACAGGTTGTTCTCTATCTTCCAGTATTCCACTTCTACGCTTCTGTTGTTCGTTTCGAGGTAGCCCCATCTTTCTGAGTGGCTGTTGAAATCACCGACCACCATGCATGCTGTATCATTAATAGCCATTGCCTCGAGTGACAGCAGAATGTCACTTGGGCAGTATAGGTTATAAAGAAGAATCTGTATTTCATCATATGTAATGAGGACGCCTACGATCTCTGCTGCGCCGGCGCCTCCTGTGGTTACTTTCACTTCCTCTGCTGGAATGCCGTTTCGTACTAGGATGAGTACTCCACCTTTGTGCTCCTCTCGGTCTAATCTGAAGGTCTGGTAACCTCTGATCCCGAATCTATGTTGGGCATTTAAGTGTGTCTCTTGTATGCACGCAACATCAATTTCGTCTTATTGCGAGTGCTTGCTTTTTGTGATGGAGTCCTTCGGCATTCCATTGCATAATGTTTAATCGTCTCTTGCCAGTTCTCGACCGTGTCGAACCAGTCTGCTGAGTAACAAAAACACCAGCAGACACCCAATAGTCCTCGAACAAGATAAAAAGATGTCCTCCGGAAGAAAAGCCGCAAACATTCTAATGCAAAAATATGCCGAAGTCAGCAGAGCAAGCATAGCAAAAGAAAAAGTCGATGACACTAAGAGAAAATATAGAGCCCTCCAAAGCGAGCCAAGAAAAGCCGGTAGTCACCGAACGTATACATTCTCTAGTAATGAGTTGGAAGAGGCATTAAGGGAGCTGAAGCTCAGAAAGACGCCCGGAAAGGATGTGATCACAAATGAGATGCTTACAAATGTGGATACTAGAGCAAAGGCAGCTCTACTGCCCGTTCTAAATATGTCGTGGAGGGCAGGCATAGTACCATGAGAATGGAAGGAAGCTATCATGGTACCCATCCTTAAACCAGGCAAAAATAAACTCGACCCGGCCAGTTACAGACCAATAAGCCTCTTAGGCTGCACGGGCAAACTAATGGAACGCATGGTGAACAAACGGCTATCTTGGCACTTGGAAAGCAAAGGGTTTCTCATGGCGCAACAGGGGGGCTTTCGAAAATACCGATCTACAGAAGATCAGGTAACCTATATCGCCCAGGAAATCGAGGATAGTTTCCAAGAAAAGAAACAGACAGTGACAGTTTTAGTAGATATGGAGAAGGAGTTTGACACAATCTGGAAAGAGAGGCTAAGACTGAAACTCCTCACCCTCGGTATAAAGGAAAGAATGTACAAATGGCTTGATAAATACCTGGAGAACAGAACAGCAAGGGTTCAATTTCAGGGGTACACAAGCATAAAAGCCACATTAGAGCAAGGAGTCCCCAAGGAGGAGTGCTCTCACCAACTCTCTCTAATCTTTGTCAATGACATGGCAACATGCCTACCAAAGCGCGTACACTCTGCTATGTATGCCGACGACCTGGCAATATGGGTGAGGAAAGAGTCGATGCCCATAGCAACAAATCGACTGCAGGATACGCTAAATAACCTTGAAGTATGGTAAAAAAAGTGGAATATGAACACAATCGCTTCTAAAACAACCTACACTGTGCAGAATAACCAGAATCACAAAATTAAGCCTAAAGTCAATAGGCATGCTCTTTCAGAAAGCAAGACCCCAACCTGGGAGTCACACTCGACCGAAAGCTGACTTTGTGCCCCAAATTAAAAATGCTACGCTAAAAGCGAGACAGAGATTCACAATGATGTGCAAACTCGCAGGCTCCAGGTGGGGAGCAAACACCAGAATCCTCAAAACACTCTACTCTGGAAGAATGCGACCTGTCCTGGAGTACGACATTGCAGCATGGAGCAGTGCATCCAACAAGCAATTCACCAAAGTGAGCAATAGTCAAAACCGTGCAACACGCATTATCAAAGGAGCCATGAAGTCCACACCCATAAAGGCGATGGAAACAGTCACAGGCATCCAGCAACTGGTAGACCGAAAGGATAGAAAAGTCATAATGCTGACGGAAAAACTTAAACGGCTCGATTCCCACCCTATGTACGAAAGAATGAACGGACTCGGAAGGGGCAAAATACAGAGAACCAGCTTTGTAAAACGTGCCAAAGCAATGACCCAAGGCCTTAGTCTCGGTCTTAGCAAAGTGCAAACCCAAATTGATACAGGCAAGTGATAAGAGTCCCCTGTGGAAGATCAATATGCCCGAATTAAGGGAATCAATTTCAGGTATACCTAAGAAAGGGCAGCAAGTAAGCTGCGAAAGAAGAGTGGTTACCAAAAAATTCATAGAGACTCAGTACCCTGAAAATGAGTGGACACACGTGTACACCGATGGATCGGCAGTGGACGCAATCAGAGATGGCGGAGGAGGAATAATGCTTAAACTCTCAAAGAATGAGAAGGTCACAAAATCGATTGCCACCGGAAAGTTCTCAAACAACTACCGAGCAGAGGCAGAGGAACTAAAATCAGCAGCCCAAATGATCCTAGAGAAAAGAAGTCCCTCGCACAACAAAGTCGTGATATTCACCGATGCTCTATCGGTCATCACAGCCCTACAAAGCGCAGCCAAAACTGAACACACTGAACTGAAAGCGATCCTCGGTGTACTAGTAAACTCACTCAAACGCACGGTAATACAGTTGATACCATCACACTGCACAACATAAGCGGCAACAAGGATACCGACAGGCTAGCCAAAGCAGGTAGGCGACTACCGCTGACTGATCACGAGATCAGCTCTGAGGAGGTCATTACAACCTTTGGTTGGCAGTACAATAAAAATTGGCCAAAGGACCACCCGGAACAAAACAGCAGTGATGGGTACTATGGTCTGTCCCGGCGTGAACAAGTTACCATATTCTACCTCCGTACCGGCCACAACAGACTCCGAGCCCAAATGTTTAACAAGTTTAAAATTGGCACAACTAGCATGTACCACTGCGAAAAGGCGGAAATGACAGCAGAACACATACTGCAAGACTGCCAGCGGTTCGCAGCCCTAGGAAAAAAAAACTTAGCCCGATAACACTGAGCTCCACGAAAAGATGTACGGGGGGACGGAGTCACTAAAAGCAGCGGTAAACTTCATGATAAAAGAAGGTTCATCGTTCTAGGCCGGGATCGCGAGAGAGGGGTTGGTTTGACATAAGACATAGAGTCAGACACAATTTCATTCTTTAACATATATGCTAAAAATCATCATGAGGAATGTTTCAAAAGATAACATGAAAAAATAACGCAATTCCTTATAATCTATGGAAGAAAAAATACCTAAGCTAAGATATTCTGGCAATGCTGTGTTACTGTCAATATCTAAAATAGGGGTTGAGAAACTAATCATGGAACTGCAAGAGAAAAACGAAAAGCAAAATCTATAACTCAATGGAGCAAAAACTAAAATTATGACAACTGATAAAACATACATGACAAAGGATATTTTTATCAGCGGAGAGAAAATAGAAAATGTGAGCAGTTTTAAATATCTCAGTTCACTGCTAATAAGAGATGAAAAGTGGATAAAGACAATTAGAAGAATAACAGGGGTCACAGTTTCATGGCGGAAACATGTGCCAGGGTTAGCGAAGGGGCACGCTAACCAAGACCCTGCCCCTACCTCCACGTGGTGACCCTGGAAACAGACTTTGGTTCCGGTCTGGCTAATGGGGCACGGATCGGGAGAACTACTGGTAGTGGTAGAAGTGCAAGTACGAAAAAGAAATACAGGTCCATACCAACAAAATGCACGAATCTCCTGGTCGACGTCCAACAAAATATTGCTGAAGTTCCCGAACAAAATAAAACAGCAGCGAAACGTCTCTGACATAAGCCCCACTCCCCGGAGTAAGGACCGAACACACGTCGCCATCTCAGGAGTAGGAGACTCCAAACACAAGCTCGACGTGTAAGTCAAAGGTCCCACCACAAATATCAGTTTCTCTGCCTATTGGGAGACTAGTAAACTAGTAAACATGAGAGGGTGAGGGGTGCATCCAGTTACGAAACAAGTGCCCACATAGGGCGAAACTCGAAGCGATGAGGAGGGGGCAAACATTGCCAGCTCGGAGGCAAGAATAAATAAGTCAGATGCGTAACGAATGAAAGTCTACCCTCGTGTCCGTACGAGGGAAGATTGTAGCTGACTCCGCATCGGTGGCCTGGTGCAGATACATGTGCAGGGCATGGTTTGCCGAGCGCAAAACATAAAGTTGCGTTTTTAGTGCATAGCGAAATTACCCTTCCTGGGAAAACCGTGCAAGGTACTGTTGCGATAACAATTAATATCCCCGGAAGAACTGAGGTGGTTGATGCCAAACGGAAATGCCAGCCTTGGGGCAACCGGGCAAGGTAGTATTGCAGTTACTACTAACATCCCTGGAATAATTTAGGCTGGTGATGGTGGCAAGCGCAAAATCTTCAGTTACGTTGCTAGCGCCGATTGAAACGACCCTCTACATTATTTGTGCTTGAACCCAGGTCGGTGTTTTCCGAGGATAACTGCAAATTGCCACGTACCGACACGCGTCTGGAAAAGACTGAAAATATTCCTATTCATCAAACATTGATCAAACTCAAAAGTGAACGGTAAAGTAAGGTGGATAATGTAAAGATCTGACAGGCTGTACTGATCCGAACATTGGCGAAGGCCGATACTTTACACCCTGTTTAATACGAGTAAGACGCCGTCTGAGGACAAGCTGATAATCATCGAGAAATGTTTCTAATCCGGAACGACCTCACATTCAGAAAGGGCACAACAGCGTAACTCACTGTCTTGGCTTAGATCACAAAGCCAAAATTTACGGCAAAACTGATCGAAAAGGCGAAGATCCGGGCCAACATAGTCGGCAGAAAGGATCGTACCCTAGGAAAAGTTCACCCTAGTAAATCAAAAGCTAGCTGAAACCGGATGGGCGAGCCTAGTCACCATGGGTGCACAATCGACCCGACGTAAATCACTCCGTTCTTGTCAAAGGACCAATTATATATCACAAAAAAAATGATGGAATTGGCCGTGAAGAATGATCGAAAAAGAAGAATAACAAATATGGTCTGATAAAGAAAATAAACAACTAAAAAAATATGGAATGAAACTGATGATTTAAGCATGACAGCAGTAGATGTGGCACATGTGACCTTTGAGAGAAATAAATTATTGAGGACTGTTAGGAGGCAATGTTCAGCTCAAGATAAGCTATTTGATGATGATAATAGTAGCAACAACATTAGAACTTGTTGAGTTAGAAAGTATAATAGTACTAGCAACATTAGAACTTGTTGAGTTAGAAAGTATAATAGTACTAGCAACATTAGAACTTGTTGAGTTAGAAAGTATAATAGTAGCAGCAACATTAGAACTTGTTGAGTTAGAAAGTATAATAGTACTAGCAACATTAGAACTTGTTGAGTTAGAAAGTATAATAGTACTAGCAACATTAGAACTTGTTGAGTTAGAAAGTATAATAGTACTAGCAACATTAGAACTTGTTGAGTTAGAAAGTATAATATACAAACATTAGAACTAAATTAGTTGAAAGTTAAAGTACTCACACATTGAAATTTGTTAGTTAGAAAAGATAAATACAAAATCTGTGAATTAATATATAAAAGTTGACAAAACATAAAATCTGAAATGTTATATAAATACAATGAAAAAACCAAAATATATAAAAAATGATTAACATACAGTCTGTGATATTTATATATAATAAAATGAAAAAACATACAGTCTGTGATATTTATATATAATAAAATAGAAAGAAACATACAGTATGTGATATTTATATATAATAAAATAGAAAGAAACATACATTATGTGATATTTATATATAACAAAATAGAAAAAACATACACTTGTGATATTTATATATAATAAAATAGAAAGAAAACAAACACACTGTATGTTGAAACTTCTAAAACAGTCAATCACTGTGTAGCTCACATAAAACATACATAAGAAATCAATCTCTATCTGCCTTTATGTGATGGTTTTGTCTTCAAATCTTGTCATGTTTGTTTAATACGAGTTATTAAATAAATAACATGACAGTGAACGTCACACACACAAGTTAACTTGTAGAAAAAGTTACCAGAAATATTAACCCAACAGAGGTAAACAATGTAAAAGTAGAAATATGAGAAATATTATCTAACTCAAACATCTTGACATCGTCATTTATATTTTCAAATACAATATGAATTATATATCTCTAAATATATTGATAATATTCTTGTCTTTATTATTGTCTTCTACCAGGATTGTATATCCCAAGATTTAAATTAAAATTGATAAGTATTGTATTCATCAATCAACTTTGCTAAAACTTAGATAACAATATTTTGTAATTTGAAAGAGCTCTCACAAAACTTCAAAACTTTTACAAATCTCAGATACACTTTCTCGTTGACCTTCTATATTGATCTAAAAACATTATCAAATTAAAGGATTCACTTAGTTGTTCAGCGACTGGATAGCACCTCATCCTGTCATTCTGAACAATTGACCTTCCCCGTCTGTCTTGATAATAAGACATGCAGTTGTTCCAGAGAGTCGTTGAATGTTCTTGACACAATGTCAATTGTACAAACTGATAAAGTTGAACAAATATTTGATAGCATCTCTTCATGTAATTCATGTGTTTCTCATTCATCTTAACAATATCAAAGAGAGTATCCGATTTATTTTCAAAAATTGAAATCGTAGTAAAACGATGATTAAGAAGATCGATAACTTCTGGTCAACATTTGTTTGAATTATTTCCATTTAGAAAAACGAATTACTTTTTTTAAATAAACATTTTACGATTTATGATTAAGATGTCTATGTTTTTAGTGAAAATACATTAATGTCTTGTTATGACACGATAAAACATGTCAGTGTTCTAATGTGATATAACATGTTAGTGTCTTGATGTGATATAACATGTCAGTGTCTTGTTGTGATATAACATGTCAGTGTCCTGTCGTGATGTGATATAACATGTCAGTGTCTTGATGTGATATAACATGTTAGTGTCTTGATGTGATGTGATATAACATGTCAGTGTCTTGATGTGATATAACATGTTAGTGTCTTGTTGTGATATAACATATCAGTGTCTTGTTGTGATATAACATATCAGTGTTCTAATGTGATATAATATGTCAGTGTCTTGGTCTTGTTGTGATATAACAAGTCTGTGTCTTGTCGTGATGTGATATAACATGTCAGTGTCCTGTCGTGAAATGATATAACTTGTCAGTGTCTTGTTGTGATATAACATGTCAGTGCCTTGATGTGATATAACATGTCAGTGTCCTGTCGTGATGTGATATAAAATGTCAGTGTCTTGATGGGATATATAACATGGCAGTGTCTTGATATGATATAAGATGACCCTGTCCTGAAATGAGAAGCAGGCAGGTTGGCTAAGGTGGGAACAAAACTTATACAACACAGAGGCGTGTCGTCAAATATACTATAGGATTCGCCTATTCTCCAAGAACCGAGACTTTATCAATCAATCAAGTGTCATGCCTGCCGGCGTAGGCGACCATGTCTCTCCACAACTCTCTTTGCTTGGTGCATGTAATCAGTTCTGACGTCGATATTTTGTCGAACCATGATGTCAGGCCATCCAACATCTTCTCCTCTGTCTTCCACGATCTCTCCTTCCCTGAATTTTAGCTGTAGTCACCAAATGTTCTAAACCTTCTCTTCGCATTATATGCCCGAAGAACCTTGATTGTCGGATTCACAAGACTTTATAATATTCTAATTTAAATTAAATTTCCATGTGTCATAAAAGCATCAAATAAACGTACTGATTACACAGCATTAATATTTCTCACAATTTGAGTCACAATACTCAAACTATAATTCCTGCTAATTAAGAAACCTAAGACATCACTCTGACATCGGTAGCGCTTGTTTTTGTTTTACAAAAGTGGATCATGAGGTAATCGGCTCTTTCCGTGATGGGACTTGGTTCGTCGAAGCGATTCCCCAAGTGACAGTCTGTGTATGTATATGAAAAACACAACACATGGCGTTCTGTAACAAGTCTATTTATTTGCCGTTTTCATCTTCTAGGTTGTAGTGCTTTGATTATTAACCTTATTTAGTTGTTCCCATTAATGAAAGCGATCTGGGGAGGTGTTCAAGTGTTCGATTGTCAATATATTGTGACATCGCTTCAAAGTATGAAATATAGCTGGGGACTAGATTTCTCAAAGCGTAGAGCATATTATAGAGACAAGCGACAAGTAAGTAGATCAGAGGTACACTCAATACTGCATGCAGTGGCGTTAGCTTGTCACATGAGTTCTCGACCGATTATTCGCAGTATCATTTGGAAGTCTCAGTTTGAAGAAAAGTATCAAATAATAACGAAAGGTACAGCCACAGAGATTTCTGTAAGAATGAAAAATGAAAGACTATATGTGCCATTTCAAAACGACTATTATATTGGTACTTCTTCTTTCTTCTTTCTTTTGTCGTCACACTGCTACCGGGTTGTTGCCCAGTGTCGAGGTTTTCTGTTTTTGTCTTGCGCTGTTCTGGTGGGCTTGTGTGATTGTTATCTTTGCTCTTTCACATGATTCTGTTACGCCATCTAACCATCTTTTCCGTGGTCTTCCTCTTGCCTTCTTTCCCGATGTTCTGTTGTAGAAGACTGTATACTGTGGAGTTTGGATGCATTCTTATTAAGTGGCCAAACCACTTCATTCTTTGTTTATCTATGTAATTCAAGCACGGTTTTGTGCCAACTTTCTTTCTTATGCTGATGTTGGTGATTCTGTCTTTTCTTGTGTTATTGGTAACTTTTCGCAGGCAACGCATTTCACATGTAGTTATTTTTGTGACTGCGCTTTGCTCAATGTCCATGTTTGGCACTGATAACACAAAGTAGGTATAAAAATGCTGTTGATCATCTGTTGCTTAGCTGCCTGTGAAATGTTTGGGTGCCTTAACAATGGGGCTAGCTGGTAGGTTACAGCATTTGCTTTTGTACTCTAGCCTCTATCTCTCTATCTAGTCTTCCGTCTTCTGTGAATATGCTTCCTAAGTATTTGAATTCTTTCACTTGGTTTATTTTAGTGCCATTGACATGGATGTCTAGATTATTATGTTTTCTTCCCATATTCATTATTTCTGTTTTAGTGTTGTTGATTTTCATGTCATGTTTTACACAATTTTTGTTCAAGGTGCCAATATGATGTTGTAGATCTTGTTCATTTTGATGTATCAGGCACTGATCATCTGCAAACACCAGTTCATTTATTTCATCATTATCTGAATTTGACTCTTGAGTTATTTTATCCATATATGCAATAAATAGTAGTGGTGAGAGGACACAACCTTGTCTAACACCTGTTGTAATGGAGAACCAGTCGGTCATTCCTTCTGTTGTTCTTACTGTACTCTGGCTATCTTGATATAAGGCCATGATATTACCTAATAGTTGTCCCTGGACGCCATATTCTTCAAGGATCTTCCATAGTTTGCACCTGTTTACTCTATCAAATGCCTTTTCTTGGTCTATAAATATAAGCTGTTTACTTTGATTGTATTCAATTGTTTGTTCGCAGATCTGTCTTAGTGTAAATATTGCGTCTGTGCAGCTCTTACCCTCCTAAACCCAAACTGGCTATTGCTTAACTGGGGCTCTAATATATGTCTTGCTCTTCGCTCCAATATTTTTGCAAACATTTTTCCTATATGGCTCAAAGAAGATACCCTGTATGTTTCACACTTTCTTTTGTCTCCTTTGTTCTTTCATATTGGGACTATAATAGCTCTCTACCAGTCATCTGGAGCCTCTTGTGCCTCCCAGGCTATGTTAAAAATTCTGGTCAGCCATGGTATTGCTGTTGTCTTACACGCAAGTAACATTTCTGTTGTAATGCCATCTATCCCTGCTGCCTTTTTTCTTTTGCTTTGATTTAGTGCCATTTCGACTTCGGATTCTAAAATGTTCAATTGTTGGTATTTTCCATGTTTCATTTGAAATGTTTCTGTATGTGTTTCGCAGTTTAACAGTTCCGTAAAATATTCTTTCCATCTGTCTTTAATATCTTTGCTGTTGGTAAGAGGTTTCCTAGATTTGTTATTTATAATGGTGACTGGATTTAATTGTTCTTCTCTTAGCCTCATTGCCTTGATGCTTCTGTAAAATTTTCTTGGTGTCTTAGTGCATAGTTCCGCTAAATGTTCTCTATATTTTGCCCAAGATTCTGATTTTGATGACTTTACTTTATTTTTACTATTCATTCTTGCTGTTCTGTATTTGGTGTAGTCTTCATCTAATTTTGACTTTTGCCACCTGTGAAAACATTTTTCTTTTCTTGTATAGACCTTTTAACTTCTTCATTCCACCATGCTGTGTGTTTTTTGTGCTTATTTAACTTTTTAAGTCCACAATTTTCTTTCACTATATCCAAGATATTTGTTTTGAAGATTTGCCATTCCTTATTTATGTTGCTTACTCCTCTAGGTTGTTGAAAGCTGATGTAACTGCTCCTTCAATTTGATTCATAATTTCATTATTATTTAGCTTTTCAATATCTATTTTTTCAATTTGTTGAATTGTACTCCTGTCTTGTTTTCTAATTGGTTTTTGTAGATATAATACCACTGGTCTATGATCAGAGTCTAATATTGCATTTGGGATGGCTCTAGCGTTTTGTATTCTCCATCTTTCCCCCTTTTTGCTAGTATAAGTCGATCTGTGATGCTTGATTAATATTATTCCATTTATACCAGGTTAATATCTGGCTCCTGCTATGTTGGTAAAATGTATTGGTGATAAATAAATCATGTTCTGCACATATATTAAGCAGGTGTTCCCGTTGCTGTTGCATTTCGTTGTTGTGTCGCTGAATGGTCCTAGATGTGTCTCCCATGGTGTTCTTAAACTTGGTACAAAATGGTTATATTGAAATCAAGAATCACATTCGGCCGTGGGTTGCCGCGATTGCACGGCATGTAGTAAGAGAGTTACCCTAGTAAATATAGTGTCGCAGAAATCAGATGTGCTGGCTTACTTGTAGGCGCATAACTGGCACGACGTACAATCGCTCTTAGGTTCGAATCACATACAAATCACAAAAGTGGTTAACAAATGGTTGATATGGAGCGTTTTAAGAAGAAACAGATTGTATCAATTGTTGGCATTGTGTGCTGTTGAAAACAGATTGTATCAATTGTTGGCATTGTGTGCTGTTGAAAACAGATTGTATCAATTGTTGGCATCGTGTTGCTGTTGGAAACAGATTGTATCAATTGTTGGCATTGTTGTGCTGTTGAAAACAGACTGTATCAACTGTTGGCATTGTGTGCTGTTGGAAACAGATTGTATCAATTGTTGGCATTGTGTGCTGTTGGAAACAGATTGTATCAATTGTTGGCATTGTGTGCTGTTGGAAACAGATTGTATCAATTGTTGACATCGTGATGCTGTTGGGAAAAAGATTGTATCAATTGTTGACATCGTGATGCTGTTGGAAACAGATTGTATCAATTGTTGGCATTGTGTGCTGTTGAAAACAGATTGTATCAATTGTTGGCATCGTGTGCTGTTGGAAACAGATTGTATCAATTGTTGGCATCGTGTGCTGTTGGAAACAGATTGTATCAATTGTTGGCATTGTTGTGCTGTTGGAAACAGATCAAGAAATGTGAAGTAATAATGGTTTTTGTGATATCAGTCATTTTCACAAAGCCAAGATGTGACACAAACAGACTCACATATATCCGCAATAACTACATTAAAAACTTTCGAAGAAACTAGAATAGATTTGTAATTGAGTGAGCAGAAAAGGTTTTAAAATATAAAGCATAAGTATATTCAAACCAGGAACTACTGAGGCGATTAATTGATGCGGCCTGTTTTTTTTGCTAAACCTTCTTCTTCGGCGTTCTCACTAGATTGGATTTTCGGATTCTCTAATAAAGGCAGACGTCTCTCAGATTGTCAGCCACACCATACAGCTTGTCTTGGACGCTGTGTAAATGGGCAATTTGTTCTTCTCAGGTCTGCATACTGGGGTAGTTAGTAGGATATGCTCTGTTGCTATACTCGCTAAGCCACAAGGACACAGGTCGTTGGCGCCTATCTTGAATTTAGTTACATGTGTTGTCTTATTCTGTTATGACCCGTTCGGTGGCAAAGTATGACTGTCTGGCCACTTCTGGACAGTTGGAAATATCCATCGTTATTGTTTGGTTTTGGGTGCTCTTTCTCCCACTTTGCTTTGCAGTGCCCTCTGGGGATGGTTTTAGCTTCTTCATAGCTGACCAGGTTGTCGTCTTGGGACATTTCTGCTCCCTCTTTAGCCAGTCTGCCAGCATCTTCATTCCTTTTGATTTTGCAATGTGAGTGTATCCACTGGATTACTACCCTCTCAGAATCATGGGATAACTGGGCTACGATTGACCTGACATTATTTAGGGTTGTGCTCCTTTCAGATTTCAGTGCTGAGATAACAGACAATGTGTCTGTCAAAGGCACTATTTTTCTATGTATTTGGTTCACATGTTGTAGTACCATTTTTGCAGCTGTACTGAGGGCTTCTACCTCAGCTCTGAAATTGGTTGAAAGCTTGCCAGTGGCCAGAGCTAAGGTTTGTTCTTCTCCATATTTTAGTCGGAGGACAACTCCCCATCCTCTATTGTGGATGACATCTGTAGCTGAGCCATCGGCGTATGCACGTGTCCCAAAGGGTTGTTTTTGTTCATGTGTTTTTCTACGATGAGCCTTCTCTCAGGTCAGGTCTGTTTTCTTTCTTGTCAATGCCACTTATTTCTTCTGAGAGCTCTGAGAGCCTGCATGCCCAGGAGGAGAAGCTGGTTGGTTTTATGTGTCTTGGTTGAGCCAGTGCCCATATTGGGTCTTTGTAAGCAAGTTCTTTGGAGTTTGCCACGAAGTTACTTCTTTTCAATCTGCCCTTACCGTAGCTGTTGATTCGGGTGTGCATTCAATGGTTCATCAGTCTTTTGTATTTTTCTCTTTGCTGAGGTACCTTCATGTCCCGTCTGTCCTCCATTGGCGGAATCCCTGTCACAGTTTCCAGTACTTCTATAAGAATAGACTTCATGGCTCCAGTGATGATCAGTGAGGACTGATTTTCCATTCTGCTTACCTTTACGAATTGTGTCTTGGAGTTTGTGTATCCTAGACTGCTATGCCTTACTTAAGTACTGGTCGGACTCTTCCAGTGTACAACCATTTCAAAATGCCACTATCTACACCCCAGGTGGTGCCTGTTAGTTTGTTCATGATCCCCATTCTCTGCTTTGTTCTTTTCCCAGCTTTGCCTATCTGTGTTTTTCAAGTCAGTCTGCTGTCCATTGTCATTCAAAAGTCACCAAAAAAACCCAGGAAAATTTCAATAACCGGGGAAACTACATTAAATTCATGCATTTACCTTATGAATACTATAGTAAATTAGAGTTTCATCTTCAGATTTGCGGCGGATGGGGGACTTTAAAGGAACCTCTAACTTAATTTAAAATGACTTCATTGAATGTGTTGGTGATGTCATTCTGGATAAAATTTCGTCAGAACTAAAAGATGTATTCTTTTCTAGCAGTAATATTAGACAAAGCTAAGGACATTGCAAAGCTCTCTCGAAAGACATATGCTGTGTAAAGTGTAAACGGTAAAAGTATCCTTGCTAAGCTGCCTTGTTCCTGAACTTAGTCCCGTTTGAGCAAAGTCACCGAACGCCACTGAACACAAACACCTAGTGTCCCTACCAGAAATCAAGGCATATCAAGCAAAAATACAAAAAGTTGTGGAGGCAGCAAACCCACAGCACACACCCACAAGATCCCAATAGCAGACTAAACAGAAAACAGCACACAACAATTTTTCGCATAAAAACATGTCACTGCAGGCTCAATCCTTACATGCACAGAATAATATCTTAATTTTGTTATATACAGTGTGCATGTCAGACAGAAACACAGACTACAGAGCACATCCTGCAGTCGTGTCAATCATACAAACACCAACGAAACTAAACATGACATCACGAACAAAGCTTACAGAGCAAGCTATGGGGAACTCTCTAGGAACTCCAAATGAGACTAGCATACGAAAACGAACGCAAAACAGATGAAGAAGATGTTATATAAGGAAATAGAAAGAAACAAGCACAGTCTATGATATGTATATATAACTAGCATTATACTCGTTCTTCGCACAGGGAATTCAGTTTAAATCTATTTGTAAGTCCCTTAAAGAAACATTCCCGGTTGCCTCAAAATCGGCTTTTCTTCCCCATTAAAAACAATATGATTTCTCTCCATGCTTGGTTATAAAACTTTGTCAGTTGACCACATATAATTAAAATGTCCCTTATTCCGATTGCTAGTAAAACCTGATACAACAGAATTCCCGTCCCAGTGAAAGTTGACAAATAACAATTTGCGCTTTATTTTTAAGTTTTATTTTCAAACATTTTAAAACTACCTACAAATGATGTTGCCGAAGAATGATAACTTCTGGTCAATATTTATGTAAGTTAGCTCCCTTAGAAATGATAATTATTTTTTCTTATAAATGTTTTACGATTGATAATTAAGATTAGCTTATTTTTAGAGAAAACTGTATGTCTTGATATGATAAAACATATCAGTGTCTTGATGTGATATAACATGTCAGTGTCTTGTTGTGATGTAACATGTCAGCGTCTTGTTGTTATATAATATGTCAGTGTCTTGTTGTGATATAACATGTCAGTGTCTTGATGTGATATAACATGTCTGTGTCTTGTTGTGATATAACATGTCAGCGTCTTGTTGTTATATAATATGTCAGTGTCTTGATGTGATATAACATGTTAATGTCTTGATAGTGTATGTGACTGTCTTGATGGTGTATGTGAGTGTCTTGTTGCTTAATGAACTGTTATGTTAGTGTCTTGATGGTGTATGTTAGTGTCTTGATGGTGTTTGTGAGGGTCTTGATCTTTCATAAACTAATATGTTAGTGTCTTGATGTTTCATAAACTAATATGTTAGTGTCTTGATGGTGTTTGTGAGGGTCTTGATGTTTCATAAACTACTATGTTAGTGTCTTGATGGTGAATGGGACAATGTCGTTAGTCTTAGTAATACTTATGAATCTTTGAGTTTGTCATGTGAATGTGTATGAACATATTGTGAACGTGTGGGCATGTCTTTGTGTGCCAATTGTGAGAATGCCTGTCTGAATGCGTGCTGTCAATTTAATTCTTACTATAGTCTGTCCATTAATTCGTGAGCACGTTTGAAATTGATTTTCTCGAAAACTACCTGTTGGATCTCAGTGATTTTTGCATGCAGCCTTAGAATATCCATGACGCTAAAATAAAGCTAACCAGTAGTCCATAGATGCTACGGATTTTGCACATCGGCGAATTCCTTTGATCTTTTATGACAATTGCAAATACGGGGCTCAAATTTTAGATTTTACAGTATCCCTAGAATTTGGCCATGTCAATTCTATTCATAGGTGTATCTCCATATTAACTTGATAGGTCAAGTAATTAAGTGTGTTGCCCTTTATGTGCAATCGTGAACTTGGATACAATATGCAACAGTTAGTCCTCTCCTTCGGTCACCATTAGACCCCAGGGTGTCTTACAAATTACAGGGTTGTTACAATTACAAATTGTAATCCATCTCAGTGCCAGTACTCGTCTTCCTCTCGGAGCACATGTTCAACACACTTCTTCCAGAACTGCATGTCTATCATTGAGAAGGACTCACGTGTCAGAACTTCAACATCACACATTTTAAACGTCCTGTTCTGTTCGGCAACTTGCCCTTTTACTTTAGCCAAGACAAGCTCTATCGGATTGAACATGATATGGAGGTAGTCGCAAAGACGTGTGGCCGTATTCCGCAATGATTTTGTCAATATGAAACACCTTTGTCTTATTTGTCATCCTCACCAGGTGCAACAACTCGGGTTTCAAATATGTATCATCGAAGCTGACATTTTCCTTAGCAAGCCAAGTCCTAATTTGATCTTTTGTATTTGATGCAGTTGGTACTTTGTCTTCCGCTGATACTGCGTTGTGATAGGATGCATTATCCATTACCAAGCATGATGGTCTGTTTAGAATTGGAAGTAGATCTTTCTCCATCCAGTGCCTGAAAATATGTCCATTCATTTCTGTGTGGTAGTCCCTACCGTCGGTACTTTTGATTGGAAAATAAGTCCAGCGTCATGGACAAGACCTTCTTCACTACTTTCTGCATGTGTTAGTATAATACACTGGCCTTTGCTGCTTGATATTTTTCTTTTCTGTTCACCGTCTACTGATTGCCATTCTTTAGCATTGGTGTGGTGAGCATTGACCCAGGATTCGTCCAAATATACAATATCATAGCCTTGCCTCCGCCGCTCACGGATCTGCCTCAGGTATTTACTGCGGGCAGCAATTAAATGTGGCTTTTCACAAATAATATTCCTGCCGCCTATAGTTTTTCTGAAGGTGAAGCCGGCGGCTCTTACAATTTTTCATAGAGTACTTTTAGAAATGTCTATGCTGCAATCTGATTGCAGTTTTAATTTCAGTTTCCTGAGAGTAACAAGTTGATTTGTCACAAACATTTTCAAGAGCTCCCGTTTTATGACATCTATGTCAAAGTCGTCAATTGTTCTTTTCCGTCCTTGCTTGACATTAGTGCACTTTGTGTCCTGTTTAATCCATCGGGAAAAGGATTCTCGATTCAGACCAAGCGCCAGTTGCGCTCGTTTCTCAGGGTTATGAATATCGCAATATAGATGACCTCTCTTAGATTCCCTACGGAAGTGTTGGTATAGTAAAACTGTAACCTTCTGCATTGTTATAAATGTGCACTTCAGACTCATTATGAATGTGATATCAATGTCAGTTTTGATAAGCCAACAAATATGATACAATAGCTTCATACAAATAGCGAGATACGCCTATAACTATACAACGGTATCCCAATTATAACGTCATATGCTTTCCGCGTTCAAAGTCGACTGGGTTAGGTGCACGGGATTTCGTGAAATTGTTGTATACTCACGATATTTCTATGTTACCATAATGTATTTTTAGAACAACGCGTCTGTGTACCGTAGATCTGTTACTATTGTGTACAATCCGGTGAGGTTGATTTTAATATAACCTGAAGAAGAAATATTTCAAACTACATCAAATTTTCTTGGAAAAAATATTTCTCTAGCGTCATGGATATTCTAAGGCTGCTTGCAAAAATCACTGAGATCCAACAGGTAGTTTTCGAGAAAATCAATTTCAAACGTGCTCACGAATTATGGACAGACTATAACAGTGAAGATGGCCACTGCATAGTCAATGGTTGAAAGAACCAGCATCTGATACAACATGATGACAAGCGGCCGTATCTCGATATTAGCAGCCGCCACGACTCATTGCCGCCAAACTTGTACGTGCCGTTACAATGGCATGCTCAGCATATTCCCTGAAACACAGGTTGCGTTCACATTTCACTCCTAAAAATGTCCTCAATTTAGCCCAGGATAAATAAACATCGCAAAGTTGCACAATAGGCGTGCATGCTTTAACAGTGTGATTATTTAGTGAGAATCATGTTACTGCTGCAGTTGTAGGGTTAACTAGTGCACCAGAGACATCACACCAGTTTGTGATGCGGTCACGTTCCTTCTGTATCTCACCGACAATCTCATTCTTGTCTTTCCCCTGTCTATACACTTGAATGTCATCAGCAAACGACAATGTTCTACCTCTTTCATCAAATTGTTATTCTGTGATTGACACCGTGTATATGTTGAATAAGACTGGTGACATTATCCTGTAACTTAAATTAAGCAAATTAATATATCGTAGATTAATCTAAGATACAAGTTTTAATAAACTATGTTAGGAGTTTTCTAATAGATTATGTTTTCTAATTTTTTGAAGCATGTTGGAACATCAATTTCTTTTTTACTTTTTGTTTGCAAATGAAATCAGGCGTAGTTGTCGCGCCTAATATGGCGCCTACGGCTAATTTTTCAGTGAATCCTTACTTTCCGTATCAACAGTGTCCATCGCCATTCAGACGAATCTTAAGCCGACATCAGAGGTAACTGTAATTTAGATCCCAAGTAAAAGATCAGGGTCTCCTTTAGTCCTACCGTGTACACACCGATAATTTTTGATCCAAGCTGAACTCAAATCCCGGCAATTCCACAGCCATGGTTACTAGTCCAGTGTTATTAATTTGGCTATCTTCGATCAGAACATTAATTAAACTCTTCACATCACTTTAGTCGAACATTAGTAGGTCTTCTTGTTTACTAAATCTGCTAGGACACTGGTGGATTTACGTTAAATGTATCTATCCAGATATGACATTTGTGTGAGAACATTCTATTGCTATCCTGTCCTACAATGCACATACAAAACAATTGCGGTTTAAAAATCACATAAATGTTGATAACAAACAAATGCTTAATGATCTGTACACAAATATTGTTATTTACATTATTTCGGGGTCACATGCGAACTCACAAGGACAACGTCACGGCCGGGTCAGTGAGCTGGCACTGATCAAAACCTTTCCTCACCTCTACGTGGTGGCACAGGAAACAGTCAGAGGATCCTGTTTGGCTAAGTGGGTATGGATCGAGGGAGATGTAATCTGGTATGAGGTTCCAGTCGTCCAGTGTGCCAGCGTGTTAAAGTTTTCCTCTACAATTTTACAATTAATCTGATTGTGTCAATTCAAAACGGAGTATTTATATACATACCATTGTTCGTCGCGTGTGTACATGTAGTAAAGAACTCAAGGTGCAACTGTATTATGAAAATCATCAATTCTGTGATATTGAAATGGAAATAAGATCATGTGTACCTAGAGGTCATTTACAGATAGCAAATTTTGGTTCCGTGACATTTGCGCACTTGCTATTGGCTCACATGACAGTTGGATACATTACGTACGCACACATCACCGATGCACATATTGATATAGACAGTTGTACACATAGACAATTGAACACTTAACAGAACATAGTGAACTGAACATATAAAAATACAATATTGTTTTAATATGAGATGAAGCACGGTAAATCTGAAGCGGAGATGTAAAATTTAGCAAACTATCCCCGAACATTGTCGCATTGACAGTAATTTACGTTTTCGTCACTAGACTTAATGTGAATCTGAAACTAACATTGTTGTTTGCTATTGATCGTAGTGTATTCTGTGAAGAAGGCTATAATTTGTTGTTCGAGATACAATGTTTTGTTTATGCTGTTGTAGTTGTTTGATCTTGTTATTTCTACGGTTTTGTGATTTTCTAGTAGGATGTAAATGAATCTTCATACAGGCTGTCTGATTGTTCAAATTATTTATTTATTACTTTCTGCTTACAATTATATTTGTTTATATTGTTTGCCAAGTCCTGTAGGAAGTAACCAGTCATACGACAGCCTTGACAGTGATCCAGAGGATATATTACCCCTTTTCAACCAGCAAGGCACCCTAGTCTTGTCTTTCTCATCTCACAGTATGGAAAAAGATGTGATTGATAAGTGCATTATGACTTACTTTAGTGTAATGGACACTGTGTGCTCATGTTATTCACAGGGTCCTAGCTGCTTTTCCATGAATTTTATAAAGTAGCCTTGAAGGTTATGTATATGAATGTATAGTCGTCAATGTATCTGTACTAAAACAATATCAAAACTATCTTTTATTTATCTACAGTCAGTTTCTTCAACATGTATTTTTGTACATAATTTTTGCGGCAGATGTAGGCTACAATTTTACAAACCAACAAGCAGCTGCAACAGGGCACAAACAAGTACATCTTATGGATGATGAGCACATCTAAATGAACTTTAAAAAATGTTTTGTCTACTTATGTACGAATAAAATGAAGGCCTAGTAAGCAGCTCTTTCATTATTTGTGGGCCAGAGCTTTTATCTGTATCAAAATAACTCCAGCATCTGGCCAGCAATGGCGGAAAGCGGGATGGCCATTCAGAGTCAGAACTGTTTGATTCTGAACACGATTTTGCTAGCACATTTCCGACATGTTTGGTCGGGTATGTTCCGGTTTCGTATGCCGATCTACTGAGTTAGTGCTTGAGCAACGCTGTGAGCTATGACTGTTACATGGAATGCTTTTGCTGTGTCAACCGTGCGTTTGTTGTGTGTATCCAGAAAATGGCGGACAGCGGTTATGACGAACAAGCTCAATCTGCCGTATGCAGTTATATTGCGAGTGCAGAAAGCTGGATTTTGTCATGATTGATGTTCCCCTTTGACAAGAATTGCAATTCAACTGATGAACAGTTTTGTGTTGCTACATTAGCGACGGCCACATGCATTTTATGCGGTGCATGTTGTTTTTTGTGGCGGTACGCGGCTGTTTCATTCTGGAATTAGTTAACACAGGAAACATTTCACAGTTGTTAGCATTTCGTGTGATTTTCATTGGCACAGGAACTGAGAAATTATGGGGTGACCAGTTGCAGTGAAGTTGGAACCGTACTTATGAACTATCAACTCCAGCATTTGTGAAAATCTCCAACTTGGAGCGAGCTGATGAAAAAGTTAAAATAAAGATTTACTCTGCATGATTATCTTAGGATGAACTGTATGAAGTATCATTATTGCGGTTTTAGTGTTATTGATTTTCTTATCATGATTTATTCAATTTTCATTCAGGGTGTCAACATGCTGTTGTAGATCTTGTTCAAATATGATTATTATTAGAATTTGCAACTTGTGTTATTTTATCCATATATGTGATAAAGAGTAGTGGTGAGAGGACATAATCTTGTCTGATAGCTGATGTAATGGAGAACCAGTCGGTTATTCCTTCTGATGTTCTTGCTGTACTCTGGCTATCTTAAAATAGGACCAATAATGCCTTGTAGTTCGATTGGGAACAATCAAAGGCTAGCGGAGCGAACTATACACAAAACTGGACTGCAAGAAAACCAAGTAGTCCAAAAAAAAGACTGGTATCTGGGCAGATGACGCTCAAAAACCCGGGAGGGAAGGTTGTCTAAGGATTGCTACCCTAAAGAAAAATAGCAACCTGCTTCCTTGCAGGTCGGCTAGGGACAGCTCAAGGCTGACGGAGAGCGAACCTAATAAACGCAGGCTAAAATCGGACACATCGCCGAAGGATAAGCACCAGAGCTCCAAATAACACTAAAGATGTAACAAAACACACCCATGCTAAGGCTGCATAAATCAGATTTCCACATGAAAGCAGAATTTATGGAAATCTGTACATCAGTCTAAGCGGAGAAGAGAAATAGGGCCATGTTATCATCCAGGTTTGGCATAGGACATACATTGAGATCAGCCGGAAGCATTGCAAGACAATCACTGTTTTGGAACCCACAGGGAAAGAGGAGTAGGGAAGGCCTAGACAGACTTGGAGAAGAGAGCTGGAGGCTGATATTAAAAGGATAGGTAAAACATGGAAAGAATTGAAAGGGATGTCAATAGAGAGGAATAGCTGGAAGAAGATTTTTGAAGACCTGTGCTCCGTTGGGAGTTGAAAAGTGAAGAAGAATCCAGGTTTGGCACTGATAGCAAAATGTGGGGAGAAAGATTGTTCTTTTTGTGTTCATGAGGACATATTTGCATTTTAAAATAGGCGCCATTTATCCTATCATTTGATTTGCTGCATCTGTGTTGGATTTCATTAATTATTCTTCCTTGTTGCTGAAAAAAGGCTCCCTTTTTGTTTTGCTATTCTTCCTCCATTTTTTTTGTTCTTTCCAATTTACTTTCCAATCATATGTAAAATGCTTTGTTTCAATGTTGCTGGTAATAGAGCAGGTCATCAGAAAGGTTCAAATAGCAAAAATTATAACAATGTTTATGGGTTAATAATCTTAATTTCATAAAAACAATCAAGATGTATAAAGAAAAATAGATAACTTGTCATCTCTAGCATCATTGAAACAATAAAGATATATCAAGATTTGCTTGATTTTGAAAAGGTTTGCATCAGCATAGTTCACATTGCATTTCCAAATGCAGAAGTCAAGGGATGTTATAAAACATATACAGAATCACCAACATCAGCCTAAGAAAGAAAGTTGGCACAAAACCGTGCTTGAATTACATAGATAAATAAAGAATGAAGTGGTTTGGCCACTTAATAAGAATGCATCCAAACTCCACAGTATACAGAGTCTTCTACAACAGAACATCGGGAAAGAAGGCAAGAGGAAGACCACGGAAAAGATGGTTAGATGGCGTAGCAGAATCCTGTGAAAGAGCAAAGATAACAATCACACAAGCCACCAGAACAGCGCAAGAGAAAAGCAGAAAACCACGACACTGGGCAACAACCAGGTAGTAGTGTGACGACAAAAGAAGAAGAAGAAGAAGTGAGAGTTGGAAAATGACTAAATACATATAAAGCAAGTTGATCAAAAATATCCAAGCAGACATTGAAGCGGGATGCAAAGGGTTCAAGAAAGTGAGTACGGCCTAGGTAGACCCTGAAATGAACTTCGCTAAAAATTACTGTAAATTTACAATTCGCCTAAAAAAACTAAGCTTGTCTTGCTCCTCTGCATAGCCCTGCACAACGTAAGCAACTTGTGATGCAGAGCTTCATACTTCCTCTTCTTGACCTCTGGCTGTCCTACTCTAGCTTTTTCCAATGTAAGCTTGTGACATGCCAGGTCTCTTTCAAACCCATCCATCAACAACCAGATACTTGGATGGCTACAATGGAAAATAGAGTTCAGTGCATTATGAAAGCCTTCACAGCAGTTGGTTGTTTTAGGAGACCTTACAGCCGAAGCTTCATGGTGATTCCAAACTCTTAACGGGAATTGGGGATCTCTCCAAGCGGCACTTTCAATGTATGTGGAGAAGTATGTCAAAATTGCGTTGTATCTCTCTTCATCTGGAAAGGACTCTGCAAGGAGAGCAAATACAGGTCTAACCTCATTGCTTGGCACAAAGGCCTAGCCTTTTTATAAAAGGCTAAAACCACACTATTCATGCCAATCACATTTCTCACAGTGGCGCCAACATGCTTTATAAACTCTTTCATTTTTCTCATTGCACTGTTTCCTTGGGCCTATTGTGGGCAGGAATCGTGAGAGTGTGAGGATGGTGCTTCTACAATATTGCCATCATTTGTTTTGGCAAAAGCCTTTCAGCGGCTGGATTTACACTCTCTGCATCTCCAAGTTATCACACCAGTTGTTTTATTTTCTTTAAACCTGTTGTACTCAAAACCAAGATACGTCAAAACAGTATTTCCTTTCTGATTTGATGAAAACTCCATCTCGACTCTAAAAATAAAAATAAATTTAAAAAATATATTAATAATCAATACTGTGATATAAATATCAATAGTGTGTTACTGGGAACATCTATGACTTCATTTGTAACTAAAGAATAATATGGAGATGCATTCATTTATACTAACCATTCTACCTTGTAGTGGGACAAATAAAAACAACATTTAGCAATACCCAAAACTGTTAATTATATAATCTTATTAATGCTGTGTAGCAATTGTTAATTAATAAAGCTAGAATCATCATTATAAATCTACGAATAAATAAGCTGAGGATTGAGCTGCAGATAATAGCTGTCTACACTATATTCAGCATTATAAATCTACCAACAAATATTTTAAATAAGCTGAGGTTTGAACTGCAGAGTAGCTGTCTACACTAGATTCAGCATTATAAATCTACGAATAAATAAGCTGAGGATTGAGCTGCAGATAGTAGCTTTCTACATTAGATTCAGCATTATAAATCTACCAACAAATATTTTAAATAAGCTGAGGATTGAGCTGTAGATAGTAGTTGTCTACACTAGATTCAGCATTATAAATCTACAAATAAATATTTAAATAAGCCGAGGTTTGAGCTGCAGAGTAGCTGTCTACACTAGATTCAGCATTATAAATCTACGAATAAATAAACTGAGGATTAAGCAGCTGGTGTCAATCATTAGTATAGCCATTATTGTTAACAGTTTTCATATTTAAACTTACCAAATATGAAAATAGCAAAGAAATATCACTACTTCTTACACTAGGTCACAGTTGTACCGACAATTGTAGGAAATTGAATATGCGCAGTATCCCAGTGCGCAAGTAGCTATATGTGTATCGGTCAAGTGAGCTACTGAAAGGTACGCAACCGTCAATGTGCTAATATCAAATGCGCAAATGTCTGGTTACCGTTTAGATAGGCTCGTTCCAGGTGTCTTTTTTCGACCTGACGCTGAAAGCGAAACAGGATAAGAAAATAGATAGATATAACCAGACATTTGCGCACTTGATATTGGCTCACATGACAGTTGCATACATTACGTACGCGCACATCACCGATGCACATATTGATATAGACAGTTGGACACATAAACAAGTGAACACTTGACAGAACATAGAGAACTGAACATAGAAAAATATAATGTTGTTTTAATATGAGATGAAGCACGGTAAATCTGAAGCGGAGATGTAAAATTTAGCAAGCTATTCCCGAACGTTGTCGCATTGACAGGAATTTACGTTTTCGCCATTAGACTTATGTGAAACTGAAACTAACATTGTTGTTGTTATGGAGACTGTAGGCCTAGTGGATTCTGTGACAATAACTTGTTGTCTTGTTAAACAAATTAGCAATGTTGATGAGTTATATTTTGTGAAATGCCAGAGAAATAAGTTACTCATCTTTAATTTAACAACTGATTGCTATGACAAGGCTATAATTTGTTGTTCGAGATACAATGTTTTGTTTATGCTTTCTTTCAAGGTTTCAGGAAAGTATGAAAGAAGAAGACAAACAAAAACTAGGATGAAAAAGAAGTAAGAGCAAAGGAGAAATAAAGGCAATCCGAACTGCAGACCTGTCAGTCAGACTCCTGGAGAAAAGGATCGAACTTGACCACTTGAATTTAACTCCCAGAGAGAGTTTAGATGTAATGAATACAAAGTATGATGGTGCTGCTATCCCTTCTCTCTAAACAATACATTCAACACACATAAGTAAGCGTATAATAATGATGCATCAATCAATTTGATAAGATTCAATTTATTTTCATTTAATTTACTCAAAACAATACGTATCTCCATTCGAAAGAAAAAACAAAACAATTTAATAATTAGGTTTTCTCTTGAGGCCTTCAATATGCACATCAAAAGAAAAGAAAGAAAAAGAGAAGATAATTATCTTCTAACCACTTTATCAAACTCTTCTAAACTAAGGAGGATCAATCTCCATCAGTTTGATCACATGTCAATCTTATTATTCCCTTCCTATACTGTCATCTTAACTGGCATTAGACAATGGCTAATAGTAACTGTAAATAGTATTACCATTCACAAAAACACACAATTTTTTTGTTTTACTTTATTGACAATACAAAGGATTATATCTTCATCAAAAGACCATGGCTGACCCTGTCTGATCAGCTCTCTTCTCAGGAAATATTCTTGTTTGAAATTCAGCACTAATTAATAATGTTCTGATGACGCCCTTCAGGTCTGATTGACAATAGTCGTGATGGTGTTTATAACGAATGTTCGATGATTAGTTGAATGATAAGAAAGTTCAGTCTGTCCTGGTCATCATAGGGAATCTCCAGTGTGTTGTAGCAACGTCCATCGTTTAGGCTGTCTCTCTAGTGGGCTGGCTTCTTGCAAAGTATACTGGAATGTTCATGTACATCTGTATATTGCCCAACACAAACTCTCTGTTATGCTGGCAATGTGTTGGTACTCTGATTTTAATGTTTAACTTTCACTCTCTGTTTGTTATTGAAAACACACTCTCACTGGTGTGTTCTTGATGAGCAAGTTCAACTAAAAACTTCTACGCTCAACCTTCAATTCTACTCTCCTTGAATTCGACTCTAAACACACAAACTCACTGTTGCGTTCTTGATTAGCAGGTCTTCCTAAATTCTACATTCCACCTTCATTTCTACTCTCTTTGAATTCAACTCTAAACACACAAACTCACTGTTGCGTTCTTGATTAGCAGGTCTTCCTAAATTCTACATTCAACATTCATTTCTACTCTCTTTGAATAGTAATCTTTTAATAGCGATCTCTTGGTCTTCTGCTGCCCTACAAGTGTGTCGTGGCAAAAGAACCCGGATGGATTGACCGTTATCTACAGTGTGTTCAAGATTAAATCAGCCCCATTGACAAATCGAAAGTTGCCAGATAATCTATCGCGTTATGTTTATGTACTATTTAAACCGGTTCTGACTAGCTCGTTTTACGTCACATTTGTTCATCGCCCTTCCCGCACTACAATTACATACCGTCACATAACCTTGACCTATCTACGTCATAACTGAACCTTCTCATTTTCATACATATATGCCAGATTGACTCCATTCACAGGCTGCTATTATCTTGAACACCCTGTATTTCTCTTTGTTGGAGTATGGCTGGCCATTTGACCTGTGTTCAGTCCTCTGGTCTTGCATAACCCTGTAACGCCTACAGGCTGTCTGATTGTTAAAAATTTGTATTTATTCATTTATGCTAACAATTATATTTGTTTCTATTGTTTACCAAGTCCTGTCGGAAGTGACCAGTCATACGACAGTCTTGACAGTGATCCAGAGGATATATTACCCCCTTTTTGACCTTTCCTACAATTGTCGGTTCAACTGTTATATGAAACTGTTAACAATACTGGTTACTAATGATCGACACTAGCATCTTAATCCTCTGCTTATTTATTCGTACATTTATAATGGTGAATCTAACGTAAACGGCTACTATCTGCAGCTCAATCTTTAGCTTATTTATTCGTTCCTTTATAATGCTGAATCTAACATAAACGGCTACTATCTGCAGCTCAATCTTCAATCCAAGCACACCTAATATTTCAATTTCAGAAAAGTATTCCCATCTGATTTTTCATGATTCATGTGTAGATGATCTTGACAGAATTTTAGCACTTGGAGACTTGGATTTGATCCACTATCTATGAAGATGGCACATTCGACAAAGTTCCCAAAATGTTCTATACCTGGCATGCTTTATACCTGACATGCCAAACTTGGCAATTCTTATCCGACCTGTATAATTATTTTCTTTTGCAAAGAAAAATTATTGTAACATATTCTAACATGTTTGAAGTTATGAAATGTCTGCTGCCAAACCTGTCTCCACAGAAACGTTTTGCTTGATTTTGAAAAGGCTTGCATCAGTGCAGTTCACATTGCATTCCCAAACGCAGAAATCATGGAATGTTATTTTCACTTATGCCAAAGTCTCATAAGAAAAGTCAACTGTGTCGGTCTGAAAGTCCAGTACGAATCAGATATTGATATAAAATTAAAGATAAAATCCCTAGCTGCGTTGGCCTTTGTGCCTTTGTGAGGCTAGATCTGTATTTGGTCTCCTTGCAGAGACATTTTCAAATGAAGAGAGGTACAATGGAATTTTGACATACTTCTTTTCCGACTAAATTTGAAGGTGCAGCTTGGGGAGATCCCCAATTCCCATTAAGAGTTTGGAATCAATATGAAGCTTCAGCTGAAAGGTCTCCTAAAACAACAAACTGCTGTGAAGGCTTTCATAATGCACTCCATTTTCTTCCACTGTAGCCATCCACGTATCTGGTTGTTGTTGGATGGGCTTGAAAGAGATCTGGCATGTCACAAGCTTCTTCTCATGACTATAAAATAGTCATTTAGTCATTTTAGCAGTCCATGGGATTCTCATCATTCTTCTGTAAAATCACATCTCGGTGACCTCCAAAGATGTTTCTATTTCTTTACTGCCCATGACTCCCATCCTCATGCCCGTATTTGTTCTATGTAACATTGTATAACTCCCATTGTGACCTTAATTAACAGTGTCTTGTTAGGAATAATGCTTCTCTTTTTCTGGAACGCTGCTTTGGACTGTTCTATTCTGCTCTTTATTTCTGATCTGCATCTGCCATCTGATGTTACCAGAACTCCAAGGTATTTAAACTGAGGTACTTGTCTCAGCTCCTTTACATTTACTAAGAAAGTGTTTGTTGTCGGATTCTGCTTTTTTGTTGTTGAGATAATCATAACTTCTGTCTTTTCAATATTCAGGCTCAGTCCTTTGCTGCTACTTTCTGTCACAATCTTATCAAATGATTTCTGGAGCTCTATTTCATTACTTGCTATTATCATAATATGGTCAGCGTATCTCATGTTATTTATCTTATTTCCTCCTACGGTTGTTCTAGCAATCTCGTTTAAAGACATACAAATGTTTTTACTGTACAGTGAGAATATGTTCAGGTGATACATCCTTGTCTAACTCCGTTTTTGATCGCATGGAAATTTCCTATTGGTCTGTTTATTATAGCTGCTATTTGCTGCCAATATATGTTCTGAATGTCTCTTAGATCTTTGCTGTCGATGTTTAAGCTCTCCAATATTGTCGAGAGTTCCTGATGGTTTACATTTTCTGATGGTAACGCCTTGGTGTAGTCTATAAAGCACAAGTCTAGATCTGTTTTTTACTTCTAACGCTCTTTTAATTATTGTTCTTGGAATATATATAGAATTGCCAGCGACCCTACCTTCAACAAACTTCTCATTGCTCTTTGCTGATTTCTATGCCGCAGGAAAGAAATGCAACGATTATATAAGTCAGCAAGGGAAACAACTGAACTAATTTTATTCTACTAGTCTATATATATCTTCAGTTATCACATAGTGGCGAAACTTAGAATGTGTAGATAATATACAAAATGAAAAGTGATTTTATTGTTTGATAATATTATCATCATTGCAGTTTTGTAAATAACAATGCGTGATTCAAACTCTTTCATACATAAAAATCTCAGCGACAGTGATTTCGTATGGTTTATCGTTGCACCAGATACATCGCACCAGACCATGATGCGGTCCAATTCTTCCTGTAGTTTATTAGCAATTTAATATCTGTTTCTCCCCTGTCTGTACATCAAGATGTAGTCTGCAAATGATAGTATTCGTTGCCTGCTAGATAGCTGCTGCTTCGTAACCATTATGGTGAATGCATTGAATAGTATTGGAGATAGTGGGGACCCTTGTGGTAAGCCCTTGGTTTCTTTTGTATTGCTACCGATGCTAGTTATCAAACGCCAAAAAATATTTCCATTCATTGTTCAATATTTTACTCCTTAGAATAGTATGACTATAAAATTGCTTGAATTGGATTTTTTACAAAGTGAAACAGCTTCTGAAATAAGAAAGTATTGCATCACTGCACTAGAAGAAAACAACTTTGATGAGCGCAAATGTATTGCGTTTTGAGTTAACAGTGCAACACTAATTGTGGTGGAATACACCGAGCTGGTACAATTTTTTTTATGTTTTACAATTTTTCTTCAATCCTTTTTTTTGCCTCAGAGCGTCAGGATAAGAAGAGGTTTCTAGAACGGACTTTTGTGTGCGCTTCATAAATAGTGTCTTTCGTCGCCTCTGTTATCTTTGAGGTTCATCTTTTGCGTGGCCGGCTTTTTGCTTTGTATCCATTGTATCGCAGCAACATCGCTCTTTGAGGTGCACTGTCTGTTGATAATCTGCTTATGTGGCTGAACCATTTAATGTGTTGATTCTTGATGAGGTTTAGTACTTATATTGTACCCAGTCTTTTCCTGATGTCTTCATTTCTCAACCAGTCTCTTCTTGTTGCCCCTAGCATTCTGCGTCGACACTTCATCTCTGTCGTGACTAGTTTTCTTCTATCAGTTGATGTCAACGTCCAGGTTTGGCACTGGTAACATAATGTGGGGATAAAGATTGTGTTGAGCCTTGCTCTATTTGTGTTCACGGTGACGTGTTTGCATTTTAAAATTGGCTCTATTTGTCCTATCATATAGAATGATAGAGTACTAAAATTGTATAAGGCACTGAAATCATTCTTACTATTAGACGAAAAAGCACGTACAGATTTGTTAACTTTATTTAAAAACCCACTATGCTCTACCATATCTATGGTTTGTACACAATTAGATGAGCATGTATGAAAGAAAATGTTGATAGCAGTTTGACAGAAATAGCTGTAGTTTTGAAGGATACTCTAAAAGTGAAGGATACTCTATGAGTGAAGGATACTCTAAGAGTGAAGGATACTCTAAAAGTGAAGGATACTCTATGAGTGAAGGATACTCTAAGAGTGAAGGATACTCTAAGAGTGAAGGATACTCTATGAGTGAAGGATACTCTAAGAGTGAAGGATACTCTAAAAGTGAAGGATACTCTATGAGTGAAGGATACTCTAAGAGTGAAGGATACTCTAAGAGTGAAGGATACTCTATGAGTGAAGGATACTCTAAGAGTGAAGGATACTCTAAGAGTGAAGGATACTCTAAGAGTGAAGGATACTCTAAAAGTGAAGGATACTCTAAGAGTGAAGGATACTCTATGAGTGAAGGATACTCTAAAAGTGAAGGATACTCTATGAGTGAAGGATACTCTAAGAGTGAAGGATACTCTATGAGTGAAGGATACTCTAAGAGTGAAGGATACTCTATGAGTGAAGGATACTCTAAGAGTGAAGGATACTCTAAGAGTGAAGGATACTCTAAGAGAAATAGATGGACTTAAAGAAAAAAAGATGTATTCCCTAAAGTGACATCTATCATGCAATAAATAGAAAAATGTATTCCCTAAAAGTGACATCTATCATGCAATAAATAGAAAAAATGTATTCCCCTAAAAGTGACATCTATCATGCAATAAATAGACAAAATGTATTCCCCTAAAAGTGACATCTATCATGCAATTTAGTTAGTTAGTCTTTCCTCTTGGGCCTGTGGGCGGCATAGGGCAGAGGTCATAGCTCTCCATGTCTCGCGGTTCGTTGCTATTTGTTTTAAGTTTTTAATGTTTACTAGGCCCATCGTTGAGCCTTCTCTGGTGATGGTTCTACGCAGAGTCTCTCTTGGTCTTCCTCGTTTTCTTTTCCCCTCTGGTGTCCATATGAGGGATTGGTAAGGGAGTCTTCTCTCATCCATTCTAAGTGTGTGGCCGATGTAGTTCAGCGGCGCTTTCTTATAAAATTTGATACATTTTCTTGCTTGGTCTCTTTGTCTTATTTGTGTATTAGGTCTGAAATCTGACCATTTGAGGTTCAGTATTCTTCTAAGACATTTATTCTCAAAGTTATCTAATTTTCTTTCTAGAGCTTTTGTTGCTTTCCAACTCTCGCATCCATAAGTTAATACTGGAATCACACAAGAGTTAAAGATCTTTAATTTTAAGTGCTTGCTGAGTGAATTGGACTTCCATATATTTGACAATTTGTTAAAAGCACTTGATGCCAATGCGATTCTGTGTGGAATTTCTGGCGCTGTATCCCCTGTAGATGACATCATACTCCCTAGGTATGTAAAACTTTTGACTTTTTCAAGAGTGTAGTTTTTAAGTTGACTATTTTCTGGACTGCTGGTAAGGTCAACAATTTTTGTTTTTGTGGTGTTTATTTGGAGACCAATTTGTCCTGAGATATTTTGGACATATCTAAAATATCTAAAAAAATTAAAAAATCATGCAATAAAAAGACAAAATGTATTCCCTAAAAGTGACATCTATCATGCAATAAATAGAAAAAGATGTATTCTCTAAAGTGACATCTATCATGCAATAAATAGACAAAATGTATTCCCCTAAAAGTGACATCTATCATGCAATAAATAGAAAAGATGTAATCCCTAAAAGTGACATCTATCATGCAATAAATAGAAAAGATGTATTCCCTAAAAGTGACATCTATCATGCAATAAATAGAAAAAGATGTATTCCCCTAAACGCGACATCTATCATGCAATAAATAGAAAAAGATGTATTCCCCTAAAAGTGACATCTATCATGCAATAAATAGAAAAGATGTATTCTCTAAAAGTGACATCTATCATGCAATAAATAGACAAAATGTATTCCCCTAAAAGTGACACCTATCATGCAACAAAAAGAAAAAGATGTAATCCCCTAAAAGTGACATCTATCATGCAATAAATAGAAAAGATGTATTCCTAAAAGTGACATCTATCATGCAATAAATAGAAAAGATGTATTCCCTAAACGCGACATCTATCATGCAATAAATAGAAAAAAAAGTATTCCCTAAAAGTGACATCTATCATGCAATAAATAGAAAAAGATGTATTCCTCTAAAAGTGACATTTATCATGCAATAAATAGACAAAATGTATTCCCCTAAAAGTGACATCTATCATGCAATAAATAGACAAAATGTATTCCCCTAAAAGTGACATCTATCATGCAATAAATAGACAAAATGTATTCCCCTAAAAGTGACATCTATCATGCAATAAATAGACAAAATGTATTCCCCTAAAAGTGACATCTATCATGCAATAAATAGACAAAATGTATTCCCCTAAAAGTGACATCTATCATGCAATAAATAGACAAAATGTATTCCTCTAAAAGTGACATCTATCATGCAATAAATAGACAAAATGTATTCCCCTAAAAGTGACATCTATCATGCAATAAATAGACAAAATGTATTCCCCTAAAAGTGACATATATCATGCAATAAATAGAAAAGATGTATCAGCTGCTGATGTTCATAAACGTTATACTGAGGTGGATGTGTTTTATGATACAGGTGCAGCTTATTTATAAAAGTGGATAGCACACTTGAAGGAATTATCTACCTTTAGGAGGATGTTGCAAGAATCTGTACCAACCTGTACCGATGTTAAAGAAACATTACCATTTCTAGAAGATACATGATTGTCAATAGATAATCCAGTGCTGTTTGATCATTTTTTTTATATTATGCCTGAAATTCATTGAATCAGCACTGATCAAGAATAAAGATAATTGAAATAGTAAATCGTGTCAGAAGAAATTGGCATATTTCTTTGGACAATCTGTATTCGCAATTACTGAATCTGTGCGAATTTATCTTTAGAGTTCCATGTCACAATGCAAGTGAAAAATATTTTCTTTCATGAATTGCAGTGGACAGAAGAACGAAATCGCTTGCTTATTGAAGAAATAATTAAATATGTATTTACATATCTTCTTCTCGCGATCGTTCTTTAGCCGTTTTTATCATTCTATTGTGATATATAACACAAAACAGCGTTGTACTGCACACTCAGCCATTGTAGCTATGCTATTGCTGGCGTGTTCGATTTCAACCAGAGTTGTGTACGGTTCGCTCTACGCTAACCTTTGCTGTCCCCAGCAAACACCCACAAGGCAGCAGGTTGCATTTTTAGGCAGCGACCCTTAGACGGCCTGCCCTCCCGGGTTTATGAGCGTCATCTGCCCAGCAAATCTGGTCGTTTTAATGGATACCTTGGTTTGCCGCCCGTTCAGTTTTGTGTACGGTTTGCTCCGCTAGGCTTTGATTGTCCCTACTCAACCTACAAGGCAGGAGTAATTCCCTGCGAGCGGAAACACGCACTGGCTTTACCTCTCCTGGGCTTTCCAGTTGTTCTGCACATTTGGGTGGGACGCACACCCTCTTGCCTGCCATGCTTGCTGCTGCCGGGATCGCTGTGCTTGTCGCGGTTGCCGTGCTTGCCTTACTTGCACTGGCTTTACCTCTCCTGGGCTTTCCAGTTGTTCTGCACATTTGGGTGGGACGCACACCCTTCTCTGCTTGCCACTACTCTGCCGCTGCCGTGTCTCACTTTGCCTCGCTGCCTCTTGCCGCGCCGTGCCCTGCCGCTTTCCGTGCCTGCCGCGCTTTCCGTGTCTGCCATGCATGGCGTACCATACCATGCTCGCCTGCCCCTCGGTGGGGCCCACTATGGCTTCGCCAGCGTGCTTGCTAGCTCAGCTCTGGTACCTGATCACCATCAATTTTGCCGTGCTCACATTTACCGCGCCTTCCATATCGTGCTCACACTTGCCTGGGCTGTCCCCGCCTGTAATTCAACCCGGTCCCCCACCCATAAGATGGGGTCACGGGTTTCACCCCATGTGGACCCGCCCTTGCAACGTCCATATGCGTGCTCGTTCTGCCCTGGTGTCTGCCTCACCATTTCTTTCAATTCCGACCGTGCTCACATTTTCCTGGGCAGTCCGTGTAGACCCGCGTGCAGCTCAGCTCGATTCCCAGCATACTCATCGGCCAAGAGAGAGGGCTCAAGAGAGAGCATGCACGGGATCCGAATTTTCCCCCGGTTGGGTCAACGTCTCTTCGATGACTTATAATCGTTCCCCCATCTGTAAGATAGGGGCCTGACATTCAGCCTATGTGATCCCTCATGCAGTTCAACTCGACTCCCAGCATACTCATCGGCTCAAGAGAGAGGGCTCAAGAGAGAGCATGAGCGGGCTCCGAGGTTCTCCACACGCGGTTCTACTTTTATCCTTCAAGGTTTTCCCATCAGTCGGGAGAGGCGAGCATTAAAACCCTCTTATTCCTGGAGCGGCCGAATGCGCCCCTTATCGGTATAAACCCGTAGCAGCCGTTACCGCCCGACGGTATATACCTTTTAAATCGTTTTTCTATATCTTTCCTTGCGAATAGACACGCTAAATTTAGTCCTGATGTCATTGCCGATAATGGCTGCTGCCATTTTAGAAATCCGCGTATTTCTAGTGTATTTGGTTTCGTATCGGCGAATATTTAAAAAAGTCCTTTTATTTTCTGGAAAACTTGTTGTGATATATGATTCAGTTGATGGAAAATTTGCCGGCGAGATCGTGGATAAATCGGATTGAGATATAATTAATTCAAGATTTGCGTGCGAAAATATACGACGCTAGTTCTAGTGTTTACGACGATTTGCGTAACTATTAGTTACGATGAATTACGATTGTCGATGGATGCGAACACCGCCGCTTCCTTCCGTCCACCCAGGTTGTAAAGTTGAGAGAGAATAGTCGCAACAGCTGAGCACTATCAATATCGAACAATTTAGTGAAGAAATAGGTTCTGCAAATGACATTGATTCAGATTAAGTATTTAATCTGAAAGTATTTAATCTTAAGTATTAAATGACATTGATTCAGATTTTAAGTAAGGGTCTCAAGTTTGTTCCTCTCCGTCCCTCCATTGATCACTACTCTACTCTTCAGGATGTCAACCGTTTCCACCGTGGCCTGCAACTCAAATTCCATTTTCACAACCAGGAGGACCCTCTAGAACATCACGACTCGAGTATGTTCTCCCAGTATTCCACTCGCAAACATGATTGAACTCCTAAACCTGGTGCCTCTAACGCTCTTGATCTTTACATCAAGAATACTTCATACGACATTGGACTTCTCCACCCTAAACGCCAAGGGCGTTCTAACATGTCACCGTCCGAGTTTCGTGCTCTATCACACCTCCGTCGACGTGATGACATTGTTATCAAACCCGCTGATAAAGGTGGTGCCATAGTCGTATGGAGTAAAGAACTATATCTTCAGGAAGGCCACAACCAACTACTCAACATCCTATTCTACAAAAATATTCCTTCTGATGCCACACTATCCAACAATAGTAAGGTCCGTACAGTCATCAAGAACCTCATTGCCTCTAAAGACCTTCCTACCGGCGCATCATCACTATGTGTCATCGACAGTTGTTTGGGCAAACCCGCATTCTATATGCTCCCCAAAATTCATAAACTTCACAATCCTGGTAGGCCTATTGTTTCTGCTTGTTCTTGTCCTACGGAACATATCTCCGCATTCTTTGACAGTATCTTCAACCCTATAGTCACCACACTACCTTCATTCTTGAAAGATACTAACCACACTTTGTCTGTTTTTTCTTCTATTAAGTTGTTGCCTGGCAGGACTTATCGCCTCTTCCTCCTTGATGTCTGCTCACTGTATACCTCTATACCTCATTCTGACGGACTTCAAGCTCTCCAGTTTTTCTCGACAGGAGAACTAACCCTCTTGTCTCCACCTCGACTCTCCTTCGTCTTGCAGAACTAGTTCTCACTCTCAACTCCTTTCAGTTCAATGACTAGTTCTTCGAACAGATTAGTGGGGTCGCCATGAGTACTAAAATGGGACCCAGCTATGCTTGTCTATTCATGGGTTATCTTGAACACTTAGTATGGAACACCTATGATGGCCTTCTTCCGTCCGTGTATCATAGATACATCGATGATTGTATTGAAGTTACCGATATGTCTGAAGCCGATTTGTCACGCTTCATTACCTTCATCAATGCCTTCAATCCTGCTATTCGGTTCACCTCTCACATTACCTCCTGTGTCAATTTTCTTGACATCACTATCACCATCAGCCTATCCACTATCACTACATCAGTATACTACAAGCCTACTGATACGTATAGCTTTCTTCTGTATACCTCTTCCCATCCCCAGGCTTGTCGTGACTCTTTACCTTTCTCTCAACTTTTACGCCTTCGTCGCCTCTGCAGCGAGGACGACGATTTTCTTGATAGAGCTCATGAGATGCTTGATTTCTTCCGCCAGCGCCTATATCCGGAGAATGTGCTTACATCTGCCATGCATCGGGTTCAACTGATTGCTCGCCAGGAGGCCCTCTCTCACATACTTAGAACCCCAAAGTCTGACAGGGTTAAACTTATCTTAACTTTCCACCCTCATAGTTCCCTGGTGAAAAAGGTCTTATTCCATCATCTCCTATTCTTCAGTCTGATCCTGAGACACGTTCAGTCTTCCAACACTATCCTTTGGTGGCGTACAGACGGGACAGAAGCCTCAAGGATTTGTTGGTACACTGTCGCCTCAAGCCTAACATCCAGAGTCACTTTGGCACCATCCAATGTGGCCGTCGGCGCTGTAATACATGTGCATATGTAATACAGACCCGTACTGTCTCTTTTCCAAAAGCTACCTATACCATTCAAGACAGTTTCACGTGTGAGTCCCGCAATATCATCTATGCTATCACCTGCAAACGATGCCATAAGGCCTATATTGGTGAAACCGGTAAGAGGCTCAGTGACCGATTCGCCCAACACTTATGCGATATTCGCCAATGCTTTAGACTCCTGTGGCCACTCATTTCAATGATACTGGCCATTCAGGAGTTGACGATGTCCAGGTCACAGCCATCTGATCATGTTCCTCCGATGATCGCAGTCGATTCGCCCTGGAGAACCGTTTTATTTCATTCTATGGCACTTTGCGACCTCTTGGACTCAACGCATTACATTCCTATGCTTCTTAGTACTGTCTTATCTCGTGCCTTGTTATCTATATGTGTGTTTGCTCCATATATGTGTCATTTATCCACCATATTGTTTATTGTTCCTCTCCTTTTCCACTTTCGGTTTTTGTGTTGCACTCATTTCGTTGTTCGTTTTTATTCCCAGATTTTCATCAGATAGGTTTATGTTTCCACATGTAATCGTCCATTTGTAGTGTTCCTCGAAATTCGTCATTCTTGTTGTATTGTTTGCTTGATAAAGGCCTTTTGGTCGAAACGTTGCTGTTTATCGTCACTGTTTATGTATTTTGTAAAACTGTAATACTTTGTTTTTACGTGTTTACCTATTGATTCAGATTCAGAGTATTCTCTATTTGTGATTACCGTCATTACGTCGTTACGGCACGCGCGATTTTTACGCGAGGTATATTTTTAGAACTAGACAGAGCTAACCAGCGCATTTGCTCTATGAAAATTCAGGAAAATCCAGTTCCTTCATGGGCACTGTTCCTTTTCATTACATCAATATCTTTCTTTATGTAAACTATATGTGTCGAACTCACCAGTTACCTTACTACAGAATGTTTTGGTTTACTGATAAACTGTTGAATGTGCCTGCTTTATCAAATATAGTGTCAAGAAATAGATTTGAAGGTATCAGCAAATATTTGTACTTCAATGTCAATTCCAAATTCGTTCCAAGAGGACAATATGGACATGTGCAAGGTTGAACCTCTGTCTTGATTGTATGAGGGTCCTCATGCTCGTACAAACATGCAGGCTAGGCAACTGCAGGACTGATAAACTCTCAGATACTGCAGGACTGATCAACTCCATTCATGCCAACCATCAACGGACTCAACTCTACTGTGTGGTAGAGCCGCAGTTAGTGTTTCTAAATGAAGATGAGGACTGCACCACAAAGGTGTGTGGAAACAAGTGATAGCTGCCCCACATGTAAAATCAACCTCTGTAAGGCAGATTGCTTTTCAACCTTTCAATTTACATTTATCCTCAATAAAACTGACATTTTTGAGTGAAACATACGTTCAATATTGTCATTCATTTTTATTTCTTCACTTGTATAATTTTTTACATCTAACTTGCATGGTAATGACAACATACATGTTTACAAACTAGTACCTCATCCATTGAACTGTAAATTGGACTTTAAATCACAAATATTGATTAGAAATTGTATTTGTTATGAATTTTATTTCACAAGCACTTCTCATTGTTGCTGGGTTATCTCCCTTGCTCTGGGAATTCGGTAGTAACTTTTTCTGAAGGGCTGGTCAATAAGAGGGTATCCACTCTGGGAGTTCGCTCGTCTGTGTTGCGAGCGGATCACATCTAGCGTGACTACCTTTGCATCTCTACTTGCCCCAGAGTAGCTCTCATACGGCACCTGCCCTCATAGCCAGACCGAACTACTGTCTGTTACATTCACCATATGGTGAAGCTACAAATTTCTTGATTACTGTCTTATATATTATCCAAACAACTTGATGTTTGGATATATTGTGTAAAGAGACTAAGAGACAGTGTTAATAGTTTTCATGATATATTTCATATTATTTTTTTTTCTCCTTTGTGACTGTATAAATATTAGAAATTTGTAGGAAAATCTATTTTTAGCATCACTAAAATTAGGCCACTGTTATCACATATTACATGACACTGATATTAAAATCACATATCTTGATAGTACATTCAATTATCTTTCCAACCATATATAACATGCCTATTTTAATTTATGGAGTACATATGGCTTCTAATAATAGAGCAGGCCTTCAAAAATAAAACTTAAAAACATATGAACGTTTGGGAAACATGTATATATACGTCTTTAGCAGCTAACGGAGAGTTAAGGTAACCATTCATAAAGTATTAGAAGACACCAAATAGTTACCTTTAAGTATGTGTGATACTCATCTAACTGAGAACTGATGTGTATATTTATAGTTATTAATATCATTTTTATTAGTATTAATGCAAGTAATAGCAGTGTGAATATTTGTGACATATTTGATGCTTCTTCTTGTAGTTAAGACAGTTAAGGTGTATGTGGGTCAAGAAATTCTTTTTGTTGTTTCCATATTTATGTAGAATTCGTATAACAATTTGGAGAGATTATGACTTAGAAGAGTAGATGAATGTTAGTTTACAAAAATATGTCAACGTGTTGCCATGAAAAAATTCAAAATGGCCTCCAAAACACAAAATTTGAAATCCCTAAAGTCTGAAGAAGAATATCAATGAATTCTGTTTTCAATCTAAGATGAGCAATTGGAATATCTAAATATTACACAGCTTTTAGAATATATTAGCAAAGGGATCCGCATAGCTGAGAATCACCGTGCCCTTGAGGCACAAAGAAAACGAGCTGTGCGAAAAGACAGAAAACACAACACGCACATGTCTAACCTTGATCATGTATGCCCCACCTGTGGTAGGGGATTGTGTTCTAGAATTGAACTCTATAGACATCCCTGCAAACACCAGAGAAGTGAAGCAGTACAAATCTGAGACTGTTGTCATTATCGCTTGAGATGGACGTCTGTTAAAAATTAATTAATTAATATTAAATATTACATTTTAAATACATTTTTGAGTAAAAACAGCTCCAAAAAAGCTTTTATATGAAATAATTTTTGGGATGTGTTTAACCACAAATTTATAAAAAAATGTAATATTTAATATATCCTAAAACGCTTGTGTAATATTTTGACATGTGACTTGTGTTACGAATATCCATTCTGTGGAGGAGATATTAAAGATTAATCAACTATTACAGAGTCGCCCCGCATAACAAGGATCACAAATCTTAGAGTCGTTATAGTATGAATTATAAAAAAATAATGACTGTCCAGGAAAACCGGAACGGGTGATAAGAAGTGTATCGAAAAACAACGGACGCCTTGTGAGAAATGTCCCGGTTTTTCGGCTGCAACATCAGGCAACCCTAACCCACGTCACAGAGATTTCCAGATTTTACTTTGACCAACGAAATAGTTGATATAATTTGAGACGAAATTTGCTGTTTAATATGACACACACCCAAAAGTTGCACGAATAGTGGAACAAACTCAAGAATATGTTAAACATGTACAAGATTGCAAATTCATCCAATCTAAAAGCATACGTAATTGAATCAATTGTTACGTATTGAATCAACAAAACAATTATCACGAAAATGTATAGGATCCCCATTGCAACAGCAATTTTGGTATTACGAATATCCGACTTGGTTAGAATAGCAATTTTGTTGTTACTTGATACAGTCTTACGTTTCTGACTATACTTTATAAGTTCAAACACCATCAAGCCGGTACAGAACAAGGCAACGAATGCGGGCATTCCTCTCAATGCTACTTGTAATACTAAGCAGTACTTAACATTAAAATTCGTTATACACGCAAGGTACTGTGCTGTAGTATATGTTTCCCTGGGGCAATAGAAACGTTCTACTAGTGGAGAAATGATTGGAATAGTTATTAAAACAGAGAAAATCCAATAAAAGCAGCAAATTTTCCAAGAAATTCTGACTGTGATAAGTTGTTTGACCTTTAGTGGGAACCTGATGGCGATAAACTGTTCCACTGAATTCTTGAAGACGAAAAACGCAACACAAATTTGAAGTGCGAAGCTGAAAGGAAATAACATATTATATCTGGACGTCACATATAGATTGCCAAGTTCATGATGTGCAAACGAATATACAATATTACTACATATAGTGCATAGACAGCATAACAGTTGAGAAACAGCTAGATTAAGAAGAGAAATGTTGTTGATGCTGACCGGTCTCTGTGCAGAAAATGACAATGCTGATGCTGTTTAAGAGAATTCCAGATATACACAGTACTGGTGTGATAAAACAGGCCATGACATACTGTAATAGTACAATTTCTTCACTAAAACCCAAAACTGTGTTATTGCTGACGTGGGTAGACATGTGACTTGTGTTACGAATATCCATTCTGTGGAGGAGATAATAAAGATTAATCAACTATCACATTTATAAAATGAAATAATTAACTGTTTTGTTAACACTCTTTGTGAAGAAAAGTGAAATAACCATAGTTTAATTCTACCAGGTTGTATTTAAAAAAAATTATCGCTTCCTGTGTCAACAAAATGGCGTACGTAAAATTGCCATTACTTCTAGAAATGCATTTTTTGCATTATTGTTCTATATAGAGCGATGTATTACTGCATAAAATTTACATAGATTTTGCGCTCTGTTTGTGTTATCTACACAATATGTTTTCAGCGCAGTGCGTGCCGATAGAAAATCTCACACAAGTTATCTATTCATTTTTTCCGATCGAATCGATAAAACGGCATGTAAAAAATTGCTTCAAATAAAATGTGTTTCATTCATATAGTAAAACCGATAATTCCATGGGCAACTTAAACATATTCTACAGATCTCGAATATTCTATGATCATATGTTAAGTAGTGGCTATTTTTAACGACATTTGTTCCTATGGTCACTACCATTTTCTTTCAAATTTGCAAAATTTCGCTTAGGTACCACCCATAAACATCGTATTTACATACAACGGCATCAATAATTTCTCTTTACACTCGTACTCGACACACTCCCATATGGTGCAGACATTATTGCCCTGCAAGAGACTAATCTGGGGGAAGGGACAGGCCGCATTGCCGGGTTTCATAGCTTTTATAACAGGCTGCATCTTGGACAGGCAATTCTTGTTAAAAATAACAAGTCGGCATCTGAAGTAGACATGTCGAGGTGAAATCGGGACACAATATAAGTACATAGTGTTAGAGGGCAGACACCTATCCTCTTCGTTACAGTCAATGTATTTGCGTGCAACGGTAAAGTGGTTACACTGAAGTGGCAACATCTTTTTAACAAGGAAGAAAAGAACAATATCTTTTGTTGTGACTTTAACGCTAGGTGTAGAAAGTGGGTCAATGACCCTATCAACAAACATGGTGAGAAATTGGAGGACGCGATTCGGTCTGCTCTGTATCAAAGATGGAAGAGCAAAATTACTAGCAAGTCGACCAGAGAACTCTGACAGCGTCAATGATTTGGTATTACTGTCTCAGAACTCTGTTTGCCGCAGTGCATATGAAGTAGGATGGATATTACGATGGTAAGCTTTCAGTATGACACAGCAGGGCGTGACACAGCAGTGCGTGGCAATATTAGGATCAGTAAAATGAGAGCTCCTTGCCATAAACAGTGAAACTTGACACAGCCTTCATGGTGGAATGAAATGATCGCTAAAGACTCGCTGATCAAGAGGCGAGTTGTCAAATTGGGGCAGAAGGCCAGACGGGCCTCTAACATACAACCTGAATATAATACCTGTCCAAAATATAATTAAAAATGTTTATTTTGAATTTATTGTCCTCTGTTAAGGGTTCATCGGCAGGTTCTTCGTAGTCAAATTGATGCTTTTTCCTTCTGGCTCTAACGTCAATTTCGGCAGGAAATTATGTACTGCATTCAAAATTCTCTGCAATTTTCATCTGATCATATCCAGCTTGTCTATAACTTTTCCCTTTTTGATGGTTTCTAATAACATCCTTACACAATCAGACAAATTTATAGTTACAAACTATAATAGCTTCGGGACTGAATTTATTTCAAATAAAATGTCATTCTAAAGAACTACACCGCATAAAAACTTGTAATTGTTTATCTTTTTTGCAAATCCTCTTGCTTTAACTTTAGTTTTTGCATCTCTGTTGACGTCTTTTGTTATTTGGAACAATTTATTATAGATTACGCAAAGTTGAAATTGTAATAATTTTAAAACATCAACTCTGCTTGACCACAGAAGCACTCAGTGGTCTTTAGAGTTAATTGTGAAACATGAATTTGATAAAAATAGAGCAATAACTAACGAACGCAAAAGTATTTAATGCAAATATTTCCTTAGCAACTCTTTATCACACACAGAACGCAAAAGTAGCCAAATATTACGTACATAACTCTATCTAACACACACAGGCTAACGTTATGCACCTACGATTTATCCAGTATGCAAATGTTATTTTTTAATTCGAGCCCCTATTGTCCTAACATAATCATTTTCAATGGTAATAAGTAACTACAATTGCTGTAAAAACAATAATTCTCTTACCTGATCTACTTTTAAACACAAACATTGAATTAGCATAAATGTAAATTTGTTTTACTGTTATAGATATATGATATATCTGATTCTCGTATTTAAACACAGGAACAGCAACATGACACTTCTAGTGATAAACTAACATTAAAATCAAATATTGTCAACAATTGTAAGCTCAAAACAAAACTATCAACATGTAACACATGCAATTGTCTTTTTGGGATAATTGCCGCACCTTAGCTTTTAGGAGTGGTCGCAGGAAATTGCAAACAAAAATAATAGCTTCGCGCTGTCAGATCACAAGTCTTCGGCAGGGAGCGCCAGCGATGCACCTGCGTCCCAAACCGAAATCAAAAGGTACCAAAAACGCTTTGGCAGAGGCGTACGATAAATTATAAAACGTATAAATCAATATCGGAATAACATAGACCAATATAGAAAAGAGTTGCGTAAAGATTTTTATTACTGAATGGTTCAAATTTTATTTTAAGTGCCGCCTCTTTGCATCATAACACCGCACGGTCCTGTGCACACTCTATACATAAGATGAATAGCTGCTGCGCTGTTCAAAAGGATGGTTGTACTGTTATGTGGTGGGTGGTTATTTGAGCCGGTGACTGTATATTCAGGCTTGTTACAAGGCTTTTCTCTTTCACCAGTCTTACTCAACATATACACAGTGTCACTCATAGAACAACCCAACGGAAGAGGTAGAACTTAGTCATTTGCTAATGACATTCTAGTATATAGACAGGAGAAAAACAGGATTGAGATTGTCAGTGAGATACAAAGTAACTTGGCCGCATCACAGACTGGTGTGATGTCTCTGGTTCACTAGTTAATTCTACAAAAGCAACAGTAACATGGTTCTCCCCTGTAACTCAAACTGTTAACGCATGTACGCCTATTGTGCAACTTTGTAGTTTTGGTTCATCAGGAGCTTAATCGATGAAATATGTGAGTTTGAAAATTTAACCCAACCTGTGTTTCATGGAACACGTTGAGCATGTCATTGTCAAGACACGTAAAGGTCTAGTGGCAATGAAAGTCATGGCGGCTGCCAATATCGAGCAATACCTGCTTGTCTTACTGTATCAGACGCTGGTTCTTTCGATCAGTGAGTATGCAATGGCCATCCTCACTGCTAGTAGAACGCAAATTGAAAGAGAGGAAAGAATTGCATTCATTGCACGAACTGATCAAAACCAGTAGTAGAAATCCTTAAAGCGGGGCAAGTCGTGGGTTGGCAGTGCTGCAGACACTGTTCAACTGGTATGTGGGCTCACAAATATCGGTCATGGAAAAGAATGGATAAAGGTGCCTTCAATAAACTGGAACACCCTTTCGACCATCATTAACATCGACAAAGGTTGCAGAGAGAGAGAGAGAGAGAGAGAGGAATCCCGTTGCAGACAATAAGGCCATAATTAACGAAAACTGCAATGTAGGTGACATTGTCATTTACACGGAAGAATCGGTAGTCCGCATGAATCTTTCCTGCAAGATCATGGTGTACAATGGTCTAGAAAACTAGTGGTGCATTTAGTATGACATCAAGCAGCATTACAATGGAAGTATTGGCGGTGACTAAGGCTCTACTCTAGTTGTAGTAACATAACTACACTCATGCGTGCATTCTGAGTAATTCAATAAGTATAATCCAAAAGGTGGAGATTGGTTCGGTGCGTAGACAATGGACTGAATCACTACACGCATCTACAGTTTGCAGAATTACACTTATTTTCGTTCCGTGGCACATGGGTTTTGTTGGCAATGAAATAGCAGGCAGACTGTCTGGCTCTGCCACCATATCAGTTAGCCAGTCAATGAATAGAGCTGACATTTTGAATGCCCTCATAGAGTGTGGCGGCAAATAGAATTTTCATTTATACCAATCCATGTCACTTGCTAGATTGCAAGAGCTGGGACTCATCAATCAACTGGTACTGCCAATCTCTGGACACTGTTGATGATATTTTGAAGGAGATCGGAACACATGTTGGCATGCCCTGAGTGCAATAAAGATATTCCAAACTAAAACTAAATTTATCACATATAATTGTTTCGATCTAAAGAAAAAACATTCAAAAAGTTCACTATTTCCTCGATTTACTGTAAGATCTGCACATTATCTTAAATATATAGAAAGAGAACATAGAAAGAAAACATAAAAAAACAGGAAGAAAACGAACAGAAAAACATAGGAAGAAAATATAGAAAAACATAGAAAGAAAATATAGAAAACATAGGAAGAAAATATAGAAAACAAAGGAAGAAACATAGAAACATATGAAGAAAATATAGAAAACAAAGGAAGAAAACATAGAAAAACATAGTAAGAAAACATAGAAAAACATAGGAAGAAAATAAAGAAAAACATAGGAAAAAAACATAATAAACTAAAATCATATGGATACTCTCAAACAAATGCAAGAATTCAAATACTTAGGTAGCATATTCACAGAAAATGGAAGATTAGTCAGAGAGATAGAGGTTAGATTGCGGACAGCAAATAATGTAACCTTCTATAGTCTGTCCATTAATTCGTGAGCACGTTTGAAATTGATTTCTCGAAAACTACCTGTTGGATCTCAGTGATTTTTTGCATGCAGCCTTAGAATATCCATGACGCTAAAATAAAGCTAACCAGTAGTTCATAGATGCTACGGATTTTGCACATCGGCGAATTCCTTTGATCTTTTATGACAATTGCAAATACGGGGGCTCAAATTTTAGATTTTACAGTAATCCCTAGAATTTGTCCATGTCAATTCTATTCATAGGTGTATCTCCATATTAACTTGATAGGTCAAGTAATTAATTGTGTTGCCCTTTATGTGCAATCGTGAACTTGGATACAATATGCAACAGTTAGTCCTCCCCTTCGGTCACCATTAGACCCCAGGGTGTCTTAACTTCACCACAAATTGTATGATGGTAGATGCATTTGGATATGGAAATGTATACGTTGCTATTTCTCAGTCTGTAATCAAAATATGATTTGTATCATCCCGAATCTGACGATTCCATGAGGTTGATAATTGTTACTGGCTGGACAAATTGTAATCCATCTCGGTGCCAGTACTCGTCTTCCTCTCGGAGCACATGTTCAACACACTTCTTCCAGAACTGCATGTCTATCATTGAGAGGGACTCAAGTGTCAGAACTTCAACATCACACATTTTAAACGTCCTGTTCTGTTCGGCAACTTGCCCTTTTACTTTAGCCCAGACAAGCTCTATCGGATTGAGGTGAGCATGATATGGAGGTAGTCGCAAAGACGTGTGGCCGTATTCCGCAATGATTTTGTCAATATGAAACACCTTTGTCTTATTTGTCATCCTCACCAGGTACAACAACTCGGTTTTCAAATATGTATCATCGAAGCTGACATTTTCCTTAGCAAGCCAAGTCCTAATTTGATCTTTAGTATTTGATGCAGTTGGTACTTTGTCTTCCGCTGATACTGCGTTGTGATAGGATGCATTATCCATTACCAAGCATGATGGTCTGTTTAGAATTGGAAGTAGATCTTTCTCCATCCAGTGCCTGAAAATATGTCCATTCATTTCTGTGTGGTAGTCCTTACTGTCTGTACTTTTTGATTGGAAAATAAGTCCAGCGTCATGGACAAGACCTTCTTCACTGCTTCCTGCATGTGTTAGTATAATACGCTGGCCTTTGTGCTTGGTATTTTTCTTTTCTGTCACCGTCTACTGATTGCCATTCTTTAGCATTGGTGTGGTGAGCATTGACCCAGGATTCGTCCAAATATACAATATCATAGCCTTGCCTCCGCCGCTCACGGATCTGCCTCAGGTATTTACTTCGCGCAGCAATTAAATGTGGTTTTTCACAAATAATATTCCTGCCGCCTATATTTTTTCTGAAGGTGAAGCCGGCGGCTCTTACAATTTTCCATAGAGTACTTTTAGAAATGTCTATGCTGCAATCTGATTGCAGTTTTAATTTCAGTTTCCTGAGAGTAACAAGTTGATTTGTCGCAAAACATTTTCAAGAGCTCCCGTCTTATGACATCTATGTCAAAGTCGTCAATTGTTCTTTTCCTTCCTTGCTTGACATTAGTGCACTTTGTGTCCTGTTTAATCCATCGGGAAAAGGATTCTCTATTCAGACCAAGCGCCAGTTGCGTTTGTTTCTCAGGGTTATGAATATCGCAATATAGATGACCTCTCTTAGATTCCCTACGGAAGTGTTGGTATAGTAAAACTGTAACCTTCTGCATTGTTATAAATGTGCACTTCAGACTCATTATGAATGTGATATCAATGTCAGTTTTGATAAGCCAACAAATATGATACAATAGCTTCATACAAATAGCGAGATACACCTATAACTATACAACGGTATCCCAATTATAACGTCATATGCTTTCCGCTTTCAAAGTCGGCTGGGTTAGGTGCACGGGAATTCGTGAAATTGTTGTTTACTCACGATATTTCAATGTTACCATAATGTATTTTTAGAACAACACGTCTGTGTACCGTAGATCTGTTACTATTGTGTACAATCCGGTGAGGTTGATTTTAATATAACATGAAGAAGAAATATTTCAAACTACATCAACTTTTCTTGGAAAAAAATATTTCTTTAGCGTCATGGATATTCTAAGGCTGCTTGCAAAAATATCACTGAGATCCAACAGGTAGTTTTCGAGAAAATCAATTTCAAACGTGCTCACGAATTAATGGACAGACTATAGTTACGTTTCTAGACATCCAAACATCGTCTGCAACAGAGAGCGGGTACTTGCAATCTTGGCTTTTATGAGAACTTCGGTATCTAGATATTTGTTACGTTATTTTATTTTATGCGGTCTGCTAGGACAATTTGTGTTGAAATAGTTTAATTTTATTGTGTGTCTGCTACACACTGTCTATGTCTTACTGACGTACAACAGGGCGCTGAACATTTTGTCCTGTAGACATTAAGCTTAATAGCTCTGTTTATCTCCTTCCGCTCCCAACCAGTACACGAGAACGAGGAATATTATATCAGATTGGCTTTACGTAAGGCAGGGATTGAGACACGATTTCATTCTGTAGCTTTGTCTGTTTAACATATTTGCAAAATCATCTTGAGGAATGTTTGAAATGATAGCATGAAAAGTTGATTATAAACCTTTCAAATCAAGAAAATCACAAGCTACATGGATATCACAAGACAGTGACTGAAAATCAAATCGACAATCTGATTAGGAGAAGTAATGTGATAGTGCAAGAGAAAAGTAAAATCAAAACCTTAACAAAATGACAGACATCATTGGCCAAGTCCATAAAACCAAAAGTTTCTGAAACGTGAAAAATTATATCAGTCGGAAAGAAAATATTGCTGAGCAGTTTCAATATCTAGTGTATGGCAAATAAGAAGATGGAAAAATCAATATCGAAAGTTAGAAAACTTTACGCAGGCAAACATAGAACTTGCGATAAATAATATCAAAGCTAGCGTAGAACATTTATTTGGAATGGGGCAAATCTAAGTGTTTATGCTACATGTACTCCTGAGAGCTGGCATGACTGTTTCAAAACTACATCCCGGGAAGAATGAGGGTGGATGTTAGGAGGCAATTTCAGTTGCTCTAGTGATTAAAAGCCTAAAAATTTGAGACAGCATAGTCTCACAGAAACATTAGACATTAATGTTAGGAAAATAGAATTTTGAAAACTCCCTATAGAAAAATATGCGAAAAGGGTTAAAATACATCACGATAATTTTTGAAGACCATCCTCAAGTTAAATGACGTCGAAATAAACACACTTATATTCTGAAATTTAATCTGTAAAAGATGCTGATAAATCATTTGCTGGTAGCCATATAAGGAAATTGAAACATCCTTTGAGCCTACAAACCACAAAAATAATAAATGCTCGATATGAAGCATTCAAGAAAAGATAAAGATATCTGACATCATAAATTTCAAGAGGATGTATTAGAGTAAATTATAAAAGGCTATAGTCACTTTATATCTTGATGCAACAAACGAAATAGTCAAAAATTAAAAGAAAAGTGTATCGATGTTAATTATTGGTACAGATGGAATATTTGAGATTTATTGCAAAATGTCGATGTGATGGTTGAGGGGTTCATAGGAAACCAGTGATTATAGGAAGGCACCTTTTCAACAAAAATAATCACACAGTCATGGATATCACAGAGCACAGGACAGAAAATCATCGACCACATCTGCATTACAGGAGGCAAGGTAGTGTGTAGTAGTACAAGTACCGAAAAGTAATGCAGGTCCAAACCCTTGAACAAAATGCACGCATCTCCTGGCCGAAGTCCGATAAAAAGTTGCCAAAATAGTTGCTGAAACGTAAGAAATAGTAGCGTACGAGTCGTCTGCAGAAAGAATTCCAACTTCCTTGCTGCATTTGGCAGCACCAAAATTGCTAGCTGTGTGGCAAGAATCAATGAGAACGATGCGTAACAAATCAACGGTATCGACAAGTGTCTCTGAAAACACTGTAACGCATCGTGACAACACATATGAAGATTGCGATAAACTACATATCAAAGGCCTAGCGTAGATACATTTACTTGGTAAGGTTGGCCAAGCGCAAATCCTAAAGTTGCGTTTTAGTGCCTAACAAAACTACTCCTGGGACAAGCGGGCAAGGTACTGTTGCAATAACAACTAACATCCCGGAAGAACTGAGGTGTGTGATGTTGGCGAGCGCAACATTTCAGTTGCGTTCCTAGCACTGATTGAAACGCCCCTCTAGAATATATGTGGGCAGACACAGTCTAATGTTTCCCGCGGACAGGGAAAATGCAGTGTAGACATTGCAAATTGCCAAGTGCCGATAGGCACCCCGAAACGGCTGAGAATACTCCTACTCAGGAACAAACTCACCGTGGATAGAAAAAAAGGCCGATAAAGGCCGGTACAAATCCAAAGCATTGGCCAAGGGCGATAATTTTTTTGGACACCGACCATCCTTCCCTAGCAAGATGACGTCCAAGTGGCAAACCCATCCGTCTCATATTTCTCGGGAAATTTAACCTAGTAAATAAGATGCTGGCACCAAATCGGATTTGCTGGCCTAGCCACCATAAGCGTCAATTTGCACAACGTACAATCGCTTTTAGGCTCAGATCACATACAAACCACAAAGAGTGATTTAATAAATGCTCGATATGAAGCATTCATGGGAAAAAGAAGAGGAATTAAAGATATCTGGACATCCTACGGATTTGAAATTTGGCAAGAGGGTAGCTTTCGTAGATGGATAGATGTAAAAATTATAAAAACCGGACTATTAGTTCTATTTTATATCTTAATGCCAACTAAACGAAATAGTCATGAAAACTTAAACACCGAAAAAGTCTATCCATGTTATTTTTTGTGTCACAAGTTGGGCTAATATTTGATGCTATTTATTGGTTTTCAACACATCTGGTCGATGGCTGAATGGATTAGAGCGTGGTTCCCATAGGGAAAATTCGTGTTCAATTCACGGTAAGGCCAACACTTTTTAAAAAAAAAAAAAATTATTTTATTAACACATCTGGTCACTATTCGATCAGTTTATAATCTGAATAAATTCTATTTACCAATTGTTGTTTACCAACTTTCAGTGTAATTATATTGTATCAGGTTTCTGTAGCAATTTGATTGAGGGGACATTTTAATTGTGTGTGGTCAACTGACAGTTTTTCCACCAAGTATGGAGGGAAAAAGTATTATTTTTAATTGGAAAGCAGTCGATTTTAAGGGAACTGTGCATGTTTCTTTAATATGTCCAGCCTCTCACTGTTTGGGACTTAATACAATTTCGTAGATCTATCGAAACTATTGAAGTTATAGATATGCGGTTGGAGAATGATAAGAAAAGAAAATGAAGGCCAGAAACATGGAGGCCGAAAAGGAAAGATTAGTTATTAGCCTTGACTACAAGCGTCGCAGGAGAATAAAGAAGAAAGGAGATTGTTAAGGAAACTGAAGAGGAACGACTTGGAAGATCAGCGGGAAAGGATAACAAATGGAACGTTAAAAGTGTTGAACATTTAACGTTGAACATAAACGTTAAATGTGTTGAACATTTAACGTTGAACATGAACGTTAAAAGTGTTGAACATTTAACGTTGAACATGAGCGTTTAAAAGTCTTGTACAACTAGATTTAAACTAAATTCCAATGAGAAAAACGAGTACATTTGCTAGTAAATAATACATTAGAAAGAAACATACAGTCTGTGATATTTATATATAATATATATAATAAAATAGAAAGAAACATACAGTCTGTGATATTTATTAATAATAAAATAGAGAGAAACATACAGTCTGTGATATTTATATATAATAAATTAGAGAGAAACATACAGTCTGTGATATTTATATATAATAAAATAGAGAGAAGCATACCGCCTGTGATATTTATATATAATATATATAATAAAATAGAAAGAAACATACAGTATGTGATATTTATATATAATAAAATAGAAAGAAACATACAGTCTGTGATATTTATATATAATAAAATAGAAAGAAACACACAGTCTGTGATATTTATATATAATAAAATAAAAAGAAACATACAGACTGTGATATTTATATATAATAAAATAGAAAGAAAATAAGCACACTGTGTGTTGAAACTCCTAAAACAGACAATCACTGTGTAGCTCACATAAAACATACACAATAAATCAATCACTATTTGACTTTATGTTATCGATTTTTCTTCAAATCTTGTCCTGTTTGTACATTAAATAAAAAACACACAGTGAGCGTCACATACAAAAATTAACTTGTAGAAAAAGTTACCAGAAATATTAACACAACAGAGATAAACAATGTAAAAGAAGAAATGTAAGAAACATTATCTAACTCAAACATCTTGACATCGTCATTTATATTTTCAAATACAATATGATTTGTATATCTTTAAATATATTGATAATATTCTTGTCTTTATTATTGTCTTCTAACAGGATTCCTCATTCAAGATTTCAAAACATACTTAACATTTTTCAATATTGTATTCATCAACCAACTTTGCTAAAACTTGTCAAACATATTTTGTAACATGAAAGAGCTCTCACAAAACTGAAAAACTTTACAAAATATTTGTAATACTTTCTCGTTGACCTTCTCTATAGCATTATTCATACAATGGATGTCTGCAGTAAAAGTATGTAACAATGGCGGGGTAATATGTTTGTACTTGTTTCACTTTCTCAATAACTCTAGAAACAAAATATTGTTAAAAGTATCTCTCAGTTGTTCAGCAACTGGATAGCACCTCATTCGGTGATTCTGAACAATTGAACTTCCCCGTCTGTCTTGATAATAACCCACCCAGTTGCTCCAGAGAGTCGTTGAATGTTCTCCACATATTATAATTGTACATACAAAACATTGATCAGATTCGCGATAGCTTCTGTTAAGATAATTCTAGTGCACTTAAATTTTCTGTCATTTCGATAATATTCAAGTTTAGTTATTATATTTTTTTATTACACTCGGTGCAATGGCGTTTCCAAAGGTTGATAACTGCTGGTCAAAATGTGCGCAATGTATCTCCCTTAGAAAAGAGAATTATTTTTTAATATAAATATTTTATAATTTATAATTAAGTTTAGGTTGCTTTCAGATAAAAGACATGGATGCTCTCATTTGAGATAATATAACATGTCAATGTCTTATGTTGTATGTGAGTGTCTTGATGTTGTATGTGAGTGACTTATTGTTGTATGTGAGTGTCTTATTGTTGTATGTGAGTGTCTTGTTGTTGTATGTGAGTGTCTTGTTGAGATATAACATGTTAGTGTCTTGTTGTTGTATGTGAGTGTCTTGATGTTGTATGTGAGTGTCTTGATGTTGTATGTGAGTGTCTTATTGTTGTATGTGAGTGTCTTGTTGAGATATAACATGTTAGTGTCTTGATGTTGGATGTGAGGGTCTTGATGTTGTATGTGAGTAACGTATTGCTGTTGTATGTGTCTTATTGTTGTATGTTAGTGTCTTGATAGTGTGAGTTAGTGTGTATCGTTAGGTTTGATGAATATGTGTGCATCTTTGAGATTATCATGTGTAGATGTATGAACATATTTTGTATGTATCGGCATGTCTTTGTGTATCAATTGTGAGAATGTTTGTCTTGAGTACTTGCTGATTGGATGTATGTAGTGTTGTGAAATGTAGTAATGTTTGTGAGTAAACAATCAGTCTTTTGTCTTGTCTTTGTTTGTTATATGTGAGTTTGCCTAAGTATGTGTGCGTGTATATGTATATGCGTGCGTGCGTTTAACTATGTGTAGGTGGTTCTGTGTACGTCTATGGGATTAGGCGTGCATATCTTGACATGTTGTGTGATAACACAATGCGAGCTTATGTGTGTGTAATTTGTGTGTACTTGTAAGGAGTTTGTGGGTATGCGTGTCTATGTTTGTCGCATGTGGGTATGCGTGTCTCTGTGTGTCGCATGTGGGTATGCGTGTCTCTGTGTGTCGCTTGTGGGTATGCGTGTCTCTGTGTGTCGCATGTGGGTATGCGTGTCTATGTGTGTCGCATGTGGGTATGCGTGTCTATGTGTGTCGCATGTGGGTATGCGTGTCTCTGTGTGTCGCATGTGGGTATGCGTGTCTCTGTGTGTCGCATGTGGGTATGCGTGTCTCTGTGTGTCGCATGTGGGTATGCGTGTCTCTGTGTGTCGCATGTGGGTATGCGTGTCTCTGTGTGTCGCATGTGGGTATGCGTGTCTCTGTGTGTCGCATGTGGGTATGCATGTCTCTGTGTGTCGCATGTGGGTATGCGTGTCTCTGTGTGTCGCATGTGGGTATGCGTGTCTCTGTGTGTCGCATGTGGGTATGCATGTCTCTGTGTGTCGCATGTGGGTATGCGTGTCTCTGTGTGTCGCATGTGGGTATGCGTGTCTCTGTGTGTCGCATCTGGGTATGCGTTCTCTGTGTGTCGCATGTGGGTACGCGTGTCTCTGTGTGTCGCATGTGGGTATGCATGTCTCTGTGTGTCGCATGTGGGTATGCATGTCTCTGTGTGTCGCATGTGGGTATGCGTGTCTATGTGTGTCGCATGTGGGTATGCGTGTCTATGTGTGTCGCATGTGGGTATGCGTGTCTCTGTGTGTCGCATGTGGGTATGCGTGTCTCTGTGTGTCGCATGTGGGTATGCATGTCTCTGTGTGTCGCATGTGGGTATGCGTGTCTCTGTGTGTCGCATGTGGGTATGCGTGTCTCTGTGTGTCGCATGTGGGTATGCATGTCTCTGTGTGTCGCATGTGGGTATGCGTGTCTCTGTGTGTCGCATGTGGGTATGCGTGTCTCTGTGTGTCGCATGTGGGTATGCGTGTCTCTGTGTGTCGCATGTGGGTAAGCGTGTCTCTGTGTGTCGCATGTGGGTATGCATGTCTCTGTGTGTCGCATGTGGGTATGCATGTCTCTGTGTGTCGCATGTGGGTATGCGTGTCTATGTGTGTCGCATGTGGGTATGCGTGTCTATGTGTGTCGCATGTGGGTATGCGTGTCTCTGTGTGTCGCATGTGGGTATGCGTGTCTCTGTGTGTTGCATGTGGGTATGCGTGTCTCTGTGTGTCGCATGTGGGTATGCATGTCTCTGTGTGTCGCATGTGGGTATGCATGTCTCTGTGTGTCGCATGTGGGTATGCATGTCCTTGTGTCGCATGTGGTATGCATGTCTCTGTGTGTCGCTTGTGGGTATGCGTGTCTATGTGTGTCGCATGTGGGTATGCGTGTCTATGTGTGTCGCATGTGGGTATGCGTGTCTATGTGTGTCGCATGTGGGTATGCGTGTCTATGTTTGTCGCATGTGGGTATGCGTGTCTCTGTGTGTCGCATGTGGGTATGCGTGTCTCTGTGTGTCGCATGTGGGTATGCATGTCTCTGTGTGTCGCATGTGGGTATGCGTGGCTCTGTGTGTCGCATGTGGGTATGCGTGTCTATGTGTGTCGCTTGTGGGTATGCTCAGTTGTATGTGTAAAACAAGCAAATGTAATCAGAGTCACAATATTTTATGAACTACGTTAGAACGTTGCTGGGTCTGATTCTATTTTACAGAAGAATGTTTGAACATTAATTTCGCTCGTCTGCAATGAATCCATAGTTAGTCATGGCGCCTAATATGACGCATGTGGCACATTTTTGAGCGAAGGTTTTCTTTCCGTATCTCTAGTGTCCCACGCAATTTAAGTGAGTATTACTCCGACTTCAGAGGTACCCGTAATTTTGATTCGAAAGTAAAAGATCAGTCTGTTTTAGTCCTACCGTGTACACCTGCGAATTTTTGACCCAAACTGATCTCAAACCCACAAAAATTCCACAGCACATGGTCACTAGACCAGGGTTATTAATTTCACTATCAGCGATCAGAACATTAATTAAACTGTTTTCATCACTTTATGTGAACATTAGTGGGTAAATTTCTTTGTCACCAAATCTGATAGGACACCGGTGGATCTACTTCAAATGTATCAACCATGAGAGCATTTGTGTAAGGACATTCTATTGCTGTTCTGTGTCCTGATCTGTACACAAACATTGTTATTTGCATCATTTCGATCTGCTTTAATAGCCGGATAAGTCTGTTTCTGGAGAGCTTCCTGTTTATGGTAATAGAAGTACAGGTATATGGTATTATTACCCTGATGTCTCGAGTTTAATATGAACAGTTTTTACATACCAGATATAATCAAATAATATTATTCTATTGTTTGATATTCTCCAGATAGTTACCAACTTTTACTGAAGTCTGAGTCATCTAGTATATTAACATCACTAAAAGCGTCCCACGTGACGGAACTTCAAAGACTTTCTGAGACGGATGGGAAACGTTATGTCCAAGAGGATACAGAGATGCTGTTAGTTCCGGTATTGTGTTCTATATGACATTGGATTTTCAATGCTAGAATAGGACTGTGTCATCACTCTAGAGTTGTTCCAACAGACAAGTTAAACTGTTATCTTTGTTACTTCAGAAAAACAACTTTTACTATGTTCGTTAGGACTAGAAGGTATGAACTGTAACCAAAAATATACAAATATTCACCAACAGATGGCGCTGTCACTTACTTCGTGTCGTTAGCTAAGAAATAACAACAAACACAGACGCATGAAAGAGAACTTTTCTACTTCTCCTTATTCGAACTCTCCATATCTACCGCTTGTTAACTACTCTGAATAATTTGTATTTGATCTGAGCCTAAGAACGATTGTATGTTGTACAAGTTATGCGCCTACAAGTATGTCAGCACATCCGATTTATGCGATGTTTTTTATTTACTAGGTAGCTTCCTTGATACATCAGTGGCTCTACAATATGTCTTGTAGGTCGAAGGGTACTATTCTTTGCTTCCTTTGCTGGTACGGCACCACACGGGCGGGGAGAGAACAAGAAAGTGAACAATTTAATTGTTTATTAAAATTACAAAGAGTTGAATCTGCAGAGAAAGGAAGAACGTATTAGGAAATACTCAAGAAAATTGATGGTGTGAAACAGTGACAGACTTATTCTGTTAATTGGAGAGTCTTACACTTGCAGTTTTCTATTCTCATGTTAATTTGTGAGAATTAACTGCCATACATTTACGTACTACTATTAAGTAGTGAGTAGTGTCAGCTGTAGTTATATGTTCTTCTGTTAGAATTGTTAAACCTGAGTCAGTCTTATGTTTTTTTGTTAACATGTAGAGAATGTCACACGATTATGCTAGTTTATGTATTGGCAAGAAGTGCACAATCTTATGTATTTCTTATGTAGAGAGTGACACACGCTTATGCTAGTTTATGTATTGGCAAGAAGTGCACAGTCTTATTGTACGAGTATTTCAAATATTACACAGACGTGACTCAGTTTTATGTTATTCTATTATATGTTGTGGCTGGACACAGACGTATGTTATTTTATTAATTAGATAAACAAATTCCTTGTCTTCTACATACTCACAAACGACATCTTCAACATGTTCAACGAACTTACTGATCATTCCGTTACTCATTCACGTGTGTAGTCTGAATAATTTAATTCTGAGACTCATTCTTTTTCGTATTCTAATACACTTTATTCCGAGACTTATGTCTGTGCACAGTCTGAAACTGACAATTGTCCGTAGTTTAAAGAATTTCATTCTAAGACGAATGCCTGTACGCATGAGACGAATGACATTTCGTAGACGGAAGAACTTCATTCTCAGATGAATGTCTGTGAGCAGTATGTAATTCTTCACTTTACTCAGTTTATGTAGTAATGTGAGTGATTTTTATTTTGATTAAAATCTTGAACTGAATTCTATTTCTATTGTATGTCTATGTATGTGTGTATCTATGTTAGTATTGGTGTCTGTATATAAATATATATATATGTGTGTGTGTGTGTGTGTGTCAGCATGTGTATATGTATAAAACATGTAAGTTGTAAGAGACTGAGTACCTACGGGAACTTCCTGAGTGCAAACATGTTGATTCTGTCCAGTTCGTCAAGGGAAGTAAGTCATGTTTACGCTAGTAGTGCCTTTATTGTGACTCGTGACAAAATTAAAATATCCTACATATTTTTGCAGACCATAGCGTATGAAGTGTCTATATCTGAAGATTTCCAAATACACTTCTGCAGGAGATAGGTGGATCAATTTCTTTCATCATTTGTGGAATGTTGATTGCGAGAAATAAACCCACATCCCATGTGTAACTAAAAAATGAGAATGCACTACTTGTTGCACTAATCCGTCTCACATTCAACATGATACTTTTCTTTTTATTCTTTGTATTTCATTCTTCTTGTAGTGTTTGTATGTTTCATTCTTCTTGTAGTGTTTGTATGTTTCATTCTTCTTGTAGTGTTTGTATGTTTCATTCTTCTGTAGTGTTTGTATGTTTCATTCTTCTTATAGTGTTTGTATGTTTCATTCTTCTTGTAATGTTTGTATGTTTCATTCTTCTTGTAATGTTTGTATGTTTCATTCTTCTTGTAGTGTTTGTATGTTTCATTCTTCTGTAGTGTTTGTATGTTTCATTCTTCTTGTAGTGTTTGTATGTTTCATTCTTCTAGTAGTGTTTGTATGTTTCATTCTTCTTGTAGAGTTTGTACGTTTCATTCTTCTTGTAGTGTTTGTATGTTTCATTCTTCTGTAGTGTTTGTATGTTTCATTCTTCTTGTAGTGTTTGTATGTTTCATTCTTCTTGTAGTGTTTGTATGTTTCATTCTTCTTGTAGTGTTTGTATGTTTCATTCTTCTTGTAGTGTTTGTATGTTTCATTCTTCTTGTAGTGTCTGTATGTTTCATTCTTCTTGTAATGTTTGTATGTTTCATTCTTCTTGTAATGTTTGTATGTTTCATTCTTCTTGTAGTGTTTGTATGTTTCATTCTTCTTGTAATGTTTGTATGTTTCATTCTTCTTGTAGTGTTTGTATGTTTCATTCTTCTTCTAGTTTTCGCATGTTTCATTTTTCTTGTAGTGTTTGTATGTTTCATTCTTCTTGTAGTATTCGTATGTTTCATTCTTCTTGTAATGTTTGTATGTTTCATTCTTCTTGTAGTGTTGTATGTTTCATCTCTTCTTGTAATGTTTGTATGTTTCATTCTTCTTGTAGTGTTTGTATGTTTCATTCTTCTTGTAGTGTTTGATGTTTCATTCTTATTGTAGTGTCGTATGTTTCATTCTTCGTAATGTTTGTATGTTTCATTCTTCTGTAGTGTTTGTATGTTTCATTCTTCTTAGTGTTTGATGTTCATTTTCTGTGTATTCATGTTTCATTCTTCTTATAGTGTTTGTATGTTTCAATCTTCTTGTAGTGTTTGTATGTTTCATTCTTCTTGTAGTGTTTGTAAGTTTCATTCTTCTTGTAGTGTTTGTATGTTTCATTCTTCTTATAGTGTTTGTATGTTTCATTCTTCTTGTAGTGTTTGTATGTTTCATTCTTCTTGTAGTGTTTGTATGTTTCATTCTTCTTGTAGTGTTTGTATGTTTCATTCTTCTTGTAGTGTTTGTATGTTTCATTCTTCTTATAGTGTTTGTATGTTTCATTCTTCTTGTAGTGTTTGTATTTTCATTCTTCTTTAGTGTTTGTATATTTTATTCTTCTTGTATTGTTTGTATGTTTCATTCTTCTTGTAATGTTTGTATGTTTCATTCTTCTTGTAGTATTCGTATGTTTCATTCTTCTTGTAATGTTTGTATGTTTCATTCTTCTTGTAATGTTTGTATGTTTCATTCTTCTTGTAGTGTTTGTATGTTTCATTCTTTTTGTAGTGTTTGTATGTTTCATTCTTCTTGTAGTATTCGTATGTTTCATTCTTCTTGTAATGTTTGTATGTTTCATTCTTCTTGTAGTATTTGTATGTTTCATTCTTCTTGTAGTGTTTGTATGTTTCATTCTTCTTGTAGTGTTTGTATGATTCATTCTTCTTGTAATGTTTGTATGTTTCATTCTTCTTGTAGTGTTTGTATGTTTCATTCTTCCTGTAGTGTTTGTATGTTTCATTCTTCTTGTAGTATTCGTATGTTTCATTCTTCTTGTAATGTTTGTATGTTTCATTCTTCTTGTAGTGTTTGTATGTTTCATTCTTCTTGTAGTGTTTGTAAGTTTCATTCTTCTTGTAGTGTTTGTATGTTTCATTCTTCTTGTAGTGTTTGTATGTTTCATTCTTCTTGTTGTGTTTGTATGTTTCATTCTTCTTGTAGTGTTTGTATGTTTCATTCTTCTTGTAGTGTTTGTATGTTTCATTCTTCTTGTAGTGTTTGTATGTTTCATTCTTCTTGTAATGTTTGTATGTTTCATTCTTCTTGTAGTGTTTGTATGTTTCATTCTTCCTGTAGTGTTTGTATGTTTCATTCTTCTTGTAGTATTCGTATGTTTCATTCTTCTTGTAATGTTTGTATGTTTCATTCTTCTTGTAGTGTTTGTATGTTTCATTCTTCTTGTAATGTTTGTGTTTCATTCTTCTTGTAGTGTTTGTATGTTTCATTCTTCCTGTAGTGTTTGTATGTTTCATTCTTCTTGTATTGTTCGTATGTTTCATTCTTCTTGTAGTGTTTGTATGTTTCATTCTTCTTGTAGTGTTTGTAAGTTTCATTCTTCTTGTAGTGTTCGTATGATTCATTCTTCTTGTAGTTTTTGTATGTTTCATTCTTCTTGTAGTGCTCGTCTTAATAATTAACTTGGATTTTCTGAAAAGAGTCCATTCTTGTTTTGTTTTATTTTTGTTGGCCTAAACGCTCTGATATAACTAAACAAAACTCGTTCTGAGGTTGAACGAAGCATGCCTCTGCTGAAAGAAGCTTTAATCCCCAACATAACAAACAAAATACTTCCATCATACAAAAACACAATATGTCAATCATCTGTTTACTTTAAATAGTTAATTATAGTAAATGGAAAAAAAAATCTCTACTTTCCAGGCAAGAAATGGAATGACTTTATAAGTCAGCAAGGGAAACAACCACTCTAATTTTATTGTTCAATTCATGTTCTTAGTAGTCTATATACAACTTCAGTTATCACGTAGTGACGAAACTTTGTAGATAATATACACAGAAAGAAGTGATTGTAATGTTTGCTAGTACAGGGTGTACAAGATAAAAGCGGTCCGAGTGACACATCAAAAGCTGCCATTTACTTATTGTGTTGTGTCTATTTACTATTTAAACCGGTTCGGACCAGTGTTGCTATTTTTAATGCTAGATCTAGCACTAATTTTAAGATATAGCATAAAAAAATTTGGATCTAGCATCTAGCAGGAAATCCAGCATTTAAAAAAAATTAACATTTTTAGCATTTCTTTTAGTCCATGAATCAGAAAATGGATAAAAACAAGACGAAGAAAAACATAAAATTTACTACAGCGAGATCCGGGTAACGAATTTCTCAGTGTGGAACGTACTTGTACTCTCTCTCTCTCTCTCTCTCTCTGAGGTTGGGGCGCGTTTAGGTGTAGTTGTAATGGTGTAACTTGTTCAATCTTGTTGGCTTGCCACCAGCTTCTGTATTTGCTCGCAGTTCATCAGTGACTGTTCGTTAAGGCTATAATCATTTCCAAACCTACGGAAGACTGTGTTAACAACCTAAAGTGAATCCCTCATTCAGCAATGAGTAAAGCTACACCGACGTATCCGCAAAAATTTCGAAAGGAATGGATACAAATTCCTGCTTTTGTAAAGTGGCTACTTGAAGTACCAACTGATTCAGCTAAAGCTCATTGCAAGTTTTGTAGATATGACATTTTAGCTAAATATTTTCTTTTCAGCAACAAGAACGAAAATCCAGTCCTTGGAAACTAAATGCTACAGAAAGATCATACGAAACTAAATGCTACAGAAAGATCATACGAAACTAAATGCTACAGAAAGATCATACGAAACTAAATGCTACAGAAAGATCTTACGAAACTAAATGCTACAGAAAGATCATACGAAACTAAATGCTACAGAAAGATCATACGAAACTAAATGTTACAGAAAGATAATACGAAACTAAATGCTACAGAAAGATCTTACGAAACTAAATGCTACAGGAAGATCATACGAAACTAAATGCTACAGAAAGACCATACGAAACTAAATGCTACAGAAAGATCATACAAAACTAAATGCTACAGGAAGATCATACGAAACTAAATGCTACAGAAAGATCATACGAAACTAAATGCTACAGAAAGATCATACGAAACTAAATGCTACAGAAAGATCATACGAAACTAAATGCTACAGAAAGATCATACGAAACTAAATGCTACAGAAAGATCATACGAAACTAAATGCTACAGAAAGATCATACGAAACTAAATGCTACAGAAAGATCATACGAAACTAAATGCTACAGAAAGACCATACGAAACTAAATGCTACAGAAAGATCATACGAAACTAAATGCTACAGAAAGATCATACGAAACTAAATGCTACAGAAAGATCATACGAAATTAAATGCTACAGAAAGATCATACGAAACTGAATGCTACAGAAAGATCATACGAAACTAAATGCTACAGAAAGATCATACGAAACTAAATGCTACAGAAAGATCATACGAAACTAAATGCTACAGAAAGATCATACGAAACTAAATGTTACAGGAAGATCATACGAAACTAAATGTTACAGAAAGATAATACGAAACTAAATGCTACAGAAAGATCCTATGAAACTAAATGCTACAGAAAGATCATACGAATACCATGGACAGAAAAAGGAAGAACACTGATGTAAGGAAAAACTGAATGTTACATACAATTGGTTGATAAACAATATACTATACAGAACAATTAAATATTCTGTTCCAATCAATTGTCACGATGGTCTGGAGAGAACAATATTAGAGGGCAATGTCCCAGGACGCAGAGACAGACCAAGAAGAAGATGGCTACAATATATTAAAGAAATCATGAATATGCCCAACGGCGAAGTTGGTGAACTGGCAAGAGACAGAGTAAAATTTCAGATGAGGTGCAAAGAGAGCAACGTCCTATAATGGATACACACCTTGATGATGATTGTCTTTTAGCAAGTCATTGTGAAACAAAGAAACATAAACTTGCTAGTCCATGTCAAAGTACTTTTCTTACAAGTTTCGTTGCGAAGAAAGATTGTAAGACATCTACACCTGAGGCCAATTTAGCAATGTTTTTTTGCTGTCATTCATCGTTCAATTCTTGTGATCACTTGGTAGACTTGTGCAAAAATACCATATCAGACAGTGCAATGGGAAATAAAGTTAGGATGCATCGTACAAAGTGTGCAAATATTGTAAAGAATGTCATTGCTCCTTATTTCAAAGAAGATTTGACTACTAATATTGGACAAGGAAAATTCTGTTTATTACTGGATGAATCAAATGATATCACTGTAATGAGTTATTTAGAATGAGTTATTTCTATCCTGTTTGCATCCAATTCTAAAATATTTTCAAGAAGTGTACAAACTTTTTGAATCAAATAGTGCTGGCAAAACAAAATTGCTTTCTGATCTATCTCTTCTTATTAAATCTATTGCTAACAGGTTAGTACTGTCATCAAGCAGCACTGATCCTCTTGATCCTAACACTGACATGTTAGTACTGCCAACAAACAAAATTGATCCTCTTGATCCTTACACTAACATGTTAGTACTGCCAACAAGCAACATTGATCCTCTTGATCCTTACACTAACATTGAAGAATTTATGGATCCAAATCCACAGCAGGGTTCTAGATTTGAGAAAAGGTTTGGAAATTGATAATTAACCAAAAAATGCAAGCTTCTCAAGTAACTCACATCCGAAAAAGGGCATATATCTTTTTTATTAGCTTGTACAAAAAGCTGCATAATTGTCAGCAAGAAAACTTTGATATTTTGAAGAATATAAGCTTGTTATCAGTACAAAATACACAGTACACATATTAAGAAACATATTATTCCCCTGCTAGAATTCTTCTCATTTCGATGAAGAAATGAAATCATCAATTGAAATTCAATGCAACAGCATACATTTGGTTAAATTGACTCATATTGCAGCCACTGATAGATTTTGGTCTGTAGTTTTCAAAGCAGTTGCAACTTTCGCCTTAAGTTTATTAATTTTGCCAAATTCTAATGCTGAATGGAACAGTAACTTAGCAGCATGAATATTGTGAAAAATAAAATGAGAAACAAAATGCAGCTGCCCATGTTTCCACCAATTCTTGCAGTAAATTATGGCTTAAAGAGGCATAACAAATGCTGCAAAAACTTTGAATTACTTAAAGATGTCATCACCAAATTTTGAAGAATGGGCTCATATGACCCAACAAAAAACTTCAGATGTGCAGTCTGATTGCTCAATTGCCACAGAAGAGTTGAAGTCTGACTTCTCAAATTACGATGAAATACTATCGTACTGTAATTACAACCTGGTTCTGACTAGCTCGTCCTACGTCACATTTTTCATGGGCAAGTCTTATACACTGGAATGAGTTCGATGATTTGGCTTTACGTTTGGACATGCCAGACAGTGTCGTCTTCGTGGTAGAGAGAGAAGATATAGTAATCAATTTCTCATGGGTACGGTGAGCAAATGGACTTTGGGATGACTGCTGCAACGGAGGACAGATCACGAATGGGAATGTACAATGTGCCATGATGTCGATCGCATAACATAACATAACATAACGTCACATTTGTTTTACACCCCCATTCCCGCACTACAATTACACACCATTACACACCCTTGACCTATTCTACGTCATAACTGAACCTTCTCATTTTCATAAATATATGACGAGTTAGCTTCTTTGACGACTATGCTTCTTTAACGACGAGGGTGCTTTTATCTTGAACACCCTGTTTAATCATCATTGCACTTTGTGAATAACTACGATTGGGGCGATGTCTTTCGTATTGAAATTCTCAGCGACAGTGATCGAACTATGTAGCATCGGTGATGGTCCATGGTGTAATTTTTAAGATGACAAAAATGGGTAGATTTTGTATGTTTAATGTGCATTAGTGGATTTTTTCACAGGCAACACCTTTCCAGCCTATTCTTTGCTATGTTAATGTATGTGATTGTTGTAAGAGCTCAGTTAAAAAATGTGATCTATGTTTTATCTTCGGTCTCCGAACGGGCTAGAAATTTGACCTATACTGAGATCAGGGATATATAGAAAACGTAGCCCAAGAACTCCAAACGGGAAACTAGACATACTTTTGAAGCGAACACCGTACCTCATCGCCACATAAATCCCCAGATTTTACTTTGACCAACGAAATAGTTGATATAATTTGAGACGAAATTTGCTGTTTAATATAACATAAACCCAAAAATTGCACGAAAAGTAGAACAAACTTACAAATAAGTTCACCATGTATAAAACGACGAATTCATTCATTCTGAAAGAATTCGAAATTAATTCATTGATTATATATTGATTCACCCAATCAAACATCACTATGATATATAGGATACCCATTGCAACGGCAATTCTGATATTTCGGAGATCCGGAGTGGTTAGATTACCAATTTTGTTGTCACTTGACAAAGCCTTACGTTTCTGACTATATTTTATAAGTTCAAATACCATCAAGATGGTACAGAGCATGGCGACGAATGATGGTAAGCCTCTCAGTGCTACTTGTAATACTGAGCAGTACTGGGCGTTAAAATTCGCTACGCACTCAAGGCGCTGTTCACTAGTATATTTTTCCCTAGAACACAAGAAATGTTCTACTAGTGGAGAAATGCTAGGAATAGTTACTAACACAGAAAAAATCCAATAAAAACAGCAAATTTTGCAAGAAATTCTGACTGTGATAAGTTGTTTGACTTTTAGTGGGAACTTGATGGCGATAAACTGTTCCACTGAATTCTTGAAAACGAAGAACGCAACACAAATTTGAAATACGAAGCTCAAAGGAAATAACATATTATATCTGGACGTCACATATAGATTCCCAATGTCATGATGCGCAAACGTATATACAATATTACTACATATAATGCATATACAACAAAACAGTTGGGAAACAGCTAGATTAAGAAGAGAAATGTTGTTGATGCTGATCGGTCTCTCTGTGCAGAAGATGGCAATGCTGAAGCTGTTTAAGAGAATTCCAGATATGCACAGAATTGGTGTAATAATACTGGCCATGACATGCTGTAATAGTACAATTTCTTCACTAAAACCCAAAACTGTGTTATTGCTGACGAAGATAGATATGTGACTTGTGTTACGAATATCCATTCTGTGGAGGAGATATTAAATGATTGATCAACTATCACATATTCAATATGAAATAATTAACGTTATCTTTATACTCTTTGTGAACAAAAGTTTAACAATTTTAGTTTGCTGTTTAGAACTACCAGGTTGTATTTAAAATATCAGTGCTTCGATTTACCAAAAACAAAACCATGTTCACTATTTCTTCGATTTACCGTAAAATGTGCTCACTATCTTATCTATTATTATGAACATTTGAATTGAGAAATTAAGAAAAAGGAACATTAGTGTTACGGAATTTAATATCAGGAGCAGTAGGCCTAGCGCAAAGACTTGTACTACAGTGAACATAAGAGCTGCGAAAGTTAGTTTTAAGAAATATTAGAACTGCAAAACGTAGACCATGAACATTATAAATATGAAAATTAATTTTGACACCAAAATAAACGCATCACAAAAAAGCTTATGTAAGGTTAGCTAGATGGGAGCAAACGGCTGGATAGTGGACAGAAATAACACTTCAAAGTTTCGTCGCCTCTGTTGTCTCTGTTGTACATCTTTTGCGTTTTCCGTCTTTTGCTTTGTACCCATTGTATTGGAGCAGCATTGCTCTTTGAGGTGCACTATCTGGTGGTAATCTGCTTACGTGGCCGAACCATTTAATATGTTGTTTCTTGATGAAGTCTAGTACTGATGTTGTACCCACTTTTTATGTCTTCATTTCTCAATCGGTCTCTTCTTGTTACACTCAGCGTTCTGCGTAGACACTTCATCTCTGTCGTGACTAGTTTTCTTCTATCATTTGTTTTCAGTGTCCAGGTTTGGCACTGGTAGCATAATGTGGGGATAAAATAAAGTTTGTGTTGAACAATGCTCTTTTTGTATTCATGGTGACGTGTTTGCATCTTAAAATTGGCGCCATTTGTCCTATCATTTGATTTGCTTTGTTGCATTTTAATTGAATTTCATTAGTTATTCTTCCGTTTGCTGAAAAAATGCACCCCAGGTATGTGAAGTCTTTTACTTGTTTTAGTGGACGATTGTCGATATTGGTAGTGCTGTCCTCTCTGGCGAATGTCATTACTTCTGTTTTGTCGATGTTTACTCTCATGTTGTTTTCGTTACATGCTAACTGGAGTCTGTTAATGTGTTGTTCTTCTGTGTGACTGCTACAATACAAAAGCAACTCGCTGAGAATCGTCGTACAGTTGAAGCGTAGAAAAAAAAACGAGTTGTGCGAAAAGATAGAACACACGACACCAATACTTTCACTCGGATTGTTTTCCCAGAATTGGACTCTACCGTCCCCTCTACACACAATAGAGAGGTGAAAAAACACATGAGTGAGGGTATTGTCATCATCAGGTCAGTTAATTTCCAGTTTGGAATATCTTCATTGCCCTTTGGACATTGCTCCAACAGTGCCAGTGACTAACCGTAAAAGTTCGATATTGATTGATGTGCCTACTAATACACTTGTTATGATGTTCTTATCTGGTTGCTCTAATCTTCAATCTAAGCTATTGTAATCTTACACTACAACAAAAATAGCAATTCAAATATATAGATATATCAGTTACATCTGATGGGTACATTTAATACATAAATAAACAGTAGAATCAACCAATCTAAGGTAACTTTCTGAAAAATGAGGGCAAACAAAATATGTTTAGCAAAAACGTATATGAAGTGAAGGAATATTACTGTACTATATATATAACCAACTCTGATATACGGATGTGAATCATGCACAATAGATAACAAGAAAAGTAAATTATTAGAGGGCACAGAGATGTGGTCTGACAGTTTTACAGAAGAATGATGAGAATATCATGTACAGATAAGATGACAAATTATAATTTTCTCAAGAAAGCCAACGAGAACGGATCGTTTATAAAACGTATCGGAATGAAACAATAAACCCTCTTTACAAGTGTTATGAGAAGAAAGAAGCTTGAATATATTATGTCAACTGGCAAAATACAAGGTACGAGAGATAGAGGTCAACAGAGAGAAACGATTTGAGTAAGATTAACATCATGGCACGACGTGAAAACAGTATCATAACTCATATCTAGAACAAGAGACAAAGAATTGTGAAAGAGCATGATAAACTACGCCTACCGGCACAGCACTGGATGATGATAATGATCTACTATCTGATTTTATCAGAGATGAAATGATGGACATGTCTTTGCGACATCAACTTTATTTACTTTGATGTCTCTTTCTCGTAGAATCTGCCTTTTTTCAGATTATCATAATTTCTATCTTCTTACTATTCTCCGTTGAGACAACTGATTTTACTTTCCGTCATCACTGTATCAAGTAGTTCATGTAGCTATATTTCATTCTTCGCTATCAAGACAATGTTCCATATGAGATAATACTAATCTTTTCCTTCTGAACTTTGTGTTTATCTGTTGAAAAGTCCAAATGTGTATGTACTGATATAGATATCATATATGTACTGAGTCTCGATGTATTATTAATAGTAGTTTTAGTAGTAGTAGTCATAGTTCCAACTTCATGACAAAATGTGGCCTCATAATTGATCCGTTCTTGCGCCAGCGAACACAATTCAAAATGCTCATCATTGTCTTGTGTTAACTTGTGAAGAGAGTAGGTCTCTACACAAACCAGCAGTTTGAACACTCATTGAGTGATTAGGAAGCGGCTAGAGTGCCAACACCACACTCCGCGTTTGCAGTTCACGTCGAAGGGAACAGCCGTCACGACAAAACACAACAGTTTGCACAGACAGTGCTCTATAAGACATACGATGAATCTCCAGCGACTTGCTATCTTCCATTTTCTGAATATGTTGTTCACAACACAAGCAGGTAGGAACAAACAATAAGCATTCCGATTGATATTCACATCTCACAATGCAGTTTAAACACTAACGTAGTAGCTTGGAGACAGAGCCGGGTCCTTCAAGTCCAAACTTGTGGATTAATGTGCTAGCAACCACGTCCAGACGCAAACACTCCAAGGTTATAACGGTTTTCCAAAACACGTAATCACAAAGTACTGTAGTTTTACAAGTTGCAAAGACAATGACAAAATACAGCAACGTTTCGACCAACACGGCCTTTATCAAGCAAACGAACAACAGGAGTGACAAATTTTAAAAAACATATGGACGACCACAGACAAACGTTTCTTATGAAAATGACTATTTTTTTAATATAACGGTTTTCCCATCTTTCCGCCATGTTGAACCTATTATCTTCATCTTCTTCTTCTTACGATTACTGTGTAGATAATTAAATCATAAGATGTCTTCTTATAAAGGAAAGAAGTTAACTTGTCTGAGTTCAACTCTGATGCCTTGTAAATGATTCTCAAATCTCTGCTCTTAATTTTTAAGCTCTCTCTAACATATTAAAACCGATAATTCACTTTGTCGAATGTCTTGATTTAATCTATAAATTTCAAGTATATCTATATCTGCTTGTATTTCTATGGCCATCTCTGCTAGTTGTATTATGTATGTAGTATTGTTATTATATGTGACATACCTACACAAGTCACAACTAAGTTATGTTCTTATTTTGTTTCTCACTCTTTTCATGATTTTTCTTAAGGTCTTTTTGTCATGTAGTTATTAATTTTAATGGTGACACTAGCTCACATTCAGTAACTCTTGGTTTCCTTGTCAATCAATAATTATATGATTTAATGTTGGTTGTTTAGAATGTATCCGTTGTCGTAGATGTCATGTAGAAGCCATGATGACTGTAGACAATAACATCAATAAGGTGGTCGATACGTTCAGTAGATACATTCTCTGTGGAAAACATAATCTAAAGGAGCTCTTATGGGCTACAAGCCTTCTGAACAATGAACTAGAGCAAATGCACAACAGCTAAACATCTCGCAAGCATGCAAAGAAAAGTCTATGCCAGAACAACATAATGGTTGCACGAGTTTAAAAGATATACTTCAAAGTACCAAGATGTAGACCAGGCGGGAATATGGAGGAAAGAAACAACAGTTATTGAGCTTTGAAAGAAGTACATTGAAAATGAGTAAGCTGATAAAAAAAATGTAAAAATAAATGTACACATTGAAACATAAAGATTGGATTGAATAAAGATGAAAACAACCTTACAAGTAACCATGGCGAAACAAGTAATAACAAAGTACTGTAGTTATACAAAATACAAAAACAATGACAATACACAGCAACGTTTCGACTAAAAGGCCTTTGCAGTTTTCTTTACTAAAACCAATAACATTGAAGTATATCCAGAGAAACATCACGAGATAGATAATGACAACAAAGTGCAGTACAAAATGGAACCATAAATGAAGTTATGGAGGTAGCAATCACATTAAGAAAACGGGGACTTGCAATTCCTGCAAATTTAAAATGAGAAATTCTCAAGGATCCAACGGAGAATGCATTGACATGATAAACAATATTGGCCCCGGAATATAGTAAATTAGTACCAGGAATATTAGAACTAAGAATGTTAGTGTAATGGACATTAGAACAAATTAAATTGGTACACTGACATGTTATACGGCCAACACCATTCTTTTCAGTCGTAGCATTCCAGGAGATGTTGTCTGAGCCTACCCTTGCGTTAAAGTCACCAAGAATAATAAGCTTATCTGCTTTTGGGACTGATTTCAGACAAGATTTCATTCTTTAACATATATGCTAAAAATAATCATGAGAAATGTTTCAAACGATAACAGGAAAGAATAACGCAATTCTTTATAATCTATGGAAGAAAAAATACCTAAGCTAAGATATTCTGGCAATGCTGTGTTACTGTCAATATCTAAAATAGGGGTTGAGAAACTAATCATGGAACTGCAAGAGAAAAACGAAAAGCAAAATCTATAACTCAATGGAGCAAAAACTAAAATTATGACAACTGATAAAACATACATGACAAAGGATATTTTTATCAGTGGAGAGAAAATAGAAAATGTGAGCAGTTATAAATATCTCAGTTCACTGCTAATAAGAGATGAAAAGTCGATAAATACAAGAAGAAGAATAACAAATATGGTCTGATAAAGAAAATAAACAACTAAAAAAATATGGAATGAAACTGATGATTTAAGCATGACAGCAGTAGATGTGGCACATGTGACCTTTGAGAGAAAGAAATTATTGAGGACTGTTAGAAGGCAATGTTCAGCTCAAGATAAGCTATTTGATGATTATAATAGTACTAGCAACATTAGAACTTGTTGAGTTAGAAAGTATAATAGTACTAGCAACATTAGAACTTGTTGAGTTAGAAAGTATAATAGTACTAGCAACATTAGAACTTGTTTAGTTAGAAAGTATAAATACAAAACTGTCAAGAATAAATATGTGAAAAGTTACAAACACTCACACATTCGAAATGTCTAAGTTAAATACAGTGAAAAAAAAACAAAAAAATAATGTATTTCAACATACAGTCTGTGATATTTATATATAATAAAATAGAGAGAAACATACAGTCTGTGATATTTATATATAATAAAATAGAGAGAAACATACAGTCTGTGATATTTATTTAGAATAAAATAGAAAGAAACATACAGTCTGTGATATTTATTTAGAATAAAATAGAAAGAAACATACAGTCTGTTATATTTATATATAATAAAATAAAAGAAACAAGCACAGTGTATGTTGAAACTCCTAAAACAGACAATCACTGTGTAGCTCACATAAAACATACACAATAAATCAATCTCTATTTGACTCTATGTGATGGTTTTGTCTTCATATCTTGTCATGTTTGTACATTAAATAAATAACATGCAGTGAACGTCACACACACAAATGAACTTGTAGAAAAAGTTACCAGAAATATTAACCCGACAGAGATAAACAATGTTAAAGTAGAAATATGAGAAACATTATCTAACACAAACATCTTTACATCGTCATTTATATTTTCAAATACAATATGAATTGTATATCTCTAAATATATTGATAATATTCTTGTCTTTATTATCATCTGCTACCATAATTGTGTATCCCAAAATTTAAATTAAAATTGATAAGTATTGTATTCATCAATCAACTTTGCTAAAACTTAGATAACAATATTTTAAATTTGAAAGAGCTCTCACAAAACTTCAAAACTTTTACAAATCTCAGATACACTTTCTCGTTGACCTTCTATATTGATCTAAAAACATTATCAAATTAAAGGATTCACTTAGCTGTTCAGCGACTGGATAGCACCTCATCCTGTCATTCTGAACAATTGACCTTTCCTATCTGTCTTGATAATAACTCATCCAGTTGTTGTAGAGAGTTGTTGAATGTTCTTGACACAATGTCAATTGTACAAACTGATAAAGTTGAACAAATATTTGATAGCATCTTTTCATGTAATTCATGTGTTTCTCATTCATCTTAACAATATCACAGAGAGTCTATCTGATTTATTTTCAAAAATTGAAATCGTAGTAAAACGATGATTAAGAAGATTGATAACTTCTGGTCAACATTTGTCTGAATTATTTACATTTAGAAATACGAATAACGTTTTTTAATAAATATCTTACCATTTATAATTAAGATGTCTATGTTTTTAGAGAAAATACATTAATGTCTTGTTATGATACGATAAAACATGTGAGTGTTCTAATGTGATATAACATGTTAGTGTCTTGATGTGATATAATATGTCAGTGTCTTGATGTGATATAACATGTCAGTGTCTTGATGTGATATTCTTCTTCTTCTTTCGTTGACCCGCTATTAATGCAGGCGTAAAGTCATGACGCCTGGTATTGCGCTTATGACTGATTTTTGCGTGGGCCTATATTACCCTTTTAGTAGCAGTTCACCTATTTGGGTATGTTATATTTAGGTAGCAATTTTGATTGCACAGGAAATGTTAAAAGAAATTATGATACGAATTGGCAAAGCAACATCACCTTTTAAAAGTCTAAATAAAGTATGGAACTGCAAGTTATATAGTATTAAAACTAAATTACGAATTTTCAATTCAACTGTTGTATCAATCCTAACATATGCCAGCGAGAGTTGGAAAATGACTAAAGATATAGAAAGCAAGTTGAATGCATTTGAAAATAGATGTCTGCGAAAAATAATGAATATAAATGGAACGAATTCAGGAGAAGTGATGAAATCAGAGACATGTCTGGTCAACCACTAGTGACAACTGTTATAAGAAAGAGAAAATGGTGATATGTTGGGCACACCTTGAGGAGAAATGATCAAAGAATATCAAAGCAGGCATTGAAGTGGGATGCAAAGGGTTCAAGAAAGAGAGGCCGACCTAAGGAGACCCTTAAGTGAACTTTGCTGAAAGAGGCAGGAAATATCGGTCTCAGTTCCATGGAGGAGATTGAGCGAGTTGCCCAGGATAGAGCGGTATGGAGAAATTACTTGCAGGCCCTATGTAACGTATAACGGTACAAGAGGAATTATTATTATTATTATATTACCCTTTTACAGGCATCTCACAACCATATGGATAGCCTCGCCGACTTCCGAGGTACTTAAAGCTTAGATCCTTCAAGAGTGATCGTTGTAGGAGACCTAATGTCCGTGTAACTCTTTCTCGGACAGAGTTAGTTTTAGTGAGCGCATATCAGGTGCCTTCTCTAACCGTTTTCTTGCCTTTGGTGAGGTCGTTCCATACACAACGTAATATACCACTCCTTAATGATCTTTTTTTTTGCCGTAAATTTGGGCTTAGATCTACGTCAAGGAGGATTAGCCTACGTGCGTTGACTGGGTGAGGTAAAGATAACGACCCGAACGATCTCGACCCTTTTCGGGCTAGTCACAGGAAGTATCACATTTTTTTTTGATGCGTTGTCAAACAAACGATCATATGTTGGAGTATACTTAGCCTTTATGTGATCTGAGCCATGACATTAGGACGTTATCTGTGTAGGAAGATCGGCGTCCGAAAAGTATTGCCCTTAGCCAATGTTTGGGGATGTACCAGTCAATCCTTCGCATTATCCGCCATAAGTTTTTATCCACGGTGAGTTTGTTCCTGAGTAGGAGTATTCTCAGCCGCTCGGGGCGTGTGTCGTTTCTTGGCAATTTGCAAGGATTATACCGAGTATTTTCCGTCTCCGGAAACACTGGTCTGGGACTTCACACAGACATTCTAGACCAGTGTTTCCCAACCTTTTTTTGTGCCATGCCCCACCAAAGCCTTCCAAAATTCGTATGCTCCTCCCCCTTCCTATGAAACAAATGCAAAAAAATTATTTTCTAAAAATTGAATTGTTCACTGAAGAAACTTAAATGATAGGTTTTAGGAAGAAATCACTAGGAAATTGTTGAGGAAAAACAGCAAGTAAATTTTCAAAACATATAATGGAGAACTGAAATTCAAAACGATATCATTTTAATTATATATTTTTCTATATTATTTTAATTATTAGTAACTATTTATTACTTACACTTAGTGAGATCCTTACGATTGATAGAAGCTGCAAAGAGATTTTATGTTAGGTTTCAATTTAGTTAGCTTCAGTCTCAAGTCTCCCATTGTGTTATATTCAACAATTTCTTTTTTTTAGCAGCAAATCAATTATGGCAATACATCCACATTCAGTTAAATATGAAGATAGAAATGGTAATAAGTTTTCTTGCATATTTAGTTGAATTTGTATATTTGATTTCTGTTTCCTCACAAATCCATGCCGTCGCTCCTTTTATATTAAATGAAGTTTTAACTGACTCATCATTTTACATATCTGCGAGTTCTTCTTGATACTGCATATTTGAAATAAACAAATCCACTAACATTGACTGCAATCAATTTGTTTCAAACAGAAAATCTTTCTTTTAAATCAGCCGATAGAATTTTCAGATGATCGACAATAACAAGTATTAGTATAGCAGTATCAGTCACTTCACATTTCTGGAGCCAATGAAACTCTTCAAAATGTTTGTTGCAAATATATTTCTGACATAGTTCAATAAAGGTAATAAAACCAAATATCTTAGCTTTTCCATCAACAAGAGTTTTATTTTTCCTTGAAGGTGGTTATTTAATATATTTTGTTTTTCATTCAAAGATATCGGCTTAACTCACAAATGCTTTACTATCGACCGTTAACAGATACTTTATTTCAGGTATGTCGCTTAAAAAATCACTTAAAGAGTATCAAATCGCTTAAAGAGTATCAAATAGTTCCATAAATATGGTCAAGCAGTTCCCTTTCAAGAGCCATCTTACTTCAGTGTGAAGTAAAAGTCTCACATGATCTGTATTTTGTTCTTCACAAAATAGCATGAAGAGAGGCTCAAATTTGACATTAGATTTAATAGCATTGATACACTTTATAACTGAATTTAGTACTTCGTTTAGAACAGGTGAAATATTTTTAGCTACCCAATTTTCCCTGTTAATAACACAATGCACAAAAATCATTTCTGGATTCTCATCTTTCAGCAATTTTAAGCAGCCATTTTCTTGCCTATCATATTATTAGTACCATCTGCGACACAAGATGTTATATTTTTCATTGGTATATTTATGACATATAAGTAACTTTTTAGCTTATTATATACAGCTTTGGAGGTAGTGGTGCTTTCTAATGATTTACAGAACAATATTTCTTCAGCAAAATCCCCATTATCAATATATCTTGTGTAAGTTATCAATACTACTTATCAACACTGTCTCTCAATGTTGATTCATCCATTTGCACTGATAATTTTCTTGTTTTCAGCTTTTCAACAGGTTGCATTTCAATATCTTCACTCATTTCGTCTATTCTATTGCTAACATTATAGTTACTGAGTGGCATAGCTTTCACCTCTTGGTCATCTTTTTTCCAGAACCGTTTTAAGAAATGATGATATTGATGGTTTGATTAAATTATCTCCTATATTATGATTTTTCCCCCATTTAGCAATGAGTAAGAAAATTTGATAACTAGCCTCAAGAGTACGACTGACAGTTGCAGTATGGGCAGTAAACAGGGACTTTAATGTTGCTCTTTTTCAAAATTTGTCTTTAAAGTTTGAAAGTAATTCAAATCTGACATAATATGAGCACTATGTTTCGCCTTCAAATGCTCTTCAAGACGACCTCGTTTCATTGATTCGTTGGTCAAGCATTGTTGGCGTAAAAGACATTAATGTGGAATACATTAATATAGTAATATTTCACATCAGATGATATATGTTTGAGCAAATTCGATTATTATAGCATGACTATTTGAAGAAGAAAAAACCAAATCATTAACAATATTTATACTCACGTTTTTGTGGTTAAATCTGCTTTTCTGAAAAAGTATGCGGTGTTCTCTTCTAATTAGCTCTGATAAATTCTAACCTCCAATAGTTATATCTTCTACGTGAAGCTCTTCGGTTCTCTTATGTTTTTTCTTCCTATAATCTGGCCTAACAGTCCTGTACTTTAGCTGTTCTGTGTCTAGTTATCTATTTTTATTCTAGCTACCTCAAAGCTGTTCTGTATTTGGCTCTCTATCTGCACTATTATTCCCTCTTCTTAAAGTCAATCGTGTATATATAGGTGAATATTCTATTACTTTACTATTCCAAAACTTTGTTCTCATGACTGCGATTTCCCACATCTGTTACTCTCTTGGAAAAGACTCATCTTACTTTGACTATCGATATTCTTCTGTGATTGTCTAAAAATGTATGTTCCAACCATGCCTTCTCAATCTGTCGCTAAACATGGAAAAAAAAATCTCATGACATTCTACTGTAATCCATATATAAATGCTCCTTCGTTAACTATACAACTACAAAATGGTACTCTAAGGACACCTGTATAATCCAGCTGCACAGTGAATATCTATTACTCTGGTAATCACACTAATGGCCCATAACTTGTATTTGAGTCAAACCACCTTGATATTTCTTGGTTTCTTTTCCCATCGTACCTAACATTCCAAGCCAAATCAAACTTCAGACCTGCTTTCTATGGCGAAAATATGATATGCGTGGCTCTGTCCAATACTATTACATACTCAAGGTTACACTATATAAACTCATTTTGGCCTTCATGACAAGGTTGTCAAATGACGGACACATTACAGTTTTTTTATATGACTCGATTTTAACACAATAACACATGCTTTTCCTCTTTCAAAGCTTTGTTAAAAGGAGGTAGAAATGTACCTAGATATAAGTACTTTCCGTTTATTGAAGATTTTTTAAACTTCAGTAAAGTGATTGTGAAGCAACAGTCGTTTTTGTCAACAGACATCCAAAAGTCAGTATATCGGTTTTGCAACATCATGAACATTAGTTAAACTCCGAACGAGTCCATTGCCCCCTAAACGATGAAAATGCCCCCCAGTGAGGCGTACGCCCCACGTTGGGAAACAGGGTTCTAGAGGGTCGTTTCAATCGGCGCTATCAACGAAACTGAAGTTTTGCTCTCGCCGCTATCACCCACATCAGTTCTTTCGAGGATGTTAGTTGTTAATGCAACCGTACCCTGCCCGTTTGTCCCAGGGAGGGCAGTTTCATCCGGCACTAAAACGCAACCTTTTATTTGCGCTTGTCCAACCATTCCCATCTCAGTTCTTCCGGGGATGTTAGTTGTTTTGGCAACCGTACCTTGCCCGATTGTCCCAGGAAGGGCAGTTTCGTTAGGCTCTGAACGCAACTTTTTATTTGCGCTTGTCCAACCATTCCCATCTCAGTTCTTCCGGGGATGTTAGTTGTTTTGGCAACCGTACCTTGCCCGATTGTCCCAGGGAGGGCAGTTTCGGTAGGCTCTGAACGCAACTTTAGAATTTGCGCTCGTCAAACTTTACCCAATAGGTTTTTCAGCGATCTTCCTCATGTACCGGTTTCCCGCATACCTTCCCATGAAACGTCACGATGCCGCGCTGCCGCGTAAACCGAGACTTTTTGATTCGTTACGCACTCTTTTCCTCTTTTTCAATTTGGGAAACACATCTCATCCCTTCGTGTGCAGCTGTCTCATCGGACGGTAAGCTGCTACTTGTCGTAAGAACATTGTGGTCACCTCTGCCGTCGCATTTACCGTACCTAGGAACTACTCTGACACGGAGCTTGACTCGTGCACCGAGTTTTCGCTCCATGTCTCGGCATTGGGATGCACCTCTCTTCCCTTTATTTCGGTCATTTACTCCAGGGTGAGTTAGCTTTTTGATCTCGGTCGCTTGTACGCTGCTGTTTCGTACTTTTTAAAGGTGGGCAATATTTTAGCGGACATCGGTCAGGAGATACGTGCATTGTTGTGGGATTTTCGGCCCCTGCATTGTTTTTCCGTGCTTGCACTATTACCACTACCTGTAGTTCTCCCAGATCTCTGCCCCCCTTAGCCAGACCGGAACCTGTTTAAGTCTGTTTCCAGGGTCACCACGTAGAGGACAGTGTCTTGGTTAGAGCGACCCCTCGCTAACTCTTGCACATGTTGCAACCTTTGAGCCCTGATGTGATATAACATGTCAGAATCGTGATGTGATAATACATGTCAATGTCTCGACGTGATGTAAGTGTCTTGATGGTGTACGTGAGTGTCTTGATGTTTCGTGAACTACTATGTTAGTGTCTTGATGGTGTATGTGAGTGTCTTGTAGTTTCATGAACTACCATGTTGGTGTCTTGATGGTGTACGTGAGTGTCTTGTTGCTTCATAAACTACTATGTTAGTGTCTTGATGGTGTACGTGAGTGTCTTAATGTTTCATGAACTACTTTGTTAGTGTCTTGATGGTGTATGTGAGTATCTTATAGTTTCATGAACTACTATGTTAGTGTCTTGATGTTTCATGAACTACTATGTGAGTGTCTTGATGGTGTATGTGAGTGTCTTGGTGTTTCATGAACTACTATGTTAGTGTCTTGTTGTTTCATGAACTACTATGTGAGTGTCTTGATGGTGTATGTGAGTATCTTGATGTTTCATGAACTACTATGTTAGTGTCTTGATGGTGTATGTGAGTGTCTTGATGTTTCATGAACTACTATGTTAGTGTCTTGATGGTGTATGTGAGTGTCTTGATGTTTCATGAACTACTATGTTAGTGTCTTGTTGTTTCATGAACTACTATGTTAGTGTCTTGATGTTTCATGAACTACTATGTTAGTGTCTTGTTGTTTCATGAACTACTATGTTAGTGTCTTGTTGTTTCATGAACTACTATGTTAGTGTCTTGATGGTGAATGGAACAATATCGTTAGTCTTAGTAATACTTATGAATCTTTGTGTTTGTCATGTGAAGGTGTATGAACATATGTTGAACTTGTGTGGCGTATCTTTTTGTGCGAATTGTGAGAATGCCTGTCTGAATACATGCTGTCAATTTGTGTCTTACTAAAAGTGAGGATGTCCATTGCATATTCAATGGTTGAAAGAACCATCGCCTGATATATCAGGATGATATGCAGCCGTTTCACGATATTAGCAGCCACCATGACTCATTGCCGCTAAACCTATACGTTCCTTTACAATGACATGTTCAACGTGTTCACTGAAACACATGATGCGTTCAGATTTCACTTCCAAAATTGTCCTCAATTTAGCTCCGGATAGGGATCTATCAAACCAATGTGCAACGTATACACGTTCTTGGCTAAGATCAAACAAACCACAAAGAGTTATTACAATTGGTAGTAATGAACGAAGGTGAAGAAGAAGAAGCGCCGGATAAATAAACTCCGCAAAGTTGCGCAACAGGCGTACATGCGTTAGCCTTGAGTGAGAACCATGTTACTGCTGATTTTGTAGTATTCACTAGTGCACCAGAGACATCACACCAGTCTGTGATGCTGTCAAGTTCCTTCTCTATCTCACCGATAATGACATTTTATCTTGCCCCGTCTATACACAAAAATGTCATCAGCAAATGACAATATTCTACCTCTTCCATCGAGATGTTATTATGTAATTGACACCGTGCATGTGTTGAATAAGACTGGTGAAAGTAACATCTAACTTAAATTAATCAAATCAACTCTTAGTGGACCAGGCCAAAAGTCATTATAGAGTAAAAACGACACTTAGAGTGGCTCCTGGTTCACAAGGAGTTAATATATCTAATATAAGTTTTTTATGAACTATGTTAGGAGTTATAGATTATGTTTTTTAATTTTCTGGAGCATGTTGGCACATACGTTTTTACAAATTGTTGTTTACAAATGAAATCAGGCGTAGTCATCGAGCCAAATATAGCGCCTACGGCTAATTATTCCGTGAAGCCTTGCTTTCTGTATCAACAGTGTCCATCGTCATTCAGACGAGTCTTACTACGAGTTTAGAGGTAACTGTAATTTAGATCCCAAGTGGGTCAAAGAGTATAGGGACAACGCTGAACTAGGATTAGTGAGCTGGTACTAAACAAGATCCTACCCCACCTCCACGTGGTGAACCTGGTAACAGACAACGGTTCCTGTCTGGCTAAGCGGGTAGGGATCGAGGGAGAACTAAATGTAGTGGTAGTAGTGCAAGCACGGAAAAGCAATGCAGGTCCAAAATCCATGAACAAAATGCACGCATCTCCTGGCAGATGTCCGAGGAAAAGTTGCCCAAATTGTTGCTGAAACGTAAGAAACAGTAGTGTACGAGTCGTCTGTGAATGAATCACAACTCCCCCGGAGTAAATGACCGCAAATAAACTGCCAGATGTAGTGCGAAAATCATTTAAAACGAAGTCTAACAAATCAGAGGTTTCGGCAAGTGTCCCTGAAAACACTGTAACGATTATGTTTTTTAATTTTCTGGAGCATGTTGGCACATACGTTTTTACAAATTGTTGTTTACAAATGAAATCAGGCGTAGTCATCGAGCCAAATATAGCGCCTACGGCTAATTATTCCGTGAAGCCTTGCTTTCTGTATCAACAGTGTCCATCGTCATTCAGACGAGTCTTACTACGAGTTTAGAGGTAACTGTAATTTAGATCCCAAGTGGGGTCAAAAGAGTATAGGGACAACGCTGAACTAGGATTAGTGAGCTGGTACTAAACAAGATCCTACCCCACCTCCACGTGGTGAACCTGGTAACAGACAACGGTTCCTGTCTGGCTAAGCGGGTAGGGATCGAGGGAGAACTAAATGTAGTGGTAGTAGTGCAAGCACGGAAAAGCAATGCAGGTCCAAAATCCATGAACAAAATGCACGCATCTCCTGGCAGATGTCCGAGGAAAAGTTGCCCAAATTGTTGCTGAAACGTAAGAAACAGTAGTGTACGAGTCGTCTGTGAATGAATCACAACTCCCCCGGAGTAAATGACCGCAAATAAACTGCCAGATGTAGTGCGAAAATCATTTAAAACGAAGTCTAACAAATCAGAGGTTTCGGCAAGTGTCCCTGAAAACACTGTAACCTATCGTGACGACACATGAGAAGATTACGGTAAACTCCGTACAAGATGCCAGGCGCAGATAAATCTATTGGGTAAATTTGGCCGAGCGCAAATCCTAAAGTTACGTTTTAGCGTTTAACTCTTTGTGTCAAAAAAAATTTTGGAGGGTGGTCACGCTCTGCCAGAACACTGGAGTGATCTTGGAAATATGCATATAACTTCAGTTCTATGTGAGCTAAATTTATACTGTTGGTATCAAAAGATGCAGAATTAAATTCTGAACAATCTGATAATAAATAGTTTTCCATGTAAATTAGTATTTATTTAGTAAAGTATTGTTGCATTTCATGTTATTGAAAAAAATCAAATAAAAATGAATGAAAAATTCAACTTACCACCAGGAAAATCCATATAATCCATGTATATTGTATCGAATTGATCCACACATTTATTTATTTACATTTCAACTTTGTAATTCATCCTCAGAATTTAAAATTATATAACAACTATTACTCTCAAATTCATTTTATACACCACCACTCCAAAGCACATAAATTCATATAATTGGCATTCATGCCATAAAAAATAATTGGCATTCATGCCATAAACAAAACAACTTGATATACATTTAGTAACATTTTATTATGTTGCTATTCTAGCCTGAGACTGCAATTTGACTTGATGATAAAAAAGCAAAGCAAGTCTTAGGGTGAAGATGTGGGCGGTCAGTGCACCCCGAACAGATAAAATTTGTGCGCTTCAATTTTGCAGGAGTGTTGCAGACTAGACATTTTCTGTCTTTTGTTGTGTACTCAACTAAATGCATAGCACTTTCTGAGTACACATTATATCTCAGGGGATCAGAAATAGTAATTTCCATTCTCAGCTGTGCAGTGTGTTCTAATAACTGCTGAACAAGCATGGATTTGAAATCCCTAAAGCCAGTTTTTTGTTCATCGAGATGAGAAAGTTTGTATAAAATAAAAGAATTATACTGTGCAATTTCGAACAGCCAGAAGAAAATTTTCTTCCACCATTTTTTTGGAGCGGCGTTCAAAATTGCAATAATAGGCAATATTTTGGTCCGCTTTGTCACAGCCATTCATTGACTGATTATAACAGTCTATAACAAATGGTTTGTCATTGCCGACAACATTCTCTGCTGAAGCTAGCGATGAGGCAAGTACGCAATGTTTTTGCTTTTTGTCCCCCCAAGCCACACATAACTCTCTTTGCTTCATCAAGAAACCACTTAGACTCCCTGTGTTTTAATTTCAGATCCTTGAGTCCTTGCGGAAGCTTTTGCTTTGACATCACAGTCCCAGTAAAATAAATTTCCCTGTCAAGGAGATAAGTGATAACTGGAAGAGCAGTGTAGTACCATCCGCAAAGATGGTGTGACCTTTCTCAATATTTTTGAGTAAAGTCTGAAAAACTTTAACGGCCTGCAACCCATCTTTATCAACGTCAGGAGCATAGGAGGTCTCTTTTCCAAAGTAGAGAAGGATGTTGTAGACGTAGCCGGTTGCGCTGTCACAAAGTCCAAATGATTTGATGTGATGCTTGTGTGGATTTGATGCATTAAACTGTTTGTACTTCTATCGTCCCTTGAACCCAATAACCATTTCATCAATGGAAAGATTCTGGAAGGGGTAGAATGCATTTTGGAAGCTACCAACCATAGCATTCAGGAACGGTTCAATTTTGTGTTTTGACTCCGCTCCTGGTTCCCCAGCGTGAAGCATTGTGTGATATATTGCCTCAAACCTACTTCTGTTAGGGAACACCTGGAAAACAAATGGTGAATACCAAAATGTAGGTGTCTTGGTCCAATAATCTCGAATTCTGGGACGCCTGTTTAGCCCCATTACAATTAGCAAAGCTAAACATCTGTTAATCTCTTCTCGGTTTATTGGCACCCATGATGCATATACAGACTGTTTCTTGATACCTCCTTTGGCAATTTTCTCATTTATTTTGAAAACAGCATAGTCATTGATAGAAATAATGAGGTTGTCAATAACTGTATCTGTTAAAATTGTCTGGAAAAACTTTAAAGCTGATGATTCATCATATAAAGGAGCAGAAATTCCTGGTGTGCGAGAAGGGTTGAACCTAAATAAATTTTCAGTTCTGTTCTGTGGGGAAAGTCCAACCTCATTCCATACCCATTCTGAGTCTGCAGTCATTCTAGTACTAGTACTAGTGCTAGCATGTGTGGGTATAGATACCGGCACAGTAGACTGAGCATGTTTTACTTGTGTGGGTCTAGAGGTAGAAGAAGTAGACCCACTAACAGTCGAAATCAGTGGACACACCCCCTCACAGTCACTATCGAGACTTTCATTATCAGTTAAAACAATACTCGAACCACTACTAGTACTAAATTCGTCATCAACAGATTCACTGTCGGTGAAATCCTTGTCATGTTGACGTGAACGTTGGAACATACCAGTAACTTGTTCAGCTGTTAACAAACGTTGAGTGCGAAAAGACATCTTGTTATTAAATTAACACACGAAAGTTTACCTTTTGGCAACAGAAAAATATGTTAGTCAAGCAAATTAATTTTTTTAAATATAAACATATGTCAGACCACGCTCATTCGATCGTGTGTGAAAGGAGAGTTATCTGTCCGTTGATATTTGTAAAAAAGAACGGTTTCGTACAAATTACAGCTGAGCAGTGAAACAAAAAGTGCATGGACCCAAACCAAACGCTGGTATCGTGTTTTGGCATACTGAGAGAACTATTCAGTAAGCTGTGAGCGTTTCTTGGACGCGAAACTGCCTTCCTTGAAGTAACCGAACACGGTACTGTTGTTCTCACAACTAACATCCCCGGAAAAACCAGCGATGCGAAAGAAATAACCGAACACGGTACTGTTGTTCTCACAACTAACATCCCCGGGAAAACCAGCGGTGCGAAAATCTAAGTTGCGCTGATAACGCCTAATGAAACGACCCTCTACATTATTTGCTTAGCCCCAGTTCAGTGTTTCCCAGAGACAGGGAAAATACAAAGTAGTAACTGCAAATTGCCAAGTGCCGAAACACGCTTCGAAAAGGCTGAGAATATTCCTATTCCGGAATAAACTCAAAGTGGTCAAAAAAAATAAGACCACCAATGTTAATTAAAAAGCAGAACATTGATCGTTCGCGTGACAAGCCCATGTGTCCTTAATGGCTGAGAATGTTCATAAACTGGAGAGACCTCACATAGTTATTAATGTCACAATAGTGTAGGTAGACATATTCTTAGGCAAAGATCATAAAGCCCAAATATACCTCGAAAAATGATCGTTAAAGAGCATTGAAGACACGAAGGAAGGGACGGTGCGGGGGACAGACTGTCAGCGAAATAGACTCAAAACATTTCCCGTAGGATAAGGTCAAAAGCTTTGCCCTACACGTATATGGTACCATACACCAGTAGGAGACCTAATGACAAGGGTGCAAAGTACACTCGTCCCTTGGTCAAAGATCAATTATATATCACAATAAGAATGATCACATTGATCGCAAAGAATGCACGTTAAGAAGAAGAAGATTTGCATTATTTCGATCAGCAAAGTTTCCACTTTCTATTTCCTGTTTCAGACAGTGGACGTTGGACTATTTGTTCCTTATACCAAACAGTGAAGTTTGTATTTTCCACTCTATTGTGGATATGTCTTCTCATTACTTTGTCTGACTTCTATATGTTTTCTCTAAATTTCCGAAAATCATTTCTCTAAACTAGCAGTGAGTGCAATGTTAGAAGTTGTGTACAGTCTTCTACTGGGAAGAAGAACATTGTCATTACTCTCTTACAACATGGTGTCGTGCTGAAGATGAAAGCGTTGATTCCATCCTGCAAGATAAACCTCCAGCGGGCGTTACCACCGCAAGGTACAATGATTAACTTTGCTTCAATAGCCAAACAAGTCTGTTACTGGAGAACTTTTCGTTTATGGGAACAGAAGTACTGATAAATTTTATTCCGAATGGTAGGGTTGTTGCAGAGCGATGTGGGGCATACAGAACAACTACTCCTAGTATGAGGATTGAGGTTGAGACCGTTACTGCTGCCCTCCATTGGGTTTCTGAAACTTCATTTACTGGGGCCGTCGTTGTATCTGACTCGGGGATCGCGAAGAGAGAGTATCTGCCTCTCAGTCGATGCTTCACAAGATTCAAAAGGGCAGGTTTGGTATGAGTGGATGTCGCCTATAGAAGTTTCTAGCCTCCAGATGCTTAGGTGGATATATTGACCAGGATATGCGGGTGTTTACGGTAGTGAGAAAGCGGACAGGCTTGCATCAACAGCATCGATTGTTGGGAAGTTGAAGATGGATAAGGGGATGTTTTTCGGTCTCTTCGCGACTGGCTGTTGGATACTAAAATCGATGTTGAATCTATAAAGCGATTTAGTCAGTATGGAGTTACCTGTGAGAAGTGTGTTTAATCAGCGAGCTACGGAAACCATCAGTATGCATACTCTTCGATATCTGTTGTGGGAAATTGAGCACATATGGGTCTGCCCGGATTGCAATGACGTCAGTTTAGTAACCAATAACCAATAACCAATCCAGACTTTGATAGTCTCGAGTCTAACATTAACCGTTTTTGCATCGCAGATTTCCTCAAATAATATTATTCAATTGTTTGATCTTCCCCAGAAATTACCAATCCTACCTGAAGTCCGTTTCATCTAGCGCAATAACATCACTAAAGCGTCCAACGTGACGGAACTTCAAAGACTTTCTGAGACAAAAGGGGAAACGTTATGTTCAAGAGGATACAGAGATGCTGTCAGCACCGTTATTGTGTTCTATATGAGATTGGATCTTTTGTGCTAGAATAGAGCTGTGTCGTCACTCTAGAGTTGTTCCAACAGACAAGTTAAACTGTTATCATTATTTATTCAGAAAAACAACTATTACTCAGTTCGCAGATTCAACAACAGATGGCGACATCTCTTACTTCGTGTCATAAGTTAAGAAATAATCACAAAAACAGACGCGTAAAGGAGAACAAGAAAGCAATTGTTTTTTAACAATACAAAAGATTGAATTCACAGAGAAAGGAAGAACGTCGTGGGAAATACTACAGAAAAACTTGCGATATGAAAAAGTCAAAAACCGAGATTCTTCTGTTGACTGGAGAGTCTTACACTTGCAGTTTTATATTCTCATATTAATTTGTGAGAATTAACTGCCATACATTTACGTTCTACTATTAAGTAGTGAGTAGTGTCAGCTATAGTTACATGTTCCTCTGTTGTAAATGTTAAACCTTAATCAGTCTTATGTATTTTTGTTAACATGTAGAGTGTGGAAAACGCTTATGCTAGTTTATTTATTGGCTAAAAGTGCGCAGTCTTATTGTATTACTATTATTTCTCAGAAGTGATGCAGACGTATGTTATTCTATTAATTGTTGTGGCTGGACGCAGACGTATGTTATCTTATTAATTAGATAAACAAATTCCTTTTCTTCCACATACTCACAAACGACATCTTCAACATATTCAACGAACTTACTGATCATTCCGTTACTCATTTATATGTGTAGTCTGAAGAACTTTATTCTGAGATCGAGCCTTTATCGTAGTCCAAAACACTATACTCCGCAACTTATGTCTGTGCACAGTCTGAACTTCTTTCTGAAACTGACCCTTCTTCGTAGTTTAAAGAATTTCATTCTAAGACAAATGCCTGTACGCATGAGACGAATTACTTTTCGTAGACGGAAGAACTTCATTCTCAGATGAATGTCTGTGAGCAGTTTGTAAATCTTGACTTTACTCAGTTTATGTAGTAATGTGAGTGATTTTGATTTTGATTAAAACCTTGAACTGAACTGTATTTCTTTCGTATGTCTATGTATGTGTTATGTATGTTAGTGTGGATATCTGTATATATATATATATATATCGATGGCGAAACTGGCATAGATTGGGTAGAAAATAGTCAACTAGAAGATTTGGATTTTGCAGATGATATTGCCTTGTTAAGTAGAAACAACAAAGATATGCAAAGAAAAACAGACAACTTATCTATAGCATCAAAAGTTGGACTGCAGATAAGCTATGAAAAACAAATATAATGAAGACACATTTGGCAAGTAATGCAGATATCACACTGGAATCTAAAATGATAAAAATAACAGACCAGTTCACCTATTTGGGTAGCAATTTTGATTGCACAGGAAATGTTAAAAAGAAATTATGATACGAATTGGCAAAGCAACATCAGCTTTTAAAAGTCTAAATAAAATATGGAACTGCAAGTTATATAGTATTAAAACTAAATTACGAATTTTCAATTTAAATGTTGTATCAATCCTAACATATGCTAGCGAGAGTTGGAAAATGACTAAAGATATAGAAAGCAAGTTGAATGCATTTGAAAATAGATGTCGCGAAAAATAATGAATATAAAATGGAACGAATTTTGAAGAAGTGATGAAATCAGAGACATATCTGGTCAACCACTAGTGACAACTGTTATAAGAAAGAGAAGATGGAGATATGTTGGGCACACCTTGAGGAGAAATGATCAACGAATATCAAAGCAGGCATTGAAGTGGGATGCAAAGGGTTCAATAAAGAGAGGTCGACCTAAAGAGACCCTGAAACGAACTTTGCTGAGGCAGGAAATATCGGTCTCAGTTCCATGAAGGAGATTGAGCGAGTTGCCCAAGATAGAGCGGTATGGAGAAATTACTTGCAGGCCCTATGTAACGTATAACGGAACGAGATGAATTATTTAAATTTTTATTATTATTATATATATTTAGACTGCGATCAAATGTTACACCCAAATAACTCGTAGTTGCTGTTCAGGTGAGTGTATGTCCTTCTAAAGTGACATGTGGTGTTTCAGAATTTACAATGTGATTAATTAGGGAGAACCATGATAGCATAGCTTTTGTAGGATTTATCGTTGCACAAGAGACATCACACCAGGCCATTATGCGGTTCAGTTCTACCTGGAGTTTATTAGCAATTTCGTCCTTGTTTCTCCCGTCTGTACACCATGATGTCGTCTGCAAAATTCAGTGTTCGTCCCCTGTCAGATAGTTGCTTCTTCGTAATCATAATGGTAAATACATTGAATAGTATTGGAGATAGTGGGGACCATGTGAAACACCTGTGCGGACCCGTGGACCCGGTAAAATATTTGTCCGCACAGAATACCAATTACCACACCTGAGTGTTACTTTTCTCTCGAACAGGCCCGTTGTAATCCATCTTATGAGCAATGTATTGATATTGACTACCGTGAGCATTTGTATAAGGTACGTGATTGGAACTTTGTTATTGGCATAATCGAGATCTAGTACACCAGCACGTCTCCAAACCAGCCTGGAAACCTTCAAAGACGTCATATGCAAAGATCGATGCATTACACAGTATCGTAATCTTGAAATTCAGATATCATACGTCTGTGTGGCGCACCGTTCATGACCTGGTGAAACCATCAATATTGCTGGAAGGAGCTATCGGAGAACATTTGTGCACACAATTCTTCTCACCTAGCGGACTTTGCTTGGTTAGCACAAATCATTAAAAAATGTCATTTTCTCATCAATGTCCACTTTCAACGCCAAGATATGCTCCTGCAAGGCTGTGGCTGTTCTTCGTGCTTTTTGCCATGCATTAAGCACTCGACATTTGGTGCGCTAAATGGTTTCAATCTCCCTATTCCATCACAGTGAATGTGCTATATTCTTTCGTACCAGATGATATAATTGAGCCTTGGAATGTCGAATTTTAACAATCGTGTCTCGAACTGCTTTGTCGTATGTGAACGCTTTCGAGTAATCTTACTTCTGCTTGATCGGTGCCTCTCGATTAAGACAACGCATGGGCAGTGATCACTGCCATGGTATCCTAAGATATGCCATCTACAGTATGTAGCAATGGCGGATGAAACCAACGTCTGGTCAATTGCCCCATCTGATTCGCCCGTTCGTTTAGCCAGCCTGGTTGCTTGACCTGTATTAAGGCACACCAAATCTGTTGTGACAAATGTATCCTCCAATTTCTTTCCCTGTCGATTGGTAATGATATTACCCCACTGTTATCCTCTGACATTTAAATCATCACAAAAGAGGATATTACTTTCATCCTGTTCGAATGTTCCTTGCCATCTGGAAGCATCTACCCTTCCGTTACATGCATATACATTGACAATAACGAGGGTGTTGATGCTTGTATGCTAACAGCATGTATTTGCAGATCATCGCAATTTCATCCTGATACATCTAATTCAGACGTATGCAAGTTATTGCGTATAAAGATAGCCTGTCCAAGATGTTTTCCGCTGTAGAATACATGAAATCCAGGGGCTTGTATTGTACCAGTACCCAATTTTATCTCATCTAACGCAATCACGTCAGCACCGTAAAGAATTTTGTCCAAGATATGATGCTTTTTTCTGACGCCGGCGCAATTTCAATACAGTATTGGAACGTGGTGGTGACCCAATCTATCATATTTTAGCTGTCTCCTTCTAGCTCCCGCTCGGTTTGTCTTTCTTCATCCTCTTCTCCTACGTGCACGTGTACCTAAGACAGAAACGACCATACCTTTTGCTTTATCTCCATCCGCTGGTACCGCTGAACATTGCGTCTTTGCTATGACGTGTTGTGGCGCTAGTGCACGATACTCCGTAGCACGGCCAGAAGTCCTGTTTCACGATAGCGACTGATTCTATCCTCAGCTATACAGCTCGTTAGCACGTAAAAACACTTAAAGCATGGATGTAGTCATTTATTTATGTATCATAGTACATAATGCGACTGATTCTATCACCAGCCATAAAGCTCGTCAGCACGTAAAAACACTTAAAGCATGGATGTAGTCATTTATTTATGTATCATCGTACATAATCATTGTAATGGATCGAAATTTAACCGTCCTCTTGCAGGCACCGGATATGACCTCTCCTGTAGATAATATACACAGTGAGAAGTGATTTTATTGTTTGATAATATTATCATCACTGCAGTTCTGTAAATAACAATGCGTGATCCGAACTCTTTCAGACATAACATTCTCAGCGAGAGTGATTTGGTATGGCTTATCGTTGCACCAGAGACTTCGCACAGGCTATGAAGCTGTCCAGTTCTTCTGTTAGTTTATTAGCAATTTCATTCATGTTTCTCCCCTGTCTATTCAAAATGATGAAGTCTGCAAATGATAGTGTTCGTTCCCTGCTAGATATCTGCTGCTTTGTAACCATTATGGTGAATGCATTGAATAGTATTGGAGATAGTGGGGACCCTTGTGACAAGTCCTTGGTTTCTTTTGTATTGCTACCGATGCCAGTAACCACAACGCTGAAAAAATATTTCTGTTCATTGTTCAATATTATTCTTCTAAGAATAGTATGACTATAAAATTGCTTGAATTGGGTTCCTTACAAAGTGAAACAAAATCTGAAATAAGCAAGTATTACATCACAGCATTATAAGAAAACAACATTGATGAGCGTAAATGTATATTGCGTTTTGTGTTGACAATGCAAACACTAATTTTGGTGGAATACACAAAGCTGGTACAATTATTTTCTTTCTTTTTATTTTTATTTCAATCCTGTTCTGCCTCACAGCGTCAGGATAAGTTTGCCTCACAGCGTCAGGATAAGATTGCCTCACAGCGTCAGGATAAGATTGCCTCACAGTCAGGATAAGATTGCCTCACAGCGTCAGGATAAGATTGCCTCACAGCGTCAGGATAAGAAGAGATTTATGAAACGGGCTTTTGTATGCGCTTCATAAATAGTGTCTTTCGCCGTCTCTGTCATCTCTGAGGTCCGTCTTTGTATCCATTGTATCGGAGCAACAGCGCTCTTTGAGGTGCACGGTCTGTTGGTAATTTTCTTATGTGGTTGAACCATTTAGCTTGTTGTTTCTTGGACTGCGGGAGGGCCATTCAGAGTCAGGAATGTTTGATTCTGGACTCGACTTTGCTAGCGCATTTCCACCATGTTTGAACGGCTATTTTCCGGTTTCGTTTGCCGAGTTACTGAGTTAGTGCTTGAGCAACGCTGTGAGCTATGAATGTTACGTAGAATGCTTTTTTTTGCTGTGTCAACAGTGCGTTTATTGTGGGTATTCAGAAAATGGCGGACGGTGGTTATGACGAACCGACTCAATCTGCCGCATGCAGTGATATTGCATGTGAAGAAAGCTGAATTTTGTTGGTTTTCTTCGACATGAACTGTATTTCAAGTGATGAACAGTTCTGTGTTCACACTTTAGTGAGGGCCATATGCATTTATGCGGTTAATTTTTGTGGCGGTACAGCTGTTTAATTCTGGAATTAGTTCACACGGTCAGGAAACAGCTGATAGCAATTTGTTTGATTTTCGTTGGCACAGGAACGGAGCAATTATGGGGTGACCTGTTGCAGTAAAGTTGGAACCGCACATTTGAACTATGAACTATTATTGTTTCTTGTTGACGTTTAGTACTGATATTTTACACGCCTTTTTTCCTGATGTCTTCATTTCTCAACCGACCTCTTTTTGTTACCCCCAGTATTCTGCGTAGGCACTTCATCTGTCTCTGTCGTCACTGGTTTTCGTCTATCATTTGATATCAGCGACCAGGTTTGACAATGGTAGCATAATGTGCGGAGAAAGATTGTGTTGAACACTGCTCTTTTTGTGTTCATGGTGACATGTTTGCATTTTAAAGGGCACTATTTGTCCTATCATATGGAATGATAGAGTACAACAAAATTGAATAACGCACTGAAATCATTCTTACTATTAGACAACAAAATTGAATAACGCACTGAAATCATTCTTACTATTAGACGAAAAATTGAATAACGCACTGAAATCATTCTTACTATTAGACGAAAAATTGAATAACGCACTGAAATCATTCTTACTATTAGACGAAAAATTGAATAACGCACTGAAATCATTCTTACTATTAGACGAAAAATTGAATAACGCACTGAAATCATTCTTACTATTAGACGAAAAATTGAATAACGCACTGAAATTATTCTTACTATTAGACGAAAAATTGAATAAGCACTGAAATTATTCTTACTATTAGACGAAAAATTGAATAACGCACTGAAATCATTCTTACTATTAGACGAAAAATTGAATAACGCACTGAAATCCTTCTTACTATTAGACGAAAAATTGAATAACGCACTGAAATCATTCTTACTATTAGACGAAAAATTGAATAAGGCACTGAAATCATTCTTACTATTAGACGAAAAATTGTATAAGGCACTGAAATCATTCTTACTATTAGACGAAAAAGCATCTACAGTTTTGTTAACTTTATTTAAAAACCCACTATGCTCTACCATATCTATGGTTTGTCCACAATCAGATAAGCGTGCTTGAAGGAACATATTGATAACAGTTTGACAGAAGTACCTGCAGTTTTGAAGGATACTCTAAGAGTAATAGATGGACTTAGAGAAAAAATGTATTACCCTAAAAGTGACATCTATTTATGCAATAAATAGAAAAAATGATGTATTACCCTATAAGTGACATCTATTTATGCAATAAATAGAAAAAATGATGTATTACCCTATAAGTGACATCTATTTATGCAATAAATAGAAAAAATGATGTATTACCCTATAAGTGACATCTATCATGCAATAAATAGAAAAAAGAGTATCAGCTGCTGATGTTCATAAACGTTATGCTGAGGTGGATGTGTTTTATGAAACAGGTGCAGCTTTTTTATAGAAGTGGATAGCAAACTTGAAGGAATTGTCTACCTTTAGGAGGATGTTGCAAGAATCTGTACCAACCTGGACCGATGTTAAAGAAACATTACCATTTCTAGAAGATAAAGGATTGTCAATATACGAGGCGTGTTCAAATGAAAACGGGACTTGTGGATTTATTTAAAGTATCATACGCAAATTAACAGTTTCAACGGAATTAAACAGAGCAACCACTTGTGAATAAAAATGCACCTGGGTTCATCAGAAGAAATCTCCGTATTCATTTAGGCAAGTATCCCACTGTTTAGGTAGACGTCGAATGCCGTCCGAGAAAAAGGTGCGTGGCTGCTCACTGAACCATGTGGTCACCGCTGTCTTCACGTCTGCGTCGCTGTTGAATCGCTGTCCCTTTAGTGCTTTCTTCAACGGTCCGAACAAATGGAAATCACACGGGGACAAATCGGGACTATAGGCTGGGTGATGAAGAACTTCCCAATTCTTCTTTGCCAATGTTTCCTGCACAATTTTGCGACGTGCGGACGAGCGTTGTCGTGGAGAAGAATCACACCTTGAGAAAGCTTGCATGGTCGCTTAGCCTTGATGGCCTTATACAGCTTGTCTAAAGTGTCTTTATAATGGGCGGCATTGATGTTGACACCAGGTTCCTTAAAATCGGCCAACAAAAGCCCTTCATGGTAAAAAATGCGGTCACCATAACCTTCCCAGCAGAAACCTGTGTCTTGAATTTTGTGGGTTTTGGTGAACCTGGATGTTTCCATTGCATGCTGTAAATTTTGCTGCTCGGTTCATAGTGGTGGCACCACGATTCATCACCTGCCACAATGCTCAACAGAAATGCATCACCCTCTGTCCTGTGACGCATCAAGTGGTTCAAACTCCACCCCATCCGTTCTTCCTTATGGTGGTCAGTCAACATCCGTGGGACCCACTGTGAACACACCTTCCGATAGTTCAATTTCTTCCGAACAACCATGTGGGTTGTCCCAATTGACATATGGAATTCTTATGCAAGCGAACGAACGCTCCGACGACGGTCAGTCAGTACTGCTTTATCAACCAAGGCTATGGCTTCTTCTGTTGCAACAATATGCGCCTGACCTGGCCGTGCAAGATCTGCTGTTAACTCACGTCCGACTTTAAACATACGCGCCCATTCCATCACTCTTGTCCTCGACAAACATTTGTCACCATATGCTGCCTTCATTCTCCGATGAATGTCAACTGCTTGACATCCTTCAAATGAAAGAAACTGGATCACAACATGCTGATTTACTTTGGACGGGTTCGGAATCACACCCGCCATATTGTTTACAGTCTCCTGCAGCACATATGCATGCTGGAAAGATGAACATGTAACCGTATGTTAATTATTGGATACTCATTACTAGTGCAAAATTTCATCAATATCCGTGCACTCTAGCACGCGTGGTGTAACAAGTCCCGTTTTCATTTGAACACGCCTCGTATAATTCAGTGCTGTTTGATCAGTTTTGTATATGTTTGAAGTTCATTGAAACAGCATTGAGCAAGAATAAAGATAATTGAAATAGTAAATCGTGTCAGAAGAAAAGGGCATATTTCTTTGGACAATCTGTATTCGCAGTTACTGAATCTGTGCGAATTCATCTTTAGAGTTCCAGGTCACAATGCAAGTGAAAAATATTTTCTTTCATGAATTTGCAGTGGACAGAGGAACGAAATCGCTTGCATATTGAAATAATAATTAAATGATTGTTTATTGAATGAGCTGCGCCGATGTTTATGAGTACGTAACCCAGAGGCGAGTCCTCTCCATGGCTTTGAAGTCCGAAAAATAACAGGCGTCGCCGATGGAGGATTAAAAAAGGGATGTTAAAGTAAATATTCAAAAAGTATTACAAGACACAAAATAGTTACCATTTAGTATGTGTGATAATACAATAACTGATAATTTGCATATTTATTTTTATTAAGATAATATTTATTAGTATTAATGCAAGTAACAGCAGTGTCAATATTTGTGATATATTTAATTCTTCTTCTTGTAGTTAAAACACTTAAGCATATCAAGTATCACAAATCTTAGTATTGTTATAGTATGAATTATTTTATACAAAATAATGACTGTCCCGGAAACCTGGGACGGGTAGCAAGAAGTGTTAAAAAAAACTGACTCCTTTCAAGAAATGTTCCGGTTTTGGGCTGCAACATCTGGCAATCCTAACCTTAACGTCACAGAGATGCCCAGATTTTATTTTGACGATCGAAATAGTTGATATAATTTCAGACGAAATTTGCTGTTTAATGTGAAACACACCCAAAAGTTGAACGAATAGTGGAACAAACTCAAGAATCGGGTCACCATGTACAAGATTGCGAATTCATTCATTCTAAAAGCATACGTAATTGATTCAATAGTTACATATTGAACCAACAAAACAATTATCACCAAAATATATAGGATCCCCATTGCAACAGCAATTTTGGTATTACGGATATCTGACTTGGTTAGAATAGCAATTTTGGTGTCACTTGACATAGTCTTACGTTTCTGACTATATTTTATAAGTTCAAATACCATCAAGATGGTACAGATCAGGGCGACGAATGCAGGCATTCCTCTCAATGCTATTTGTAATACTAAGCAGTACTGAACGTTAAAATTCGTTATACACGCAAGGTACCTTGCAGTAGTATAGTGTATTACCCTGGGACAATAGAAACGTTCTACTAGTGGAGAAATCAATGGAATAGTTATTAAAATAGAGAAAATCCAATAAAAACAGCAAATTTTACAACAAATTCTGACTGTGATAAGTTGTTTCACTTTTAGTGGGAATTTGATGGCGATAAACTGTTCCACTGAATTCTTGAAGACGAAGAAGGTAACACAAATTTCAAATACGTAGCTGAAAGGAAATAACATATTATATCTGGCCGTTACATATAGATTGCCAAGTTCATGATGTGCAAACGAATATACAATATTACTACATACAGTGCATATACAGCATAACAGTTGGGAAACAGCTAGATTAAGAAGAGAGATGTTGGTGATGCTGATCGGTTTCTCAGTGCAGAAGATGACAATGCTGAAAATATTTAAGAGTATTCCATATATACATAGAACTGGTGTGATAAAACAAGCCATGAGATATTCTAATAATAAAATATCTTCACTAAAACGCAAAACTGTGTTATTGCTGACGTGGGTAGACATGTGACTTGTGTTACGAATATTCATTCTGTGGAGGAGATATTAAAGATTAATCAAGTATCACATTTATAAAATGAAATAATTAACTGTTTTGTTAACACTCTTTGTGAAGAAAAGTCAAATAAACATAGTTTAGTGCTACCAGGTTGTATTTCAAAATATAATCTTTTAGTTGTATTTATACAATTTGTTTTCAGCGCGGTGCATGCCGGTAGAAAATCTCACACAAGTTATCCATTCTTTTTTTCCGATCTAATCGATGAAACGGCATGAAATAATTGCTTCAAATGAAATGTGTTTCATTCATAAAGTAAAACCGATAATTTAACGTGCAACTTAAACATTTTCTACAGATCTCGATTATTCTATGATCATATGTTAAGTTGTGGCTATTTTGAAAGAAATTTGTTCATATGGTCACCATTTTGTTTTCAATTTTGCCAAATTTCGCTGAGGTACTACCCATAAACATCGTATTTACATACAACAGCATCAATAATTTCTCTTTACACCGTACATTTTTATTTACATACAACAGCATCAATAATTTCTCTTTACAACGTACATTTTCAAATTCGTACTCGACAAACTCCTAAATGGGGCAGTCATTATTGCCCTGCAAGAGGCATTGCCCGCTTTCCTAGCTTTTATGACAGGCTGCATCTTGGACAGGTAATTCTTGTTAAGAATAACAAGTCGCCATCTGAAAGTGGGGTAATGACTCTATCAACAAACAGGGTGATGCGATCCAGTCTGGTCTGTATCAAAGATGGAAGAGCAAAAAGACTAGCAAGTCGACCGGGAGACTCTGAGAGTGTCATTGGTTTGGTATTAGTATCTCCAGCACTGTTCCGCTGTGCATATGAAGTATAATGTGATATTACGACGGTGATCACTGTTTGTGCATGATCCTGGTCTAGAAAGGCAGAACATGGGGGCAATGGGAACTCACGCACAGCTTTCTGTATGACACAGCAGGATGTGACACTATCAGCAAATTCAAGTTCAAGCAGTAGCATGTCCCTTGCAGAACGACGCATTCATCACAGCCTGTCTGAAAAGCTCTCTTTCTCTTGCAAGTTCTCCTGCCTCTTCCATCGTCATGTTCAAGGTTTATTCGATGTTCTGCTGCCACCTTTGTCTTGGTCGTCCACTGCCTCGTTTTCCAAGAACCATTCCTTCATTTACCTTTCTCTCCAGACCACTATGGCGTTTATGTGACCAAAATATTTCATCTTTCAGGACATGATGTTATGTATGCTCCTCAATATGCAGGTCTTGTAGGAGGTCTTTGTTTCTTCTTTTCTCTGTCCAGGATGTTCCAGAACTTTTCTATAGCACATTGTTTCAAAAGCATCAATTTAATTTTGTAATGTTTGTGTTATGGTCCACGATTCACCTCCATTTGTTGCCATAGGGAATATGCATGTTCTCAGAAGTCTTACTTTTGTTTCTTTGTTTGTGTCATACCATAATTTATTCATGCTGGCAACCCTCTGGAAAGTCATGGCTAGTTTTCTTCCAACTTCTTTCTTACAATCCGTAATTGTTGGTAATGCGAATTATCAAATTGGGGCCGTAGGCAAGACGGGCCCTTAGCACACAACCTGAATATATCAATGAACTGAAAAAGGACATGGACGAGAAACTGTATTCTTTGAAGCATGTGCAAATCTGGCCATGAGTGCTACATGGGACGAATTATGCAGTAGAAGTTGTGTGCTAAAAATTCGTGTCGACGTTCTGGAGATTTCAACAGCGCATGAATGGCACTGCACAACATAGATGCATCTGTGATTTCCAGAACACAGAATCAACTCTTGCAGAAGTCAGATGAGAATAAGGATAAAGCTCTCCACAGAGCTATATGCAGCAGACAGCTACCTATATGACCAGAATGACGAGGCCGAAAGACTCGAGTCACAGAGGGCCATAGCAGAGTTGTGCAGCGTTGTGTTGTTGGATGAAGAACTGCGAAACACGTAATAACAAATTACTGCAGTTTTACAAATTACAAAAACAATGACAATATACAGCAACGTTTCGACCAAAAGGCCTTTATCGAGCAAACGAACAACAGGAGTGACTAATTTAAAAAAAACAACTCTGCATATGGACGACTACATACGGATACATTCAAACGTTGCTAATGAAAATCTGAGAATAAAAACGAATAACGAAATTAATGTAACACAAAAAACATTTAAAAACTAGTAGAAAAGAAAGAAACAGAAAATAAATCAAGTAAATATATAGCTTATGTACATGCAACATATGCACATATAGATTACAAGGCATGAGAAGAGAAAGTACTAAGAAAAATAGGAATGTTATGCGTTGAGTCCATGTGGTTGCAATGTACCATACAACAAAATAAACCGATTCTCCATAGCAAATCGACTACGATAATCCGAGGAACATGATCCGATGGCTGTGACCTGAACACCGTGAGCTCCTAAACGGCCAGTATCATTGAAATGGGTGGCTACAGGGGTCACAGAGCATTGGCGCATATTGCGCAAGTGTTGGGCGAATCGGTCACTGAGCCTCTTGACAGTCTCACCGATATAAACCTTGTTACACCGATTACAGATAATGGCATAGATAAGATTACGGGACTCACATGTAAAACCAACTTCAATAACAAAAGTGCCTAAAGGAAAAGATGCAGTACGAGTCTGTATCACATAAGCACACGTAATACAAAGCCGACGGCCACACTGGACAGTGCCAAAATTACTCTGGAAATTGGACTTAACGTTGCTGTATATTGTCATTGTTTTTGTAATATGTAAAACTACAGTACTTTGTTAAACTGGGTACCAGATATGCTCCTGGAAAGTAAAGGCGGTCGGCGTGATGCTGACCACATCACCCATCGTGTGCCGACGGTCAATGAAAAATACAGGCCTAACACTGTATGGACCTATATACCACGAGGTATGAAAGGGTTACTTTACAGTACTTTGTTATTACGGGTTTTGCAATTCTACATAGTTTTACTGCAGCCTCCAGCTATTTTGGATGAATAATTATGTATCACTGCTGAGATTATCAGGACAACACTGAAAACTTCCAAATAGCTGCTCAATGTATTGATGGCATTCGATATAAAGATATTACCGATTTATCGAATGATGACATGAAGGACATAGTCAAAGCATTCAACATCAGCATCCACAGGACGGTGATATCATGGAGAAGTGGCTCCACAACTACATACTACCATTGCCGAAATCTAAGAAAGGTCATTCCCAGATAGCTTGCTATACAATTATTTATGACAGGCAAACGATGAGAAAATCGTAGCACGTTGACTGGCGAGGTACATCGAATGGTCATCATATCCTCCACCCACCCTCTGAGGTTGCAGATCTGGGAAGGTAACATGGTGTAACGTTGCGATCTTTGCCTATTATGTATTCGAGTGTTTCCATGCACGTATTGAAACATGTGCAGTGATGGTGCACTTTGAAGACGAATACAGTAGAGTGCACTATGATTATCTTATGCACCAGCTTATCAAACTCGGAGTGCACACTCTATACACAAGATGGATTGCTGCTGCGCTGTTGAACAGGATGGTTGTACTGCTATATGGTGGGTGGTTATTTGAGCCGGTGACTGTATATTCAGGCTTGCCAGTCTTCTCTTCTCTTTCACCAGTCTTTTTCGACATATACACGGTGTCACTCACAGAATAACAACGCGATGAAAGAGGTAGAACTCAGTCATTTGCTAATGACATTCTAGTGTATAGACAGAAGACAGACATAATTGAGATTGTCGGTGAGATACAGAGGTAACAAAAGCAGCTATAACATAGTTTTCCCTTAATAACCCACACTGTTAACGCATGTACGTCTATTGTGCAGCGTTGTAGCTTTGGTTTATTCGAAGCTAAATCGATGAAATTTTTGGATTTCAAATTTGACCATGGCCTGTGTTTCATGGAACACGTTGAGCATGTCATTGTCAAGGCACATAAAGGTCTGGTGGCAATGAAAGTTATTGCCGCTGCTAATATCGAGCAATAGCTGCGTGTCTTTCTGTACCAGAAGCTGGTTCTTTCAACCATTGAGTATGCAATGGCCATCTTCACTGTTAGTAAGACACAAATTGAAAGACTGGAGAGAATACAGAATGAAGCTGTATGTATCATCCTCGGTTGCACAAGAGATAACACTGCGTCGCGATGAGATTTCATCTGAATCAAGATCGCTAGAACACGTGAGTAGCTCAAAATAAGTGCTAAAAAGGATTGCATCCATTGCATGAACTAATCAACACCAGCAGTTGAAATTGTTAAAGCGGTCCAAGTCGTGGGCTGGCAGTGCTGCAGACACTGTTCAGCAGGTATGTGATCTCACAAATATTGACCATGGGAAATAATGGATACCGGTGCTTTCGTTATACGGGAACACATTTTCGACCATCATTAAAATCAACAAAGGTTGCAGAGAGAGAATAATTCCGTGTTGCAGACGTTACGATCACAATTATTAAAAACTGCAATGTAGGTGACGTTGTCATTTACACTTAAGGATCGGTAGTCCGCATGGATCTTCCCTGCACGCTCATGCTATATACTGCTCTAGAAAACTAGTGGTGCATTTAGTATGACATCAAGCAGCATTACAATGGAAGTACTGGCGGTGACTAAGTACTTACTCTAGTTGTTGTCACAAAAATACACTCAAGCGTGCATTCTGAGTAATTCATTGCATATGATCAAAAAGGTGGAGGCTGGTTTGGTGCTTAGGCAATGGACTGAATCACTACACGAGTCTACAATTAGCAGAATTACACTTATTTTCATTCCGTGGCACATGTATTTTGTTGACAATGAGATAGCAGACAGGCTGCCTGGCTCTGCCTGGCTCTGCCTGGCTCTGCCACATATCAGTTAGCCAGCAATGGATAGAGCTGACATTTTGAAAAAAGATTTTCATTTAAACCGATCCATGTCAACTGATAGATTGCAAGAATTGGGATTGAAGATTGGGTTGGTCAGAAAAGAACAACACAAGAAGTATATGAGTATGTTCATCTGTCAACTGGTATTATCAGTCTCTAGACGCTGTTGAAGATATTGCGAAGAAGATATGGAAAATATATGGAAATGTCCTGTGTGCATTGAAGATATTCCAAACTGAAACAAAAACTGAATTTATAATATTTCGATCTAAAAAAACCCGTTCAACAAGCTTACTATTTCCTCGATTTACTGTAAGATATGCTCACTATCTTATCTACATAGAAAGAAAATATAGAAAAACCAAGGAAGAAAACATAGAAAAACATAGAAAGAAAACATAGAAAAACATATGAAGAAAACATAGAAAAACATAGGAAGAAAACATAGAAAAACATAGGAAGAAAACAGAAAAACATAGGAAGAAAACATAGAAAAACATAGGAAAAAAACATAGAAAAACATAGAAAGAAAACATAGAAAAACATATGAAGAAACATAGAAAAACTTAGGAAGAAAACATAGAAAAACATAGGAAGAAAACATAGAAAAACATAGGAAGAAAACATAGAAAAACATAGGAAGAAAACATAGAAAAACATAGGAAGAAAATATAGAAAACATAGGAAGAAAACATAGAAAAACATAGAAAGAAAACATAGAAAAACATATGAAGAAACATAGAAAAACATAGGAAGAAAACATAGAAAAACTTAGGAAGAAAACATAGAAAAACATAGGAAGAAAATGAAAACATGAAGAAACAGAAAAACATAGGAAGAAAACATAGAAAAACATAGGAAGAAAACATAGAAAAACATAGGAAGAAAACATAGAAAACATAGGAAAATAGAAAAAAGAAACATAGAAAAACATAGGAAGAAAACATAAAAAACATAGGAAGAAAACATAATAAACTAAAAATCTATATCAATACTCTCAAACAAGTGCAAGAATTCAAATACTTAGGTAGCATATTCACAGAAAATGGAAGACTAGTCAGAGAGATAGAGGCTAGATTGCGGAAAGTAAATAATGTAACCTACCAGCTAGGTCTATTGTTACCTTTCTAGGCCTCCAAACATCTCATTGTCTGCAACAGAGAGCGGGTACTTGCAATCTTGGCTTTTATGAAAACTTCGGTATCTAGATATTTGTTACGTTATTTTATTTGAAGCGGTCTGCTGAGACAATTTGTGTTAAAATAGTTTAATTTTATTGTATGTCTGCTACACACTGTCCATGTCTTACTGACGTACAACAGGGCGCTGAACATTTTGTCTTGTAGACATTAAGCTTTATTGCTCTGTTTATCTCCTTCCGCTTCCACGCAGTACATAATAACGAGGAATAATATATCAGATTGGATTTACATAAGGCAGGGATTCAGACACGATTTCATTCTGTGGCCTTGTCTGTTTAACATATCTGCTAAAATCATCTTGAGGAATGTTTCAAATGATAGCATGAAAGAACAATACAATCCTTTAAAATCGGTGGAAGACAAAATATGTCAACTACGTTATGCTGACGATGCAGTGTTACTATCAACAAATCAAAAAACATTGAGAAATTAATCGTGAAAGTGCAAGAGAAAAGAGAAAATCAAAATCTATAATTCAATGTGGTAAAACAAAAATAATGACAACTCATAAAACATACCTGACAAATTATATTTTTATCAGCTGAAAGAAAATAGAAAATGTGAGCAATTTTTTCAATATCTCAGTTCACTGCTAATAAGAGATGAAAATTGAATGAAGAAAATTTGAAAACTAGCAAACATGTACTTACAAAGAAAATAAACTACTAAATAAATTATGGAATGGTTCAGAGGATTTAAGCATGATATCAGCAGAGAGCTGGCATGATGTCTGGCATGATGTCTAACATTTGAGAGAGAAATGACTAAGGACTGTTAGGATGACAATGTTCTGCTAACCATACGATATTTAAATGATGATGATAGTATCAGCAACATTAGAGCTAATTAAGTTAGAAAATAGCAATTTGAAACTTTCTAGAATAAATATGTGAAAAGTTAAAATAACTAACATATGTGAAATTCTTAAGTGAAATACAGTGAAATAAACAAAGACATTACATATTTGTAATTCATATTTGTAATTACATACGTCTGTAATATGTATATATACATTTTGAACATTTTGAAGGAACTGGAACATTTTTAAGAAATCCTAAATGGGCTTTATCCACCAATACTACTAAAGTTTGACAAAGAGGCAAGACACAACGCTCAATATTCCTAATTAACGAAGAAATGATAAACGCAGCTGAGGTCAGGGAGGTAATCCATTGCTTGATAAACAATAAGGCAGCGGGTGATGACAACATTACTGCAGAAATACTCAAAACAGCAGATGATACAGTTATTAGTCATGTGTAAGAAATATTTAATAAAGTATGGGAAGCAGAAATTGTCCCAGATCAATGAAAAAAGGGAATAATTGTTAAGATTGGTAAGATCCACAAAAAGATATCTGAAAGATTGCAATAATTGGAGAGGGATCACCCTATTATAAGTAATGATCAAGACTTTCTGCAAAATCATTCTTAATAGAGTCAAAGGAGCAGTGGACACAACCCTCAGAGAAGAACAAGCTGGTTTTAGACCTGGGAGAAGCTGCTTAGACCAAATAATTACCCTACGACTAATTTTGAAGGAACATATTGAGAAGCAACAACCACTTATACTAAATTTTATCGATTTAAAAAAAAGCCATTGATAGTCTATACAAAATCTCCCTTTGGAATATTCTGAGATGCTATGGAATACCATACAAAATAATAAAGATTATCAAGAGCCTCTATGATGGGTCACAGTATGCAGTTCGCACTGATGGTGGACACAGCGACTGGTTTATGGTTGAAACCTGAGTAAAGCAAGGCTGTATTCTATCTCCGCTATTGTTTGCAGTGGCCATTGACGTGAACATGTTACAGGGGCGAAAATGGCATCCATTGGGTAGAAAATAGTTAACTAGAAGATGTGGATTTTGCAGATCATATGATGTAAAAACAACAAAGATATGCAAACACAATCCAACAGAATCTTATTACGTATAGCATCAAAAGTTGAACTGCAGATAAGCTATTACAAAAATTAACATGAAGACACCTATGGCAAGTAATGCAGATATCACCTTGGAATCTAAAATGATAATAGCAAAAGATCAGTTCACCTATTTAGGAAGTAAATTTAATTGCACAGGAAATTTAAAAAGAGAAATTCTGATACGAATTGCCAAAGCAACATCAGCTTTTAAAAGCCTAAATGAAATATGGAACAGCAAGTTATATAGTGTTACTATATATATAACTATAGTGTAATTATAGTGTAATAGTGTATAATTAATAGTGTAACTATAATTATAAATTTCTATTCAAATGTTGTATCAATCCTAACATATGCCAACAGGAGTTGGTAAATTACTAAAGATATAGAAAGCAAGTCGAATGCATTTGAAAATAGATGTCTGCGAAAAATAATGAATATAAAATGGAACAAATTAATGAGAAGTGATGAAATCAGAGACATGTCTGGTCAACCCCTAGTGACAACTGTTATAGGAAAGAGAAAATGGAGATATGTTGGGCACACCTTGAAAAGAAATGATCAACGAATATCAAAGCAGACATTGAAGTGGGATGCAAAGGGTTCAAGAAAGAGAGGATGACATAGGATACCCTGAAACGAACTTTGCTGATAGAGGCAAGAAATATCGGTCTCAGTTCCATGGAGGAGATTGAGCGAGTTGCCCGGGATAAAGCGGTATGGAGAAATTGCTTGCAGACCCTATGTAACGTATAACGGTACGAGAGGAATCATTATAAAGTATTATTATTATATATATATATATATTCTTCTTCTCTCGATCGTTCTTTTCGGCTGTTTTTATCAGTCTAATTTGATATTTAAACAGCCAAACACCAAGAACGGGTGTACGTTCACAAGATTCAGTGCACATTTGAAGCTCTGGTGCTTATCCTTCTGTGGTGTGTTCAGTTTCAAACCAGTTGTTTATTTACTAGGGTAGCTAGCTCTAGGGTACGATCCCTCATCATCTCACTCTTTGTAGGATGATCGGCGTCCGAAAAGTATTGCCCTTAGCCAATGTTTGGGTCAAGTATTTACATTATCGGTCTTACTTTTCTATCCACGGTTTTATCCTGTGTAGGAGTATTCTCAGCCGTTTCGGGGTGTGTGTCGGCACTTGCATTTTGCAAGTGTTTGCTCTGCATTTTCCCTGTCCCGGGAAACACTAGACTGGGACTGCGCTAAGATATTCTAGAAAGTCGTTTCAATCGGCGCTAGCAACGCAGCTGATATTTTGCGCTCGCCAACATCACCCACCTCAATTCTTCCGGATAATGTTAGTCGTAATGTAATGAGATGAGATAACAGAGGCGACGAAAGAGACTACGAAGCGCATACTAGGGCCCGTTTTAGAAATCTCTTTCTGACCTGACGCTGTGAGGCATACATGATTCGAGAAAGAAAGAACATCACCCACCTCAATTCTTCCGGATAATGTTAGTCGTTAATGCAACAGTACCTTGCCCGTTTGTCCCAGGGAGGGTAGTTTCGTTAGGTACTAAAACACAACTTTAGCATTTGCGCTCGGTCAGCTTTACTTAATATATTTCCCTGTGCTTGGCCTCATGTACGGGGTTGACCGCAATCTTCCCATGTATCGACACGATGTTCCAGCCTCTGCTGTGCTTTTCAGTTTTTACCTGCTCTTCTTGGTTGCCCGCTCACCCGTACGTTTGCCATGCCTTCTCGTCACACCATCAATAGCACCCTGCGTGTCTGTCCTGTCGTTTCCCTCACCTGTGTACCGTCCGTATGCTCCTCTTTGGTACCTATCTCACCGTGTTTATCGGGTTTCTCCCCGTCTTTACCTTTGCCGTGCAACGCGACTGAGTTTCCTTACATGTGGGCTTTCGTCTCTGCTTTGGGTGCACCTCTCATCCCGCCATGTTCGTTTGTACTCTCCTTCCAATCGGCCGTGTAGCTGGTAATTGTGGTGCGACCGTTGACTTGTTTCGCTTCGTACTTATAGACGCTTGCCTTGTAGGTGGCAATTTTGATGCGGTCATTTATTCCGGGGGAGTAAGCAATCGTTCGCTGACGACTCTTACACTGCAGTTTTCTTACGTTTCTGCAAAAATCGGGTAATTTTTTACCAGACATCGGCTAGGAGATGTGTGCATTTTGTTCAGGGGTTTGTGGTCCTGCATTGCTTTTCCGTGCTTGCACTACTACCACTACATGTAGCTCTCCCTCGATCCTGACCCCTTAGCCAGACCGGAACTAAAGTCTGCTACTAGGATCATCACGTGGAGGTGGGGGAAAGGGTCTTGATTAGTGCCAGCTCACTAATCTTTGGGGCAGCATGGTCCCCATGCGCCATTGACCCCATATATTTATATCTATATATGAGTAATTTTAATCTGTAATTTTATGTCTGTTGACTTTAATTTAAAATATCTGGACATCGTAGGGATTTGAAATGTGGCAAGAGAGTAGCTTTCATTGATGGGAAAATGCATAATTATAAAATTGGACTATTGGTTCGTTTCTATATCTTAATACTAACTTAACGAAATAATCATGAAAATTTAAACACCGAAAAAGAGTATCCATGTTTTAACTTGCCAATCACACGTTGGGAAAATAATTCATTCTATTTATTAGTTTTCAATACGTCTGGCCGATGACCGAATGAATTAGAGCGTGGTTGCCTACGGGAGACCCATGTTCAATACACGGTAAAGCCAATACTTAAAAAACATTAATTTTGTTATTAACACGTCTGGTCTATATTTGTTCTTTTTATAATCTGAAATAAACCAGATGTGTTTATTTCGGATTATAAAAAGTTTGGAGTTACCCGTGTTCAAGTCGAACTGGATGCCTGAGAGGCAGAGTGAGAGGTGTGTTTAATCAGCGAGCCACAGGAACCATCAGTATGCATACTCTTCGATATCTGTTGGGGAGACTGAGCACCTATGGGTCTGCCCGGAGTGCAATGACGTCAGTTTAGTAACCAATAACCAATAACCAATAATCTGAATAAATTCAATTTATCAATTACGTGCCAGCTATCACTGAAATTCTATTGTATCAAGTTTCTCGAGTAATTTGAATGAGGGACACTTTAATTGTGTGTGGTAAACCGAAATTTTTTCTACCAAGTATGGAGAGAAAACATATTGTTATTAATGGGACAGCATATAATTTTGAGAGAACTGTGCATGTTTCTTTACTATGCACAGTCTCTCACTGTTTGGGACTTGAAAATTTGGAAACGATACAATTGCATAAATCTATCGAAACGTATGAAGTTAGAGATATGCGGATGGAGAATGATAAGGACAGAAAAATGAAGGTCAGAAACAAGGAGACAGAGGCGGAAAGATGAATTATTAGGCTTGACTACAAGCGTCGCAGAGTGTACATACGATGGATGAGGAAAATAAGAGGAACAACTTGGAAGATCAGCGGAAAAGGATAACAAATGTAACTTTAAAAGTGTTGAACATTACAACTAGATTTAAACTAACTTCCAGTGCAAAGAACGAGTACATTTGCTAGTATATAATGAAATAGAAAGAAACATGCAGTCTGTGACATTTATATATAATTAAATAACCGTTACTGATGTCCTCTATTGGCTCTCTAGATCTCTATTTGCAGGGGCCGTTGTTGTATCTGACTCTCAGTCAATGCTTCACAAGATAAAAAAGGGCACGTTTCGGTATGAGTGGATGTCGTCTATTGAAGGCCCTAACCTCTAGGATCTACTATCCTGGACATGTGGATGCTTGCGGTAATGAGAGAGCAGACATGCTTTCATCAACAGCATCGATTGTTGGGGAGTTGAAGATTAATAAGAGAAATGTTCTTCGATCTCTTCGCGACTGAATGTTGGAGGAGGACACTTAAATAAATGCTGAACCGATCCAGCGAATTAAGCAGTTTGTACAAGTAAAACTGGATGCCTATAAGGGCAGAGTGAGGAGTGTTTTTAATCAGAGAGCCACGGGAAAGATCAGTATATACACTCGTCGATATCTGTTCGTGAAGACTGAGAACCAAATGGTTTGCCCACAGTGCAATGACGTCAGCTTAGTAACCAATAACCAATAGCAAATAAAATAGAAAGAAACATACAGTCTGTGATATTTATATATAATAAAATAAAAAGAACACAGGGTATGTTGAAACTTCTAAAACAGATAATAACTCTGTAGCTTACATAAAATATACACAATAAATCAATCTCTATCTGACTCTATGTGATGGTTTTGTCTTCAAATCTTGTCATGTTTGTACATTAAATAAATAAAAAAACAGTGAACGTCACATACAAAAATTAACTTGTAGAAAAAGTTACCAGAAATACTAACCCAACAGAGATAAACAATGTAAAAGTAGAAATATGAGAAATATTATCTAACTCAAACATCTTTACATCGTCATTTATATTTTCAAATACAATATGAATTGTATATCTCTAAATATATTGATAATATTCTTGTCTTTATTATTGTCTTCTACCAGGATTGTCCATTCAAGATTTCAAAACATACTTAACATTTTTCAATATTGTATTCATCAACCAACTTTGCTAAAACTTGTCAAACATATTTTGTAATTTGGAAGAGCTCTCACAAAACTGAAAAACTTTACAAAATATTTGAAACACTTTCTCGTTGACCTTCTCTATAGTATTATTCATACAATTGATGTCTGCAGTAAAAGTATGTAACAATGGCGACGTAATTTGTTTGTATCTGTTTCACTTTCTCAATAATGCTAGAAACAAATTATTATTAAAAGTATCTCTCAGTTGTTCAGTAACTGGATAGCACCTCATCCTGTGATTCTGGACAATTGAACTTCCCCGTCTGTCTTGATAATAACCCATCCTGTTGTTTTAGAGAGTTGTTGAATATTCTTGACGTAATATAAAGTGTATAGAAAAATAAATTGAATCAGATATTTGATAGCGTCTCTTCAGGTAATTCAAGTGTTCTTAACTTTTCTCAATCGTCTTGATAATATTCTACTTTATTTATTTGTTTTATTTTTAAACATTTCAAATAAAATAAAATGATGATGTCAAAGATTGATCAATTCTGGTCAACATTTATACGTATTCCCCCTCCCCCTCCCTAGAAATAATAATTTATTTTAGAGATAAATATTTTACCAATTATAATTAATTGTTTATTGTTTTTAGAGAAAACATATGGATACCTTCATTTGATATAATATAACATGTCCATGTCTTGATGGTGTATGTCAGTACCGTGTTGTTGTATGAAAGACAATGTTAGTGTCTTGTTGTTGTATGAAAGACAATGTTAGTGTCTTGTTGTTGTATGTGAGTTTATTGATGGTGTTCGATTATGTTTTATAAAAGACTATGTTTGTGTCTTGGGGGTGTATGTGAGTGTGTTTCGTTAGCCCTGAAGAAGTGATCAAAGGCGCATGGGCCAGGGTTAGCGAAAGGGCGCGCTAACCAAGACCCTGCCCCCTACTTCCAAGTGGTGACCCTGGAAACAGACTTTGGTTCTAGTCTGGCAAATGGTGGCAAGGATTGAGGAGAACTACTGGTAGTGGTAGCAGTGCAAGTAAGAAAAAAGAAAAGCAGGTCCATACGAACAAATTGCACGAATCTCCTGGCCGACAACCAACAAAATATTGCTGAAGATCTCGAACAAAAAGAAACAGCAGCGAAACGTTTCTGACATAAGCCCCACTCCTCTGGAGTAAGGGCCTAACACAAATCGCCATCTCCGGAGCAGGAGACTCAATACACAAGCCCGACGTGTAAGACAAAGGTCCCGCCACAAATTACCAGTTTCTCTGCCGATGGGGAAACATGAATGATCGAGAGGTGCATCCAGTGACGAAACGTGTGCCCACATCGGGCGATACTCGAAGACCTGAGGAGGAGGCAAACATTGCCAGCTCAGGGCGCAAGGGGACAATAGATAAATCAGATGCGTAACGAATATATAAATATATAGAACGAATGCGTAAGTCTACCCTCGTGTCGGTACGAGGGAAGAATGCAGCTGACTCCGCATCGGTGGCCTGGTGCAGATACATGTACTGGGCATGGTTTGCCAAGCGAAAAACAAAAAGTTTCGTTTTAGTGCATAATGAAACTACCCTACTGGGAAAACCGTGCAAGGTACTCTTGCGATAACAATTAACATCCCCGGAAGAACTGAGTTGGGTGATGCCTAACGGAAATGCCAGCCTTGGGGCAATCGTGCAAAGTACTATTGAAGTCAAAACTAACATTCCCGGAAGAACTGGGGCGGGAGATGGTGGCGAGCACAAAATCCTCAGTTGCGTTGCTAGAGAATATTAAAACGACCCTCTACATTATTTGTGCTTGGCCCCAGGCTGGTGTCTTCCGAGGTTAACTGCAAATTGCCACGTACCAAAGCGTGTCTAGAAAAGATTGAGAATGTTCCTACTCCGGATCAAACTCAAAAGTGAACGGTACAGTAAGGTCGACAATGTAAAGATCTGATAGGCTGTCCGTGTCCGAACATTGGCGAAGGTCGATACTTTACACGGTGTTTTATACGAGTAAGACGCCGTCCGAGGACAAGCTTATAAGCCCCGAGAAATGTTCCCCGGAACGATGTCACAGTCAGAAAGGGCTAACAGCGTAACTCACTCTCTTAGCGTAGATCACAAAGCCCAAATATACGGCAAAGCTGATCGAAAAGGCGTAGATCCGGACCGACATGGTCGGTAGAAAAGATCGTACCCTAGGGAAAGTTCACCCTAGTAAATAAAAAGTTTGCTGAAACCAGACGGGCGAGCCTAGTCACCATGGGCGCACAATCGTCCCGACGTAGATGCCCCCGTTCTTGTCAAAGGACCAATTATACATCACAATAAGAATGATAAATTTGGCAGTGAAGAATGATCGAGAGAAGAAAAAAAAGGCCTGAAAATATGTATGAATGTTTTAGATTGTCATGTCTAGGTTTATGAGCTAATTTTGTATCTGTGAGTGTGTTTTTGTGTGTGCAATTGTGGAATATCTTTCTAAATACTTGTTGAGTGGATGTTTGTATTCGTGGGCGATGTATTAATGTTTGCTAGTGAACAGTCAGTGTTGTGTCTTGTCTTTCTTTGTTAGGTGTGAGTTTTCGTAAATATGTCTGCGTCAATATGTAAAAGCCTGCATGCGCTTAACTACGTCTTCATGATTATGTCTGCGTCCATGTTATCAGGTGTGCGTATCATATGTATGATATGTGATTTGGTAACACAATGCAAAATTATGTGTTTGCGATGTGTGTGCACTTGTGTGGGTATGCGTGTCTCTGTGTGTCTGTCGCATGTTGGTATGCTTAGTTGTATGTGTAAAATCAGCAAATGGATTCAGAGTCACACAATTTTATCAACTATGTAAGAACGTTACAAAGTCTGTTTCTATTTTTATGGAACATGTTGGAATTTGTTTTTGTACCGTTCGTCTGCAATGAATTCAGAGTTTAGTCATGGCACCTAATATGGTATATTTTAAAGCGAATACTTGCTTTCCCTATCACCAGTGTCCCACGTCATTCAGGTGAGTCTTACTCCGACTTCAGAGGTAACTGTAATTTAGATTCCCAAGTAAAGGATCAGGGTCTCCTTCGATCCTACAGTGTACACACCGATAATGTGTGACCCAAGCTGGTCTTAAATCCCACGAATTTCCACAGCACATGGACACTAGCGCACTGTTATTAGTTTCTCATTTTCTTCAATCAGAACATTAATTAAACGCTTTTCATCACTTTGTTAGAACATTAGTAGGTCAACTTCTTTTCATCAAATCTGCTTGGACGCTGGAGGATCTACTTCAAATGTATCAACCCTGATATAACATTTGTGTGAGGACATTCTATTGCTGTTCTATGTCATACAATGTACATACAACAAAGCTACAGTTTTTAGTCCTTGATACGAGTAAAACGATCACATAAATGTTGACAACAAACAAATGTTTAATGATCTGTACACAAATATTGTTCTTTACATTATTTCGATCAGCGAAGAAGTTCTGTTTGCACTTTTTGTTTTCTGTTTCAGACAGTAGGCGTATTTTGTTTGACAGCGGACGTTACTATCACAAGGTAACATGATTATCTTTGCTTTGATAGCTAGACAAGTCTGTTTCTGGAGATCTTCTCGTTTATGATAATAGAAGTCCTGGTTATGTGTTATACTTACCATGATGTGTCGAGTTTAACATGAACAGTATTTATATCCCAGATATGATCAAATCATATTATTCTATTATTTGAGCTGTGGCCTAGGGGTTAGTGACTCGGTCTATTAACCTCGACGTTCTGAGTTCAAATCACGCTGCGGACAGTTTGCTTGCAAATTGTTTCCGTAGATTTTAACAAAAGGACGATGGCGCCACCCGTTCAGAAAGCAATGGCAAACTACTGAACGTATAAGTGGTGCCTAGAAAATCAACGACTTGTTTACTGTGGTTGATGGCTACGTCCTTTGGGATATGCCACGATTTTCATTTCAACTTTTACTGAAGTCTGAGTCATCTAGCGCAGTAACATCACTAAAAGCATCCCAAGTGAGGGAACTTCAAAGACTTTCTGAGACGGAAGGGAAACGTTTTGTCCAAGATGATACAGAGATGCTGTCAGCTCTGGTATTGTGTTCTATATGACATTGGATATTTACTGCTAGAATAGAGCTGTGTAGTCACTCTAGAGTTCTTCCAACAGACAAGTTAAACTGTTCTCATTGCATCTTCAGAAAGAAAAAAAAAACGTTTCTAGATTCATATTTAACTATTAACTCTCTCTCTCTCTCTCTTTCTCTGATCAATATGGAACTCAATATTTTTCTGACAATGAAAATTGTTTAGTCTGCTTAAAGTTAATAGAGAATTTGTTTTGTTCTATGACCAGAAAGTATGAACTGTAACCAAAAATATAATAAACACAAAGGTTCACCAACAGATGGCGTCATTGCTTACTTCGTATCATAAGCGAAATAATAAAAACAAAACATAAATGGGAAAGAGAACATAAAAGTAAACAGTATAATTGTTTATTAAAAATACACAGAGAAAGAAAGAACGTCCTGGGATATAGTGGTAATGTAAACAAGTCACAAACTGAGGTTCTTCTGTTAATTGGAGAGTCTTACTCTTGCAGTTTTATGTTCTCATGTTAATTTGTGAGGATTAACTGTCGTGAATTTACCTACTACTATTAGGTCAGCAGCAGTTATATGTTCTTCTGTTAGAATTGTTAACCTGGGTCAGTTTTATGTATTTTTATTAACATGTAGAGAATGACACACGCTTATGCTAGTTTATGTATTAGCTAGAAGTGCACAGTCTTATTGTATTTCAATTATTACTAGACGTGACGCAGTTTTATGTTATTCTATTAATTTTTGTGACGGGACACAGACGTATGTTATTTTATTAATTATATGAACAAATTCATTTTCTTCTACATACTCACAAACGACATCTTCAACATGTTCAACGAACTTACTGATCATTCCGTTCTTATTCATACTGTAGTCTGAAGAATTTCATTCTAGAATCATCAGACATATTCTGAAAGAACTTCCTGAGAATCATACAAGGAACGATTCGAAGCACTTCACTCGAGAATCAATGCAGAACATATTCTGAAGAAGTTCTTCTGAGAATCAACGATGACATTTTGATGACTTCCTTTGGAATCCATTTCATTTCAACATATTCTGAAGTTCTGAGATCTACCATAACATACTAAAACATCCCAAGTAGGAACTTTCAAAAAACTTTCTGAGACTAATGAACATTTTGAAGACTATTCTGAGAATGCTGTACAGCTCTGAGCTTATTGGATCATAATAAACATTCTGGAATTTACTCTGAGAATCAACATGTATCTCTAAGTACTTCCACTGAACAATTAACTATCTCTTAGATCTTCAGAAAACAAAAAAATTTCTAGATTCATTCTGAATTATTGAACTATCTCTCTTCCTCTGTCTCTGACATATGGAATTTCACTTGATTCTAAACAATGAAAATTTTTAGTCTGCATAAAATTATAAAGAATTTTTGTCTATACATGAAATATGAACTTAACTCAGAATATAATAAACAACAAAGATTCACCAACAGAATGACATATTTGAGACTTATTCTGAAATCATAATGAAATAATAAAAACCCAAAAATCAATAAAATGAAGAACATTAAAATATACATGAAATTTTAGTTATTCTGAAATAACAGAAATAGAAGAACTCCTGGGAATCAGTAATGAACATAGTCAGAACTTCATTTGAGAATCTTCTGAAATTGAAGAACTTCCTTGAGTATCTCATGTACATTTCTAAAGAACTTCATTGAGAACCTACTACTATTAGGAGTCACAGATAAAATGTACTTCTGTAGAATTTTAGACCTGGCATTTCTATAGATTTTTATCTAACATTGTAGAGAATGACAAAAACGACTTATGCTAGTCTATGACATATTACTAGAAGAATTCACAGTCTTATGACTATTCTAATATTACTTAAAACTACGCATATTTAGATTCTATTAAATTGTTGTGACAGACCCCTGAAAACGTAATGTACATTTTATTAATTATATGAAACAAATGACATATTTCTGAAATTACTCCAAACACATCTCAACATATTCAAGAACTTACTGATCATTCCGGAAATTACTTATTCATAATGTAATACTGAAGAATTTCATTCTGAGAATCATACATGAACATATTCTGAAGAACTTCACTCTGAGAATCATACATGAACATATTCTGAAGAACTTCACTCTGAGAATCATACATGAACATATTCTGAAGAACTTCATTCTGAGAATCATACATGAACATATTCTGAAGAACTTCACTCTGAGAATCATACATGAACATATTCTGAAGAACTTCATTCTGAGAATCATACATGAACATATTCTGAAGAACTTCACTCTGAGAATCATACATGAACATATTCTGAAGAACTTCATTCTGAGAATCATACATGAACATATTCTGAAGAACTTCATTCTGAGAATCATACATGAACATATTCTGAAGAACTTCACTCTGAGAATCATACATGAACATATTCTGAAGAACTTCACTCTGAGAATCATACATGAACATATTCTGAAGAACTTCACTCTGAGAATCATACATGAACATATTCTGAAGAACTTCACTCTGAAAATCATACATGAACATATTCTGAAGAACTTCATTCTGAGAATCATACATGAACATATTCTGAAGAACTTCACTCTGAGAATCATACATGAACATATTCTGAAGAACTTCACTCTGAGAATCATACATGAACATATTCTGAAGAACTTCATTCTGAGAATCATACATGAACATATTCTGAAGAACTTCACTCTGAGAATCATACATGAACATATTCTGAAGAACTTCACTCTGAGAATCATACATGAACATATTCTGAAGAACTTCATTCTGAGAATCATACATGAACATATTCTGAAGAACTTCATTCTGAGAATCATACATGAACATATTCTGAAGAACTTCACTCTGAGAATCATACATGAACATATTCTGAAGAACTTCACTCTGAAAATCATACATGAACATATTCTGAAGAACTTCACTCTGAGAATCATACATGAACATAGTCTTCTTCTTCTTCTTTCAATCACTGCAAAGTCATGACGCCTGGTATTGCTCTTCTGACTGATTTTTTCGTGGGCCTATATTACCCTTTTACAGGCATCCCTCAACCATATAGACAGCCTCGCAGACTTCCGAGGTACTTGAAGCTTAGATCCTTCAAGAATGATCGTTGCAGGAGACCTAATGTCCGTATAATTCTTTCTCAGACAGAGTTAGTTTCAGTGAGGGAATATCGGGTGCCTTCTCTAACGGCTTTCCTGCCTTTGGTGAGGTCGTTCCATATACAACGTAAAATACCACTCCATATTGATTTTTTTTTCCCCGTAAATTTGGGCTTAGATCTACACCAAGGAGGATTAGAAAACATGCGTTGACTGGGTGAGGTCGCTAAGGTAAAGACCCGAACGATCTCGACCCTTCTTGGGTTAGTCATAGAAAGTATCACCTTTTTGTGTTGCTTTGTCAATCTTTGATCGTTTACTCAGGTATAGTTCACCATCTTTTTGAAAAGAAATTTGAAAAAAAAATGAGCATAGTCTGAAGATTTTCATTCTGAGACCCATCCCTTTTCATAGTCTAAATTACTATACTCCAAGACTTATGTCTGTGCACAGTCTGAACTTCTTTCTGAAACTAATACTTGTCCGTAGTTTCAAGAATTTCATTCTAAGACGAATGCCTGTACGCATGAGACGAATGACATTTCGTAGACTGAAGAACTTCATTCTCAGATGAATGTCTGTGGGCAGTTTGTAAATCTTCACTTTACTCAGTTTATATAGTAATGTGAGTGATTGTTATTTTGATTAAAATCTTGAATTGAATTCTATTTCTTGTGTATGTGTGTATCTATGTTAGTATGGATGTCTGTAGATATATGTATAATATGCATCAACAGTATCGATTGTTGGGGAGTTGAAGATGGATAAGGGGATATTCTTTGGTCTGTTTGCGACTATCTGTTGGATGAGGACACTAAAATCGATGTTGAACCGATCAAGCGATTTAGGCAGTTTGAAGTCTCCCGTTGTACAAGTCGAACTGGATGCCTGAGAAACACAGTGAGAGGTGTGTTGAATCAGCGAGCCACGGGAACCGTCAGTATGCCTACTCTTCGATATCTGTTGGGGGAAACTTGGCACCTATGGGTCTGCCCTGAGATCAATGACGTCAGTTTAGTAACCAATAACCAGTAGCCAATATATAATATATGTTTATGTGTGCGTGTGTGAGTATACTTGTGAGTGTACGTGTGAGTATATATATATTACCTTCAAGTTATAAGAGACTGAGCAACTATGGTAGCTTTCTGAAAGCAAAGATATTAATTTTGTGTTGTTCTTCAAGGGAAGTAAGTCGTGTCTGAGCTAGTGTTGTGTCTCTTATTTAACGTGACAAAATTAAAATACTCTAAATATTTTTTTAGATTTTAAAATACTCTAAAGAACATAGCGTATGAACTGTCTATCTATGAACATTTCCAAATCAACTTCTGCATGAGGTATGTCGACCAATTTCTTTCATCATTTGTGGAATGTCGATTGCGAGAAATGAACCCACATCCCATTCGTTTCTAAATAGAAAAGTGAATGCTCTACTTATTACACTAATCAGTCTCACAGTTAACATGATTCTTTTCTTTATATTCTTTGTATTTGTTTGATTGTTTGTTTCGTTTGTTCTTCTCGACCATTTTGATCATTTTTGTTGTGATATGTAAATCGTCTTTGCCGAGAACGATTAGAACGCTTCACCCCCGTAAGCCTCTACTAATGTAGGACAAGCGCATCCGAAATGGAAGTTTTCGGTCTAGGAAATGTTCGAGTCTGTCTTGCTGACAGTCAAACGCTTTCCTTCCCTTCGCTTTACAATTCTCTTTAAAGATCCGTTTATCGACGTATATTTGGGCTTGGATCTACGCAAAAGAGCCTTTATTACTTTGCAACCTTTTCTGACTGAGTGCGGCGTTCCTATTGTATCTTATGATAAACACCACCCTTTAATGAGTTTATTTTGTCTTGAGTCTACGCCAAATAGTATTTGCTACTTTGCAAAATTTTCTGATTTGGTGAGATCGTTCAGAATTATGAATATATTCAACCCTTCTATGACTGGTCATTTGGAACGGTCACTTGCCGGCTGCTTCGTGTGTTCATTGCTCTTTAACGATCATTTCTCTTCGTATATTTGGGTTTTATGATCTTCGCCTAAGTGTATGTCTACACTATGCACGCTTTCTGACTATGTGAAGTCGTTCTGAAATAGGAACATGTTCAGCCATTAGTAGCACATAAACTTGCCACTCGCTGGATCGGTTTTCAGCTGTTTAATTGGCCTTTCGTATGATCAGAGCCTATAACGGCATCTTACCCGTGTAGGTCACCGTGAAAAGTGTCGCCTTCGCCAATGTTTAGCTTCGGAGTAGAAACATTCTCAGCCTTTTCGAGACCCGTATTGGCACTTGGAAATTTGCACTTTCTACTATGCATTTTCCCCTGGCCCCGAGAAACACTGGTTTGTGGTTGCTGCACACCGATATTCGAGAGGGTCTTTTTATTCGGCGCTATCAACGCAACTTAAGTTTTGCGCTCACCAATATCACCCGCCCTCTTTTTCCGGGAATGTTAGATGTAAGTCGAGGCAGGCCAAGAACACGATGGATAGATAACATTTCAGAGTCCCTGCGAAAGCATTGACTGACAACGTCAAGCGCAACACACCTGGCACAAGATAGGAAACTAACTCTCCCCAGTGCACTTCACGGCAAATGTGGTTAAGATAAGATAAGATAAGGTTAGATGTAAGTGCAACAGTACCTTGTCCAATTATTACAGGGAATGCAGGTTTCGCCTTACCCATTAAATGTATCTGCGCTTGACCTATGATACGGAGTTTCTTGCAATCTTCACTTGTGTCGTCACGACACATTGTATCTTTTCCTACGATTTGTGTCGTGAGCTGACAAATTTGGAGCGACCATTGTTTCGAGGCGACATGAATATGTATCTCCTGATGACTCGTACCTTGTCAATTCTTACGATTCGTTTATATTTATTCAGCTTTCTATTGGCCGGGATTGTGTGCAGTGACAGTCATTCTGGGATTCTGCTCGATTGTGTTGCGAGTAGATCTCGTATAGCGCAATTGCTATTTCTCCACTTCTTAAACCAAAGTAGCTCTCCTCAAACCATACCCACGCAGCCAGACAGGAGCCGTTGTCTGTTTTTAGTGTCATCACGTGGAGGTGGGGTAGGTTCTTGATCAGTGCCAGCTTACTGACCTTGACGAAACGTGGTCTCTGCGGGTGCGCATGTGACTCATGTTGTATTTGACTCTTCTTGTTGCGCTAGTATGTTTCAGTTCATTTTCAAGTGTATGTATGTTGTATTATTTCTTTCAGTTCATTTTCAAGTGCATGTATGTTGTATTGTGTTTTCAGTTCATTTTCAAGTGAATGTACACAAGATGATCAGAAAGTAATGCACCACAATTTGTTTCTTCACAAACTATTTGTTCAAAATAAATAAACTTTACAACCTAATATACACGAACATATCCTTTAAACATACTATATTTGTACATAATCCACATCAACATGGACGACCTTAGCCAACGTGAAACAAAAACAATTGTCTTCCATATACCATGTGTTATCCTGTTGATATAGTCATTTATTTACTGCTTTAATCATGTCCACATCAAACCTTGAGTCCATGTAGCACCTTTTTAAAATGTAACAATAAAGATGAAAATCGCATGAAGTCAGATCGAGTCTGTACAGTACAAAGTACAGTCCAGCTCAATTTGTTAATTGCTTCTTTTGTTTTCTAACTTGTGTGATAGCGTGAATTGTTGTGTTGGAGCAACAGTTCTTTTTTATTCTTGTTGGGCTTAACTCTGCAGAACCACTTATTGAGTTTTGTTAGTGTTTTGATGTTAGCTTCAGAATTGATTATCTCACTTCTTGACATCCCATGTACAAGAATGAAATGAAAATCGTGGCATATCCTTTACAGGACGTAGTCATCAACTACAGTAAACTAGTCGTTCATTTTCTAGGCACCCCTTATACGTTCAGTAGTTTGCCATTGCTTTCTGAACGGTGAGGTCTATTTTTACCTTTCCATAAAATCTCACGGAAGCGAATTTCCTTCCAATCTTGCTCACCGTGTGGTTTGAACCAGGTACGCTTGGTTTTGTGATCGACACACTACCGCTTGAGCTACAGACGCTCACAAGAATGACATAATCAATTGTCCAAAAAAACAATGATCATATCATTTTCTGTTGATTAGGTAGTCTTGAATTTATTTCCTGTGATTGTAGATAATACTATACAGAAAATTACACACTTTGGTCACATCAAGCATAACGATGACCTGGAAAGAACAATACTAGAGGTCAGGGTCCCAGGACGCAGAAGCTAGGCAGACCAAGAAGAAGATGGCTACAAGATATTAAAGAAACCATGAATATGACCATCGATAAAGTGGGTGAACTAGTTAGAGACAGAGTGGATTCCAGATGTGCTGCAAAGGAGCAACGTCCTATATAGGATGCGCACCTTGATGATGATGATAATGATTGTGGATGATGTCACTTTATTGATTGCATCTTATCTTAGTCTCAAAATAATGCACCCAGATTTTATCACATTTAACAGTCTTTGATAAAATGTTCTCTCTGTCAGTATCGAATCACTTCAATATTTCAGAGCAGATTGTTTTATTTTGAAATTTGTGTGAGACTTTGAGGAACCCATCTAGCACAAATCTTGGAACATCCAAAGGTTGAAAATTGTAATCGCACTTTGCTTGCAGACTAATAGATGCAAGGTCAATTGTTGACTTGTATTGAGTCCATCAAATGAAATAATGGTATCAGCGCGGTTCAACATGTCTGGATCGGTATCCCTTTCAAAACATCCACAGAGCAGAAGTTCATGCAGCTCAATTTTCTCATTTTATGAAACTTTAAATCTCTTAGTCAAGTGACTGACATTGACACTATCAACTACATAACATCCATATACAGTACTCAAAATATTGTGTCTGTTCACCATAGTTTCTCTTTTCCTGCAACCAGAAATGTGATTACAATTCACTGTTTGTAAGTTTCTCACACATGCCATATTAAACTGGTTACTACAGCTGTTCAACTTGTCTAAATGTGGTACAATTTCGTACAAACAATAGAGATATTCCAATTTGAGAGTATGCAAACTTTCATGCTTCCATCTTTATTATTCACTGAGAAAATTAATGGGATGCATTACTTTCTGACTGACCCTCGTATGTTGCACTATTTATCTCAACCTGCGGCTGTGTTCATCTGAAACAAACAGGTACTTCTCCAGCTTTGCTTTCTTTAGCATGTGGATGTATCCAGCCTGCCAATATGGCAATAGTTTGATGTTTATCTCTCTTGGTCTGATCCTTATCAATGAACATATTCAGCTTTTGAGATCCCGCTGGTAACTATCGCTATCATAAATCTTTGAATCATACATACAACTGCACTATTATATTAAGAGGGAGACAACAAAGAAATCTTACAGTTTCATATAACATTGATAGTATTTCCCCCTTATAGTTCATGCTTATTCATACCTACATAACAAACAAAGCCCTTCCACCATGCAAAGACACAACATGATAGTCACCTGATTGCTTTAAATATTTAATTTTCTTTCTCTCTCATGCTTTTTTTTAACTTCGATTGGTGGCACCCTCAATCAACTCATGCAGCTCCTCTCAGCTCTTCTGTATATTGTTGATCTGTGTCTTCAAATCTCGTCTCCACGTATTTCTAGGCCTCTCTCTCTTTCTCTGTCCCTGTGGGTGTCAGAAAAGAGCCTTTCGTGTTATATACCCCTCCGATTTGCTCAAAGTGTGTCCTATCCAGCGCCAACGTCATTTCTACCCACTTGATTCACTGGAATCTGTCTTGTCCTCTCCATAAGGTCCTCATTTGAGACCCTATCATAGCATCTCAGTCCCTCTATTCTGTGCAGACACCAGTTGATGCATGTTTGTAATTTATGCGTTATTATTTTAGTCGTTCTCCATGTTTCTGACCCATACAGAAGAACTACTTTAACGTTAAATATTATAATTTTATTCTAGATTTGATTTCTTTAGACTTACATAGATTTCGTAGTACGATGAAAGCTCCTCATGCCTTCTGTATTATTTTTTAATATCTCTATCTATTCCACCCACCCTCATTGTCTACAATGATGCCCAAGTACGTGTATAATTCTAGCTCTTGAAGTTAGATTTCGTAAAGTGAGATACATAATCAAAAATGTATCTATCGTCATCAACATTAGGTGTCATACCGGCTGGCGTAGACGAGCATGGGCCTCCACAAATCTCTGTCTATGGTGTTTTCTATTATCTCAGGTTTTGACGTTCTTCTGTGCCATGAAGTCAAGTCGTCCAAAATTTACTCTCTCTCTCTCTCTTCTCCTCTCAATTTTAGCAGTTGTCACAATGTGTTCTAAGCTTCCCCTTCTCATAACATGCCCGACAAATTATGACTGTCTCTTTCTTATATTGATGATAAGCTTTCTCTATGTATTGTTCTCATTTCATAACGTCACGTTAGTCACTTTAGCAGTTCATGGGAGTCTCATCATTCTTCTGTAAAATCACATCTCGGTGACCTCCATAGATTTTTCTATTTCTTTACTGCCCATGACTCCCATCCTTATGCCCGTATTTGTTCTATGTAACATTGTATAACTCCCATTGTGAGCTTAATTGACGATGACTTGTTAGGAATAATGCTTCTCTTTTTCTGGAACGCTGCTTTGGACTGTTCTATTCTGCTCTTTATTTCTGATCTGCATCTGCCATCTGATGTTACCAGAACTCCGAGGTATATAACCTGAGGTACTTGTCTCAGTTCCTTTACATTTACTACGATGGTGCTTTTTGTTGGATTCTGCTTTTTTGTTGTTGAGATAATCATAACTTCTGTCTTTTCAATATTCAGGCTCAGCCCTTTGCTGCTACTTTCTGTCACAATCTTATCAAATAATTTCTGGAGCTCTATTTCATTACTTGCTATTATGATAATATCGTCAACGTATCTTATATTATTTATCTTATGCCCTCCTACGGCTGTTCTAGCAATCTCGTTTAAAGACATAAAAATGTTTTCGCTCTACAGTGACAACATGTTCAGGTGATACATCCTTGTCTAACTCCGTTTTTGATCGCATGGAAATTTCCTATTGGTCTGTTTATTATAGCTGCTATTTGCTGCCAATATATGTTCTGACTGACTCTTAGATCTTTTCTGTCGATGTTTAAGCTCTCCAATATTGTCGAGAGTTCCTGATGGTTTACATTTTCTGATGGTAACGCCTTGGTGTAGTCTATAAAGCACAAGTCTAGATCTGTTTTTTACTTCTAGCTCTCTTGTAATTATTGTTCTTGGAATATATATATATATATAGCATTACTAGTGTCCCTACCTTCAACAAACTCTGCATTGTTCTTTACTGATTTTTACGCCGCAGGAAAGAAATGCAACGATTATATAAGTCAGCAAGAAAAACAACTCATCTAATTTTGTAATTCATTTCAAGTTCTTAGACTTAAAAGGTAACTACTAGTCTATATATATCTTCAGTTATCACATAGTGGCAACATAATATACACAATGAAAAGTGATTTTATTGTTTGATAATATTATCATCCCTGCAGTTCTGTAAACAACAATGCGTGATTCAAACTCTTTCATACATAAAAATCTCAGCGACAGTGATTTGATATGGCTCATCGTTGCACCAGAGACATCGCGCCAGGCTATGATTAGCAATTCCATCCCTGTTTCTCCCTGTCTGTTCAAAATGATGTAGTCTGCAAATGATAGCATTCGTCCCCTGCCAGATAGTTGCTGCTTCGTAATCATTATGGTGAATGTATTGAATAGTATTGGAGATAGTGGGAACCCCTGTGGTAGGCCCGGGGTTGCTTTTGTAATGCTACCGATGCTAGTAACCACAACGCCGAAAAAATATTTCCGTTCATTGTTCAATATTTTACTCCTAAGAATGTTATGACTGTAAAATTGCTTAAATTGAATTCCTTACAAAGTGAAACAACCTCTGAAATAAGCAAGTATTTGAACATCATTCCAGCAACGACCGCGGTGGTCACCTGAAGTTGCACAGGCATGGGCGAAAAAAAAGGATGGCAACCAGAGAGCGGGAAATAATCAGACAATCACAAAATCTCTCCGAGGAACGTGGAATAGACCTGACAGAAAGAACAGTCAGGCTATACATTTCAAGCAGGTTGCAAGAGATGCCAAGCACATTCAATGGGATAACATCTGCGTTGAAATTAGAAACGAGCAATCACTTGCAAAATTATGGATTTTGTACAGAAGCATAAATTGTGTGGGGGCCTTTTCAATGCCTAATCTGACTTTGGACAGTGGAGTAATTTTGAGGACAGATGAGGAGAGGGGTGAGGCGTTTCTCACAGGAACAAATAGATATAGAATTATTACCTAGCAAAAAACTGTAGGAAAACTGCTTGAAACATTCATAGCCCGTAGAGTTTCAAATATAATGGAGACAAATGGTCTTTTCCAATCCAGTCTCGGCAACTATCGTCCAGGAAAGGACACTAGGTGCAATGCATCGATTTTTGCATGTGATGCCTATATGGGGTTTCAGATGGGAATGGAAACGGCAGCAGCTACCATTGATTTACAGGACGCATGTAGCAATGTCTCTTAAACCTTACTTATGCAGTTATTGATGGATATGCAGGTGGAATCACGCTGGTTAAGTGGATTGCTGCTGCACGTTTTGAGCGCACGTTATCAAAGCGTTGTGGATCATGGGCATCACAACAACAACAGGTTCTAATGAGCCTTCATCAGGGATCACCACTCTCGCCAGTCCTTTTCAATGTATACACCGTCGGGGTAACCAGCACACAAAGGGTCGGAATTGACAGAACAATGTCGTACGCCGATTATGGTGTATCGCATGGGCAAGGACAGAAATGAGATCCCATCTGTATTACAGTGTGAGCTGAATAGGATTTGTGACTCGTGCAACAAATTCGATGTGAATGTGAACCCAGCAAAGGCTTCTCTGACATGGTTTTCTCATAACACTCACATAGTAAAGAAGACACCTACTCCTTTTGTCAGTATGTGTAACAAAGACATAGAAAGAAGCGAAACACTAAAATATCTTGGAATAAAAGTTGACAGAAGAATGTCATTTAAGAGACATGTTAAGAACGTAATCCTAAAGGCAAGAAAAGGGATAACCGCTCTCAAAGTTATGGCGAAGGCGGATATTGAACAGCGCCTGCTTCTTTTTCTTTATCAGGGACTAGTGCTGAGGGTGGAGGACTGTGGTCTTGGTCTTCTGATAGTAAACAGAACATCGCTGGATAAGTTAGACAGGGTCCAAAATGAAGCGATGAGGCTTATACTTGGCTGCACACGTGACATTTCATGTGAGGCAATGCGCTATGTCCTTGGATGGTCAACGATGACCATGAGACACAAAGTCGCACAGCTGAAAACTTATCTGAGAGTTTATGTGGACACAAATCATCCTCTGCACAAATCTATAAAGGAAAACAAGGGCAGGCGATTGAAAAGAGGCCGATCATGGATGGCAGAGGATGTTATTAAACAGGTCTGTACTCTAGATGAGCTGAGACACGGTGAAGAATAGATGTCTATATCAGCGTATATGACTGCTTACACCAGGGTTGTAAGTACAATTCGACGCCGCTGTAGAGAATGGGCCCCGGGTGTCGTCAATGCGGAGATTCTTGCACTCGTGGATCAGCACTCCCATCCAGGTGATATCATTATCTATATCGATGACTCTGTCAAACGTGATACCAGATCATCGTGGGCTTACTCAGCACAACGAAACGGTCGCACACTTCATGATGATTGCGGGGCTTTTGAGACAACGTCATCGAGCATGACTAAGGAGATCACCGCTGCCTCCAGGGCTCTGTCATGGGTGGCTGAGCAACAGGTTACCCATACGATCATTATATCAGACTCTATGAATATGCTTCAGCTGATTGAATCTCGAAGTATGCGTGTGGAATGGGTGGACATCATTCGGAGATCGCATCTCAAGAAAATGACTTGGCTGTACACACCTGGACATGCTGGAGTGTGGAGTAACGAGCGTTCTGACTCTCTTGCAAACAATGCTCCGACTCAAGTGGGCGAAGTATGGGCAGAGCTGATATACATGCGGTACACTCTCAATTATGTGACATGGGCAAGTCTCAGACACTGGAACGAGTTCGAGAATTAGGCGTTAAATTTGGACATGCCAGACATTGTACAAAAAGCAAATGCTGTAACCTACCAGCTAGCCCCATTGTTAAGGCACCCAAAAATTTCACAGGCAGCTAAGAAACAAATGATCAACAGCATTTTATACCTACTTTGTGTTACCAGAGCCAAACATGGACATTGAGCAAAGCGCAGTCACAAAAATAACTACATGTGAAATGCGTTGCCTGAGAAAAGTTACCAACAACACAAGAAAAGACAGAATCACCAACATCAGCATAAGAAAGAAAGTTGGCACAAACCGTGCTTGAATTATATAGATAAACAAAGAATGAAGTGGTTTGGCCACTTAATAAGAATGCATCCAAACTCCACAGTATACAGAGTCTTCTACAACAGAACATCGGGAAAGAAGGCAAGAGGAAGACCACGGAAAAGATGGTTAGATGGCGTGGCAGCATCCTGTGAAAGAGCAAAGATAACAATCACACAAGCCACCAGAACAGCGCAAGACAAAAACAGAAAACCACGACATGGGCAACAACCCGGTAGCAGTGTGACGACAAAAGAAGAAGAAGAAGACATTGTCGTCTTCGTGGTAGAGAGAAGATTTAGAAATTGACTTCTCATGGGTACCGTGAGCAAATGGACTTTGGGATGGTTGCTGCAGCGGAGGACAGAGCACGAATGGGAATGACCAATGTACCATGACGTCGATCACATAACATAACATAACATAACATAACATAACATAACATAATACAACATAAGTAAGTATTGCATTAGTACATTAGAAGAAAACAACATTGATGAGCGTAAATGTATTGCGTTTTGTGTTGACGATGCAAACAATAATTTTGATGGAATACACCGAGCTGGTACATTTCTTTTTTCTCTTCTTTCCTTTTTCAATCCTGCTTTACCTCACAGCGTCAGGATAAGAAGAGATTTCTAGAATGGACTTTTGTGTGCTCTTCATAAATAGTGTCTACGGTCGCCTCTGTTATCTCTGAGGTCCAGCTTTTCGTGTCCAACCTTTTTCTTTGTATCCAGTGTATCGTAGCAACATCGCTCTTTGAGGTGCACTGTCTATTGGTAATCTGTTTACGTGACCGAACCATTTAACTTGTTGTTTCTTGGTGAGGTTTAGTATTTATGTTGTACCCACGTTTTTCTGATGTCTTCATTTCTCATACTGGCCTCTTCTTGTTACACGCAGCATTCTGCGTAGACACTTCATCTCTGTCGTTACTAGTTTTCTTCTATCATTTGATGTCAGCGTCCAGGTTTGGCACTGGTAGCATAATGTGAGGAGTAAGATTGTGTTGAACATTGCTCTTTTTGTGTTCATGGTGACATGTTTGCATTTTAAGATTGGCGCCATTTGTCCAATCCTATGGAATGATAGAGTACAAAAAATTGAACAAAAAAGAAGTGAAAGATACTATAATAGTGAAGGATACTCTAACAGTGAAGGATACTCTAAGATTGAAGGATACTCTAAGATTGAAGGATACTCTAAGATTGAAGGATACTCTATCAGTGAAGGATACTCTATCAGTGAAGGATACTCTATCAGTGAAGAATACTCTAACAGTGAAGGATACTCTAACAGTGAAGGATACTCTAACAGTGAAGGATACTCTAAGAGTGAAGGATACTCTATCAGTGAAGGATACTCTAACAGTGAAGGATACTCTATCAGTGAAGGATACTCTAAGATTGAAGGATACTCTAAGATTGAAGGATACTCTAACAGTGAAGGATACTCTAAGATTGAAGGATACTCTAAGATTGAAGGATACTCTATCAGTGAAGGATACTCTATCAGTGAAGGATACTCTATCAGTGAAGGATACTCTATCAGTGAAGGATACTCTAAGATTGAAGGATACTCTAAGATTGAAGGATACTCTATCAGTGAAGGATACTCTAACAGTGAAGGATACTCTAACAGTGAAGGATACTCTAACAGTGAAGGATACTCTAACAGTGAAGGACACTCTAACAGTGAAGGATACTCTAACAGTGAAGGATACTCTAACAGTGAAATATACTCTAACAGTGAAGGATTCTCTAAGAGTGAAGAATACTCTATCAGTGAAGGATACTCTAACAGTGAAGGATACTCTATCAGTGAAGGATACTTTAACAGTGAATGATACTTTAAGAGTGAAGGATACTCTAACAGTGAAGGATACTCTATCAGTGAAGGATACTCTAACAGTGAAGGATACTCTAAGAGTGAAGGATACTCTAACAGTGAAGGATACTCTAACAGTGAAGGATACTCTAACAGTGAAGGATACTCTAACAGTGAAGGATACTCTAAGAGTGAAGGATACTCTAAGAGTGAAGGATACTCTAACAGTGAAGGATGCTCTATCAGTGAAGGATACTCTAACAGTGAAGGATACTCTAACAGTGAAGGATACTCTAACAGTGAAGGATACTCTAACAGTGAAGGATACTCTAACAGTGAAGGATTCTCTAAGAGTGAAGAATACTCTATCAGTGAAGGATACTCTAACAGTGAAGGATACTCTATCAGTGAAGGATACTCTAACAGTGAATGATACTCTAAGAGTGAAGGATACTCTAACAGTGAAGGATACTCTATCAGTGAAGGATACTCTAACAGTGAAGGATACTCTAAGAGTGAAGGATACTCTAACAGTGAAGGATACTCTAACAGTGAAGGATACTCTAACAGTGAAGGATACTCTAACAGTGAAGGATACTCTAACAGTGAAGGATACTCTAAGAGTGAAGGATACTCTAAGAGTGAAGGATACTCTAACAGTGAAGGATGCTCTATCAGTGAAGGATACTCTAACAGTGAAGGATACTCTAACAGTGAAGGATACTCTAACAGTGAAGGATACTCTAACAGTGAAGGATACTCTAACAGTGAAGGATTCTCTAAGAGTGAAGAATACTCTATCAGTGAAGGATACTCTAACAGTGAATGATACTCTAAGAGTGAAGGATACTCTAACAGTGAAGGATACTCTATCAGTGAAGGATACTCTAACAGTGAAGGATACTCTAAGAGTGAAGGATACTCTAACAGTGAAGGATACTCTAACAGTGAAGGATACTCTAACAGTGAAGGATATTCTAACAGTGAAGGATACTCTAAGAGTGAAGGATACTCTAAGAGTGAAGGATACTCTAAGAGTGAAGGATACTCTAACAGTGAAGGATGCTCTATCAGTGAAGGATACTCTAACAGTGAAGGATACTCTAACAGTGAAGGATACTCTAACAGTGAAGGATACTCTAACAGTGAAGGATACTCTAACAGTGAAGGATTCTCTAAGAGTGAAGAATACTCTATCAGTGAAGGATACTCTAACAGTGAATGATACTCTAAGAGTGAAGGATACTCTATCAGTGAAGGATACTCTAACAGTGAAGGATACTCTAAGAGTGAAGGATACTCTAACAGTGAAGGATACTCTAACAGTGAAGGATACTCTAACAGTGAAGGATACTCTAACAGTGAAGGATACTCTAAGAGTGAAGGATACTCTAAGAGTGAAGGATACTCTAACAGTGAAGGATGCTCTATCAGTGAAGGATACTCTAAGAGTGAAGGATACTCTAAGAGTGAAGGATACTCTAAGAGTGAAGGATACTCTAACAGCGAAGGATACTCTAACAGTGAAATATACTCTAACAGTGAAGGATACTCTAACAGTGAAGGATACTCTAATAGTGAAGGATACTCTAACAGTGAAGGATAATCTAACAGTGAAGGATACTCTAACAGTGAAGGATACTCTAACAGTGAAGGATACTCTAACAGTGAAGGATACTCTAACAGTGAAGGATACTCTATCAGTGAAGGATACTCTAACAGTGAAGGATACTCTAACAGTGAAGGATACCTAAAGTAATAGATCGATTAAATAATAGAAGCAAACAAGTATTCCCTTAAATGTAACATCTATCATGCAACAAATAGAAGAAGATGTATCAGCTGCTGATATTCGGAAATGTAATGCTAAAATTGATGAGTTTTATGAAACAGGTTTCTATTTTGTAAAAGAATGTTTGAAGATTAATTTCGTCTGCAATGAATCCAGAGTTAGTCATGGCGCAAAATATGGCGCATGTGGTCCATTTTTGAACGAAGATTTGTTTTCCGTGTCCATAGTGTACCACGCAATTTAAGTGAGTATTACTCTGACTTTAGAGGTACCTGTAATTTTGATTCTTAAGTAAAAAATCAGGGTATCCTTTAGTCCTACCGTGTAGACACTGATAATTTTTGACTTGAACTAGTCTCAAACCCACGAATTTCCACAGCACATGACCACTAGACCAGGGTGATTAATTTCACTATCGTCGATCAGAACATTAATTAAACTCTTTTCATCATTTTGTTAGAACATTAGTAGGTCCATTTCTTTGTCATTAAATCTGCTAAGACACAGGTGGATCTACTTGAAATCTATCAACCATGAGAACATTTGTGTAAGGACATTATGTTGCTGTTCTGTGTCCTGATCTGTACACAAACATTGTTATTTGCTTTATTTTGATCCTACCGAAAGGGAAGAATAGAACCCAACAAATGGTAGCATGATGAACTATCTCAACGTTATCATTACTCTTGGAAGAGAATGTAGAGATTGGGGCAACATGAAGGCTGATCTCGCACTCAACGTTATCATTACTCTTGGAAGAGAATGTAGAGATTGGGGCAACATGAAGGCTGATCTCGCACTCAACGTTATCATTACTCTTGGAAGAGAATGTAGAGATTGGGGCAACATGAAGGCTGATCTCGCACTCAACGTTATCATTACTCTTGGAAGAGAATGTAGAGATTGGGGCAACATGAAGGCTGATCTCGCACTCAACGTTATCATTACTCTTGGAAGAGAATGTAGAGATTGGGGCAACATGAAGGCTGATCTCGCACTCAACGTTATCATTACTCTTGGAAGAGAATGTAGAGATTGGGGCAACATGAAGGCTGATCTCGCACTCAACGTTATCATTACTCTTGGAAGAGAATGTAGAGATTGGGGCAACATGAAGGCTGATCTCGCACTCAACGTTATCATTACTCTTGGAAGAGAATGTAGAGATTGGGGCAACATGAAGGCTGATCTCGCACTCAACGTTATCATTACTCTTGGAAGAGAATGTAGAGATTGGGGCAACATGAAGGCTGATCTCGCACTCAACGTTATCATTACTCTTGGAAGAGAATGTAGAGATTGGGGCAACATGAAGGCTGATCTCGCACTCAACGTTATCATTACTCTTGGAAGAGAATGTAGAGATTGGGGCAACATGAAGGCTGATCTCGCACTCAACGTTATCATTACTCTTGGAAGAGAATGTAGAGATTGGGGCAACATGAAGGCTGATCTCGCACTCAACGTTATCATTACTCTTGGAAGAGAATGTAGAGATTGGGGCAACATGAAGGCTGATCTCGCACTCAACGTTATCATTACTCTTGGAAGAGAATGTAGAGATTGGGGCAACATGAAGGCTGATCTCGCAGTTAAGCAGCTGATAGAAGATAATGCAAGGGATAATGTTGTTGTATATACCGATGGGTCGGTTCAACGTGGTGAGAAGTTCGGCTGGGGTTTCTTGGCTAATGCGCATGGTAGGGTTGTTGCAGAGCAAAGTGGGGCATGCAGGACAACTACTTCTAGTATGAGGATGGAGGTTGAGGCCGTTACTGCTGTCCTCCATTGGATCTCTGGGACTTCATTTACTGGGGCCGTTGTTGTATCTGACTCTCAGTCGATGCTTCACAAGATCCAGAAGGGCAGGTTTCGGTATGAGTGGATGTCGTTTATAGAAGTTTCTAACCTCCAGAGGCTTACGTGGATATACTGTCCTGGGCATGTGGGTGTTTGCTGTAATGAGAGAGCCGACAGGCTTGCATCAACAGCATCGATTGTTGGGGAGTTGAAGATGGATAAGGAGGATGTTCTTCGGTCTCTAGTCGACTGTCTGTTGGATGGGGACACTAAAATAGATGTTGAGTCGACCAAGCCATTTAGACAGTTTGGAGTTACCCGTTGTACAAGTCGAACTGTATGCCTGAGAGGCAGAGTGAGAGGTGTATTTAATCAGCGAGCCACGGGAACCATCAGTATGCATACTCTTCGATATCTGTTGGGGGACTGAGCACCTATGGGTCTGCCCGGAGCGCAATGACGTCAGTTCAGTAACCAATAACCAATTTCGATCTGCTTTGATAGCCAGTTAAGTCTGTTTGAGGAGAGCTTCTCGTTTATGGGAACAGAAGTACTGGTATGTATTATCCTTACGCTGATGTCTCGAGTTTAACATGAGCCGTTTTTGCATCCCAGATATGATCAAATAATGTTTTTCAATTGTTTGATAATCTCCAGATATTTTTATTTTACCAACATTTACTAAAGTCTGAGTCATCTAGCGCAGTAACATCACTAATAGCGTCACACGTGACGGAACTTCAAAGACTTTCTGAGACGGAAAGGAAACGTTATGTCCAAGAGAATACAGAGATGCTGTCAGTACCGGTATTGTGTTCTATATGATATTGGATCTTTTGTGCTAGAATAGGACTGTGTCGTCACTCTAGAGTTCTTCCAACAGACAAGTTAAACTGTTATCTTTGTTACTTCAGAAAAACAACTTTTACTATGTTTATTATGACTAGAAGGTAGGAACTGTAACCAAAAATATACAAATATTCACCAACAGATGGCGCCATCACTTACTTCGTGTCATAAGCTTAAGAAGTGATTAAAAAAATAGACACATGGGAGATAACTATTTGTTCTTCTTCTTCGAACATTCCATATCGACCACTTGTTAACCACTATGTGTAATTCATGATATTATCTAAACATAAGAACATTCCATATCGACCACTTGTTAACATCAAAACTATGTTTAATAACTATGACTATGTTATCTAAACCTAAGAGCGAGTGTATGTTGTGCCAGTTATGCGCCTACAAGTATGCAAGCACTTCCGATTTCTGTGATGCTTTTTATTTACTAGGGTAACTTTCCTAGATCCTACATCGGTCGCCTCTTAAAATATAACTTGTAGGTTTAAGTGGTACTATTCTTTGCTTCCTTTGCTGGTACGGAACCACACGGGCGGGGAGAGAACAAGAAAGTGAACAATTTAATTGTTTATTAAAATTACAAAGAGTTGAATCTGCAGAGACAGGAAAAACGTATTAGGAAATACTCCAGTTCAATTGATGATGTGAAACAGTGACAGACTTAGATTCTTCTGTTAATTGGAGAGTCTTACACTTGCAGTTTTATATTCTCATGTTAATTTGTGAGGAATAACTGCCATAAATTTACGTACTACTATTAAGTAGTGAGTAGTGTCAGCTGTAGTTATATGTTCTTCTGTTAGAATTGTTAAACCTGAGTCAGTCTTATGTTTTTTTATTAGCATGTAGAGAATGACACACGCTTATGTAGAGTTTATGTACTGACTAGAAGTGCACATTCTTATTGTATTTTAATTATTACTCAGACGTGACTCAGTTTTATATTATTCTATTAATTGTTGTGGTTGGACACAGACGTATGTTATTTTATTAATTAGATGAACAAATTCCTTTTCTTCTACATACTCACAAACGACATCTTCAACATGTTCAACGAACATACTGATCATTCCGTTACTCATGTATATGTCTAGTGTAGTCTGGAGAACTTTATTCTGAGAATCATACATGAACAAAGTCTTACGAACTTCATTCTGAGAATCATACATGAATAAAGTCTGACAAACTTCATTCCGAGAATCATACACAAACATAGTCTGAAGTATTCATTCTGAGACCTATCCCTTTTACGTAGTCTAAAGCACAATATTCTGAGACATATGTCTGTGCATAGTCTGAACTTCATTCTGAAACTGACACTTGTCCGTAGTTTAAATAATTTCATTCTAAGACGAATGCCTGTACGCATGAGACGAATGACATTTCGTAAACTGAAGAACTTCATTCTCAGATGAATGTCTGTGGGCAGTTTATAAATCTTCACTTTACTCAGTTTATGTAGTAATGTGAGTGATTTTTATTTTTATTAAAATCTTGAACTGAATTCTGTTTCTGGTGTATGTCTATATATGTGATATCTATATTACGAGTATATATATGTCTGTATGTATGTATGTATGTATGTGTGTGTGTATGTGTGAACGTGTGAGTATATGTATATTATTGGTAAGTTGTAAGAGCACGAATAAGAACTTTCTGAAAGCAAACATGTTGATTATGTTTAGTTTTTCAAGGAAAGTAAGTCATGTGGGAGCTAGTGGTGTGTCTCTTGATATTGAGCATGATGCTTGATTTTCTTTACATTTAAATCTTCTTGTGATGCTTGTGTGTTTCAGTTCATGTTCAAGTGAATATATGTTGCATTATTTCTTTCAGTTCATATTCAAGTGATTCTGTGTTGTATTGTTTCTTTCAATTCATATTCAAGTGAAAATACACAAGATGATCAGAAAGTAATGCACCACAATTTGTTTTCTTCACAAACTATTTGTTTAAAATAAATAAAATGTACACCCAATAGACACGAACGTATCATTTAAACATACTATTTCTGTATATAATCCACATCAACATGCACGACCTTAGCCAACGCGAAACAAAAACAATTGTCTTCCATGTACCAGGTGTTATCTTGTTGATATAGCCATTTATTTACTGCTTTAATCACATCCACATCCTCATCAAACCTAGGGTCCATGTAGCACATTTTAAAATGTAACAAATAAAGATGAAAGTCACATGAAGTCAGATCGAGTCTGTAGAGTACAGAGTACAGCCCAGCTCAATTTGTTAATTGCTTCTTTTGTTTTTTAACTTGTGTGATGACGAGCTTTGATGTGTTGGAGCAACAGTTCTACTGTATCCTTGTTAGTCTGAACTCTGCAGAACCACTTATTGAGTTTTGTTAGTGGTTTGATGTTATCTTCAGAATTGATTATCTCACTTCTTGACATCACATGTACAAGAATAACATTATAAATTGTCCAAAACAGACAATAACACTTTCTGCTTATAAAGTAGTCTTGAAGTTATTTCCTGTGATTGTGGATGATGTCACTTTATTGACTGCATCTTATCTCAGTCTCAAAATAATGCACTCAGATTTTATCACATATAACAGTCTTTGACAAAGTGTTCTCTCTCTCAGTATCGAATCACTTCAAGATTTCAGAACTGATCGTTTCTCGTTGAAATTTGTGAGAACTTTGAGCAACCTATCATGAGAAAATCTTGGAACATTCAAGTTTTGAAAATTGTAATCGTACTTGATTACAGACTGATAGCTGCAAGGTCAATTGTTGACTTGTAATCCATCCATCATATGAAATAATGGTAATAGTGCTGTTCAAAATGTCTGGACTGGTAGCCATTTCAGAACATCCATATCGCAGAAGTTCATGCAGATCGGTATTTTTACTTTATGAAACGTTAACTCTTTTATCCTGACGATATTACTATTGAATGTACTACCACCATATACAGCATATCAATATGTGTGAATGTTCACCATAGGTTCTCTTTTTTTACAACCATAAAATCTGATTACAATTCACTGTTTGTATGTTGCTCACATACGACATTTTTAACTTGTTATTATAGCAGTTTTTCTTTTTTCTTCTTTTGTCAGCACACTCTTACGGGATTGTTAACCCAGTGTCGTGTTTTTATGTATTTGTCTTGCGCTTCTATGGTGACGTGTATACTGGTTTTCTTAGTCCCCTGGTAGAATTCAACTACGTTATCTATCCACCTTTTCCTCGGTCTTCCTCTCGCCCTCCTTCCTGATATTCGGTTGTGGAAAGCTTCATAGACAGTTTGGTCTGCTCGCATTCTTACTAAGTGGCCAAACCACATTATTCTCTGTTTCGCTATATAGTTCAAACACGGTCTTGTTCCAACACTTTCTCTGATGCTGGTATTCGTAACTCTGTCGATTCTTGTGTTGTTAATGACTTTGTGATTTATATCTATTCAGCTTGTCTAAATGCGGTGCAATTTCGTACACACAATAGAAATACACCGTTTGACCATTACAGTAGATTGACCATTACAGTAGATTGACCATTACAGTAGTTTGACCATTACAGTAGACCGGTTGAGAAATGAAGACATCAGGAAAAAGTGGGTACAACATCAGTACTAGACTTCATCAAGAAACAACAAATTAAATGGTTCGGCTACATAAGCAGATTACCTCAAAGAGCAATGCTGCTCCGATACAATGGGTATAAAGCAAAAGGCTGACGAGGCAAAATATCGACCTCAGAGATAACAGTGGCAACGAAAGACACTATCTACGAAGCGCATACTAGGGCCCGTTTTAGAAATCTCTTCCTGACCTGACGCTGTGAGGCAAACATGATTCGAGAAAGAAAGAAGAAAGAAAGAATATAAATTTTTCAAATTGTAAGTGTGCAAACGTTCATGCTTCTATTTTAATTATTCACTGAAAAAAAAAGTAATGCGTTGCCTTACCTTCTGACTGACCTTCATTATTTCATGAAACAGATTGAGAGAGATGGGTGTCAAGATTAGTGCAGCCCGTCAAAAACGGCACACCAAGTATGCAAAGAGAATGATTAATCAACATCGAACTGGTGTGTAGGGCCGCTGGACGCTGCTGGATTACATCGAACTGGTGTGTAGGGCCGCTGGACGCTGCTGGATTACATCGAACTGGTGTGTAGGGCCGCTGGACGCTGCTGGATTTGCTGAGAAGGATATCGGAGCACCTATGGACATGTCCGGAGTGCTATGATGATAGTCCTCTGATAACTGATAACTTTTTTCATGAAACCTGTGGCTAGGCTCATCAGAAGCACACAGACATTTGTCAGCTTTGCATTCTTTAACATGTGAATATTTCCAGCCTGCCCACATGGCAACAGTGTGATAACTGTCTACTTGTCGTATCCTTACTCATTGACTTGTCCATCTTTTGAGAGCCTGCTAAAAATTACCGCTAGCAGAACTCATTGGATCTTGAATCACAACTGCTCTAGCATATGAAACGGGAGACAACAGAGAGATCTTACAGTTTCATATAACGTTGATAGTATTGTCCCCTTATAGTTCATGCAATTCATACATTACCCCTTCTCCCCTTTGATGACGCTGATAGAGATAATCGTTAAGATAATGAGGATGATTTATTTCCAGAGCACTCACACAAATAAACTATTATTAGATCTCACTGATATAATAAATGCTTACATACAGTGATTAGAACATTGGTTTTACAATACACAGAAACCTGTTTCATCTCTACAGAACTTTAATGTGTTTGGAACAACACAATATACAAGCAGAGAGAGGGACAGAATGAGTAATGTGTTTAACCAGCTAGCTACAAGAACAGTAAGCATACTTACACTTCAACATCGACTGTGTGAGAATGGGAAGTTGTTGGTCTCTCTAGACTGTTATTAGTGAAACACGTACAAACAAAGTACTATAGTTTTACAAAATACATAAACAGTGACGATAAACAGCAACGTTTCGACCAACAAGGCCTTTATCAAGCAAACGAACAAACAGGAGTGACAAATTAAAATGAAACACAAATGGACGACCAAATACCAACGTATCTAAGGAAAATCTGGAATAAAAACGAATAACGAAATAAATGTAACACAAAAACACACATAAAACTAGAAATAGAAAAGAAACAATGAAACATCTAGTAAATATATAACTTGAATACATGCAACATATACCCATATAGATTATAAAGCATGGGAAGAGAAAGTACTAAGAAGCATAAGAATGTAATACATGCAACATATACCCATAGAGATTACAAAGCATTGGAAGAGAAAGTACTAAGAAGCATAAGAATGTAATACGTTGAGCCGCGTGGTCGCAAGGTACCATACAAAGAAATCAACCGATTCTCCAGAGCAAATCGACTACGATCATCAGAGGAACATGATCGGATGGCTGTGACCTGGACATCGCAAGCTCCTGAATGGCCAGTATCATTGAAATGGGTAGCTACAGGGGTCACAGAGCATTGGCGTATATCGCGCAAGTGTTGGGCGAATCGGTCACTGAGTCTCCTGCCGGTTTCCCCAATATAGGCCTTGTTGCACCGCTTGCAGATAATGGCATAGATAATATTACGGGACTCGCACGTGAAACTGTCTTCAACAACGAACGTGGCTTTTGGAAAAGACACCGTGCGGGTCTGTATTACATAAGCACAAGTGTTACAGCGCCGACGGCCACACTGGATGGTGCCAAAATGACTCTGGATGTTTGGCTTGAGGCGACTGTGAACTAACATATCCTTAAGGCTTCTGTCCCGTCTGTACGCCACCAAAGGATAGTGTTGGAAGATTGAACGTGTATCAGGATCAGACTGAAGAATGGAGAGATGACGGAATAAGACTTTCTTCACAAGGGAACTATGAGGGTGGAAAGTTAAGACAAGTTTCACCCTGTCAGAATTGGAAGTTCTATGCTGGTTAGAGAGCCTCCTGGCGAGAAATTTGCTGAACGCGCCGCATAGCAGAAGCAAGCACCTTATCCGGGTATAAGCGCTTACGAAAGAAATCCAGCATCTCGTGAGCTCTATCGAGGAAATCGTCGTCCTCGCTACAGAGGCGACGAAGGCGCAAGAGTTGAGAGAATGGTAAAGAATCACGACAAGCCTGGGAATGGGAAGAGGTATAAAGAAGAAAACTATGTGCATCAGTAGGCTTGTAGTATACTGATGTAGTGATGGTGGATAGGCTGATAGTGATAGTGATGTCAAGAAAGTTGACACAAGAGGTAGAGATGTGAGATGTAAACCGAATAGCCGGATTGAAGACATTAATGAAATTAATGAAGCGTGACAAATCGGCTTCAGGCATATCGGTAATGCCAATACAATCATCAATGTATCTATGATACACAGACGGAAGAGGGCCATCATAGGAATTCCATACTAGGTGCTCAAGATGACCCATGAATAGACAAGCATAACTGGGTCCCATTTTAGTACCCATGGCGACCCCACTGATCTGCTCAAAGAACTGGTCATTGAACTGAAAGGAGTTGAGAGTTAGAACTAGTTCTGCAAGACGAAGGAGAGCCGAGGTGTATTTATGTTATTATGTTGGTTCAGTAATCAATAGCCATTCCTTACTGACATAGCAAGACTACAAAGATTAATTAGTTAACTCTTCCGATTGACATCATCAATAGACATTCCTTACTGACATAGCAAGACTACAAAGATTAATTAGTTAGCTCTTCTGACTAACATCATCAAAAATTGGACTAGTTCTTCTTATGTGTTTCTTCCGTCAGTGCAGAGATGTAGCCTGTTACTAACACACAAAATGCATCTTCTTCATTTCAACTAAAAGACCACAGTCTGAGAACAGCTGTATGAAAACTAGAAAGAGACAACTAAAAGTAGGAACATGAAATGTAAGGATACTGTACCAGAAGTGGAAGCTAAATAATTTCATACTAGAGGTTAAAAGTATGAAGATCAATATAATTGGAGGGACAGAATATATATGAATTACTCAGGGTATATTAAAATAGAAGAGCATATAATTATTTACTTAGGAGGAGAAGATCGTCGAAGTTGAGTGAAAATACTGATAATAAAAGAACTGACAGAACATATGAGTGGATGCTGAACATATAATGATAGAAAAATACTGTTAAAATTGAAAATTAATATATTCAGCATATCGTTTATTCAAATATATGCACCAACTTTACATTATAAAAAAAGAGGAAATTGAGTGATATTATGATGAGCTACAGAATATATATGGTGTAATTTACAGTAGATTATGTGTAGAGACCAGCAGACATTCTTATAAGGTCATAGTAAATACTAGAAAATGAGGTAAGAGATACTATTACGAGAAGTCCAAAGAACAAGGCTGCAGGAATTGATGGAATAACAGCAGAAGCAATAAAAGCGTTTGAAGAAATTGGAGTAACCTGGATATACTACATCTTTAAGAAGACATGGAAAGAGAGAACTGTCGCTTCAGATTGGCAAAAGCTATCAGGAAGAAAAGAATAAAACAAGACTATAGTAACATACAAAGGCTTTACATTCCTAAGCCATGTCGAAAAATGATTGCAAGAGTTCTATAGCAGCAAAAAAGACCAATTGGAGAACCAACACTTAGTACACAATAGTCAATAGTTTAGGTTTAGAATACGGTGTACAGACGCAATATTTGCCCTAAGACAAATTAATGAAAAGACAAAAAGAATACAAAAATAAAATGAATTTAGCCTTCCTAAATCATGAGAAGTACTTCGATGGGGTTAACAAAGAAACAATATAGGATGTCCTTGAGAATTACGGAATAAATTGGTCACTGATAGACTGTGTTAGAAGCATATTTAAAGACAGTGAAAGTGTCATATGAACAAGAGCCGTACTCACAAATTAGTTTACAGTAACATTTCTTTTCTTGTACTTTTCTGGTTATGCTAAGATAGGTACAACAAGACAAATGGTACTTTCCAATCTACTGTCTGAGTTCACTGCTTCAAGTTCATAACAACACAAATGTCAATAGTTCACATCATTAACATACAAGTTCATGTAACTATCGTCATCTCGTGTTCACTATGGTTTCTCTTCTCTCTCTCTAAATTATATATATTATTTATATTTATATACATATATATATACCTATCTTAGTATGTCCACTAAAATATCGTTCGAGCAGGCGTTGTTCTGATATGAATATTAAGTTCCTCGTCAGTTTCACTTATAAAAATATATCGTAGTCCGTAGCGCAATGAGTGTGTGGTACCGACATTTGCACAATATTTCGTCCTATGGATTTCTTATGATTAAAACACGATATGTCACTACTTCAAGTCTCCTCTTAGTATGCTTAGATTACTTTACTTGTCAAGTACGGTCATCTTGTAAATAGATCCTTCAATAGGTATCGATTTATCGTTGCAAGAATATATTAATTTATGTTTCTCTCTTACGCTTTCTCTCTCTCTCTCTCTCTCTCTCTATATATATATATATATATATATATATATATATATATGATATATGTCTCTATCCTCTAGTAATACGTTTCCCCTTCTTTCATAGCTATTTGGCTCTTCTAAATATGCACCCACAACTTTATTCGCTCCCTCATTTTGTTTCTGTCAATTTAGCCACTTTTCAGACACGTCCGCTTAGTGTGAGTCTATTTCTGTGCGTCTCTCTGTAATGTTATGTAGCTCCTATTTCGCTTCCCTGTCTCCGTTGTTGCTGCTCCTCGTCTCCGTTAAGCGTATCCAAGTTTTCCTGGTTTTATCATTTGACCCGCTCTCACATTATTTTCTGGGACATCTAGACTAGTTCAAAACAATATTCATTAATGCGTGAAGACGTTAGCGGAAGGAGTATTACATTTTGCACACGACCTAGGTAAAGTTCGCCCACCGGGGTCTACATTTTCTAACTACTAGCCAATGCAACAGTTTCGCGAGCAAAACTGCACTTACTAAAGGCTTGACAAACCATTAAATGTTACTTATGACCCAGTTAATGTTGCCGATCGCCCACATGCGCCCACTATTAATTAAACTAACAGCGTGAACAAAAAAATGCTCCCCATGAGGCCATTACCTTGTAGTGGTGGGGGCTTGTGTACCTCAGGGACCCGGAGAGCTATGCCGGCAGGGTTACCCAAGCCGGGAAGGTCGAAGGAGAGAGGGCAGACTAAATGTGGTCTCCTGGTCCTCCAGGTTGGGGTTGTGTGATGGGCTAACTACCCATCCATTTAAAAAAACAGTAGTTACAGAAACCAAAAACAAATTGTTCAAAACTAACTCGAGTCTCGGAAGGACTAGGGCTCCATGCAGGAGACAGATGACGCGCAGCAGCAAACCGCAAGGAAGCTGATGTGCTGACGACCCTTTTTCGGCCGCAAACAACAAAGATAGAAGCACCCAGGTTGATTACACAGAAGAAGTCCACCCTTGTAGGGATGTGGAATGTAAGGACACTGCTAGAGACAGGCAGATGTGCACAAGTGGTAAAGGAGATGCATCGGTACAAGCTTACGTTGCTGGGAATGTGTGAAACAAGGTGGAATGCTTTTGGGGAAACAAGACTTCAGACGGAAGAAACGCTGCTCCATTCGGGCAAAGAAAATGAAGATGATCCTCGGAAGCCGGGTGGCCTTGATGCTGACCAAGGAAGCAAGCAAAAGTCTGATGGAATGGGAACCAGTGTCGGACCGCATTATTAGTGCAAGGTTCGTATCTAAGTTCCAGAAGACCTACATAATTATGTGTTATGCACCGACGAACGATGCAGAGGAGGTGGAAAAGACCATTTCTATACACAACTACAAGCAACTGTGGACAAAGTACCAAAGCACGACATGATGATTCTTATGGGGATTTGAATGCCAAGGTGGGCAACGAAAACACTGGCAGGGAAAAAGAGATGGGAGTAAATGGTCTTGGAAGCATGAACGAAAATGGTGAGATATTTGCAGACTTCTGTGCCTCCAATGAGCTTGTCATTGGGGGTACACTCTTTCCGCATCGAAGATGCCATAAGGCAACATGGATCTCGCCAGACCATCGGACGGAAAACCAGATCGACCATGTGGCAATTCGCCAACGATGGAGAGCATCATTACAAGATGTTAGAGTGAAGAGAGGAGCAGACATAGGATCTGATCACCATCTGGTAACTGTAAAATTAAAAATGAAACTATCGGCAAAGAAGAAACAACAAAGTACACGAATCAAGTTTGATGTCAAGAAACTCCAATCGCAGGTCACAAAGGAAGTCTTCCAGATTGCTCTAAAGAACCGTTTCGAGGCGCTACAGACAACAGAAGAGGAAGGTACAGTGGAGAGTAGGTGGAACACCTTAAAGCAGGCGACGGTTGGAGCCTGTGAAGAATACTGGGGAGATCATCATCAATCAGGAAACCCTGGATCACGGACGAAACATGGCAGAGGGTGGAGGAGAGGAAGAAGCTGAAACAAGAAGTAAACCAGTCACGAACAAGACAGCAAAAACAGGCGGCAGCAACTAGATATAACGAGATGGCTAGAGAGGTAAAAAGACAGCTGAGAAACGACAAAAGAGCATTCATAAATGAGATAGCAGAAGAGGCAGAGACAGCAGCCAGCAAAGGTGACCTCAAGGCTCTCTATGAGACAACCAGATTGTTGAGTGGGAGGAAAATAATCAGAGCAGGCCAGTGAGAGATAAGACTGGAAAACTTTTGACTAAAATTGATGAACAACTGGGGCGCTGGAGAGAGCATTTCCAGGAAGTGTTAAATAGACCTCCCCACTAAACCCACTAGATTTAGGGCAAGGAGACCCGCTGGACATAAACGTAGGGAAGATCACAAAACAGGAAATCCGCAATGCCTTGAAAAACTTGAAAAGGGCAAGGCGGCAGGAGTTGATAATATCCCAGCGGAAGCTCTGAGGGAAGGAGGAGAAAAGATGGTAAACCAACTCCACATATTGTTCAACTTGGTGTGGGACAGGAAGGAGATACCAGCAGATTGGAAGAAAGGCCTCCTCGTGAAACTGCCAAAGAATGGCAATTTGTCAAATTGTGACAAGTGGAGAGGGATCATGCTGCTCTCCAATCCCAGCAAAGTCCTCACTAGGGTTATTCTGGACAGGATGAAAGACGCTATAGACCAGAGGCTTAGGGACGAACAGGCGGGATTCCGGAAAGATAGATCTTGCAATGACCAGATAGCCACCTTAAGAATCATAGTGGAACAAACAATGGAGTGGCAGGCTCCGCTCTACGTGTGCTTTGTTGATTTTGAGAAGGCATTTGACAGCATAGATAGGAAATCAATGTGGGGCATCCTAAGAAACTATGGGGTGCCGGAGAAGACTGTCGACATCATCAGGCAGCTGTATGAGGGGTTTGCCTGCCAGGTTATTCATGATGGAAGACTGTCAGAGGAGTTCCAGGTCACTACTGGTGTTAGACAGGGATGCCTGCTGTCCCCCTCCTCTTCTTGGTGCTACTTGATTGGGTCACACGCACAGCCTACGCCAGGTCTGGAAAAGGCATACAGTGGACATTTATGTCAAAGTTAGAAGACCTGGATTTTGCGGACGATCTCGCCTTGCTTTCGCATAGACTACAAGACATGCAGGAAAAGTGGATGCTCTGGCACAAACTGCACAACGAGTCGGCCTTAAAATCAGTCAAGAGAAGACTAAAGTAATGCGTAGCAACAACATACAGCAAGATCCAATACTGATTGAGGGAAGGGACATAGAAGATGTGGATGAATTTGTTTACCTTGGAAGTAAGATCAGCAGATCAGGAGGTACAGATGAGGACATTAAGGCTAGGATTAGGAAGGCCCGACAGGCCTTTGCGATCCTGCACATGGTGTGAAAGTCCGCTGCCATCTCCACGAAAACAAAGCTCAGGATTTTCAGCTCAAATGTGAAGTCGGTGTTGCTGTATGGCTCGGAAACTTGGCGAGTCACTAGGGCAAACACAAATAAGATCCAGACCTTTGTCAACGGATGTTTGCGGCGGATTCTCAGATTGAAATGGTATGATAGAGTTACAAACACGGATCTGTGCATAGGAACAGGGCAGGAACCTATGATGACACAGGTCAAGAGGAGAAGATGGCGATGGATAGGCCATACCTTGCGGAAGACACAGTCGAGTGTCACTAGACAGGTGCTCGAGTGGAACCCGCAGGAAAACGAAAAGAGGACGCCCTAAGCAGACTTGGAGACGAGGTCTTACTGAGGAGCTGAAGAGTGCTCAATTGACCTGGGAGACCATAAAAATAACAGCCAGAGACCGAGAAGAGTGGCGAACAACTGTTGAGGCCCTATGCTCCACGAGGAGCGGAGAGGATTAATGATGATGATGATGTGAACAAAAATGGGGACACTCCTAAACAAAAAGTTAAAAACTGTTACGCTGTTAGTGAACTCAATGTGACCGCCCACCTATGTCCAAAATCGAATACACATGACTGTTTTCCTAACCTAGCTAAGAAAAAATGAGGGACAGATATGGTTAGCTGTGACACACCTCCTAACCTTGGTCCCTTGCTTATAACTACTGGCATCTTAACGCTGCCACATAAAGCTGTCAATAAAACAAGAATAGACCATATATGAAATGAGAAAATTAGAATAACAGTCGAAACAACACTTGTTGTTAGATTCATTAAAAAAAGGACAGACAAAGAAATATGTGAATTGATGGAGTTACAGACATTTAAAATTTCACAATACCCCAGCATATCAAGCGACCGAGCGTGCGCTATCTCGTAAACCGATCATCAGTTAAACCTACGACGACTAAAGGAAAAAAGAAGAGAAGGACAAAACAAGAAACAATACATAACGTACTCAAGCTTGTTAAATCAACAGATGGGGTCAAAGACTCATGAGGTTGTGTGCCAGGATTAGAGAGCCGACACTAATCAAGACCCTGTCCCTTACCTCCACGTGGTGCACAAATCTCCTGGCCGATGTTCAACAAATATTGCCGAAGTTCCCGAACAAAAAGAAACAGCAGCGAAACGTCTCTGACATAAGACCCACTCCCCCGGAGTAAGGGTAGAACGCAAATCGTAACCTCCGGAGCAGGAGACTCCATTCACGAGCTCGACGTGTAAGTCAAAGGTCCGCCACAAATTACCAGTTTCTCTGCCGATGGGGAGACTGGTAAACATAAAAAGATACGAGGTGCATCCAATGACGAAACGTGTGCCCACGTAGGGCGAAACTCGAAGCCCTGAGGAGGGGCAAACATTGCCAGCTCGTGGACAAGAATAAATAAGTCAGATCCGTAACGAATAAAAGTCTACCCTCGTGTCGGTACGAGGGAAGATTGCAACTGACTGCGCATCGGTGGCTTGGTGCAGATACATGTACTGGGCATGGTTTGCCGAGCGCAAAACAAAAAGTTGCGTTTTAGTGCATAACGAAACTACCCTCCATGGGAAAACCGTGCTAGGTACTGTTGCGATAACAATTAACATCCCCGGAAGAACTGAGGTGGGTGATGCCTAACGGAACTGCCAGCCTTGGGGCAACCGGGCAAGGTACTATTGCAGTCACAACTAACATCCCCGGGAGAACTGGGACGGGTGATGGTAGCGAGCGCAAAATCCTCAGTTATTTGCTAGTGCCGATTGAAACGACCCTCTACATTGTTTGTGCTTGGCCCAGGCCGGTGTCTTCCGAGGCTAACTGCAAATTGCCACGTCCGAACGCGCGTCTAGAAGATGCTGAGAGTATTCCTACTCCAGATCAAACTCAAAACTGAACGGTAAAATAAGGTCGACAATGTAAAGATCTGACAGGCTGTCCGGGTCCGAACATTGGCGAAGGCCGACACTTTACACAGTGTTTTATACGAGTAAGACCTGTCCGAGGACAAGCTTATAAGCCCTGAGACATGTTTGTAATCCGGAACGACCTCATAGTCAGAAAGGGCATAACAGCGTAACTCACTGTCTTGACGTAGATCACAAAGCCCAAATATACGGCAAAGCTGATCGAAATGGCGAAGATCCGGGCCGACATAGTCCTTTCATACCCTTGAAAAAGTTCACCCTAGTAAATCAAAAGCTGACTGAAACTGAACTGGCGGGTCTAGTACCATGGCCGCACAGTCGACTCGACGTAGATCACCCCGTTCTTGTCAGTGGACCAATTATATATCACAATAAGAATGATCAAATTGGCTTTGAAGAATGATCGAGAGAAGAAGAAGAAAAATCAACAGATGTATAAATAATGTTAGGAGAAATGAGTCTTCTTTCTACTTTTCTCAAAATCTGTTTTGTCCTCACAGACTCAGGATAAGAAGAAAAAAGAACAGACTTGTGTGTGTGGTTCATAAATATTGTTTTTCACCACCTCTGTTATTTCTGAGATCAAGCACTTGCGTAAACGGCCTTTTGATTTGTATCCACTGTAATGTAGTAACATTGCTCTTTGAAGCACTATGTCTGTAATCTGATTATGATTCCGAATCATTTAATTTGTTGCTTGTAGATGCCATCCTTCATTTTTACAAAAAAACTCTTGTGCATACTTCTTGCATTCTACGTAGACAATATTCATCTCTGTAGTGACTAGTTTTTTTTGGTCGCTTGATATGAGGGTCCAGATTTGGTACTGATAGCATAATGGTGGGAGAAAAATGATATTATAAAGATAAATGAAGACTTCAGTCAAACTATGAAGCAATGTCGGGATAAATGAAGACTTCAGTAAAACTATGAAGCAATGTCGGGATAAATGAAGACTTCAGTAAAACTATGAAGCAATGTCGGGATAAATGAAGACTTCAGTAAAACTATGAAGCAATGTCGAAACAAGTAAAACCAAAGTAATGTAGTTTTAAAAAATACAAAAACAATATAAATACATAGTAACATTTCGACTTTGTTTTTTATGTGTCTCGAAAAATTATTGTGTTGATCAATGCTCTTTTAGTGTTCATGGTTACATGAAAATGAAATCCAAAGTAGGAATACCAACAGATTGTGAGACTACATGGAGTAGGAAAATAACACAGAAGATAGACGTACACCATTCTGTGAGAACTAGAAAACTATATAAAAATAATATTCCCGGAGTTAGAATGGGAAATCAAATGATATTATGTATTATAAAAGACAGATTTCAAAATTTTGTAAAGAAAGAAAAGCAAAAAAGCCATAGACTGAAAACACACTGAAGTTACATTCCAGTGATAATCAACATGCACAGAAAACTTAAAAGACAAGAAAATAAATAGTATAAAAATTCTGAAATGCAACAAAATAGCATTTAAGTTTCCACATATATCTGACAATAATAGATTAGAATAATAGTAGATATTCATAGATTAGAATATAATAGTAGATATGCGTAGATTAGAATAATAGTAGATATTCATAGATTAGAATAATAGTAGATATTCATAGATTAGAATAATAGTAGATATTCATAGATTAGAATAATAGTAGATCAGTTATCAGTTATATGAGGACTATCATCATAGCACTCGGACATGTCCATAGGTGCTACGATCTTCGCTCAGCAAATCCAGCAGCGTCCAGCGACCCAACACACCAGATCGATGTTGATTAATCAATCTCTTTGCATATTTAGTATGTCGTTCTTTTCGGGCTGCACCAATATTGACACCCATCTCTTTCAATCTGGTCAGCGAGTGGCATTCCCAGCTTTGAAACTCATGTGTTCGGAAAGACTCTCTCAATGAATCAAGAATGTCACTTCGATCCATGGCAGCTTCCTCTGATATTGTAGCCAAGCCAGCCAATCTATCAGCTCGTTCATTACCCCTAACTCCTGCGTGACCATGGACAAAAATGAATTTGATTTCTCTGATCACTGTCTGTACCAGCACTATCTGTTCCTCCACCCAGTTGCGTCTCATCATTCCTGATTCGACTTTACGAATCACGCTCATGGAGTCACTGAGTATGAAAACACGAGAGTAATTGTGAGATGCCAACCAGTTCACCGCCTCCGTAACCGCCCAAACCTCCGTTGTCAAGCTACTTGTGGTTGTTGCGTAAGCCCCACTGGCCTCTCTTATTATTTTTCCTCCTGAGCGTGCTGAAAAGCCCACGCACAGCGTTGTTGGCGAATGACTGAACCATCGGTAAATAGCCACATCTGTATCATTAATGATGTCATTCACGAGAGCCTCCACCTCCACGTTTAGCAGTGATATATTATTTTGTTCGCATTTTTTCTTAATAGATGTAATAACGGTGAAAGCAGTCTGAAATTGAGGTGGCACAGCAATCCATTCCTCTCCTGTTTCAATTCCGGAAGGATCACATATTTTCCTAAGCGTATCTTCCGCCTGACTCAGCCATGATCTGCCTCTCTTGAGTCTACACCCTTTCTCCTTAATGAGTTCTTCATGGAGATGATGTTCCTTGTTTGCAGTGATTCTTAGATATGATCGAACCCTCCAAGTTTCAATTCTGTTAGCAATAGTTGGGAGTTCAAGAAGGAATAGCATTGACACTTCTGGTGTATCTGTGGTGCATCCCAGAATGATGCGCATTGCCTCATTCTGAATTCTTTCCAGTCTCACTGTTTGCGTAGGACTAATTGTTAGGAGAGCGCATGCATATTCTATACATGACAGAACAATACCTTGATACAAGAGCACAAGATGGCGTTGCTCAATGTTTGCAGCCGCCATGATTCTCAGTGCGGATAGTGCGTTGCGAGCCTTGGCAATAACTAGATCAATATGGTCCCTAAAGCATAGATCATGATCAAATTTACACCCAAATAACTCATAGATGCTGTTCGGGTGAGTGTATGTCCATCTAAAGTGACATGTGGTGTGTCAGACTTCACAATGTGATTATTTAGGGAGAACCATGATAGCACAGCTTTGGTATGGTTTATCGTTGCACCAGAAACATCACACCAGGTCATTAAGCGGTTCATTTCTTCCTGAAGTTTATTAGCAATTTCATCCCTGTTTCTCCCTGTCTGTACACCATGATGTCGTCTGCAAATGACAGTGTTCATGCCCTGCCAGATAATTGCAGCTTTATAATCATTATGGTGAATACATTGAATAGTACTGGAGATAGTGGGGACCCCTGGGGTAGACCGGGTGAAATTTTTGTCGGCACAGAGTACCAATTACCACATCTGAGTGCCACTTTTCTCTCGAACAGGGCCCTTGCAATCCATCTTATGAGCAATGTATCGATTTTGAGTAGCGTGAGCATTTGTATAAGGTATGTGATTGGAACTTTGTTGTAAGTATCCTCGAGATCTAGTACAACAGCACAAGCCTTCAAACCAGCCTATAAACCTTCAAAGACGTCATAGGAAAAGATCGATGCATTACACCAAGTTTCTTTATTCCGCCTGTATGCGCCGAGAGTGGAAGGAAACATGCGACGTTCCTCCAAATCCCGATCGAGCCGCATGTCACTAACTTTTCGAGAAGCCTGCCTCTGTGTTCTGCATTGCAATTATTCTAAAACCGTTTATGTGTTTGTGATTTGTGTTAGGTTTTGCCAGTGGTATTAAATAGCTGTGTAGCCATTCCTCCATGATATCGCCATTTTTAAACTAGTGTTGAATTCTTTACTAAGCTCATTCATGTCTTCGTCCGATATCCTGCTTATGTCACTGTATTGGATACCATCGTGGCCTGGTGCAGTATTGTGTGATCTCTTAAACATTGCACGTATTTCATCACTCGTGAATACAAGATCGTCATTCCACTCCGTGTCGTCACATGGCTCAGATAACAGCGAAATGATATTGAGTCTTGCTTCCTATCATTTCGATTCGTCTGTTTAATAAAATGATCCAGAAATGCCATTCCATTAGCTTCATCAGTTTTCCGCCACACCAGATCGTGATCTTGAAAATCTGGTATGATACGTCTGTGTGGCGCGCCGTTCATGGCCTGGTGAAACCGCCAACATTTCTGGAGGTAGCTATCGGAAAACATTTGTGCACAAAATTCTTCCCACCTAGCGGACTTTGCTTGGTTAGCACAAATCTTAAAAAGTGTCATTTTCTCATCCATGTCCACTTTCAACTCCAAGATATGCTCAGGCAAAGCTGTGGCTGCTCGGTGTGCCTTTTAAAATGCATTAACCGCTCTCCTTTTGGTTCGCCAAATGGTATCAATCTCCCCATTCCACCACAGGGGCTGTGTTATATTCTTCCGCACCTGATGAGATACTTGGCCTTGGCATGTTGAATTTTACCAATCGTGTCTCGAGCTGCGTTGTCATACGTGAACGCTTTCGACGTAATCCGACTTCTGCTCGATCGGCACCTCTAGATTAAGACAACGCATGGGCAGTGATCACTACCATGGTATCATAAGACATCCCATCTACAGTAGGGAGCAAGGGCGGATGAAACCAGTGCCAGGTCTATTGCCCCATCTAAATCGCCCGGTCGTTTAGCCAGCCTGGTTGCTTGACCTGTATTGAGGCACACCAAATCTGTTGTGACCAATGTATCCTCCAATTTCTTTCCCTTTCGAATGGTAATGATATTACCCCACTGTTGTCCTCTGGCATTGAAATCACCACAAAAGAGGATATTACTTTCATCCTGTTCGAATATTCCTTGCCACCTGGAGTCATTTACCCTTCCGTTACATGCATATACATTGACAATAACAAGGGGCGTTGATGCCTGTATTCTAACAGCATGTATTTGCAAATCATCGCAATTCCATCCCGAGACATCTACTTCAGACGCTTGCAAGTTATTGCGTACAAATAAAGCCTGTCCAAGATATTTTTCTTGTAGTAGACATGAAATCCAGGGGCTTGGATTGTACCAGTACCCAAGTTGGTCTCCTGTAATGCAACACCGTCAGCACCGTAAAGAAGTTTGTCCAAGATGGAACGTTTTTGTCTGACGCCAGCGCAATTCCAGTACAGTATTCGAACGTAGTGGTGACCCAATCTATCACATTTTAGCTGTCTCTTTCTAGCTCCTGCTCGATTTTTCTTCGCCCTCTTCTCCTACGTGTACCTAAGACAGACACGACCATACCTTTTGATGTATCCATATCAGTTGGTAACGCTGAACACTGCGTCTTTGCTACGAGGACGGGTTCTGGCGCTAGTGCCCGATATTCCGTAGAACGGCCAGAAGTCCCGTTTCACGTTAGCGACTGATTCTATCCTCAGCCATACAGCTTGTCAGCACGTGGAAAACTTTAAGCTTGGCAGAAAAAAGGTCATATCCGGTGCCGGCAAGATGGCGGTTGAATTTCGCACCGTTACAATGATAATGTACTATGCTACATAAATACATGACTAAATTCAATAGTAGATATTCATAGATTAGAATAATAGTAGATATACATAGATTAGAATAGTATAAATTTTCTGATGTTATTTATTAACGTAACCATAAATTAGTCTGCATGCACACATATATATGGATTTGGATTTCGCAGATGATATTGCCTTGTTAAGTAGAAACAACCAAGATATGCAAAGAAAAACAGACAACGTCATCTATAGCATCAAAAGTTGGACTGCAGATAAGCTATGAAAAACAAATATAATGAAGACACCTATGGCAAGTGATGCAGATATCACACTGGAATCCAAAATGATAAAAATAACAGAACAGTTCACCTATTTAGGTAGCAATTTTGATTGCACAGGAAATGTTAAAAGAAATTATGATACGAATTGGCAAAGTAACATCAGCTTTTAAAAGTCTAAATAAAATATGGAACTGCAAGTTATATAGTATTAAAACTAAATTACGAATTTTCAATTCAAATGTTGTATCAATCCTAACATATGCCAGCGAGAGTTGGAAAATGACTAAAGATATAGAAAACAAGTTGAATGCATTTTAAAATAGATGTCTGCGAAAAATAATGAATATAAAATGGAACGAATTCAGGAGAAGTGATGAAATCAGAGACATGTCTGGTCAACCACTAGTGACAACTGTTACAAGAAAGAAAAGATGGAGATATGTTGGAACACCTTGAGGAGAAATGATCAACGAATATCAAAGCAGGCATTGAAGTGGAATGCAAAGGGTTCATGAAAGAGAGGTCGACCTTAAGAGACCCTGAAACAAACTTTGCTTAGAGAGGCAGGACATATCGGTCTCAGTTCCATGGAGGAGATTGAGCGAGTTGCCCAGGATAGAGCGGTATGGAGATATTACTTGCAGGCCCTATGTAACGTATAACGGTACGAGAGGAATTATTATTATTAATATGCAGACATATTGGTGCGATTTATTTATTTATCACGTTTGTTCCACTGGAAGTCTCATATATCTGTGTAGTATTAATTAGTTTATTTGACATTTGTGTTCCCCTGGAGGTCTCATATACCTCTGTAGTATTAATTAGTAGTTTTTTTTTTTAATTTCTATCTTGACAGTGTGAAAAGGAAGGTTGTAAACTATGGAACCAAATAGGAGACTTGAAACAGACAGCAAAAAGACACTCACAGCACCTTAATACATCTTAGATTTTCTTAAAATTGTTTGGCTAAATACCATAACAAATGAGAAGCTTTTAAAACGAACAGACTGTTCATTCTTGGAGACCATCATTAAGAGACAAAGATGGAGGTTGTGTGGACATGTATGTCGTATGCTAGTGGGGGCATTGGCTAATGACAGCTCTCAGTTATACTGCGGTTGGGAAGAGAAGATCTGTACGTCCAAAGGAAATATGGAGAAGAACTGTGTAGAGAGAGTTGAAGGAGAGCGGCCTGACGTGGGAGACGGTTGATAGAAAGGCAGCAAAACAGCATCAGAGGAAGTCTCTTGTGGAAGCCGTATGTGTCAATCGGGACACGGAGAGGATATAGATAGATTTCCTGAAAAGAATTAATTCTAGTTTTTTTTTGTATATTTTTGTTGGTCTGATGTAACTAAGACAACTAGTTCGTAAATTGAAAGAAACGAGTCTCTGCTTAAAGAGCCATTAATTCCTTACACAACAAACAAAGCACTTGCACCATACAAAGAAAGACACAATATGTTTGCTTTAAATATTTTATTTAGTAAATAACAAAAAATATCTCCACATTCCAGGCAAAAGATAAATTGACTGTATAAGTTAGCAAGGGAAACAACCACTCTAATACTGTTATTCAATTCAAGTTCTTAAAACTAAAATGTAACTACTATAGTTCGTTCTAAAATTCGTGAAAATCTTTACCGACCAATGTAAAATCATTCTCTTGACATAAATTATTGATTTGTTAAGTTTTATATATATAACTGTGGCGATCTTCCCAAAGTATTTTTTGTCCACTAAAACTTTTTGTCCTGTAAAATGTTCATTATATGTTATTACTAAAGTAACAGTGATGTTGATTTGGTATACTTGTATAATTTTAGCAGTATCAAAGTCAAGTTTTCGATAACTCCGCTTTTGCGTGCTCCGCATGCAATTCAGCGCAAGTGAAAATCTGGAATCCATTGGAATTAATCAGTTCGCAATGTATCCTAACAACTGTCATTGGCGTATATACATAACATATATTTTCATTGATAGAAGTGGATGGTATCGATTGTTCACTATGTCACATTGTTTTTTATAATACCTAATAGAGATACGCTTTTGCAAACATTGACTACCGTTTTGTGTATTAATGTAAACTCCAAACATTGATTAACATTTTGTTGTGCTTATGCAAAAATTAGAAAACAAAAACGTTTTTGCATCAACGAAGCTACCAACCAATTATTTAAACACAAACTTGCAAGATGCCAAAATAAAATTACTGTTATCCATGCGGTAGATTTCGTACACATTAAACATTAATCTGTTCATGAATTTTGAAACGAGCTGTAGTATATATACAACTTCAGTTATCACGCAGTGGCGAAACTAAGACTGTGCAGATAATATACACAGAGAGAAGTAATTGTAATGTTTGATAGTATTATCACCATTGCGCTTCTGTGAATAACCACGATTGGGGCGATGTCTTTCATGCATGAAAATCTCAGTGTCAGTAATCTAACTTTGTAGCATCGGTGATAGTTCTTGGGGTAATATTGAAGAAATCGAAAATAAGTAGAAATTGTATGTTCAATGTGAATTGGTGTTTTCGTTTTAAATAGATATCGTCTTTCCAACCTACTCTTAACTAATTTAACGTATATCGCTGTTGTACCTTAGCTAATTTAACGTATATCGCTGTTGTACCTTAGCTAATTTAACGTATATCGCTGTTGTACGAGCTTAGTTGAAAAAATATGACCTACGTTTTATCGCCAGTCTCCAAACGGGCTAGGTATTTGACCTATACCGAGACCAGATATATACAGAAAAAGTAGCTCAATCACTACAAACGGGACGTGAGCCAAAAATATTTTTGGAACGAGCACTGTACCTCATCGTCACAGAGATTCCCAGATTTTACTTTGACCAACGAAATAGTTGATATAATTTGAGACGAAATTTGCTGTTTAATATGACACAGACCCAAAAATTGCACGAAAAGTAGAACAAACTTACGAACATGTTCACCATGTACAAGATGGCGAATTCATTCATTCTAAACGAATTCGAAATCGATTCATTGGTTACATATTGAACCACCCAAACAATTATTACCAAAATATATAGGATCCCCATCGCAACAGCAATTCTGATATTACGGAGATCCGATTTGGTTAGAATTGCAATTTTGGTGTCACTTGACAAGGTCTTACGTCTACGACTATATTGTATGAGTTCAAACACCATCAAAATGGTACAGAACATTGCGATGAATGAGGGTAAGCCTCTCAGTGCTACTTGTAAGACTGAGCAGTACTTGGCGTTAAAATTAGTTATGCATGCAAGATACTGTGCAGTAGTATATGTTTTGCTGGGACATAAGAAACATTCTACTAGTGGAGAAATGATCGGAATAGATACTAACACAGAAAAATCAATAAAAACAGCAAATTTTGCAAGAAATTTTGACTGTGATAAGTTGTTTGACCTTTAGTGGGAACTTGATGGCGATAAACTGTTCCACTGAAATCTTGAAGACGAAGAACGCAACACACATTTGAAATACGAAGCTCAACGGAAATAACATATTATACCTGGACGTCACATATAGACGTAAATGTTCATGATGCACAAACGTATATACAATATTGCTACATACAGTGCATATACAACAAAACAATTGAGAAACAGCTAGATTAAGAAGAGAGATGTTGGTAATGCTGATCGGTCTCTCAGTGCAGAAGATGACAATGCTGAAGCTGTTTACGAGGATTCCAGATATGCACAGCACTGGTGTGATAATCCATCCCATGAGATACTCCAATAACATTATTTCTTCCCTAAAACCTAAAACTGTGTTATTGCTGACGTAGGTGGACATGTGACTTGTATTACGAATATCCATTCTGTGGAGGACATATACATGAATAATATCAACGAAACCATATTCAAAATGAAAAAAACTAAAGTTTTATTGTTTTCTTGCAAAATTTCTTTGCAAAATTTGCCAAAGAAAAGATCTGCCTAAAGTGGAAACTGATAATATTAATTTACTATCATATATATATATATATATATATATATATATATATATATATATATATATATATATATATATATATATATATATATATATATATATATATATATACAGATATAGACAGGCAAGAGATATATTACTCTCCACCGAACAAAACATCATACCCAGGAAAGTACACAAGAAACAGGTCTACATAACTGAAAAAACACTGAAGCTAACTGAAGAAAGAAGATAGCTAAAACAAACGGGGTTAAAACGAAACAGCACTTAATATAAAAACTGCTCAAGAGAAGTCAAGAAAGAAATCCGAAAAGACAAGAAACAACACATAGTCACCTCATGCAATAAAATTGATGAATTAAGAAAACAAGGGAAAGAGAGAGAAATGTACAACGAAATTAATGTAATGACACGTGACTTCAGCCCATCAATACAAGTCATGAACGATAACAATGGCAAAAGATTAACAGAAAATAAAGATGTACTAGAAAGATGACGTGAGTACTGCAGAAACATGTATGAAGACATCTAAAAATCCACATAAGATAACAGAAAGCGAAAAGACAGAACCAGAGCCCATGTTGGATGAAGTGCGCTTGACCATCAAAAGACTGAAGAGAGGGAAGTCACCAGGGTGCGATGATATACCAGCGGAATTGATTCAAGCAGGTGGGAAGGCCAGTGTTCGGGTATATCATAAATTGTGCACAAAGATATGGAATAGCTCCTCCTGGCCAAAAGTATGGAAAAGATCAGTATTTATACCTATTCCAAAGAAGGAAACATGAAACTATGCACCAACTACAGAACTATTGCCCTTATAAGTCATGCCAGCAAAATCCTACTAAAAATCATAATGAAGAGGATGTAACAAAAATTAGAAGATGAAATACATGAAACACAAGCAGGTTTCAGAATAGGTAAAGGCACTAGAGATCATATTTGTGGCATGAGACGCATTATCGAGAAATGCAGAGAATACAACATAGACCTGCATGCATGTTTCATAGACTATAGCAAGGCTTTCGACCATATACAACACCAGAAAATGTGGAACATCATGAAAGACAAGCACTTTCCAACACACATATTACAACTCATAGAAACTCTATACCACGAACAACAGGCAACCATTAAAATTCAATCAATCAAGTGCCGTGCCTGCCGGCGTAGGCGATCATGTCTCTCCACAACTCTCTTTGCTTGGTGCATGTAATCAGTTCTGACGTCGATATTTTGTCGAACCATGATGTCAGGCCATCCAACATCTTCTCCCTCTGTCTTCCACGATCTCTCCTTCCCTGAATTTTACATGTAGTCACCAAATGTTCTAAACCTTCTCTTCGCATTATATGCCCGAAGAACCTTGATTGTCGGATTCTATTCTTTTGATAAGGTTTCTTTGTGTGCAGGCCTGATTTAAAACCTCCACGTTTGTTTTCTTTGCTGTCCATGGAATTCTCAACATTCTTCTGTAAAACCACATCTCTGTGGCTTCCAATGATCGTATTGATTGTTTGTTCAGTGTCCATGATTCGCTGCCATACATAAGAATTGGTTCAATATAGCATTGGAGTACTCGTTTTCGCAGTGTCATTGGTAGTGAGTTCACGCATAGTGTGTTCTTCATTTTCATAAAAGCTGCTTTCGTTTGAGCTATTCTACTCTAATCTCTGTTGTACATCTTCCATCTGGTGTTAAGAATGTTCCTAGATACTTGAATCGATGGACTTGTTTCAGTGTTGTGTTATTTATTTTGATATTGCATGTTGGTGTTTCTTGGAGACAACCATAACCTCTGTTTTCTTTATATTCATGCTTAATCCTTTCTTTTCACTTTCTCTCACTAGTATGTCTATCAAGTCTTGCAGATCGTGTTCATTTGTAGCCATGAGAATTGTGTCATCAGCGTACCTTAGGTTGTTTATATTTTGTCCACCGACTGCTATTCCTGTCTTTACTTCTATAGATCTCATGATGTTTTCGCTATATAAGTTGAATAGGTCTGGTGAGAGTACGCACCCTTGTCGTACTCCTAACTGTATCGCCTGATAGATTCCAATCTTACTCTCTAGTCTAATAATAGCAACTTTATAACTAAGTAAGCAAGTTTTAGCAACTTTATAACTAAGTAACTTAGTAATAGGAACATTAAAACTAAAAATGTTAGTACTAGCAACATTAGAACTAAATAAGTTAGTACTAGCAACATTATAACTAAGTAAGTTAGTACTAGCAGTATTAGAACTAAACAAGTTAGTACCATCAACATTAGAACTATGTTAGTTTGCACTAGCAACATTAGGAACTATGTTATGTTTGCACTAGCAACATTAGAACTATGTTAGTTAGAATAAAATTAGCCATCAACATTTGAACTATGTACGTTTCTACCCTCAACATTATAACTAAGTAAATTAGTATCAGCAACATTAGAACTAGGTAAGTTAGTATAATCATCATTATAACTAAATAAGTTAGTACCATCAACATTAAAAGTAGGTAAGTTAGTATCTGCAACATTAAGTTTGTACCAGCAAAATTAGAACTTCGTAAGTTAGTATCAATAACATTTGAACTATGCATGTTAGTACTAGCAACATTAGATCTAAGTAAGTTATTATTATCAACTTAAGACGTAAGAAAGTAATAGCAACATTAGAACTAAATAAGTTAGTAGTATCAACATTATAACTAGGTATGTTAGTTTAGATTCCATGGTTTTACTGGCACACAACAGGGTGTTGAACATTACGTCGCGTAGAGTGTAAGCTTTGTAGCTATGCTTATCCCCTTCCGTTCCCACCGAGTATATAAGAAAGAGCGTGCGATGATTTATCAGATTGAATTTACATAAGGCAGGGAGGCAGACTATATTTTGTCGCTTCGTCTGTTTAACATTTATGCTGAAATCATCATGAGAATTTTTCGAAATGACCAATAACAATACAATGCGGGAAAGGGACAATACAATCCTTTATAATCGGTGTATGAAAAATACCTGAACTACGATATGCTTACGATGCAGTGTTACTTTCAGCATCTCAGAAAGGGATTGAGAAATTATACATGGTAGTGCAGGGGAAAAGCGAAAATCTATACCTCAATGTGGCAACAACTAAGATAATGACAACTGATAAAACATACATGACAAAGAATATTTTGTTTTAACATAGATGGCTGAAACCTGAGTAAAGCAAGGCTGTATTCTATCTCCGCTATTGTTTGGAGTGGCCATTGACAGGGAAATGCGAAAATGTTGCAGGAGCGAAACTGGCATCGATTGGGTAGAAAATAGTCAACTAGAAGATTTGGATTTTGAAGATGATATGGCCATGTTAAGTAGAAACAAACAAGATATGCAAAGAAAAACAGACATCTTGTCATCTATAGCATCAAAAGTTGGACTGCAGGTAAGCTATGAAAAAACAAATATAATGAAGACACCTAAGGCAAGTAACGCAGATATCACACTGGAATCTAAAATGATAAAATAACAGAGCAGTTCACCTATTTAGGTAGCAATTTTGATTGCACAGGAAATGTTAAAAGAAATTATGATACGAATTGGCAAAACAACATCAGCTTTTAAAAGTCTAAATAAAATATGGAACTGTAAGTTATATAGTATTAAAATTAAATTACGAATTTTCAATTCAAATGTTGTATCAATCCTAACATATGCTAGCGAGAGTTGGAAAATGACTAAAGATATAGAAAGCAAGTTGAATGCATTTGAAAATAGATGTCTGCGAAAAATAATGAATATAAAATGGAACGAATTCAGGAAAGTGATGAAATCAGAGAAATGTCTGATCAACCACTAGTGACAACTGTTATAAGAAAGAAAGATGGAGATATGTTGGACACACCTTGAGGAGAAATGATTAACGAATATCAAAGCAGGCATTGAAGTGGGATGCAAAGGGTTCAAGAAAGAGAGGACGACCTAAGGAGACCCTGAAACAAACTTTGCTGAGAGAGGCAAAAATATCGGTCTCAGTTCCATGGATGAGAATGAGCGAGTTGCCCAGGATAGAGCGGTATGGAGAAATTACTTGCATGCCCTATGTAACGTATAACGGTACGAGAGGAATTATTATTATTTATATTATAGAGAAAATAAATAATGTGAGTAGTTTTAAATATCAAGCTTCACTGCTAACAGGAGATGAAAATTGGATGAAGACAATTAGAAGAACAAAGATGTCCTTACTAAAACAATAAACAACAAAACAAATTATGGAATGGAACAGATGATTTAAGTTTGACTGCTGCATCGGTGATGATGCATCTGACATTTGAGAGGGAGAGAGAACATATATTATTATGTACTGTTAGGGTGACAATGTTCTACTCAGGATAAGTTATTTGATGATGATATTACCAGCAACATTAGAAATAGTTAAGTTAAAAAATATCAATAGGAAAACTTTCAACAATAAATATGTGAAAAGTTAAAAACACTCACACATTTGAAATGTCTAAGTTAAATACAGTGAAATAAACAAACACGTGATGTATTTCAACATACAGTCTGTGGTATTTATATATCATAAAATAGAAAGAAACATACAGTATGTGCTATTTATATATAATAAAATAGCAAAAAACTTACAGGCTGTGATATTTATATATAATAAAATAGAAAGAAACATACAGTATCTGATATTTATATATAATAAAATAGAAAGAAACATACAGGCTGTGATATTCATATATAATAAAATAGAAAGAAACATACAGTATGTGATATTTATATATAATAAAATAGAAAGAAACATACAGTCTGTGATATTTATATATAACAAAATAGAAAGAAAACAAACACACTGTATTGAAACTCTAAAACAGACAATCACTTGTAGCTCACATAAAACATACACAATAAATCAATCTCTATCTGACTCTATGTGATGGTTTTGTCTTCATATCTTGTCATGTTTGTACATTAAATAAATAACATGCAGTGAATGAACTTAGTAGAAAAGTTACCAGAAATATTAACACAACAGAGATAAACAATGTAAAGTAGAAATATAGAAACATTACCTAACTCAAACATCTTGACATCGTCATTTATATTCTAAAATACAATATGAATTGAAAACCTCTAAATATAATTATATTATTCTTGTCTTGATTATTGCCCTCTACCATGATGTCAAAACATACTTAACATTTTTCAATATTGTATTCATCAACCAACTTTGCTAAAACTTGTCAGACATTTTTCGTAACATGGAAGAGCCTCGAAACTGAAAATCTTTAAAAAATAAATGATTCACTTTCTCGTTGACCTTCTTTATATTATTATTCATACAATTGATGCCTGCAGTAAAACTATGTAACAATGGCGACGTAATTTGTTTTTATATGTTTCACTTTCTCAACAGTTCAACCAAACAAATATATTAAAAGTATTTCTCAGTTGTTCAGCAACTGGATAGCACCTCATCCTGTGATTCTGAACAATTGACCTTCCCCGTCTGTCTTGATAATAACCCATCCAGTTATTCCAGAGACTTGTTCAATGTTCTCCACATAATATAAAATGTACAGATAAATAAAGTTGATCAGAAACTTGATAGCATCTCTTCAGGTAATTCAAGTGTGCTTAACTTTTCTCTGTCGTCTTTATAATATTCTACTTTATTTATTTGTTTTATTGTTAAACATTTCAATAAAATCAAATGATGATGTCAAAGTAACATTTATACGAATTGTATAATTCTAGAAATAATCATTTATTTTATAGATACATATTTTACCAATTATAGTTAATATTTTATGTTGTTTTTAGAGAAAACACATGGATACCTTCATTTGATATAATATTACATGTCCATGTCTTGATATAATGTGATATACCATGTCAGTGTCTTGATGTGATGTGATATAACATGTTAGTACCCTGATGTGATATAAAATGTCAGTGGCTTGATGTGATATAACTGGTGACTGTCTTTATGGTGTCTGTGAGTGCTGTCTTGTTGTAAGAAAGATTATTTTATTGTCTTTATAGTGTATGGGAGTGCCTTGTTGTTGCATGAAAAGCTTTGTTTGTGTTTAGGTGGTGTATGTGAGTGTGTATCGTTAGGCGTGATGAATACGGGTGAGTTGTTTATGAGATTGTCATGTGTAGGTCTATGAACTTATTTTGTATGTATGGGCGTGTCTGTGTGTACCAATTGCGAGTTTGTCAGTCTAAATACTTGCTTAGTTTATGTTTGTATTCGTGTGCGATGTATTAATGTGCGTGAGTGAACAGTCAGTGTTGTGTCTTGTCTTTGTTTTTTTATGTGTGAGTTTGCGTAAATATGAGTGCTTCTATATGTAGTGGTGTGCGTGCACTTAACACGTCTGCCTGATTATGTGTGCGTCTGTGGGATTAGGTGAGCGTATCTTGATGAGACGTGGTAACACAATGTGTGTGTACTCGTGGGAAGTGTGTGGGTATGTGTGTCTCTGTGTGTCGCATGTAGGTAGGCTTAGTTGTATGTGTAAAATAAAAAAATGTAATCAGAGTCACAAGATTTTATCAACTATATTAGAATGTTACAGTGTGTGTTTCTATTTGATGGAACATGTTGGGAAATATTTTTTGACCGCTCGTCTGCAATGACTTCAGCGCTTATTCATGGCGCCTATTATGGCACATACGACAGATTGTAAGCGAATACTTGCTTTCCCTATCACCATTGTCCCATTCCATTCAAGCGAGTCTTACACTTTGTTAGAACATCTTCTTCTTTTTCACCAAATCTGCTAGGACACAGGTTGTTCTACTTCAAATTAATCAACCCGGAGGACATTTGTGTGACGACATTTTATTGATGTTCTATATCCTAAAACTGGAATACTATTGACAACGGAAAAGGAACAAGAAATACGATGGACAGAGCATTTTAAAGAATTGCTAAACAGACCACCTCCAACGGTAGTAGCAGACATACCAGAACCAACAGAGGAGTTAGAAATTGGCATTGAAACACCCAGCCAGGATGAGATCATTACAGCAATTAAATCTCTTAAGAATAACAAGGCACCAGGAATGATAACTTAAACGCAGAACTATTCAAAATAGACCCAGAACTTGCAGCTAATATATTGCAACCCTTGTTTACTACTATTTGGAATGCCCAAATAATACCTGATGCATGGAACAGAGGAGTCATCATCAAGATACCCAAAAGGGCTCCCTTGCCGATTGTAATAATTGGCGTGGAATAACACTGCTTTCTGTCCCAAGTAAAATCTTAAGCAAAATCATCGTACAACGTATTACTGACGCTGTGGATAAGAAACTGAGAAAGGAACAAGCAGGATTTCGCAGAGGACGGAACTGTATAGGCCAAATATTTGCTCTTAGAAATATCATAGAACAATGCACAGAATGGCAAAGCAAACTCTATATCAACTTTGTAGATTTTGAAAAGGCTTTTGATAGCATACACCGCGAAAGTCTATGGCGTATCTTAAGATGGTATGGAATCCCACTGTGTTTTATAAATATTATAAAAAGCTGCTACAGCAAGTTTGCATGCAGTGTTGAAACTTCAGAACTAAAGTTTGAAGTAAAAACAGGCGTGCGACAAGGATGTGTTATGTCAGCCTTATTATTCAACACTGTCATAGATTGGGTGATGCGTAAAACAACGGAAGATAAGGCAAGAGGTATTAGATGGACGCTCACATCCACGCTGGAAGACCTAGATTTTGCAGATGACATCGCACTCCTATCTCATACACATAGAGATATCCAGGAAAAGACCTGCCGCCTTAACCAATATAGTGAGATGGTTGGGCTGAAAATAAATCAGAAGAAAACTGAAGTAATGACTCTGAACATAGCAACCCCAGCACCAGTCAAACTAGAAGGTAAAACCTCCGAGATACAACCGCTTTCACATACCTTGGAAGTGTTATTAGCAATGAAGGAGGCGCTGGATCTGACATTAAAAACAGACTGAGTAAAGCACGAAGTGCATTCATGACCCTTCAGACCGCCTGGAAATCTGCCCAATACAGCATCAGAACCAAGACTAGTATCTATAACAGCTGTGTGCTGTCAACTTTGCTGTACGGATCGGAATGCTGGAGAATGACAGAACAGGATATGTCCAGACTCTCCGCCTTTCATACAACTTGTCTGCGAAAAATCTTACGCATGTACTGGCCGACTACTATCTCGAATCAAGAATTGCTTGCACGATGCCAACAAGAGAATATGGGCACTATCATCCGAAGACGACGCTGGAGATGGATTGACATGTGATGCGCATGGAGACTGGCTCCGACACGAAAACTGCACTGAGATGGACTCCAGAGGGTAGGCGAAAGCGTGGAAGACCCAAGACGACTTGGAGAACGATAGAGCAAGAGCTGAAGGAAATGAATCATAGTTGGAACACAATACAGAGGAAGGCCATGAACAGGGAAGAATGGTGTACGTTTGTTGCTGCCCTAAACGCCAGGGGCGTAACAGGCTAAAGAGAGAGAGATATCCTAAAACGCACATGCAACCAAAACTGCAGTTTCTAGTCATCGATAAAATGATCACATAAATGTTGACAACAAATGTTTAATGATCTGTACACAAATATTGTTCTTTATATTATTTCGATCAGCGAAGAAGTTCTGTTTACACTTTTTGTTTTCTATATCAGACAGTGAACGGACCTTTTTTTATAGTGAAATTTGTATTTTCAGGAAAGTCAAAATTGTTTATATTTAACCTGAGAACTCTGTCTGCTTCGGTAGACTTTTATAGCTTTTCTTGAAATCTCCGAGAATTATTTCTCCAAACTAGCAGTGAGTACAATGTCAGAACTTGTGTACAGTCTTCTACTGGAAAGAAGAACATTACCGCTACTTTCTTACAACATCATGTCATGCTGAAGATGAAAACGTTGATACCATCCTGCAAAATAAACCTCAATCGGACGTTACAACCACAAGGTAACATGATTATATTTGCTTTCATAGCCGGGCTAGTCCGTTTCTGGAGAGCTTCTCGTTTATGGGAAAAGAGATTCTGGTATGTTTTTTCCTTTCCCTAATGTTTTGAGTTTAACATAAACCGTTTTTACATCCCAGATATAATCAAATAATGTTCTTCAAATGTTTGATATTCTCCAGATATTTCCTTTTTAGAAATCCTTCCTGAAGTCCGTGTCATCTAGTAACATCAATAAAAGCATCACACATGACGGAACTTCAAAAACATTCTGAGACGGAAAGGAAACGTTATGTCCAAGAGGAAACAGAGATGCTGTCAGTTCCGGTATTGTACTATATATGACATTGGATGTTTTGTGCTAGAATAGAACTGTGTCGTCAGTGCAAGTTAAACTGTTGTCATTCTTTCTTTTGAAATAAAAATTATTATTGTGTTCATTATGACTAAAATTTATGAACTATAACCAAGAATATAACAAGCGCAAAGTTTCACCAACAGATGGCGCCATTGTTTACTTCGTGTCATAAGCTTCAGAAATAATCACAAAAACAGACGCATGGAAGAGAACAAGAAAGTAAACAGTGTAATTTTTTAATAAAAGTACACAAAGGAAGAACGTCGTGGGAAATGTTTCAGAAAAATTGGTGATGTGAAACAGTGACAGACTTAGATTCTTCTGTTGACTGGACAGTCTTACACTTCCAATGTTATGTTCTCATGTTAATTTGTGAGGAATAACTTCAGTGAATTTACGTACTACTATTAAGTAGTGAGTAGTGTCAGCTGTAGTTATATGTTCTTCTGTTTGAATTGTTAAACCTCAGTCAGTCTATTAATTAGATGAACAAATTCATTTACTTCCACATACTCACAAACAACATATTCAATATGTTCAACGAACTTACTGATCATTCCGTTACTCATTCACGTGTTTAGTCTGAAGAACTTCATTCTGAGAACCATACATCATCACAGTCTGAAGATCTCCATTCTCAGAATCATATATGTGCACAGTCTGAAGATCTGCATTCTCAGCATCATATATGAGCATAGTCTGAAGATCTGCATTCTCAGCATCATATATGAGCATAGTCTGAAGACCTGCATTCTCAGAATCATATATGAGCATAGTCTGAAGACCTGCATTCTCAGAATCATATATGAGCATAGTCTGAAGACCTGCATTCTCAGAATCATATATGAGCATAGTCTGAAGACCTGCATTCTCAGAATCATATATGAGCATAGTCTGAAGACCTGCATTCTCAGAATCATATATGAGCATAGTCTGAAGACCGCCATTTTCAGAATCATATATGAGCATAGTCTGAAGACCGCCATTTTCAGAATCAGATATGAGCAAAATCCGAAGACTGCCATTCTTAGAATCAAACATGAACATAGTAAGAAGAACTTCATTTTGAGAATCATACATAAACAAAGTGTGAAGAACTTCATTTTGAGACCCATCTTTTGTCGCGGTCTAAAACACTTTATTATTCCAAGACCCATGTCTGTGCACAGTATAAACTTTATTCTGAAACTGACACTTGTCCGTAGTTTAAGAAATTTCATTCTAAGACAAATGCCTGTGCGAATGAGACGAATGACTTTTCGTAGACTGAAGAACTTCATGAATGTCTGTGGGCAGTTTGTAAATGTTCACTTTACTCAGTTTATGTAGTAGTGTGAGCGATTTTTATTTTGATTAAATCTTGAACTGAATTATATTTACTGTGTATGTCTATGTATGTGTTATCTATGTTAGTATGTATGTCTTTATCCATTTCTATATGTTTATGCGTGTGTGTGTATGATTGTATATGTATATTAAATGTAAGTTGTAAGAGACTGAGCACCTATGGGAACTTCCTGAAAGCAAACATGTTGATTCTGTCAGTTCTTCAAGGGAAGTAAGTCATGTGGGAGCTAGTATATCTCTTAGTAAACATGACAAAATTAAAATATTCTATATACGAGCATTTCGGCAAGCCAAAACGTATGAAGTATCTATCTATGAACATTTCCAAATCCACTTCTGCAGGAGATAGGTGGACCAATTTCTTTCATTATTTGATTAATGTAGATGGCGAGAAATAAACCTACATCCCATGTGTGTCCAATTAAAATAATATAATGCTCTAATTGTTGCACTAATACATCTCACATTTAACATGATACTTTTCTTATTATTCTTCGTATGTTTCATTCTTCTTGTAGTGTATGTATGTTTCATTCTTCTTGTAGTGTTTGTATGTTTCATTCTTCTTGTAGTGTTTGTATGTTTCATTCTTCTTGTAGTGTTTGTATGTTTCATTCTTCTTGTAGTGTTTGTATGTTTCATTCTTCTTGTAATGTTTGTATGTTTCATTCTTCTTGTAGTGTTTGTATGTATCATTCTTCTTGTAGTGTTGGTATGTTTCATTCTTCTTGTAGTGTTTGTATGTTTCATTCTTCTTGTAATGTTTGTATGTTTCATTCTTCTTGTAGTGTTTGTATGTTTCATTCTTCTTGTAGTGTTTGTATGTTTCATTCTTCTTGTAGTGTTTGTATGTTTCATTCTTCTTGTAGTGTTTGTATGTTTCATTCTTCTTGTAGTGTTTGTATGTTTCATTCTTCTTGTAGTGTTTGTATGTTTCATTCTTCTTGTAATGTTTGTATGTTTCATTCTTCTTGTAGTGTTCGTATGTTTCAGTTCATTTTCAAGTTAATATTTGTTGTATTGCTTCTTTCAGTTCATTTTCAAGTGAATATACATGAGACGGTCAGATAGTAATGCAACACAATTTTGTTATTCACAAACTTTCGCCAGCTTTGATTTCTTTAGCCTGTGGCTATTTCCAGCCTGCGAATATGGCAACAGTTTGATGTCTATCTCCTTGTCTTTTCCGTACTCATTGCCTAGCTTTTGAGTCTTCCGGTAGATAACTCCGGCATAACTCTTTGGATCATGGGACACACAACCTTTAACTATGAAACGTGAGACAATACAGATATCTTTCAGTTTCATATAACATTGATAGTATTGTCCCCTTAGATAATTTCATGCTATTCATACATTAACCCTTCTCCCTTTGCATATTGCTGATAGAGATAATCGCTAATATCAGTTGCGGCTCGTGATAATTTTTGTTGGTGATGCTGCATAAATATTTTCGAAAAAATCATAGTTTTGTGTTTGGTTATATATTAATATTTACACATTGGTTACATATGATTTTTGGTGGGGTCCGGCCCCACTGGCCCTTAATGACGAGCCGCCACTGGTTTAGATAATGAGGATGAAGAGCTTGATAATGAGGATGTTTTATTTCCAGAGCACTCACACAAGTAATCTATTATTAGATCTCACTGATATAATTGAATGCTGACATAGTCCACTGATTAGAACATTGGTTTTACAATACAAAGAAACCTGTTTCATCTCCTCTACTGGGATTTAATGTGTTTGGAACAACACAATATACAAGCAGAGATAGGGACAGAATGAGTAATGTGTTTAACCAGCTAGCTACAAGAACAGTAAGCATACTTACACTTCAACATCAGCTGTGTGAGACAGGGAAGCTGTTGTTGTCTTTAGACTCCTGTTTCCCATCGTGGGGCCCACGCCCCACAGGAGGGCAATTTCTTTGTTTAGGGGGGCAATGGACTCGTTAGAAGTTTAACTAATGTTCATGATGTTGCACAACCGATATATTGGCTGTTGGATGTCTGTTGACAAAAACGAATGTTGCTTCACAATCACTATACTGAAGTTTAAGAAATCGTCAATGAACGGAAGTTACTTATATCTAGGTACATTTCTACCTAGCGGTTGGTGATGATAACATCTCTGGAGAAATGCTCAAAGCAGCAGATGATAACAACTTACAACATATACTCCAACTTATAAATGAAATCTGGCAAATGAATCCCTCCACAACAGTGGAAAGATGGTATTATTTTCAAATTACCTAAAAAGGAGATTTGTCTGATTGCAATAACTGGCGTGGGATCACCCTACTGTCAGTGCCAGGAAAACTTTTGTAGCATGTTACTCGAGAGACTGAAAAGTCTATAGATGAAAGGCTAAGAGAAGAACAAGAAGGGTTTAGACTAAAACGAGCATGCATAGATCACATCTTCACACTAAGAGTAATCATTGAAGAGTTCGTAGAATTTCAATCGAATTTAATCATCAACTTTGTTGATTTTCAGAAAGCGTTTGACAGTATTCACCGTCCTACGCTTTGGAAACTACTAAAAACTATGGTTTCCTACTAAATTCATCAACATCATAAAATCCTTCTACAGTGAATCGCGCTGCAGTGTAAGAACAGATTTCGGTAACTCTGACTGGTTCCCAGTGGAAACAGAAGTGAAACAAGGCTGCGTCTTATCGCCAATGCTCTTTGGAATAGCAATTGACTGGGTCATGCGAAAATGCACCAATAACGCAAATATGGGCATCAAGTGGGTTGATAAAATTTTAGAAGACCTTGATTTTGCCGACGATATAGCCCTTTGAGTTCATCACATCAAGATATTCAAATGAAAACAAACCTTCTCCAAAATATCTCAGGACAAATTGGTCTCCAAATAAACACCACAAAAACAAAAATTGTTGACCTTACCAGCAGTCCAGAAAATATTCAACTAAAAACTACACTCTTGAAAAAGTCAAAAGTTTTACATCCCTAGGGAGTATGATGTCATCTACGGGGATACAGCGCCAGAAATTCCACACAGAATCGCATTGGCATCAAGTGCTTTTAACAAATTGTCAAATATATGGAAGTCCAATTCACTCAGCAAGCACTTAAAATTAAAGATCTTTAACTCCTGTGTGATTCCAGTATTAACTTATGGATGCGAGAGTTGGAAAGCAACAAAAGCTCTAGAAAGAAAATTAGATAACTTTGAGAATAAATGTCTTAGAAGAATACTGAACCTCAAATGGTCAGATTTCAGACCCAATACACAAATAAGACAAGAGACCAAGCAAGAAAATGTATCAAATTTTATAAGAAAGCGCCGCTGGAACTACATCGGCCACACACTTAGAATGGATGAGAGAAGACTCCTTACCAATCCCTCATATGGACACCAGAGGGAAAAAAAAAAACGAGGAAGACCAAGAGAGACTCTGCGTAGAACCATCACCAGAGAAGGCTCAACGATGGGCCTAGTAAACATTAAAGACTTAAAGCAAATAGCAACGAACCGCGAGACATGGAGAGCTATGACCTCTGCCCTATGCGCCGCCCACAGGCCCAAGAGGAAAGACTAACTAACATTTCTACCTCCTTTAAACAAAGCTTTGAAAGTGGGAAAGCTTGTGTTATTGTGTTACAATCGAGTTTTTTTGTTTTTAAATCTGTAATGTGTCCGACATTTGCCAACCTTATCATGAAGACCAAAATAAGTTTATACAGTGCAATCTTGAGTATGTAATAGTATTGGACAGAGCCACGCATATCATATTTCCGCCACAGAAAGCAGGTCCCAGGTTTGCTTTGGCTTGGAATGTTAGGTACGATGGGAAAAGCAGCCGAGAAACATCAAGGTGGTTTGATTCAAATACAAGTTATGGTTCATTAGTTTGATTACCAGAGTATTGGATACTCATTGTGCAACTGAATTTATACAGGTGTCCTTAGAGTACCAGTTTCTAATTTTATAGTTAACGAAGGAGCATTTATATATGGATTACAGTGCAATATCATGAGATCTTATTTTCCATGTTTAGCGACAGATTGAGAAAACGTAGTTGGGACATACATTTTTAGACAATGACAAAAGAATGTTGTTAGTTAAAGTAAAATGACTATTTTCCAAGAGAGTAACAGATGTCGGAAATCGCAGTCGTGATAACAAAGTTTTGGAATAGTAAAGTAATAGAATATTCACCCATTTATTTTTACGATGAACTTTAAGAAAATGGGATAATAGAGCAGATAAAGAGCCGCACACAGAACAGCTTGTGAGGTAGCTAAACTAAAAATAGAGAACTAAACACAGAACAGCTAAAGTACAGGACTGTTAGGCCAGAATGTACGAGAAAAGCAGAATAAAACCGAAGAGCTTCACGGAGAAGATAAAACTATTAGAGGTTAGAATTGATCAGAGCTAATTAGAAGAGAACCCCGCATTCTTTTTCAAAAGAGCAGATTTGATCACAAAACCATGATTATAAATATTATTAATAATTTTTTTTTCTTCAAAATAGTCATGCTACAGTAATCGAATTTTCTCAAACGTGTATCACCAAATGTGAAATATTATTATATTAATGTATTCCACATTAATGTCTTTTACGCCAACATTGCTTGACCAACGAATCAATGAAACGAGGTCGTCTTGAGACGCATTTGAAGGCGAAACATAGTGCTCATATTAATTCAAATTTGAATTACTTTCAAACTTTACAGACACATTTTGAAAAGAAAGCTACATTAAAGTTTCTGTTTACTGTTCATACTGCAACTGTCAATTGTACTCTTGTGGCTAGTTATCAAATATCCTTACTCATTGCTAAATGTGGGAAAAATCATACTATAGGAGAGAATTTAATCAAACCATCAATATCTGCATTTCTTAAAACGGTTTTGGAAGAAGATGACAAATCGTGAAAGCTATGCCACTCAGTAACTATAATGTTAGCAAAAGAATAGACGAAATGAGTGAAGATATTGAAATAAAACTTGTTGAAAAGCTGAAAACAAGAAAGTGCTCTGTGCCAATAGATGAATCAACTTTGAGAGACTGTGAGCCATATTGACAACTTAATAATAATAATAATTCCTCTCGTACCGTTATACGTTACATAGGGCTTGCAAGTAATTTCTCCATACCGCTCTATCCTGGGCAACTCGCTCAATCTCCTCCATGGAACTGAGACCGATATTTTCTGCCTCTCTCAGCAAAGTTCGCTTCAGGGCTCCTTAGGTCGACCTCTCTTTCTTGAACCCTTTGCATCCCACTTCAATGCCTGCTTTGATATTCGTTGATCATTTCTCCTCAAGGTGTGCCCAACATATCTCCATCTTCTCTTTCTTATAACAGTTGTCCCTAGTGGTTGACCAGACATGTCTCTGATTTCATCACTTCTCCTGAATTCGTTCCATTTTATATTCATTATTTTTCGCAGACATCTATTTTCAAATGCATTCAACTTGCTTTCTATATCTTTAGTCATTTTCCAACTCTCGCTAGCATATGTTAGGATTGATACAACATTTGAATTGAAAATTCGTAATTTAGTTTTAGTACTATATAACTTGCAGTTCCATATTTTATTTAGACTTTTAAAAGCTGATGTTGCTTTGCCAATTCGTATCATAATTTCTTTTTAACATTTCCTATGCAATCAAAATTGCTACCCAAATAGGTGAACTGCTCTGTTATTTTTATCATTTTAGATTCCAGAGTGATATCTGCATTACTTGCCATAGGTGTCTTCATTATATTTGTTTTTCATAGCTTATCTGCAGCCCAACTTTTGATGCTATAGATGACAAGTTGTCTGTTTTTCTTTGCATATCTTGGTTGTTTCTACTTAACAAGGCAATAGCATCTGCAAAATCCAAATCTACTAGTTGTCTAGTTTGACTATTGATAACTTGCGTAAGATATATTGAAAAAGGGGATTTTGCTGAAGAAATGTTGTTCTGTATATCATTAGAAAGCACCACTACCTCCATTTATATATATATATATATTTATATATAATAAGCTAAAAAATATCTTACATATAAAAAATATACCAACAAACAAATATACCTTTATTGAATTATGTCAGAAATATATTTGCAACAAACATTTTGAAAAATTTCATTGGTTCCAGAAATGTGAAGTGACCGATACTGATATACTTGTTATTGTCGATCGTCTGAAAATTCTATCGGCTGATTCAAAAGAACGATTTTCTGATTTGAAACAAATTGATTTTCCAGCTTGGATGTGGTAGTCAATGTTAGTGGATTATTTTGATATTTCAAATGTGCAGTATCAAGAAGAACTCGCAGAAATGCAAAATAATGAGTCAGTTGAAACGTTATTTAATATCAGTTATCAGTTATATGAGCACTATCATCATCGCACTCCGGACATGTTCATATGTGCTCCGATTCCACCTCAGAAAATCAGCAGTGTCCAGCGGCCCAACACGCCAATTTGATGTTGATTAATCAATCTCTTTGCATATTTAGTATGTCGTTCTTTTCGAGCTGGCCCAATATTAACACCCATCTCTTTCAATCTGGTCAGCGAGTGGGATTCACAGCCCTGAAACTCCTCTATTCGGAAAGACTCTCTCAATGCGTGAAGAATGTCATTTCAATCCATGGCAGCTCCCTCTGATATTGTAGCCAAGCCAGCCAATCTATCAGCTCGTTCATTACCCCTAACTCCTGCGTGCCCAGGGACAAAAATGAAGGTGATTTCTCTGATCATTGTCTGTACTAGTACCTCCACCCAATTTCGTCTCACCATTCCTGATTTGACTTTACGAATCATGCTCATGGAGTCATTGAGTATTAAAACACAAGAGTAGTTGTGAGGTGCCAACCATTTCACCGTCTCCGTAACCGCCCGAAACTCCATTGTCAAATTACTTGGGGTTGTTGCATAGGTTCCATTGGCCTTTCTTATTATTTTTCCTGCTGAGTGTGCTGAATGAGCCAACGCACAGCGTTGTTGGGAATGACTGAACCATCGGTGTAAATAACCACATCTGTATCATTGATTTTATCATTCAAGAGGGCCTCAACCTCCACGTTAATCAGTGATGGATTATTTGGTTTCCAGTTTCCAGTCTTAATAGATGTAATAATGGTGAAAGTAGTCGTAAATTAAGGTGTCACAGCAATCCATTCCTCTCCTGGTTCAATATAAAGGAGCGATGGCATGGCTTTGTGAGGAAACAGAAATTAAATATACAAATTCAACCAAATGTGCACGAAAACTGTTATTACCGTTTCCATCTTCATATTTAGCTGAATGTGGATCTAGTGCCATAGATGATTTGCTGCTTAAAAAAAAAAGGAATCTGCTGGATGTAACATAACGAGGAGACTTGAGACTGAAGCTAACTAAATTGGAACCTAACATAAAATCTCTTTGCAGCATGAATGAAGGGCAAGATCTCACTAAGTGTAAATAATAAATAATTACTAATAAATATAAATAATATAGAAAAATATGTCAGTAAAATTATTTCGTACTTGAGTTTCAGTTCTCCATTATATGTTTTGAAAATTTATTTACTGTGTTTCCTCAACAATTGCCTGGTGATTTATTTCTAAAACATATCGCAAGTTTCTTCAGTGAACAATTCAATTTTGGAAAATTAAAAGTTTTAAATATGTTACGAGGGTCACTCGTACATCGTGGGGCGGAGGGGAATACGAATTTTGGAAAGACTTTGGTGAGGCATGGCACAAAAAACGTTGGTAAACACTGCTCAAGACTGTTATTATGTTAGTTCAGTAATCAATAGACATTTCTTATTGACATAGCAAGGCAACAGATATTATTTAGTTAACTCTTCTTACTGACATCATCAAAAATTGGACAAGTTAAAGATGCAGCCTGTTACTAATCTTCAATACGATTAAAAGACCACAGTCTGAGAACAGCTGTATGAAAACTAGAAAGAGACAACTAAAAGTAGGAACATGAAATGTAAGGATACTGTACCAGAAGTGGCAGCTAAATAATTTGATACTAGAGGCTTGATTGATTGACCGATTGATTGATAGGACAATCACAAATGCACTTCGGTGATTAACCATGTGTGATTCGATCTCTTTCTTACACAGGAATGTCTCAGCTGCAGTGCACGAGCTCCATAGCAACGGCGAGGGTCTCTGATGCAAAAATTGAAGATGGAAAACATTTTTAGTAGAAATTTATTAAACTTTTTTTCTAATGAATTTTGTCCGGCAGCTGCTTTCTAGCATGCTCATCACGATTCTGACCTACAAAAGGTTCTTTTACGTGCTTAAATTGAGCACGGGTCCTTTGTTTTATCGTCCGTCTCCGACAGGATTAGGAACTCGATCTCGCCTACACTGAGATCAGGGATGTCTAGAAAAAATCCCCATTGCTCCACGAGGAGCTGCTGTTCATCCACATATCGATCAAAAATGATATATTTCTAAAACAGCTAACACCAGCAAAGGAAACAACTTTCCTGGAACACTTAAATGAATTTGTTTTTCCCGATAATCGGCAATCATATCAATAACAGAAGAATAGCTACAGCAACAAATTAACAGACTAGAGTTAACATGTAATGAATTCTATATGAGAATAAACATCGACAAAACTGAAGTAATGACATTCGCAAGAGAAGAAAACACTGAAAAATATATCCATCGAAAAGTGCCCATTAAAACAAGTCAAAGACATTACATATGCAGAGAGCATATTTTTTAGCAAACCTAAGAATAACTAACGAAATCCAACACAGATACAACAAAAGTAAATTAAATGTTAGGTCAAATGGCGCTAATTTTAAAAGGGCACAAAATAGTTGAGACTGAAGTAAAACTATTTGATTGTCAAAACACGTAATCACAAAGTACTGTAGTTTTACAGATTACAAAACAATGACAAATACATCAACGTTTCGACCAACAAGGCCTTTATCAAGCAAACAAACAACAGGAGTGACAAATTTAAAAACAAATGGACGACCAAAAACAAACGTTTCTAATGAAAATCTGGAATAAAAACGAAAATCTGGGAATAAAACGAATAACGAAATAAATGTAACACAAAAAACACATAAAAACTAGAAATAGAACGGAAGAGAAACAATGAAAATCTAGTAAATATATAACTTGAATACATGCACATATACCCATATAGATTACAAGGCATGAAGAAAAGTACTAAGAAGCATAGGAATGTAATACGTTGAGCCACGTGGTCGCAAGGTACCATACAAAGAAATCAACCGATTCTCCAGAGCAAATCAACTGCGATCATCCGAGGAACACGATCGGATGACTGTGACCTGAACATCGTGAGCTCCTAAATGGTCAGTATCATTGAAATGGGTAGCTACAGGGGTCACAGAGCATTAGCGTATGTCGCGCAAGTGTTGGGCGAATCGGTCACTGAACCTCTTGCCTGTCTCGCCGATATAAGCCTTGTTGATTCGCCCCATGATGCAGTCGAGTTGCTCTGGAGAATCGGTTGATTTCTTTGTATGGTACCTTGCGACCACGTGGCTCAACGTATTACATTCCTTTGCTTCTAGTACTTTCTCTCCCATGCCTTGTAATCTATATGGGTATATGTTGCATGTATTCAAGTTATATATTTACTAGATTTTCATTGTTTCTCTTCCGTTCTATTTCTAGATTTTAGATTTGTGTTTTTTGTGTTACATTTATTTCGTTATTCGTTTTTATTCACAGATTTTCGTTTTTATTCCCAGATTTTCATTAGAAACGTTTGTTTTGGTCGTCCATTTGTTATTTTAAATTTGTCACTCCTTTTGTTCGGTTGCTTGATAAAGGCCTTGTTGGTCGAAACGTTGCTGTATTTTGTCATTGTTTTGTAAATTATAAAACTACAGTACTTAGTGATTACGTATTTTGCTAATTTTAAACGGCAAACATGTCACCATGAACACAAAAATAGCAATATTCAACACAATCTTTCTCCTAACATTATCCTATCAGTTGCCAAACCTGGACGTTGACATCAAATGATAGAAAAAAACTAGTCAGGCCAGAGATGAAATGTCTACGCAGAATACTGGAAGTACCAAGAAAAGACCGGTTGAGAAAGTAAAAAGTGGGTACATCACCAGTACTGAACTTCATCAAGAAACAGTAAATTAAATGGTCAGGCCACATAAGCAGATTACCAACAGACAGTGCTCCTCAAAGTTCACTGTTACTCCATTACAATGGATACAAAGCCAGAGACTGGTCAGGCAAAAGGTGGACCTCAGAGATAACAGAAACTACGATCGACAGTATTTAGGAAGCGCAAACAAGGACCCGTTCTATACATCTCTTCTTATCATGACGCTGTGTGGCAAAACCGGATTGGAGGAAAGAAAGAAAGAAGACATGTAGCTGAAAAATATTTGCCTCAAGTGAAAAATAATACATTAGAACAATAGTAGATATTCATAGATTAGAATAATAGTAGCTATTTATAGAGATTAGAATAATAGTAGATATTCATATATTAGAACAATAGTAGATATTCATAGATTAGAATAATAGTATATATTTATAGAGATTAGAATAATAGTAGATATTCATAGATTAGAATAATAGTAGCTATTTATAGATTAGAATAATAGTAGATATTCATAGATTAGAATAATAGTAGATATTCATAGATTAGAATAATAGTAGATATTTATAGAGATTAGAATAATATTAGATATTCATAGATTAGAATAATAGTAGATATTCATAGATTAGAATAATAGTAGATATTCATAGATTAGAATAATAGTAGATATTCATAGATTAGAATAATAGTAGATATTTATAGAGATTAGAATAATAGTAGATATTCATAGATTAGAATAATAGTAGCTATTTATAGATTAGAATAATAGTAGATATTCATAGATTAGAATAATAGTAGATATTCATAGATTAGAATAATAGTAGATATTTATAGAGATTAGAATAATAGTAGATATTCATAGATTAGAATAATAGTAGATATTTATAGAGATTAGAATAATAGTAGATATTCATAGATTAGAATAATAGTAGCTATTTATAGATTAGAATAATAGTAGATATTCATAGATTAGAATAATAGTAGATATTCATAGATTAGAATAATAGTAGATATTCATAGATTAGAATAATATTAGATATTCTTAGATTAGAATAATAGATATTCATAGATTAGAATAATAGTAGATATTCATAGATTAGAATAATATTAGATATTCATAGATTAGAATAATATATATTCATAGATTAGAATAATAGTAGATATTCATAGATTAGAATAATATTAGATATTCATAGATTAGAATAGTAGATATTCATAGATTAGAATAATAGTAGATATTCATATGAAAACATGACATATGCAAGTATTAAAATTAAAAATACCTAGAGCATGCATTTTTCCAGTGGCTACTTATGGTTGTGAATCATGGACCAATACACAAACAAGGACGAAAACCCAGTCCTTCGAAATGAAATGCTACAGATAGATCCTACGAATAGCATTGAAAGAAAAAAGGAAAAATACTGATGTCCTGAAAGAACTGAATGTTAAAGACAATTGGCTGATAAACAATATACTATACAGAAAAGTTAGATACTTTGGACACATCAAACGCCACGATGGCCTGGAAAGAACAAAATTAGACGACAGGGTCTCAAGACGCAGATACAGAAGCAAACCAAGAAAAAGATGGCTACAAGATATTAAAGAAATCATGAATATGACCATCGACGAAGTAGGTGAACTGGCTAGAGACAGAATGAATTTCAGAAGCGTTGCAAAGGGAGCAGCGTCCTATAAAGGATACGCACCTTGATGATGAGATATTCATAGATTGGAATAATAGTAGATTTTCATAGAAAAGAATAATAGTAGATATTCATAGATTGGAGTAATAGTAGATATTCATAGATTAGAATAATATTATAAATTCATAGATTAGAATATTAGTAGATATTTGTAGAATAGAATAACACTAGATATGTGTAGATTAGAGCAGAAGTAGATATTCTTATGTAATGTCTGTAAATAATGGAATATATGCCTTCTACATGAAAATTGCCTGTCGTAATTAATTAACTTAACATGTTAAACTAGTCTGCATGCATACATACTGGTACTGATCTGTTTCGGCAGACATAAACTGGTATATACGCTGATTGTTCCGTTGTCAATCTGGTGATGCTGACAAGAATACAAGTTCTGTGACTTCCTCTATTGTTTAACATTTGTGTTCACTTAGAAGTCACATATACATGTGTAGTATTAATTAGTTTATTGGACATTTCTGTTCACCTAGAAGTCTCATATACATGTGAACTAATTGTTTTAAAGTTTTGAGTGTTAACGTCCAAACTATTACAATTATATTGTTCAACTAATTATCTATAACATTCTGTGAGAACAGAACAACTGAAAGGATTTTGTGAGTTCGTGGATATAGAGTATTATACGTTATTGTCACATACAAAAATCAAGATGGTTATCATTGTTAGCTGCAGGAGAGAGAGAGAGAGAGAGACAACTAAAACTTTATGAGACATTAAAATCATTCTTACTCTTAGACAAAAAAGCACCTACATATTTGTTAACTTTATTTTTTGTTGTTGTTCCGATCCAGAAGCACTTGAGCTTTCAGCTATTCGGCTCGGTGCCATGGATATCGTAACCCTTCGGTTCGGTGCTACGAACACCGTGAATCTGGGGAACCTGTGGCTTTTCTGCCAGCCCGCGGAATTGAACCCGCACACAAAGAGAGCTAGTCACCCGCAGTCCAACGCGCTACGAAAACGCTGGGCAGGCGGGCTTTAACTGTATTTAAAAACCCGCTAACCCGCTAACGAAACATACTATGGTTGTCCAGCGAACTCAGTTGAAGATAAATCGCAACAAAATTTTATAACAGTTGATGGTGTGAATTGGTCTACAGTGAAGGATACTCAACAGTGAATATAACAGTGAAGGATACTCAACAGTGAGGACCTAACAGTGAAGGATACTCTAACAGTGAAGGATACTAACAGTAGATGAATTAAGTGAAGGATACTCTAACAGTGAAGGATACTCTAACAGTGAAGGATACTCTAACAGTGAAGGATACTCTAACAGTGAATGATACTCTAAGAGTGAAGGATACTCTAACAGTGAAGGATACTCTAACAGTGAAATATACTCTAACAGTGAAGGATAATCTAACAGTGAAATATACCTAACATGAGGATACTCAACAGTGAAGGATACTCCAAAGTGAAGGATACTCTAACAGTGAAGGATACTAGCGATGATACTCTAAGTGGTATACTTAGGTGATATATCGACTTAAAGATGTATTCCCTAAATGGAACATCTATCGTGCAACAAATACAAGATGTATCAGCTGCTGATATTCGGAAATACGAGTATTAGGCTGAGTTGGATGAAATTTAAGAAACAGGTGCAGCTTATATATAGAAGTGGAAAGCAAACTTGAAGGAATTATCTACCTTTACACGGATGCTGCTAGAATCTGTACCAGCCTGGGCCAGTTACTGATTTATTCAGCAGTTACTGAATCTGTACGAATTTCGTATTTAGCATTCCGGGACGCAATACAAATGTAGAAAAATATATTTTCTTTCATGAATTTGCAGTTGACAGATGAACGAAATCGTTTGCATATTGAAGCAATAATTTAATGAGCATTGTGAATTTTATGTCCGAGTTTTATGAAAATGTCAGAGGCGATAACTTCTCTCCATAGCTTTAAGTCCGACAAATATCAGACGTTGCCGATGCAGGATTAAGAAAGGGAGGTTACGGTAAACATTCAAAAAGTATTACAAGACACCAAATAATTACATTTCAGTATGTGTAATTGAGTATATTTATTTTTATTAATATCATTTTATTAGTATTAATGCAATTAAAAGCAGTGTCAATATTTGTGACCTATTTAATTCATCTTCTTGTAGTTTAGACTCTTAAGCAGAATAAGGATAAAAAATCTTAGCACTCTTATAGTGTGAATTATTTTATACAAAACTAGCCGTTTTACCCGTTCTTTGCACGGGGAATTTAGTTTAAAACTAGCCGTTTTACCAGTTCTTTGCACGGGGAATTTAGTTTAAAACTAGTTGTAAAGTCCCAAACAGTGCAAGATTGAGCATATTAAAGAAACATGCCCCATTGCTTCAAAATCGGCTATTTTTCATTAAAAATATAACGTTTTCTCTCCATATTTAATTGGAACACTTTGTCGGTTGCCCACATAAGATTAAAATTCGCTTATTCTGATTGCCATTAAAACCTGATACAATAGAAGTCCCGTGAAAGTTGACAAATAACAATTTGCAAATTGAATTTATTCAGAGTCAGCAATCGTTGCAAATGTAATTTCTGTAGTTCTTATAATTAAATGTGTTAATAAAAACAAAAGATAATAATTGTTATCCTTTCCATGAATTGAACATGGGTCTCCAGCATAGCAGCCAAGAATATAATACATTCGGCCACAGGACAGACATGTTGAAAACCAATAAATATGTTTGTATTCGAGTGACTGCTGTGAGTATCAAGTGACCGGAAGGTAACAATATGACTGTTGCAAGTATCACGTGACCAGAACGTTAAAACATGGATGGACGTATGCGCCGATTTCTGTACATGACCATTTGCATTAAGTTAAAATGTGGTTATAGAAACGAACGAATAGTCTAGGTTGTACTATTTTACATGTTCCCATCTATGAAAGCTACCCTCTTAACAAGTTTCCAAATTTCAAGTCCGTAAGATGTAAAGATATCTTCAAACAATTGGGACATATATATACAGTTTCATTCATCTAAGTCGAATATAATATATATATATAAATATGTATATATATGATATATATATATATATATATATATATATATATATATATATATATATATATATAAGTATTATGTATTTCTTATTTTCTTGATGTGCAGTCCGGGTATAGACGGCGTCAGTTTGCATCCGGAATTCAACATTTTTTCTGCACACTTTTATCTTGAAAAGTTTAGATCAGTAAAAGAAACAGTTTCGAAATCGGATCAATATTAGATTTAAAATTAATTACAATTGAATTCTTGATGTCTGAACCTACATATTTCAACCACGCGGATGAAGTAAAGGGGTATAATACATAAATTGCTAGATACAACATAGGCATGGATTGCGCCCCTTAATTTGTTGTTTCAAACCACCCGAGTGTTTACCAGGACCCAAATTTGGGGTGTAACGAATAGAACCACTGCTAACTGCCACGCATGTCATAAGAGGTGACTAAAGAGGTTTGGCTGAAATCGGATGCACATGTCCTAAACGTGTAGAATATGCGTTTAGGGGCCTGCCAGAACCAATGTGCAACGTATACACGTTCTTGGCAAAGATCAAACATATCACAAAGAGTGATTAAAATTGGTCTTAAAGAACGAACGCAAAGAAGAAGAAGAAGAGTTGTTTCAAACTCTCTATAAAAATTGTGTTTTTTCGTTTGCTTTGTTTTGAGAAATCTGTATAATTTAGAATATTGACTCGAAATCGGGTCAATATTCGTTTAAAAATAAATAAAATCCAAACTGATATGTCTTATCCGACCCTGTTTTTTCAAGAGGTCAAAACACTTATAGAGAAAAAATCGGCAGTAGACTGGAAGACAAACATTGATTATGAACAGACCAGGTCGTTATATTTCAACTACGCACCGGACACTGCAGACTCAACACTTTTATAGACTGGGAATAAGTCAAACAGCTTTCTGCTAGTGTCAGCAGGCGGAACAGACACCAGAGCATATCCTGCAAGACTGTCCTATCCTGGGGTGAGCTGAGAAGCAACATGTGACCACACCCAGTCACCTAAAAACTAAGCTTTGGGGAAACCTGACAGACCTGAAGCTGACTGCCCATTTTATGGCCCACAGTAAATTAAGCGTATGACCATAATTCGCTGAAGAAGAAGACATCTCTTTGAGCGGCGTCACCAATTCCTCATCAAGGATTATTAACAACTTTCATCCGTGCGAAGCCGGGTTCATCAACTACTATATACATATATAAATATATATATATATATATATATATATATATATATATATATATATATATAGAGAGAGAGAGAGAGAGAGATAGATAATGACTATCCCGGAAAACCGGAACGGGTGGCAAGAAATGTTCTGAAAAAAACTGGCGCGTCGCAAAAACTATCCCTGTTTTTCATTTGCAACATCTGGAATCCCTAACCTCAACGTCACAGAGGTTCCCAGATTTTACTTTGACCAACAAAATAGTTGATATAATTTGTGACTGAATTTGCTTTTTAATATGACACACACCCAAAAGTTGCACGAATAGTGGAACAAACTCAAGAATATGTTCAACATGTACAAGATAGCGAATTCATTCTTTGTAAACGAATACGTAATTGAATCAATGGTTGCATATTGAACCACCCAAACAATTATCACCAAAATATAGAGGATCCCCATTGAAACGGCAATTTTAGTATTACGGAGATCCGATTTGGTTAGAATAACAATTTTGGTGTCACTTGACAATCTCTTACGTTTATGACTATACTTTTTAAGTTCAAACACCATCAAGATGGTACATAACATTGCGATGATTGTGGGTAAGCCTCTTAATGCTACTTGTAAGACTGAGCAGTACTGAACGTTAAAATTCGTTAGACATGCTAGGTACTATGCACTAGTATACATTTCCCTAGGACAAAAGAAATGTTCTACTAGTGTTGGAGTGATCGGAAGAGATATTAAAACAGAAAAAATCCAATAAAAGCAGCAAATTTTACAAGAAATTCTGACTGTGATAAGTTGTTTGACCTTTAGTGGGAACCTGATAGCGAAAAACTGTTCCACTGAATTCTTAAAGATGAAGAACTCCACACACAGTTGAAGTATAAAGTTTAAAGGAAATAACATATTATATCTGGACGTCACATATAGATGGAATTGTTCGTGATGCGCAAACGTATACACAATAATACTACAGATAGTGCATAGACATATCAACAATTGGGAAACGGCTAGATTAAGAAGATAGATGTTGGTGATACTGATCGGTCTCTCGGTACAGAAAATGACAATACTGGCACTGTTTAAGAAGATTCCAGATATGCTCAGAACTGGTGTGATAAAACAAGCCATGAGATACTCCAATAATATCATTTCTTCACTAAAACCTAGAACTGTGTTATTGCTGATATAGGTAGAGATGTGACTTGTGTTAGGAATATTCATTCCGTGGAGGAGATATTAAAGATTAATCAAGTATCACATTTATAAAATGAAATAATTAACTTTTTTGTTAACACTCCTTTGTGAAGAAAAGTCAAATAACAATAGTTTACTGTTTAGTGCTACCAGATTGTATTTTAAAATATAATTTCTTCCTGTGTAAACAAAATGGCGTACGCAAATTTGCCAGTGCGTCAAGCACCGCATTGTATGCATTAATTTCTATGTAGATCGATGCTGTAAGCGAATCAACTGAAGCTTAATGTGTGTCCAAGTTCGATAAGAAATGACTCTGGTACAGCCAGTCTCAATTGTCAGTGCGTCAAGCAACGCATTGTATGCATTAATTTCTATATAGATCGATGCTGTAAGCGAATCAACTGAAGCTTAATGTGTGTCCAAGTTCCGATAAGATGAATGACTGCGGTACAGCCAGTCTCTATTGTCAGTGCGTCAAGCAACGCATTGTATGCATTAATTTCTATATAGATCGATGCTGTAAGCGAATCAACTGAAGCTTAATGTGTGTCCAAGTTCCGATAAGATGAATGACTGCGGTACAGCCAGTCTCTAACGTGGGCATGGAGTTCGTGCATGTAATCGTGGATTATGAATAGCACTTCACAGCCATTTACTTGAGCACTACACAGAATCAAACACAAGACCTATAACAAGGTAGGCGGTATAAAATAGGAAACAGATTGGATGCCAAAATGAATATGTTGAACTGCGAAGCGACTGGGTCGAAAGAACGAACTTGAAATGTGCCACCGTCAAGCAAAGACGACTGGTCCTTGACTAAATCCTATATGGTGCTGTCATCATTGCCCTGCAAGAGAATAATCTACGAGAAGAGACAGTCCGCATTGCCCGTTTTCATAGCTGTATAACGGCTGCATCTGACATGCAATTTATAAATAACATGTCTGCATTTGAATAGACATGTCTAGGTGGAACTATACATGTCGGGACTTTATTAGAGTGAGACATGTTCTTCTTAAGTAAGTGTGTAGCGTGGTAACTGGATACACTGCGGGAGCAAGGTTTATTGACAAGGACGAGAAGAATGCATCCTTTGTAGTGACTTAATGCCAGGTAGGACGTGGAAAGACCTAAAACAAAGGATTAGAAGAAGACGGAGAATGACATCCGTTGGTCTGAAACCAACGATGTTGGAAGCTACACTGAATCAGTGATGGTAGAAGTGCTACTGACTGAATCAATGATGTTAGAAGTGCTACTGACTGAATCAATGATGTTAGAAGTGATACTGACTGTATCAATGATGTTAGAAGTGCTACTGACTGAATCAATGATGTGTAGAAGTGTACTCTTACTGTATCAATGATGTTAGAATTGTTAATGACTGATCAATGATGTTAGAAGTACTAATTACTGTATCAATGATGTTAGAATTGTTAATGACTGAATCAATGATGTTAGAAGTACTAATTACTGTATCAATGATGTTAGAATTGTTAATGACTGTATCAATGATGTTAGAATATTGTATAATGAAATTTTGACTGTATCAATGATGTTAGAATTGTTAATGACTGTATCAATGATGTTAGAATTGTTAATGACTGTATCAATGATGTTAGAATTGTTAATGACTGTATCAATGATGTTAGAATTGTTAATGACTGTATCAATGATGTTAGAATTGTTAATGACTGTATCAATGATGTTAGAAGTACTAATTACTGTATCAATGATGTTAGAAGGGCTAATGACTATATAAAATGTTAGAATTTGTTAATGACTGTATCAATGATGTTAGAAGTGATAACGTCGCTGTTCAATGAATTATACTGGGACATTACGACAGTAATCACTGTCAGTGCATCATCCTGGTCGAGTACTGCAGACAATAGGGGCACAAGGAACGCACGCAAATCGTTCAGTTTTTCTCAGCAGGGCGTGACACTATCAGTACGATTAGGTGCAGTATAATAAGAGCTCCTTGCAATAAACTGAGGAACTTGACACAGCCTCCATGGTGTAAGGAAAAGGTCGATATAATCTCTTCCACGCACACCAGAGAGATGCAACAACACTCGTCTGAGACTGTTGTTATCATCAGTTAAGTGTCAGTTTGGAATATCTTCATTGCACTCTGGACATGTCTATATGTGCTACGATCTTGTTGGCAGTATGTCCAGCAGAGTCCAGAGACTAACACTACCAGTTGGATGTTTATTGATGTTTATTGATGTTTATTGATGTTTATTGATTTTTATTGATGTTTATTGGTGAGCAATACGATTGTTGTGCTATTCGTTTATGATCGCTCCAGTTTTCAATCTAACCCCTTGTAATCTAGCAGCTGATCTTGATTTGTTTAGATGAAAGTCTTCTTTGAGTCCACACTCTATGAGGGCGTTCAGAATGTCAGGTCTGTTTATTACCTGATCACCCGATATGTAGGCAGAAACAACCAGCCTTATCTGTTATCTCATTGTTGCCATCGACACCCATGTTCCATGGAATGCTGATGAATGTAATTATATTAATTGTTGTAGTGATTCTGTTCTTTGACTGCACATCAAACCAGTATACATCTTCCGAATCATAATGAATAACCCAAAATGCCACATTGTTAATAATGGAAGTGTACAAGATAAGCGAAAAACGTAATCTATATCTCAATGTGGCAGCAACAAAATAATGGCAACGGTCAATATATCCAATAATGTTTTTGCAAACGTGCCACCTGACTTATCTCCAATTAGATGAACCCTTATGTTTAAAGTTAACGTTAGTTTTTGAACAGTGCCTCCAATTGGCGAACACTTGATGGAAGCTTGGACCTCATCAGCTCTCGTGTCTCTCGGACTCACAGGCAGAGTTTGTCAAAAATCATCAGAAAGCTCGACAGTGACACCTCCCATCATCTTATTACTGTACCTTAGATCCTGGACAGTCTTAGCTACAGCTTCAGTAGCACTTCTGTGAGACATTGTTCATTCATCCCAGATAATACAAGAACAATTACATAATACTTTGGATACGGCTGTATATTTCTTGATGTTGCAAGTAGGACTTTCTGTGTATACCAGATTGAATGTGAGTTGAAATGTTTCGCGAGAAGTTCGTCCGCCTTGCAAGAGTGTCGCTGTTTTCCAGAAGTTACTACCATTGCTATTTGTTTTGTTAATCTCAATTTCGCCAAGATCAAATTTAAAAAGAATGATTTTCCTGTGTCACCTGAAGCTTCTAAATAAAAAAAAATCAGTTCTTGATTATTATTCACATGTTCAATGGTGTTTACATAGGTAATATTTCGGTCACTAACCAGGTTTGGTGTATTCTCATTATCAAGATTGTTAGTTTTTTGGCATTGTAGGAAGTTCCCTTAATTATTCATTGTCAAACAAAACCTCAAAACCTGTTTATCACGGGAGAGCCATGAAAATCCGAATCTTCAAGTTTCATGTGTTATACAAGAGAGAAAAGAGCAATGATCAACACAATCTTTCTTCCCACATTATGCTGCCAGTACCAAACATAGACGCTAACATCAAATGATAGAAGAAAACTAGCCACGACAGAGATGGAGTGTGTACGTGGAATGCTGGGGGTAACAAGAAGAGACCGTTTGAGAAATGAAGGCATCAGTGAAAAAGTGGGTACAACATCAATACTAAACTTTATAAAGAAACATCAAATTAAGTGATTCGGCCACGTAAGCAGTTTACCACAAGACAGTGCACCTGAAAGAGCGATGTTGCCACGATACAATGGATACTTCTTCTTGTTCTTCTGCGTTCTCACTAGATTGGGTTTTCGGATTCTCTAATAAAGGCAGCCGTCTGCCTCAGATTATCAGCCACGTCATACAGTTTGTCTTGGACTTGGTGTAAGTATTCCACCTCCTTCTTCTCAGGTCTTCAAACGGGACAAAGACCATCCAAAATACAACAAGAACGATGGATATTACCAACTGTCCAGAAGGGACCAGACAGCCATACTTCGACTCCGGACGGGTTACAACAGAATGAGACACCACCTATACACTACATTCAAAATAGGCACCAACGACCTGTACCCCTGTGGCCTGGCGAGTATGACAACAGAACATATCATACAATGGATACAAAGCAAAAGTCCGGCCACGCACAAGATGGACAAGAGATAACAGATACCACGAAAAACACTATTTATGAAGAGCACACAAAAGCCCGTTCTAGAAATCTCTTCTTATCCTGAAGCTGTGAGGTAAAACAGGATTGGAAAAAAGATACAAGAGGGAATACAACTTGTCTACAATCAGTAAGATTCCTTTATTGTTCAAATGATCAGCATACTGAACATGGATATCAGGGACATTTTGTTTCAGGTAATCCAGTATTTCTTCTCTCAAACAGTCTCTCTTATTACGCCACAAAAACTGGGGTCTGTCACATGACAGTAAGCTAACATCATCATCATTATCATCATCAAATAGCTTGTCATGAGCAGAACTTTGCAATTTTAACAGTCCTTAGAAATGTCACTCTATCATAGGCCAGATGTTTTGCCTCTGCAGCGGTCATGCGCAAACCATCATTTACATCCTGACTCCATCGTCTCCGTGGTCTTCCGCTTCTCCTCTCTTTGCTAGGATTCCTCCTTTCATGATGGCATCGTCTCCGTGGTCTTCCGCTTCTCCTCTCTTTGCTAGGATGGCTCCTTTCATGATGGCATCGTCTCCGTGGTCTTCCGCTTCTCCTCTCTTTGCTAGGATGCCTCCTTTCATGATGGCATCGTCTCCGTGGTCTTCCGCTTCTCCTCTCTTTGCTAGGATGCCTCCTTTCATGATGGCATCGTCTCCGTGGTCTTCCGCTTCTCCTCTCTTTGCTAGGATGCCTCCTTTCATGATGGCATCGTCTCCGTGGTCTTCCGCTTCTCCTCTCTTTGCTAGGATGGCTCCTTTCATGATGGCATCGTCTCCGTGGTCTTCCGCTTCTCCTCTCTTTGCTAGGATGCCTCCTTTCATGATGGCATCGTCTCCGTGGTCTTCCGCTTCTCCTCTTTGCTAGGATGCCTCCTTTCATGATGGCATCGTCTCCGTGGTCTTCCGCTTCTCCTCTTTGCTAGGATGGCTCCTTTCATGATGGCATCGTCTCCGTGGTCTTCCGCTTCTCCTCTCTTTGCTAGGATGCCTCCTTTCATGATGGCATCGTCTCCGTAGTCTTCCTCTCTCTCTTGCTAGGATGCCTCCTTTCATGATGGCATCGTCTCCGTGGTCTTCCGCTTCTCCTCTTTGCTAGGATGCCTCCTTTCATGATGGCATCGTCTCCGTGGTCTTCCGCTTCTCCTCTTTGCTAGGATGCCTCCTTTCATGATGGCCTTATCTAACCCTTGGTGTCTCTTTATATGTACAAAATACTTTAAATTTCTATTATATTCAAAAAACATGTTTTTCTGCTGCATTGTTAAATGTTGATATGATGACAATGAGAATATGCATACTTTTAGTATTCTGATCGCTGTTTTCCTATCAGTTTCAATCCATACTATTTTTAGATGTTTAATTGTTGTACAGCCATGTTCGTTCTTTTAATTTCCTTTATTCCATTTTTATCTGTTATTAGCAGTGAACCGAGATATTCAAAACTGTTCACATTTTCTGTTTTCTCTCTGTAGATAAAAAAAAAATCTTTTCGCATGTTTGTTTTATCACTCGTCATTATTTTTGTTGTTATTTTTTTGGCTTTTCTTTCGCACTTCCAGTATTAATTTATCATTCTCTTTTTGCAATGTTAATTAATAGTAACACTGTATCGTCAACACGTCTTAGTTAAGGTATTTCTCTTCCGCCGATGATAAAAGGATCTTATTATTCTTTTCTGCTATCTTCTGTAACATTCCTCATGATTTTTTCTGCGTGCATGTTAAGCATACAAGACGACAGAATGCAGCCTTGTCTGACTATCTGCCCTAAGTCAAACCAATCTGATGTATCAACGCACGTTCTTACAGCCGCTATTTGATCACTATAAAGTTCTCTTATGATCGACATTGAATGTAATGGCCCACCTGCACAGCGTGTTCGTAGCGCGTTGGACTACGGATGATAAGTGTGAGTGCGGGTTCAAGTCCGCGGACTGGCTAAAAAGCCACAGGCTCCCCAGATTTACGGTGTTCGTGGCACCGAACCGTAGGGCTACGATGTCCATGACACCGAGCCGAAGAGCTTTCAGCTCTAGTGCTTCTGGATCGAAGAAAAAAAATGGAATGTAATTTTAATCCCATCTCCTTCATCATTTTTCACAATTCCTGGTGTTTTACACAATCATATGCATTTGAGTAGTCAATACAGCATGAGTATAGATCTACATTATACTCTCTAGATTTTGCTATGATTGTTCTCATGTTTAATAGATGGTCACATGTACCTCTGTTCCGTCTAAGCCCAGCATGTCTTATGTTGATATTTTCTTACATTTTCCTATACATCGTCATCATCAGGTGCCGTGCCGGCTGGCGTAGGCGATCATGGATCTTCACATCTGTCTATCTTTGGTGTGTGCTATCAATTCAGATGTTGACGCTCTACCGTGCCATGAAGTCAGGTTATCCAAAATTGTCTCTTTCTGTCTTCCTCTGTCTCCTCTACCCTCAATTTGACCAGTTGTTACAATGTGTCCAAGCCTTTTCTCCTCATCACTAGTCCGAAAAATGATGACTGCCTCATTTTTATATTGACAGTAAGTTTTCTCTGTGTCTTGACTTCATTCTACACATCAGCATTTGTCATTATAGCAGTCTATGGGATCTCTTCATTCTTCTGTAAAACCACATCTCTGTGGCCTTCATAGATTTTTCATCTGTTTGCTAATTGTCCATGACTCGCATCCGTATGTCAGTATTGGTTCTATGTAGCACTGCATAACTTGCATTCTGACCTCAACTGACAAGGACTTGTTGCATATGATGCTTCTCATTTTCATGAACGATGCTTTCGCTTGCCCTATTCTGCTTTTAATTTCTGATCGGCATCTGCCATCTGGTGTTACCAGGACTCCGAGGTATTTAAATTGCTGCGCTTGTCTTAGCTCAGTCCCATTTACTGTGATCGTTCATTTTGGCAAAGTTTGCATTTTTTTAATATGATCATAACTTGTCTTCTTAATATTAAAACTGAGTCCTTTGTTGTTACTTTCTGTCACAACCTTATCAACTAATTTCTGGAGCTCATTTCATTTCTTGCTATTAAGACAGTATCATCAGCGTATCTCATGTTATTTATGATATGTCCACCTACAGCTATTCCAGCAATATCCTTTATAGATCTAAAAATATTTCAAAGTACATTGAGAACAGGTCTAGTGATAATACGCATCCTTGTCTAACACCTTTTATGATCTTCTGAAAAGCTCCTATCTTTTTGTCTATTTTTATAGATGCTGTTTGTTTCAATTATATGTTCTGTAATCAATCTGTTCTATAGTTGGTACATAATTTGGTGTCACCCGCTTTAGGTATTGTGATAAATATTGTTCTTTTCCATTCCGTTGGCCATATGCCTGTTTCCCATACCTTTCTGCATTTTGTATGATATATGTTTATGCTTTGTTCTCCTCCTGCTCTGATAAACTCTGCTGAAATATATCACATCCATTGATTTTCCTGTCTTCAAGCTTTTTATTGCCCATTCAACTTCCTCTTTCTCTGTGATTAGTTCAGGGTTTGTTCTATTGCTTTTTCGCCTCTGTTCACATACATTCCGCTGCAATATTCTCTCCATCTGTTGAGAATTTCTTCTAGTTCTATTAGTGCTCTTCTCGCCTTATCTTTCATTCAAATTTAGTTTTGTTTTAAACGTTTTGGTCATTGCTTTAATTTATTTGGACATTTCTTGCTTTCTCCTTTCTTCTGATGTTCTTCTAATCATGTCCATCAATCTTGTAGGTATTGAGCTTTATCTCTTCTTATGTTCTTTTTTATTTCTTTTATTATATTTTTGTAGGCTATCCTATTTTCTTCTGTTTCTATTAGATGTGCCTTTTTCTCCCTTCTCTGTTGTATTAACTCTAGTGTATCATTTTCAATCCACTCATATTTTTATATCTTTTTTCGTGCAACCATATCTTAGGCTGATGACAATATTATATCTTTAGCATGTGTGGCCAACTCATCTGGTGTCATCTCGTCGTGGACAGTCAACGTTATTTCAATCTGCTCTTCACGTCCACTCTATATTCCTATGGAATATTTTTAGCGTCAAAGCGTACTGGTTTTAGTTTTTTCTCTAATTTTCTGAGTATACATTTTAGCATCACCATTAACAGTCCGTAATCACTTCCAGAGTCTACACTATAGTCTGTCCATTAATTCGTGAGCACGTTTGAAATTGATTTTCTCAAAAACTACCTGTTGGATCTCAGTGATTTGTTGCATGCAGCCTTAGAATATCCATGACGCTAAAATAAAGCTAACAGTAGTCCATAGATGCTACGGATTTTGCACATCGGCGAATTCCTTTGATCTTTTATGACAATTGCAAATCTGGGGGCTCAAATTTTAGATTTTACAGTATCCCTTGAAATTGTCCATGTCAATTCTATTCATAGGTGTATCTCCATATTAACTTGATAGGTCAAGTAATTAATTGTGTTGCCCTTTATGTGCAATCGTGAACTTGGATACAATATGCAACAGTTAGTCCTCCTCTTCGGTCACCATTAGACCCCAGGGTGTCTTAACTTCACCACAAATTGTATGATGGTAGACGCATTTGGATATGAAATGTATACGTTGCTATTTCTCAGTCTGTAATCAAAATATGATTTGTATCATCCCGAATCTGACGATTCCATGAGGTTGATAATTGTTACTGGCTGGACAAATTGTAATCCATCTCGGTGCCAGTACTCGTCTTCCTCTCGGAGCACATGTTCAACACACTTCTTCCAGAACTGAATGTCTATCATTGAGAAGGACTCATGTGTCAGAACTTTAACATCACACATTTTAAACGTCCTGTTCTGTTCGGCAACTTGCCCTTTTACTTTAACCCAGACAAGCTCTATCGGATTGAGGTGAGCATGATATGGAGGTAGTCGCAAGACGTGTGGCCGTATTCCGCAATGATTTTGTCAATATGAAACACCTTTGACTTATTTGTCATCCTCACCAGGTGCAACAACTCGGGTTTCAAATATATATCATCGAAGCTGACATTTTCCTTACAACCAAGTCCTAATTTGATCTTTTGTATTTGATGCAGTTGGTACTTTGTCTTCCGCTGATACTGCGTTGTGATAGGATGCATTATCCATTACCAAGCATGATGGTCTGTTTAGAATTGAAAGTAGATCTTTCTCCATCCAGTGCCTGAAAATATGTCCATTCATTTCTGTGTGGTAGTCCTACCGTCGGTACTTTTGATTGGAAAATAAGTCCAGCGTCATGGACAAGACCTTCTTCACTACTTCCTGCATGTGTTAGTATAATACGCTGGCCTTTGCTGCTTGGTATTTTCTTTTCTGTTCACCGTCTACTGATTGCCATTCTTTAGCATTGGTGTGGTGAGCATTGACCAGGATTCGTCCAAATATACAATATCATAGCCTTGCCTCGCCGCTCACGGATCTGCCTCAGGTATTTACTTCGGGCAGCAATTAAATGTGGCTTTTCACAAATAATATTCCTGCCGCCTATAGTTTTTCTGAAGGTGAAGCCGGCGGCTCTCACAATTTTCCATAGAGTACTTTTAGAAATGTCTATGCTGCAATCTGATTGCAGTTTTAATTTCAGTTTCCTGAGAGTAACAAGTTGATTTGTCACAAACATTTTCAAGAGCTCCCGTCTTATGACATCTATGTCAAAGTCGTCAATTGTTCTTTTCTTCCTTGCTTGACATTAGTGCACTTTGTGTCCTGTTTAATCCATCGGGAAAAGGATTCTCTATTCAGACCAAGCGCCAGTTGCGTTCGTTCTCAGGGTTATGAATATCGCAATATAGATGACCTCTCTTAGATTCCTTACGGAAGTGTTGGTATAGTAAAACTGTAACCTTCTGCATTGTTATAAGTGTGCACTTCAGATTCATTATGAATGTGATATCAATGTCAGTTTGATAAGCCAACAAATATGATACAATAGCTTCATACAAATAGCGAGATACACCTATAAAAACACAACGGTATCCCAATTATAACGTCATATGCTTTCCGCTTTCAAAGTCGACTGGGTTAGGTGCACAGGAATTCCCGTGAAATTGTTGTTTACTAACGATATTTCTATGTTACCATAGTCTGTCCATTAATTCGTGAGCACGTTTGAAATTGATTTTCTCGAAAACTACCTGTTGGATCTCAGTGATTTTTGCAAGCAGCCTTAGAATATCCATGACGCTAGAGAAATATTTTTTTCCAAGAAAATTTGATGTAGTTTGAAATATTTCTTCTTCAGGTTATATTAAAATCAACCTCACCGGATTGTACACAATAGTAACAGATCTACGGTACACAGACGCGTTGTTCTAAAAATACATTATGGTAACATTGAAATATCGTGAGTACACAACAATTTCACGAATTCCGTGCACCTAACCCAGTAGACTTTGAAAGCGGAAAGCATATGACGTTATAATTGGGATACCGTTGTATAGTTATAGGTGTATCTCGCTATTTGTATGAAGCTATTGTATCATATTTGTTGGCTTATCAAAACTGACATTGATATCACATTCATAATGAATCTGAAGTGCACACTTATAACAATGCAGAAGGTTACAGTTTTACTATACCAACACTTCCGTAGGGAATCTAAGAGGTCATCTATATTGCGATATTCATAACCCTGAGAAACGAACGCAACTGGCGCTTGGTCTGAATAGAGAATCCTTTCCCGATGGATTAAACAGGACACAAAGTGCACTAATGTCAAGCAAGGAAGGAAAGAACAATTGACGACTTTGACATAGATGTCATAAGACGGAGCTCTTGAAAATGTTTGCGACAAATCAACTTGTTACTTCGGGAAATGAAATTAAAACTGCAATCAGATTGCAGCATAGACATTTTTAAAAGTACTCTATGGAAAATTGTAAGAGCCGCCGGCTTCACCTTCAGAAAACTATAGGCGGCAGGAATATTATTTTGAAAAGCCACATTTAATTGCTGCCCGAAGTAAATACCTGAGGCAGATCCGTGAGCGGCGGAGGCAAGGCTATGATATTGTATATTTGGACGAATCCCGGGTCAATGCTCACCACACCAATGCTAAAGAATGGCAATCAGTAGACGGTGAACAGAAAAAAAAAATACCAAGCAGCAAAGGCCAGCGTATTATACTAACACATGCAGGAAGCAGTGAAGAAGGTCTTGTCCATGACGCTGGACTTATTTTCCAATCAAAAGTACCGACGGTAGGGACTACCACCCAGAAATGAATGGACATATTTTCAGGCACTGGATGGAGAAAGATCTACTTCCAATTCTAAACAGACCATCATGCTTGGTAATGGATAATGCATCCTATCACAACGCAGTATCAGCGGAAGACAAAGTACCAACTGCATCAAATACAAAAGATCAAATTAGGACTTGGCTTGCTAAGGAAAATGTCAGCTTCGATGATACATATTTGAAACCCAAGTTGTTGCACCTGGTGAGGATGACAATAAGACAAAGGTGTTTCATATTGACAAAATCATTGCGGAATACGGCCACACGTCTTTGCGACTACCTCCATATCATGCTCACCTCAATCCGATAGAGCTTGTCTGGGTTAAAGTAATAGGGCAAGTTGCCGAACAGAACAGGACGTTTAAAATGTGTGATGTTGAAGTTCTGACACGTAGTCCTCTCAATGATAGACATGCAGTTCTGGAAGAAGTGTGTTGAACATGTGCTCCGAGAGGAAGACGAGTACTGGCACCGAGATGTATTACAATTTGTCCAGCCAGTAACAATTATCAACCTCATGGAATCGTCAGATTTGGGATGATACAAATCATATTTTGATTACAGACTGAGAAATAGCAACGTATACATTTCCATATCCAAATGCGTCTACCATCATACATATTGTTGTGAAGTTAAGACACCCTGGGGTCTAATGGTGACCGAAGAGGAGGACTAACTGTTGCATATTGTATCCAAGTTACTTGACCTATCAAGTTAATATGGAGATACACCTATGAATAGAATTGACATGAACAAATTCTAGGGATTACTGTAAAATCTAAAATTTGAGCCCCGTATTTGCAATTGTCATAAAAGATCAAAGGAATTCGCCGATGCGCACAATCCGTAGCATCTATGAACTACTGTTCATAGCGTCATTATAGCGTGACGCTTCATTCATGACGCTTTATTTTAGCGTCATGAATATTCTAAGGCTGCATGCAAAATATCACTGAGATCCAACAGGTAGTTTTCGAGAAAATCAATTTCAAACGTGCTCACGAATTAATGGACAGACTATAGAAACAAAATTGTGTGTTGGCTCAATTTGTAACCAATGAATCAATTTCGAATTCCTTTAGAATGAATGAATTTGCAATCTTGTACATGTTTAACTTATGCGTAAGTTTGTTCTACTATTCGTGCAATTTTTGGGTCTATGTTATATTAAACAGCAAATTTCGTCTCAAATTATATCAACTATTTCGTTGGACAAGTAAAATCTTGGAATCTATGCAACGATGAGGTACGGCGCTCCATAAAAATATTTGACTCACGTCTCGTTTTTAGTGATTGGCTAGTTTTTCTTTATATCCCTGGTCTCGTAGACGAGATAAAACGTAGGTCATTTTTTAGCTGAGCTCGTACACAGCCACATATATTAAAAATAGCGTACAGTAGGCTGGAAAGACGCTGCATGTAAAAAAATACTCACACAGTGAACATACAATTTCTATCAATTTTACGTCTTAAAAATTACACCATAAATTATCACCGATGCAACAAAGTTCGATTACTGACGTTGAGAATGCATATGAAAGAGATAGCCTCAATGTGGTTATTGACAGAAGTGCAATGATGATAATACTATCAAACATTACAATCACTTCTCTCTGTGTATATTATCTACACAGTTTAAGTGTTACCACTGCTTTATAACTGAAGATGTATATAGACTAGTAGTAATATTTAAGTTCTAATAACTTGAATTTAATAACAATATTAGAGTGGTTGTTTCCCTTGCTGACTTATAAAGTCATTCCATTTCTAGCCTGGATGTGGAGATATTATTTTTAATTTACTATAATTAAATATTTAAAGCAAACAGATAATTGACATATTGTGTTTTTGTATGATGGAAGTGCTTTGTTTGTTGTGTTGGGGATTAACAATTTTGTAAGCAGAGACACGCTTCTTTCAATTTAAGAACTAGTTTTCTTAGTTATATAGTTATTTTTAGTTATATAGTTATTCTTTGTTATATAGTTATTCTTAGTTATATAGTTATTCTTAGTTATATAGTTATTCTTTGTTGTATAGTTATTCTTAGTTATATCAGAGCATGCAAGCCAACAAAAATAAAAATAAAACCCAAGAATTAACACTTGTAACAAAATCCAACTTATTTATAAGGTGTGTGGATGTATTATTGCTGTCTGTTTCAAAGCTCCCGATTGGTTCAAGGGCTTACATTCTTCCTTTTTAGACAGAAGATAATACATTTAAAAAAATAATTAATACTACACAAAAATAAGAGACTGCCAGGGGGCATAAATGTTAAATAAACAATTAATACTACACAATATAAGAGACTGCCAGGAGCATAAATGTTAAATAAACTAATTAATACTACACAATAAAGAGACTGCTAGGAGCATAAAAGTTAAATAAATACATAGATATATGAGACTTCCAGGGGAGCATACATGTTAAATAAACTAATTAATACTACACAAATATAAGAGACTGCCAGGGGAACATCAATGTTAAATAAACTAATTAATACTACACAAATATAAGAGACTGCCAGGGGAGCATAAATGTTAAATAAACTAATTAATACTACACAAATATAAGAGACTGCCAGGGGAGCATAAATGTTAAATAAACTAATTAATACTACACAGATATAAGAGACTACCAGGGGGCAAAATGTTAAATAATACATAGATATATGAGACTTCCAGGAGCATACACGTTAAATAAATGCATAAGTACTACATAGATATACGAGACTTCCAGGTGAAAGCAAATGTTAAATAAACTAATTAATACTACACAGATATAAGAGACTTCAGGGGGACACAAATGAAAATAAATGATCAGCACAAATATGTCTGCAAGCATATTGGTTTATGGTTACGTTAATAAATAACGTCAGCAATATTATTTTCATTTCATAGTCGTCATTACATTATGTGGTGACATTATATAAGTATATCTAAAACTATTATACTAATCTATGAATATCTACTAATATTCTAATCTTTCAAATTAAAAGAAGAACACACATGGCTTTACAAAACATTAAACAACTAAAAACAGTATGGAATGGAACTGATAAGAAAAAAAAGATCAGAATACTAAGAGCATGCATATTCCCAGTGGCAACTTATGTGTATGAAGAATTGACATTTTAAAAAACAGTGAAAAACAAATATGTGTTTTTGAATATAAGTGTTACAGAAGAGTACTCTGTATATCTTGGACAGAGAAGAGAACAAATAGATATATCCAGAAAGAACTCAAAATCAAAGAAAACTGGCTGATGCTAAAAATAAGAAAGAGAAAATGTAGATATTTTGGACATATAAAAGACATGAAGGGCTGGAGAAAACCATCATGGAAGGAGGCATATCGGCAAAGAGAAGAGGAAGACCACAGAGAAGATGGATTTAGGATGTAGCTGATGGTTTAAACATAACGGCTGCAGAGGCAGGACATCTGGTCTATGAGAGAAAGAAATTCCGGAGGATTGTTGGGGTGGCAAAGTTCTGCTCAGGACAATCTATTTAATGATGATTCTATTCTATGAACATCTACAATTAATCTAAATTATGCATATATACTATTCTACTAATCTATTAATTAATCTCAAGTATTATTCAAATCTATGAATATTTACTATTTTTTCAAATCTATTATTTCTCACTTGTAGAAAATATTATTTATATATAAGTAGCTGTCGTAATGCTATTTTGTCCACTTCAAAATCTTGATTATTTTTATTTCCTTGTCTTTAAAACTTTATGCGCATCTGGATTATCACTGGAATGTAACTGTTTCTTTCCATTCCAGTCTTTGGCTTTGATGTGTTTCTTTCTTCTTCTTCTTCTTCTTCTTCACCCTTCGCCCCTAGGAAGCATAGGTCCGCAACCAAGGCCTTCCAAGCCCGCCTATCCAAGGCCATCTTTTCCAGATCTCGCCACTCTCTCCCGTCCTCTTGCATTCCATCTCTAACTCCGTCTCCAGGTGTTTCTGGGTCTTCCTTACTTCTATTGCCCTGGGGGTTCCATCGGAGAGTCTGTCTCGCGATGCTGTCAGGGGGTTTCCTCAGTGTGTGTCCTATCCATCGCCACCTTCTGCTCATTATCTCCTGTTCCACCTGCCGTTGTCCTGCCCTATCCCACAGTTCTCGGTTTGTGGTCTTATCATACCATCTCAAATGTAGTATCCTGCGAAGGCATCTATTAGTGAATGTCTGCAGCTTTTGGTGTTCACCTTAGTCGTTCTCCATGTCTCCGCTCCATACAGAAGGACAGACTTGACATTTTTTTTTTTATTTGCCTAATACACCCTGTAACTTGTTGTAAAACTCTTCTTTTATTTGTTCTTTACTGTCATTTGTTGGGGCGTAGCATTGGACTATGTTCAGTTTAATTTTTGCATTGGATGTTTTAAAAGGTTGCCCGGATCATTCTTGGTACCAACGACTCCCATTCAATTAATGACTTTTGTTCTTATTTGATAAACATCAATACTACTCCCTCTATGTGTGGTGCTTCTTCTTCCTTCTCTCTTCCGGAGAACAGTATTGATTCCCCCGTTATAAGTCTAGTATGTCCTGCCTTTGTCCATCTTGTGTCGCCCAGTCCCAGGATGGTCAGTCCATATGTCCTCATTTCCCGTACCACCTGTGCCGTCTTCCCAGTTTCGAACATCGTGCGGACATTCCAGGTGCCAAACCTGGGGATCTTCCGGGTTGAAATAAGGTGAGTCGGCAGCACGATTTTCTTTCGAATTTCACCGGGTCGCTTCATGAGTCCCACTATTTGGGGTCCTCTTTATCCTCGGTGGCGAGCTTTGAATTTTCTTGGCTGTGGTTTCTGTAGCTATCTGGTGTTTTTACGGTTTGGGGTAGCCAGCCCCACGACCAACCTCCTTAGTCGCCTCTTACGACATGCATGGCAGTGACATTGGTTATATTCTTTACATCCCCAATTTGGGCCCCGGTAACCACTCGGGCGTTTCTTTCTTTACATAATTTAAAATCTGTCTTTTATAATAAATAAATAAATAATATTTCTTTTGCTAACGCCAAGAATCGTCCAAATTTATAATTTGTTTAGTTCTCACAGAATGTTACACGTCTATCTTCTGTGTTATTTTCCCCCCACTCCATGTAGTCTCACAATGTGTTTGTATTCCTACTTGGCATTCATTTATATGTTAACATGAACACTAAAAGAACATTGTTCAATACAATTTTGTTTTCAAAACACGTAAAAATAAAGCCTGATGCGTTGCTGTGTATTGATGTTGTTATTGTTTTTTGTGTTATATAAAACTACAGTATTATGGTTTTACGAGTTTCGACATTGCTACATAGTTGTAATGCAGTCTTCCCTAATATAGATAATACAATTTCTTCTCCCAGCATTATACTATCAGAGCCAAACCTGGACCCTCATATCAAGCGACAAAAAAAACCAAACTAGTCAGTACAGAGATGAACATTGTCTACGTAGAATGCTAGAAGTATAACGAAGAATAGTTTTAAAACTGAAGGCATCGAAAGAAGTGGGTACAACACCAGTACTGAACTTTTATTCTATTCTGTTGTCTTTTTCACTAATTTGCCGTAGGGCAAATATTACATTTGTGTACCCTTTTATTTTTCTAAACCCAAACTATTGTGTACTAAGTGTTGGTTTCCCAATTGTTGGTCTTTTTTGCTGCTCTAGAACTCTTGCAAACATTTTCCCTCATGGTTTAAGAAGGCTAAGCCTCTGTATGTACTACAATCTTATTAATATAATAGCTTTTTGCCAATCTGAAGGAACAGTTCTTTCTTTCCATACCTTCTTGAAGATGTAATGTATTCAGGTTACTTCAATTTCTCCACAAGCCTGTATTGACTCTGCTGTTATTCTATCAATTCTTTGCAGTTCTGTTCTGTGGGCCTCTCTTAATTAATATCGTCTCTTACCTCATTTTCTAGTATTTACTATGGCTTTATAAAAATGATTGCTGGTCTCTATATATACTCTACTGAGATTGTCACTATATATGTTCTATATCTCATTATTCAATTTCCACTTTTTAAAAATAATGTTGAGTTGGTGCATATATTTGAATGACCGCAATGTTGAATAGTTTAACTTTGAGTTTTAACAGTATTTTTCTATCACTATATGTCCAGCATCCACTCATATGTTCTGTCAGTTCTTTTGTTATCGGTATTTTCACTCAACTTCGAAGATCTTCACCTTCTAAGTAAATAATTATATGAAACACACCGGAAGGATCATTATACATTTTTTAAAGTGCGATAAAGCGATTAAAATCGGGAAAACCACGTGAAAAACGTGCAAGTCGTGGAACTTGCAACATCTCACAAATATGAAGGGTAATACTTCTCATTATATGGTTGGCTAAGGAGATGGTCACTTTTATATACTTTACATAAAGTAAATTTTAAACCATACGTTTGTTATTGAGTAAAAAATATCAACCTCGGGACATTACGATCATTAGATCATATGTAAAGTTACAACAATTACGGTCAAGCGGTTGCAGAGATATTAAATTTTCCTCGCGGAAAATCATTTTGAAACGCACTATAACATCAAATTATTTAGCTTCCACTTCTGGTACAGTATCCTTACATTTCATGTTCTTACTTTTAGTTGTCTCTTTCTAGTTTTCATACAACTGTTCTCAGACTGTGGTCTTTTAGTCGAAATGAAGAAAATGCATTTTGTGTGTTAGTAACATGCTACATCTCTGCACTGACGGAAGAAACACATAAGAAGAACTTGTCCAATTTTTTATAATGTCTGTCAGAAGAGCTAACTAATTAATCTCTGTAGTCTTGCTACGTCAGTAAGGAATGTCTATTGATGATGTCAATCGGAAGAGTTAACTAATTAATCTTTGTAATCTTGCTACGTTAGTAAGGAATGTCTATTGATGATGTCAATCGGAAGAGTTAACTAATTAATCTCTGTAGTCTTGCTACATCAGTAAGGAATGTCTATTGATTACTGAACCAACATAATAATAGTCTAGAGCATAGGTTCCCAACAGGGCGGTACCACCCACTGGGGCGCTGAGAAGTTGGAAGGGGGCGCTGTGTTGAAAAGTAAATTTCGGGGGGCGCTGAGGACCATCCGCCGCCCCCTTAAGCTGAAAATTCAGTCCCGCATGTTCGCTTCATAGAAGATGAAAACATTTGTCAAAAACGTTTATTTCCAAGAACATTAGAAGCGGACAATAAAGAAAAATCTATATTTAACGTATTAGTCGCCGTGCATTGTGTAATTCATCGATAACGTTTTCTCACACAAAATCTTAGTAATTGCCGTCATCGCACATTACAGTATGCAATTACATCAGTTAATGTGAACAGAAGACAATACTCTCGATGAAAGATTATTTAGAAAGCTTTGTGATGAAAACAACGAGAGACTTCAATCGTTTACTATTGCAAACATAAATTTGTTGACTGTCAACAGGTACCTCTCTAAAATGATGTTAGGAACTCTTTGAATCAATTACAAAGTTTTTTGGAAAAACAAAAATGATTCTTTTAGATAGGTTTTATTGAAAGGTTATAGCAATATTGCTTATCTGACATATTTATACAACAAATTTAATGAAACGAACTTACAACTGTAAGTAAATGATTCTAATTTGATCTAAGCAAGAGCAATTATTTCTGCGTTCATGTTAAAACTTGCGTTGTATTGAAATTTGAAAATTTTATCATTTTTCAAATCTTTCTTCACTGGAAACAACTTATGTCGATATTCTGGTTTATAGCCAACATTTGGAAGCACGAAAAGAAGATTTTGCAATGTTTTCAGAATGTACTCAATATGACCACTCTAGATTGGGTCATAGAGCATTCTTCAAATTACAAATGTCTTCCGGTTTTCAAAACGGCGGCTAAATGTTGTGTCTATTGACGGCGTACCTGGTAACCATTTCAGAACATCCATAGCGCAGAAGTTCATGCAGATCCGTATTTTTACTTTATGAAACTTTATCTCTCTTAGCCTGACGGTATTACTATTGAATTTGCATCCACCATATACAGCACATCAATATTTGAGAATGTTCACAATAGGTTCTCTTTTTTACAACCTGAAATTTTATTACAATTCACTGTTTGTAAGTTTCTCACACACGCCATTTTTAATTGATTACTATAGCTGTTCAAATAGACTAAAAGTAGTGCAATATAGTTATTCTTAGTTATATAGTTATTCTTAGTTATATAGTTATTCTTAGTTATATAGTTATTCTTAGTTATATAGTTATTCTTAGTTATATAGTTATTCTTTGTTATATAGTTATTCTTAGTTATATAGTTATTCTTAGTTATATAGTTATTCTTTGTTATATAGTTATTCTTAGTTATATCAGAGCATGCAAGCCAACAAAAATAAAAATAAAACCCAAGAATTAACACTTGTAACAAAATCCAACTTATTTATAAAGGTGTGATGGATTATTGCTGTCTGTTTCAAAGCTCCTGATTGGTTCAAGGGCTTACATTCTTCCTTTTAGACAGAAGATAATACATTAAAAAAACCTAATTAATACTACACAAATATAAGAGACTGCCAGGGGAGCATAAATGTTAAATAAACTAATTAATACTACACAAATATAAGAGACTGCCAGGGAGCATAAAGTTAAATAAATACATAGATATATGAGACTTCAGGAGCATACATGTTAAATAAACTAATTAATACTACACAGATATAAGAGACTACCAGGGGAGCATAAATGTTAAATAAATACATAGATATATGAGACTTCCAGGGGAGCATACATGTTAAATAAATGCATAAGTACTACATAGATATACGAGACTTCCAGGTGAAAGCAAATGTTAAATAAACTAATTAATACTACACAGATATAAGAGACTTCCAGGGGGGGGGGACACAAATGACAAATAAATGATCAGCACCAATATGTCTGCAAGCATATTGGTTTATGGTTACGTTAATAAATAACGTCAGCAATATTATTTTCATTTCATAGTCGTCATTACATTATGTGGTGACATTATATAAGTATATCTAAAACTATTATACTAATCTATGAATATCTACTAATATTCTAATCTTTCAAATTAAAAGAAGAACACACATGGCTTTACAAAACATTAAACAACTAAAAACAGTATGGAATGGAACTGATAAGAAAAAAAAGATCAGAATACTAAGAGCATGCATATTCCCAGTGGCAACTTATGTGTATGAAGAATTGACATTTTAAAAAACAGTGAAAAACAAATATGTGTTTTTGAATATAAGTGTTACAGAAGAGTACTCCGTATATCTTGGACAGAGAAGAGAACAAATAGATATATCCAGAAAGAACTCAAAATCAAAGAAAACTGGCTGATGCTAAACATAAGAAAGAGAAAATGTAGATATTTTGGACATATAAAAAGACATGAAGGGCTGGAGAAAACCATCATGGAAGGAGGCATATCGGCAAAGAGAAGAGGAAGACCACAGAGAAGATGGATTTAGGATGTAGCTGATGGTTTAAACATAACGGCTGCAGAGGCAGGACATCTGGCCAATGAGAGAAAGAAATTCCGGAGGATTGTTGGGGTGGCAAAGTTCTGCTCAGGACAATCTATTTAATGATGATTCTATTCTATGAACATCTACAATTAATCTAAATTATGCATATATACTATTCTACTAATCTATTAATTAATCTCAAGTATTATTCAAATCTATGAATATTTACTATTTTTTCAAATCTATTATTTCTCACTTGTAGAAAATATTATTTATATATAAGTAGCTGTCGTAATGCTATTTTGTCCACTTCAAAATCTTGATTATTTTTATTTCCTTGTCTTTAAAGCTTTATGCGCATCTGGATTATCACTGGAATGTAACTGTTTCTTTCCATTCCAGTCTTTGGCTTTGATGTGTTTCTTTCTTTCTTCTTCTTCTTCTTCACCCTTCGCCCCTAGGGAGCATAGGTCCGCAACCAAGACCTTCAAAGCTCGCCTATCCAAGGCCATCTTTTCCAGATCTCGCCACTCTCTCCCCGTCCTCTTGCATTCCATGTCTAACTCACGTCTCCAGGTGTTTCTGGGTCTTCCCTTACTTCTATTGCCCTGGGGTTCCATCGGAGAGTCTGTCTCAGGATGCTGTCAGGGGTTTCCTCAGTGTGTGTCCTATCCATCGCCACCTTCTGCTCATTATCTCCTGTTCCACCTGCCGTTGTCCTGCCCTATCCCACAGTTCTCGGTTTGTGGTCTTATCATACCATCTCAAATGGAGTATCCTGCGTAGGCATCTATTAGTGAATGTCTGCAGCTTTTTGGTGTTCACCTTAGTCGTTCTCCATGTCTCCGCTCCATACAGAAGGACAGACTTGACATTTTTTTTAAATTTGCCTAATACACCCTGTAACTTGTTGTAAAACTCTTCTTTTATTTGTTCTTTACTGTCATTTGTTGGGGCGTAGCATTGGACTATGTTCAGTTTAATTTTTGCATTGGATGTTTTAAAAGGTTGCCCGGATCATTCTTGGTACCAACGACTCCCATTCAATTAATGACTTTTGTTCTTATTTGATAAACATCAATACTACTCCCTCTATGTGTGGTGCTTCTTCTTCCTTCTCTCTTCCGGAGAACAGTATTGATTCCCCCGTTATAAGTCTAGTATGTCCTGCCTTTGTCCATCTTGTGTCGCCCAGTCCCAGGATGGCCAGTCCATATGTCCTCATTTCCCGTACCACCTGTGCCGTCTTCCCAGTTTCGAACATCGTGCGGACATTCCAGGTGCCAAACCTGGGGATCTTCCGGGTTGAAAGAAGGTGAGTCGGCAGCCCAATTTTCTTTCGAATTTCACCGGGTCGCTTCATGAGTCCCACTATTTGGGGTCCCTCTTTTATCCTCGGGTGGCGAGCTTTGAATTTTCTTGGCTGTGGTTTCTGTAGCTATCTGGTGTTTTTACGGTTTGGGGTAGCCAGCCCCACGACCAACCTCCTTAGTCGCCTCTTACGACATGCATGGCAGGTGACATTGGTTATATTCTTTACATCCCCAATGTGGGCCCCGTAACCACTCGGCGGTTTCTTTCTTTACATAATTAAAAATCTGTCTTTTATAATAAATAAATAAATAATATTTCTTTTGCTAACGCCAAGAATCGTCCAAATTTATAATTTGTTTAGTTCTCACAGAATGTTACACGTCTATCTTCTGTGTTATTTTCCCCCCACTCCATGTAGTCTCACAATGTGTTTGTATTCCTACTTGGCATTCATTTATATGTTAACATGAACACTAAAAGAACATTGTTCAATACAATTTTGTTTTCAAAACACGTAAAAATAAAGCCTGATGCGTTGCTGTGTATTGATGTTGTTATTGTTTTTTGTGTTATATAAAACTACAGTATTATGGTTTTACGTGTTTCGACATTGCTACATAGTTGTAATGCAGTCTTCCCTAATATAGATAATACAATTTCTTCTCCCAGCATTATGCTATCAGAGCCAAACCTGGACCCTCATATCAAGCGACAAAAAAAACCAAACTAGTCAGTACAGAGATGAACATTGTCTACGTAGAATGCTAGAAGTATAACGAAGAATAGTTTTAAAACTGAAGGCATCGAAAGAAGTGGGTACAACACCAGTACTGAACTTTTATTCTATTCTGTTGTCTTTTTCACTAATTTGCCGTAGGGCAAATATTACATTTGTGTACCCTTTTATTTTTCTAAACCCAAACTATTGTGTACTAAGTGTTGGTTTCCCAATTGTTGGTCTTTTTTGCTGCTCTAGAACTCTTGCAAACATTTTCCCTCATGGTTTAAGAAGGCTAAACCTCTGTATGTACTACAATCTTATTAATATAATAGCTTTTTGCCAATCTGAAGGAACAGTTCTTTCTTTCCATACCTTCTTGAAGATGTAATGTATTCAGGTTACTTCAATTTCTCCACAAGCCTGTATTGACTCTGCTGTTATTCTATCAATTCTTTGCAGTTCTGTTCTGTGGGCCTCTCTTAATTAATATCGTCTCTTACCTCATTTTCTAGTATTTACTATGGCTTTATAAAAATGATTGCTGGTCTCTATATATACTCTACTGAGATTGTCACTATATATGTTCTATATCTCATTATTCAATTTCCACTTTTTAAAAATAATGTTGAGTTGGTGCATATATTTGAATGACCGCAATGTTGAATAGTTTAACTTTGAGTTTTAACAGTATTTTTCTATCACTATATGTCCAGCATCCACTCATATGTTCTGTCAGTTCTTTTGTTATCGGTATTTTCACTCAACTTCGAAGATCTTCACCTTCTAAGTAAATAATTATATGAAACACACCGGAAGGATCATTATACATTTTTTAAAGTGCGATAAAGCGATTAAAATCGGGAAAACCACGTGAAAAACGTGCAAGTCGTGGAACTTGCAACATCTCACAAATATGAAGGGTAATACTTCTCATTATATGGTTGGCTAAGGAGATGGTCACTTTTATATACTTTACATAAAGTAAATTTTAAACCATACGTTTGTTATTGAGTAAAAAAAAATATCAACCTCGGGACATTACGATCATTAGATCATATGTAAAGTTACAACAATTACGGTCAAGCGGTTGCAGAGATATTAAATTTTCCTCGCGGAAAATCATTTTGAAACACTATAGCATCAAATTATTTAGCTTCCACTTCTGGTACAGTATCCTTACATTTCATGTTCTTACTTTTAGTTGCTCTTTTTCTGTTTCATACAGCTGTCTCAGACTGTGGTCTTTTTAGTCAGAAAATAGAAAATGCATTTTGTATGTTTAGAACATCTACATCTCTGCACTTGACGAAGTACATAAGGAACTGTCAATTTTATAATGTCTCGGAAGAGCTAACTAATTAATCTCTGTAGTCTTGCTACGTCAGTAAGGAATGTCTATTGATGATGACAATCGGAAGAGTTAACTAATTAATCTTTGTAATCTTGCTACGTCAGTAAGGAATGTCTATTGATGATGACAATCGGAAGAGTTAACTAATTAATCTCTGTAGTCTTGCTACATCAGTAAAGAATGTCTATTGATTACTGAACCGACATAATAATAGTCTAGAGCATAGGTTCCCAGCGAGGCGGTACCGCCCACTGGGGCGCTGAGAAGTTGGAAGGGGCGCTGTGTTGAAAAGTAAATTTCGGGGGCACTGAGGACCATCCGCCGCCCCTTAAGCTGAAAATTCAGTCCCGCATGTTCGCTTCATAGAAGATGAAAACATTTGTCAAAAACGTTTATTTCCAAGAACATTAGAAGCGGACAATAAAGAAAAATCTATATTTAACGTATTAGTCGCCGTGCATTGTGTAATTCATCGATAACGTTTTCTCAAACAAAATCTTAGTAATTGCCGTCATCGCACATTACAGTATGCAATTACATCAGTTAATGTGAACAGAAGACAATACTCTCGATGAAAGATTATTTAGAAAGCTTTGTGATGAAAACAACGAGAGACTTCAATCGTTTACTATTGCAAACATAAATTTGTTGACTGTCAACAGGTACCTCTCTAAAATGATGTTAGGAACTCTTTGAATCAATTACAAAGTTTCTTGGAAAAACAAAAATGATTCTTTTAGATAGGTTTTATTGAAAGGTTATAGCAATATTGCTTATCTGACAGATTTATACAACAAATTTAATGAAACGAACTTACAACTGTAAGTAAATGATTCTAATTTGATCTAAGCAAGAGCAATTATTTCTGCGTTCATGTTAAAACTTGCGTTGTATTGAAATTTGCAAATTTTATCATTTTTCAAATCTTTCTTCACTGGAAACAACTTATGTCGATATTCTGGTTTATAGCCAACATTTGGAAGCACGAAAAGAAGATTTTGCAATGTTTTCAGAATGTACTCAATATGACCACTCTAGATTGGGTCATAGAGCATTCTTCAAATTACAAATGTCTTCCGGTTTTCAAAACGGCGGCTAAATGTTGTGTCTATTGACGGCGTACCTGGTAACCATTTCAGAACATCCATAGCGCAGAAGTTCATGCAGATCCGTATTTTTACTTTATGAAACTTTATCTCTCTTAGCCTGACGGTATTACTATTGAATGTGCATCCACCATATACAGCACATCAATATTTGAGAATGTTCACCATAGGTTCTCTTTTTTTACAACCCGAAATTTTATTACAATTCACTGTTTGTAAGTTTCTCACACACGCCATATTTAACTGATTACTATAGCTGTTCAAATAGACTAAAAGTAGTGCAATGTCGTATAAACAATAGAGATTTTTTTTCAAATTTTATGTGTGCAAACTTTCATGCTTCTATCTTAATTATTCACTGACAAAAGTATCTAGTTGCATTACCTTCTGACTGATCTTCATGTGTTTCACCATTTCATTCAACCTGCAGCTGGGTTAATCCGAAGAAAACAGACATTTCGCCAGCTTTGTTTTCTTTAACATTTACCTATTTCCGGCTTGCCCATATGGTCCTTTGTCTTGCCCTTACTCATTAACTTGTCCAGCGTTTGAGACCCTGGCGGTAGATATCGCTAGTATAATTCTTTGTGTCAGGGGGACACAACCTGGTGTACCTTTTGAAAAGGGAGACAAACGAGACATTTACGGTTTCGTATAACATTGTTAGTATTGTCCCCTTATAGGTCATGCGATTAATTCATTACTCTTCTCTCCTTGCATGATGCTTATAGAAATAATCGTAAAGATAATGACGATGAAGAAGGTGATAATGAGGAGGATTTATTTCCAGAGCACGCACACAAGTAATCTATTATTAGATCTCACAGATATAATAAATGCTGACATTGTCCAGTTGTGACAGAGTGGTCACAGGGGAACTCCATTATGTGACAGAAAAGAGAGAGAAGAAGTACCAGACTATGAGGAAGTCCAAAGATTGAGAGGACATGGTCAGAAATTTCAAGATATAACGAAAATTTCCTTAAATGGTTGGGTTAGGTATGTGACAGAGTGGTCACTGGGAAAATCAAATATAAAAGCGAACTGGAACTCACGGCCTTTGAAAGAGAGTAATGAAATGACGTAATTTGTAGTAACTAGGCTGGACACTTAGCTAGAGACAGACATGGGGTAGGATGTAGACCGGTAGTGAGAGGATAACGACAGTCGGAAGGACATGGACAGTTGGACACATATAGTTGAGTATATAGATTGACAGAGAGTGAGAGAGAGAGGATAGACAGTTAGAGGGACCCAAACCAGTTAGTAGGGAGGTTCTGAATAAGTAGTTAGAATGTATATATAGACTATTAGAAGAAAGATGACCGTTAGAGTTAGACGGAGGGAATTAACGGTTAGTTAGAGACGGACGATGAGAAAGAGAAGGAGAGAATGGTTACAGATATGAGATATACAGGAAGAAAGAACCCAGGGAATGGTATTGTATTTATGTGTCGAGTGGTACAGAACTTGTAAATTGAGATATGTTTTGTTTGTTGTTGATATAAAGACAAGTGGAATTGTTGAAATTATTAAGTGAGACCTTTAGAAGAGAGAGAAATAGTGCGAAAGGAAGAGGAGAGGAACATTCTTTTATAGATGTTAAATTTTATAAGGAATTATTAAATTGGGATGCGTTCTGTATGGCATAATTTGAAGAAATATAAATAAATCTTATGTTTTTAATTTACTGAAATGTATGTGTCGTTACCAACCTTTTTGTCAATGTAATCTGTGCTTGATTCTTGCTTTTTTCATATTGCATGAAACTTAATAATTCTAATATTGAGTGGCGGAGATTGCCAGAAGTGAAAGTCCACTAAATACAAACAGGTGCCGTGACGAAAGAGAGTTTTTTTTTACTGCCACAAACAGGTGCCGTAACGAAAGAAAGGTGTATTTGTAAGGACGAGCTTTTGCACGGTGATTAGAACACTTGTTTTACAATACAAAGAGACCTGTTTCATGTTGTCTCGGAATTTAATGTGTTTGGAATTACACAATATACAAGCAGAGAGAGAGGGACAGATTGAGCAGTGCGTTTAACCAGCTAGCTACAAGAACAGTAAGCATACTTACACTTCAACATCTACTGTGTGAGAATGGAAAGTTGTTGGTCTCTCTAGACCATAAGTTCCCAACCTTTTGGAATGAGCGCCCCTTTTTAGTGAATAATTCGCTACTGCCCCCTTTAATAAATTATATTGTACATACTATAAATTGAAAAACAAGGACATATTTTTCAGTTACTTTATTAGAAGTTAATACCAATATTACTGTACTCTCACAGTATCATTGACACAATTTATGTTATAGTGTATTAATTAAAGCTGAGCTTGATGTGATGAAACTAATTTTTCGATGTTTGATGATATTTTTGTCATCTATAATTTTAAATCACCGCATTTCTCTATTGGCAATTGGTTTCGGTTCTTTGTGAATAGTCTGGTGACAATTATAAATCCTCTTTCAGCTAAATAGGGTCATGGGAATACAATAAACAACTTCTTTCTGCAGCCCATTAGGGTAGATATAATATTGGAATTAACTTTGTAGACACAATTCTTGATATCCATTATTCAATTTTTCATTTCATCTCTTCATTTGTTGACAATTCTATCAACTCTTCCTCCAGTAATAATTCTGTTATTTGTACATTTTCTTCTTCCTCTGCACTCTCACTAGACTTGGATTTCGGATTCTCTAAAAAAGGCCCCTATCAGCCAAGCTATACAGTTTTCTTGGACCTTGTCAAGTGGGCCACCTCTTTCTTCTCATGTCTGCGTACTGCCGGCAGTTCTGTAGGACGTGCTCTGTCGTCATATTCGCCAAACCACAAGGGCACAGGTCATTTCTGTCTATCTTGAATCTAGTTCTGTTCTCATTCTCTTGTGACCCGTCCGGAGGCGAAGTATGATGAATGTGGTCTCTTCTTGGCAGTTGGTAATATCCATCATGCGTTTTGTGTTTTATGTGTTTTTTTCTACTTTGTTGTGTAGTTCCCTCCCTCGATGTTTTTTGCTTCTTCCTAGCTGACCAGGTTGTCATCTTGAGACATCCCTGCTCCCTCTTTAGCCAGTCTGTCAGCATATTCATCTCCATTGTGCTTGCAGTGCGAGGGTATCCACAGGATTACTACACTCTCAGAATCTTGGGCCAACTGGGCTACGGTTGACCTGAGATCACTTAGTTCTGTGTTCCTTTCAGATTTCAATGCTGCGATAGCAGACCAAAAGAACAATTTTTCCATGCATTTGTTTCATATTTGTGCCATTTTTGCAGCTGCATTGAGGGTATCCAGCTCTGGGAGCCTGTATGATCAGGGAGGAGAGGTACTGGCTGGTTGTATGTGTCTTGGTTGAGCCTGTGCCAATATTGGGTCTACGTGGGCAAGCTCTTTGGAGTTTACCATGAAGCTACTCCTTTTCAATCTGTCCCTACCATAGCTGTTTATTTGGGGGTGCATTGGATAGTTAATCAGTCTCTTGCATTTTTTGTCCTCGTTGAAGTACTTTCTTGTTTCGTCTGTCTTCCAATGGTTGAAGCCCTATGGCCGTTTTCAGTACTTCTATGTGGGTACACTTATGGTTTCAGTGATGATCCGTGAGGCCTGGTTTAACACTGGGTTTATCTTTATGAAATGTGTCTTGGAGATTATGACCCAGGCTGATATGCCATACTCAAGTACTGGTCAAACTCTCCCAGTGTAAAGTCTTTTCAGAATGCTACAACCCGCACCCCTGTTGGGGACTGCTAATTTGTTCACGATCCCCATTCTCTGCTTTGCTTGTTCCCCAGAATTTCCTATCTGTGTTTTCCACGCCCGCCTGCTGTCCATGATGATTCCCATACATGTTGGACATTCGTCCATTGAGAGTAGGTGGTCATTGAACTTGAGTTTGAGCATTTGTTTCTTCTTGGATATGCTGAAGACTGTGAAATTGATTTCCTTTTCATTTATAAAGAGCAGTCAATATCTGGTATATTTTTAAAGTTTTTTTAAATTACATTCTGCATCCTTGAGGTGGCTACTGCAATGGATTCTTCTCGTCGCCCGTGTGGTGCCAGGAAAGAAAAGCAAAGAATAGTACCACTGCAACCTACAATGCATGTCGTAAGAGGCGACTGATGTAGGCCCTAGGAATGATAACCTAGTAAATAATCAGAAGCTCAGAAATCGGATGGGCTGGCTTACTTATAGGCGAATTAATGGCACAACGTACAATCGCTCTTAGGCTCAGATTACATACACATCACACAAAGTGGTTCACAAGTGGTCGATATGGAGCGTTCGAAGAAGATTCTTCTCGTGTCCACAGTGCCATATCATCAGCGTAGATTGCACCATGCACTATGTGGGGGATGTCTTCCATAATCATTTATAAAAACGAAGTAGCGTTAGAGTCAGAACCCCTCCTTGGGAAAAAATTGGTTCGATGACTGCCTTCCTGCTATGTTTTTCCTCGTCCTATACTTTTGCTGTTCTTTTTACCACATAGTGACATATCCAGATATATATGCGCCTTTTGATTACGAGTTTGAGCAGTTTGATTTTGAGTCTTTCTCTCCAGACCCTATCAAACGCCTTCTCCATGTCAACCCATACCGTTAGTGTATGTTTTTTAACTTGAAATCCACCTTCGATCTCCTATGCAAGTTATTTCGTCTTCTGTTGATCCATGCTTACTGAATCCACTCTGCTGTAGTAGTATCAATTGTGTTTGCTCAAGTTGCCACATGAGTCTTCTATTGAGAAGCATATCCATCACTTTTCCAACACACCAAAAAAGAGGCTAATTTGTATATAATTGCTTGGATAGAATCTGTCTTTTCCTTGTTTTAGATTGGGCACTGTGATAGCTTCTTTCCATTCACTGGGTATTTCTACGTCTTTCCAGCTCGCATTCAAAACTTTTAGCAGCTTTTTCTTGGCTTTCTTGCTAGGTTGATGAGCATCTCATTTGTGATGTCATCCTTTCCTGGTGAATTCTTAAGGTTAAGACTCTGTAGTGCTTCTTCAACTCAACTCTGTTCATGTTGAGACATCTTGTCTCTCCAGCTCTTCCTTGCGGCTTTCTTAACTGTTCTCCTATATTTAGCCGAGGTTGCCTTGAGTACTATGTTTGCTGTCTATGCTCTGCTCAGGTTCTACTCTTTCTCTGGCCTGACTCCCTTCATCTTCAACATGTTGGATCTCTTCTTCTGACAAATAAGGTTTGTAGTCTCTTCTTGCACCTCTAGGAATCGATTCTCTTGCTGCCCTCAAAGTGGATATGTTGAGTAGGTCTCTCATGTTATTTATCTTTTTTGGTGTGTATTTATGGGGTCACAGTAGATGTCGCTGAGCCTCGTAAACTGTGCATAGTCAGCTCTTTTGTAATTCCACTGGCTCATTGTTTTTCGAACTTGGGGAGAATATTTAATCTTCAAGGAGAGCTTGACAGATTTGTGGTCACTGTCTCCTAGCTGTTCCAAGAAGGTTCGATCCAAGTTGTGGGCTATGTCACCGGTGGCAAAGACGAGGTCTGGGGAATACATTTTTTTATCTTCTTGAGAAGATGGTTGGTGAGTCATCGAATCCATTTCTGAGCTGCAGGTTGTTATCTATTTCCCACTGGTTTAATCCCCCTTTGCATTGGCGTCTTGGTATCCCCACCTTTCTGACTGACTGTTAAAATCTCCCACTACTAGACAGTTTGTATTGGTCAGTGGGTGTGTTAGTTCGAATCTGTTAGTTGTCTACAAAGATGTCAATTCTTATGATTTCTTCTTCCCCATTTGTGCTGACTTCTATCTGTTTCATGGTGTATTTGTTGCTCACGCGTATGAGCTCCTCCCCCTTCCTCGTGTGGCCTTATATGTATAACTGATAACATCGGACAGATAATCTGTGGGGGTTGATGTGTGTTTCCTGAATACATGTAAAGTCTATTTTTCACTGCTAGAGCCTGCATTTTGGTGTAAATGTCCTCGGCGTTCTATCGAATTATGTTGAATCTCCTGAGTCTGGTGGAGTTTGATTTGCAAGATTTCCCTACCGCTCCTTTGGTTTAGCACCAGTGACAGCGTGATCACCAGCAGTTATTTTTGGCCACCCTCATAATGGTTGGTCCAGTATTCTTTCTCTGAGGCTAAGTCTTGGTGGCAGAGCGGTGACCATAGAATCCGTTATCCCATTCCTCATTATGAGGGGTCATTGCACAATGTTATGCACCTTACGGCCTGGTGCATCTGGTTCTGCAAACATTTGTTTCGGGTTAGTATTCCCAAGTCGTTGATTGTTACGCAATCGTCCTGCAAAGGAGCAGATTCTACCCATCTGCATCGCGTCTCGAATGGGAAAAAGCATAAAACATAGTAATCCTTATTAAATATAGAATATGTGCGTTCCATGCGAATATTTTTAAACCACGGTACAGGATCAGAAAAGAAATTCTTAATTTTACTGACGCCGTCAATAGACACAACATTTAGCCGCCGTTTTGAAAACCGGAAGACATTTGTAATTTGAAGAATGCTCAATGACCCAATCTAGAGTGGTCATATTGAGTACATTCTGAAAACATTGCAAAATCTTCTTTTCGTGCTTCCAAATGTTGGCTATAAACCAGAATATCGACATAAGTTGTTTCCAGTGAAGAAAGATTTGAAAAATGATAAAATTTTCAAATTTCAATACAACGCAAGTTTTAACATGAACGCAGAAATAATTGCTCTTGCTTAGATCAAATTAGAATCATTTACTTACAGTTGTAAGTTCGTTTCATTAAATTTGTTGTATAAATCTGTCAGATAAGCAATATTGCTATAACCTTTCAATAAAACCTATCTAAAAGAATCATTTTTGTTTTTCCAAAAAACTTTGTAATTGATTCAAAGAGTCCCTAACATCATTTTAGAGAGGTACCTGTTGACAGTCAACAAATTTATGTTTGCAATAGTAAACGATTGAAGTCTCTCGTTGTTTTCATCACAAAGCTTTCTAAATAATCTTTCATCGAGAGTATTGTCTTCTGTTCACATTAACTGATGTAATTGCATACTGTAATGTGCGATGACGGCAATTACTAAGATTTTGTGTGAGAAAACGTTATCGATGAATTACACAATGCACGGCGACTAATACGTTAAATATAGATTTTTCTTTATTGTCCGCTTCTAATGTTCTTGGAAATAAACGTTTTTGACAAATGTTTTCATCTTCTATGAAGCGAACATGCGGGACTGAATTTTCAGCTTAAGGGGGCGGCGGATGGTCCTCAGCGCCCCCCGAAATTTACTTTTCAACACAGCGCCCCCTTCCAACTTCTCAGCGCCCCCAGTGGGCGGTACCGCCCCCGTTGGGAACCCATGCTCTAGACTATTATTATGTTGGTTCAGTAATCAATAGACATTCCTTCGACTACAGAAGACTACAAAGATTAATTAGTTAACTCTTCCGATTGACATCATCAATAGACATTCCTTACTGACGTAGCAAGACTACAAAGATTAATTAGTTAACTCTTCCGATTGTCATCATCAATAGACATTCCTTACTGACGTAGCAAGACTACAGAGATTAATTAGTTAGCTCTTCTGACAGACATTATAAAAAATTGGACAAGTTCTTCTTATGTGTTTCTTCCGTCAGTGCAGAGATGTAGCATGTTACTAACACACAAAATGCATTTTCTTCATTTCGACTAAAAGACCACAGTCTGAGAACAGTTGTATGAAAACTAGAAAGAGACAACTAAAAGTAAGAACATGAAATGTAAGGATACTGTACCAGAAGTGGAAGCTAAATAATTTGATGTTATAGTGCGTTTCAAAATGATTTTCCGCGAGGAAAATTTAATATCTCTGCAACCGCTTGACCGTAATTGTTGTAACTTTACATATGATCTAATGATCGTAATGTCCCGAGGTTGATATTTTTAAACTCAATAACAAACGTATGGTTTAAAATTTACTTTATGTAAAGTATATAAAAGTGACCATCTCCTTAGCCAACCATATAATGAGAAGTATTACCCCTTCATATTTGTGAGATGTTGCAAGTTCCACGACTTGCACGTTTTTCACGTGGTTTTCCCGATTTTAATCGCTTTATCGCACTTTAAAAAATGTATAATGATCCTTCCGGTGTGTTTCATATAATTATTTACTTAGAAGGTGAAGATCTTCGAAGTTGAGTGAAAATACCGATAACAAAAGAACTGACAGAACATATGAGTGGATGCTGGACATATAGTGATAGAAAAATACTGTTAAAACTCAAAGTTAAACTATTCAACATTGCGGTCATTCAAATATATGCACCAACTCAACATTATTTTTAAAAAGTGGAAATTGAATAATGAGATATAGAACATATATAGTGACAATCTCAGTAGAGTATATATAGAGACCAGCAATCATTTTTATAAAGCCATAGTAAATACTAGAAAATGAGGTAAGAGACGATATTAATTAAGAGAGGCCCACAGAACAGAACTGCAAAGAATTGATAGAATAACAGCAGAGTCAATACAGGCTTGTGGAGAAATTGAAGTAACCTGAATACATTACATCTTCAAGAAGGTATGGAAAGAAAGAACTGTTCCTTCAGATTGGCAAAAAGCTATTATATTAATAAGATTGTAGTACATACAGAGGCTTAGCCTTCTTAAACCATGAGGGAAAATGTTTGCAAGAGTTCTAGAGCAGCAAAAAAGACCAACAATTGGGAAACCAACACTTAGTACACAATAGTTTGGGTTTAGAAAAATAAAAGGGTACACAAATGTAATATTTGCCCTACGGCAAATTAGTGAAAAAGACAACAGAATAGAATAAAAGTTCAGTACTGGTGTTGTACCCACTTCTTTCGATGCCTTCAGTTTTAAAACTATTCTTCGTTATACTTCTAGCATTCTACGTAGACAATGTTCATCTCTGTACTGACTAGTTTGGTTTTTTTTGTCGCTTGATATGAGGGTCCAGGTTTGGCTCTGATAGTATAATGCTGGGAGAAGAAATTGTATTATCTATATTAGGGAAGACTGCATTACAACTATGTAGCAATGTCGAAACTCGTAAAACCATAATACTGTAGTTTTATATAACACAAAAAACAATAACAACATCAATACACAGCAACGCATCAGGCTTTATTTTTACGTGTTTTGAAAACAAAATTGTATTGAACAATGTTCTTTTAGTGTTCATGTTAACATATAAATGAATGCCAAGTAGGAATACAAACACATTGTGAGACTACATGGAGTGGGGGGAAAATAACACAGAAGATAGACGTGTAACATTCTGTGAGAACTAAACAAATTATAAATTTGGACGATTCTTGGCGTTAGCAAAAGAAATATTATTTATTTATTTATTATAAAAGACAGATTTTTAATTATGTAAAGAAAGAAACCACCCGAGTGGTTACCGGGGCCCAAGTTGGGGATGTAAAGAATATAACCAATGTCACCTGCCATGGATGTCGTAAGAGGCGACTAAGGAGGTTGGTCGTGGGGCTAGCTACCCCAAACCGTAAAAACACCAGATAGCTACAGAAACCACAGCCAAGAAAATTCAAAGCTCGCCACCCGAGGATAAAAGAGGGACCCCAAATAGTGGGACTCATGAAGCGACCCGGTGAAATTCGAAAGAAAATCGGCCTGCCGACTCACCTTCTTTCAACCCGGAAGATCCCCAGGTTTGGCACCTGGAATGTCCGCACGATGTTCGAAACTGGGAAGACGGCACAGGTGGTACGGGAAATGAGGACATATGGACTGGCCATCCTGGGACTGGGCGACACAAGATGGACAAAGGCAGGACATACTAGACTTATAACGGGGGAATCAATACTGTTCTCCGGAAGAGAGGAGGAAGAAGCACCACACATAGAGGGAGGTAGCATTGATGTTTGTCAAATAAGAACAAAAGTCATTAATTGAATGGGAGCCGTTGGTACCAAGAATGATCCGGGCAACTTTCAAAACATCCAATGCAAAAATTAAACTGAACATAGTCCAATGCTACGCCCCAACAAATGACAGTAAAGAACAAATAAAAGAAGAGTTTTACAACAAGTTACAGGGTGTATTAGGCAAATAAAAAAAAAAATGTCAAGTCTGTCCTTCTGTATGGAGCGGAAACATGGAGAACGACTAAGGTGAACACCAAAAAGCTGCAGACATTCACTAATAGATGCCTACGCAGGATACTCCATTTGAGATGGTATGATAAGACCACAAACAGAGAACTGTGGGATAGGGCAGGTGGAACAGGAAGCCCCAGTATACATAAAGTCTCCTCTCAAAAGTTCTGCGCCCTTTCCACACAACTCTGTCATCAGCTTTTTCCCCATGTGCTGGGACTTATAGAAAAATTTTTCATTGAGGCCTTGCAGACATCTTTATATCTGAGCAGTGGTCTGCCCTTTGTGCCTCTTCCTCCGAAAGTTCACAGAACATGTGTTTTGGTATGTGACAAGTTTCCATTCTTTTCACATGCCCCAACCATCTTAGTCTCTACTGCTGAGCATGCCCATGATGGAAGGCAGGTTTGCACGTTGCAGTACTTCAAGAGTTGGTTATCTTGTCGTACCACCTGATGTTCATAATCTTGTGGAGACATCGAAGGTGAAAGATGTTAAGTCTCCTCTCGTGTCTTGAGTAGGCTGTACATGTTTCTGAGCCATAAAGTAAAGAATTAATTACACAGGCTCGATAATTTTTAATCTTCGTCTGCAATGTCAGTTTTATGTTGTCCCACGCTCGCTTTGCTAGTTTGCCGAATGCAGTAGCCGCACTCCCTATACGAGCGTTGATTTCTTCATCAAGAGAAAGGCTGACAGTGACCATGGACCCAAGAAAGCAGAATTTGTGAACTGGTGTTAGATGGTTGCCATTTAAAGTGATATATGTTGTGTTATCTCCATGACATAAAACATCTGTTTTGGAGACACTTATAGTCAGAGAAAATAGGACGCATGCCTTTGACAAATTATTGATTGGCTTTGCAGTAGTCTCACGGTGGACGACTAAGGCAGCATCGTCAGCGAAAGGAGGTCCTTGAGAAGAATTTCCGTCGTTTCTGTCTTGGCTCTTAAATATTTAATGTCCCTGTCGCCATTGCTAATGCCCCCTTTCTTTTTAGTCTAGTATCCCTTGTCTATAACTCTGTCAATGCCGGTTCCAAAATCGGATGAAAAAAGGAGGAGGACTTGTGCGTGAGGCCAGCTACCTCATCACAAGAAATTTAAAGAGCTACAGAAACTTGCAAGAAAGGATGCCATACCTGTAAACCCACCAGCCATGTGGTGTGCAGTGCACCTAGTGCGTCAATGACGGTTGCTGATGAAAGCCGCTTTGCGGAGTCAGCAACCCGACTCGTACATTAATTGGCTCAAAAACACACACTAAAATTGAATTTTGGAATCTGAGAACGTAGGCTACGGCTACAAAATCAGCCCAAATTGCAGAAGAGATGAAGAGATACGAACTGGACATATTGGGGTTACGTGACGTGATATAGCATGGAACAGATAGAAGAATAGTTAGTGGATTAACGTTCACATATTCAGGGAGAGAGGTTGGTAAACATTTTGAAGGAGTGGGCATAATGATGACACCTAGAGTAACAAAGAACATGTTAGAATGGTAACCCATCTCAAGTCGGATAATCAGAGCCCGCTTCAGTACCAGGCATGTCAATATGACAATACATGTACTTCAGTGTTATGCACCAACCAACGAGGCTGACGATGATAATAAAGACACGTTTTATGAGCAACTAAAAAAGTTAATTGCATATCCTTTACAGGACTTTGAGAATCAACCCCAGTTTTTTAACGCTGTTTGTGATTTTCACAATTGCGTTCAGTAGTTGTCCATTGCTTTTTGAACGGGTGGTACCATCGTCCTTTTGTAAAAATCCACGCGAAACAATTTTCCCCAAACTGTCCGAGCATGATTCGAACTAAGAACGTCTGGTTAATAGACCAGTCACTATCCCCTAAGCCACGCCCCACCTTATGAGCAACTACGGGATCAAATTAACAAGACCCAAAACATGACCTGTTATTATAGTGCGTTTCAAAAGATTTTCCGGGGGAAAATGTAATTATTCTGCAAAAGTGACTAATTGTTGAACTTTGCATATGATCTAATGATCTTGTCCCGAGTTGATTTTTTTTTTACTCAATAACAAACGTATGGTTTAAAATTTTCTTTATGTAAAGTATATAAAAGTGACCATCCCCTTTAGCCAACCATATAATAGAAGTATTACCTCTTCATATTTGTGAGATGTTTAAGTTCCATGACTTGCACTTTTTTCACGTGGTTTCTCGATTTTAATCGCTTTATCGCATTTTTAAATAAATGTATATGATCCTTCCGGTGTGTTTAGTTACATTTCCTGTGTTTTAGAGCATAGGTATATTACAAAACGTTTAGTATTCAGATTTGTTATACAAGGGGATGAAAATCAAGTTTCTTACACTCATACAGTGGCTGTGAAAATGTATAAATATTTTATCAGAGAATCTAATCGTGGAAAACTGTATCGGTATATCAATCCTGAACAGAAAACTATGCATGCTTTGGTCTTAGAAAAAGATACTACATAAATTACTCAATTTAATGGAGCTGTCAGTACAGTAATACATTGACTCAAGGCAGAAAAGAAAGGTAGACAATTTTGACAGGGTTGTGATTAGAAGAGAAATTTGCAGAATGTTCGTTTCCCAAAAAAACTGTGACACTAAGAAGCTGAAGATTAGGTTAAGAATACACAATGACATTGATGTATCGAAATCAACGTTATGGAGAACTGTTAGAAGCATCGGCTTTACTTTTAGAAGTACGCAAATAGAAATGTCATCTGCGAGAAGCCGCATTTAGTACGTCGAAAGTAAATATTTCGTGAAGTCCCGGAAAATGCGTAATAAAGGTTACGATATTGTGTGGGATGAAACCTGGATCATGCTCACCACACTAATGAAAGGAGTGGCGTTACCCGATGGAACAATTAAACGATAGTACCTGTGGAAAGGACAACGTCTGATAATGGCACATGCAGGCGGCAGACAAAATGGGCTGGTTAAAGATGCTGAACTTATTTTCAATTCCAATTATACGGACAACAGGGACTATCATACCGAGATGAACGGTAACATATTTAGAGATTGGATTGAACATACTCTTCTTCCGTCCCTAGAAGACCATCCTGTGTGATAATGGACAACATCATATCACAACACTGTGTCAGAAGAAGACAAAATCCGACATCTTCGAGTACAAAAGATGCTATAAAACTTTGCCAGAAAAGGGGAACATTCCATTTAACGGGGGTTTTGAAGCCTGAATTACTATCTATTCTTAAAACATCACAGAAGACCAGGGTATTCCAAACAGACAAGTTGATTCAACAGCATGGTCATGTGTGTTTGAGACTACCACCTTATCATTCACACTTAAGCCCAATTGAACTCATTTGGGCCAAAGTTAAAGGACTGGTAGCAGCTGAAAATAAAACTTTCAAGCTAAGCAATATGAAAGAACTAACATATGCCGCCCTGTCGGGAAAATAGACAGAGATTATTGGTGAAATGCAAGACCATGTCTTAAAGGAGGAAAAAGACTACTGGGACAAAATTGACTGTCGTTTGTGCAGCCAAAAAATAGTCATCAATATTTCTCATCGGACTCAGAATAAGTGAGTAAACACTTATATGATTTATATAAATGAGTTATCTCACCCTCAAAAATTCAATTGTATATACGCCTATGCCGAAAATATGTGATTTTTAAATTACGTAAATTATTTTCTTTCAACACCAAATAATTACTAGGTTTGAAAAGATCAAAGAAATTCGCGTTCAAGAAAAGTACACTACCGCAACATTGAATTTTAGAAAATCGTTGGGGCATCGGAAATACAACACCACATGCAAAAATCACGTTCATCCATGCAATGAATATGGAGATATTTGAGGTCAATCGATGACCGAACGTTTTGAAACGCACTATAGTAACGTACTTGGCACTCACCTGATGGAGTGACCAGGAATCAGATTGACCATATATGCATAAATACACAATTTAGAACATCATTGCTGGATGTCCGTGCATACAGAGGCAGATGTAGGAAGTGATCATAATTTATGCATAGGTAAATTGAAACTGAAATTTAAAATTCATCATACTAAAAAAGAACAACTGCGAATAGACAGTCAAAGGCTACAAAATAAAGAAGAAAAAGAGGAATATCAACCGAACTTAGAATAGGTTCGAGTTACTCAATGATGAAAATGAACAGAACATTGAAGACAAATGGACTAAGATAAAGGACACACTACTGGGAGCAGCAAACAGTAGTGCAAGATTAAAGGCAAAGATAGAAAACCGGGAATGACCTGCAAATGCATTCAAAAGAAGAAAGATGACACTAGCGATATTTAATACTAAGAATGCAACAGATGAAATCCAAGCTAAAGGGGAATATAGACTAAAGACAAGGAGTGAAAGAGCGGCTAGAAGAGATAAAGAGCATATGTCAATCGACTGGCTGAAGAAGGGGAAAGGCAGCTAAGACTGGAAACAGTAAAATGCTATACAATACAAACTTACTGGAACTTTTGTTTCAAGATGGTGCCCAATCAAGTAAAGATGGTAAAGTACTAGCATCAGATATCGACAGAAGAAAAGATGGGCAGAACATTTTAAGAAATATTAAATAGACCTGATCCACCAGTACTGCTCAAGTTTGACGAAGAGGCAAGAAACAACTCTCTGCCAATTAATGAAGAAATGATAAGTGTAGCTGAGGTCAAAGGGGGCAATCCGTTTCTTGATAAACAATAAGGCAGCAGGGGGATGAAACATTACTGCAGAAATGTCAAAGCGGCTGATGATACAACTATTAGCCTGGTGCAAGAACTATTTAATAAAGTATGGAAGAGGGAAACTGTCCCAGATCAATGGATAAAAAAAATAATTGTTAAGATCCTTAAAAAAAGGTGATCTCAAAGGTTGCAACAACTGGAGAGGGATCAACCTATTATCAGTAATGACCAAGACTTTCTGCAAAATTATTCCTAATAGAATCAAAGGAGTAGTGGACACAAGCCTGGAAAGAACAAGCTGGTTTTAGACCTGGAAGAGGCTGCTTAGGGCCAAATAATTACCCTACGACTAATTTTGGAGAAACATATTGAGAAGCAACAACCACTTATACTAAATTTCATCGATTTTAAAAAGCCTTTGATAGTCTACATAATCTCCCTGATTAATATTCTGAGATCTATGGAATACCAGACAAAATAATAAACATTATTAAAAGCCTCTTTGATGGTTCACAGTGTGCAGTTCGCACTGATGGTGGACACAGCGACTATTTTATGGTTGAAACCGGAGTAAAGCAAGGCTGTATTCTATCTCCGCTATTGTTTGGAGTGGCCATTGACTGGGTGATGCGAAAATGTTGCAGGGGCGAAACTGGCATTGATCGGGTAGAAAATAGTCAACTAGAAGATTTGGATTTGCAGATGATATTGCCTTGTTAGTAGAAACAACCAAGATATGCAAAGAAAAACAGACAACTTGTCATCTATAGCATCAAAAGTTGGACTGCAGATAAGCTATGAAAAACAAAATATAATGAAGACACCTATGGCAAATAATGCAGATATCGCCCTGGAATCTAACATGACAAAAATAACAGAGAAGTTCACCTATTTAGGTAGAAATTTTGATTGCACAGGAAAAGTTAAAAAATAAATTATGATACGAATTGGCAAAGCAACATCAGCTTTTTAAAAATCTAAATAAAATATGGAACTGCAAGTTATATAGTCATCATCAAGGTGCGTATCCTTTATAGGACGTTGCTCTCTTTGCAGCATCTGAAATTCACTCTGTCTCTTGCCAGTTCACCCACTTCGTTGGTGGTCATGTTCATGGTTTCTTTAATATCTTGTAGCCATCTTCTTCTTGGTCTGCCTCTGCGTCCTGGGACCCTGCCCTCTAGTATTGTTCTTTCCAGGCCATCGTGACGCTTGATGTGACCAAAGTATGTAATTTTCTGTATAGTATGTGTTTATCAGCCAATTCTCTTTAACATTTAGTTCTTTCAGGACATCAGTGTTCTTTCTTAGTTATATAGTATTAAAACTAAATTACGAATTTTCAATTCAAATGGTGTATCAATCCTAACATATAGCGAGAGCTGGAAAATGACTAAAGATATAGAAAGCAAGTTGAATGCATTTGAAAAATAGATGTCTGCGAAAAATAATGAATATAAAATGGAACAGATTCAGGAGAAGTGATGAAATCCGAAATGTTGGTCAACCACTAGTGACAACTGTTATAGGAAAGAAGATGGAGATATGTTGGACACATCTTGAGGAGAAATGATCACCGAATATCAAAGCAGGAATTGAAGTGGGATGCAAGGGTTCAAAGAAGAGGACGACCTAGGAGACCATGAAACGAACTTGAGGCAAGAAATATCGGTCTCGGTTCCATGGAGGGGATTGCGCTAGTTGCCTAGGATAGAACGGTATGGAGAAATTGCTTGCAGGCCCTTTGTAACGTATTACGGTACGAGAGGATTATATATATCCTTCTTCTTTGCGTTCGTTCTTTACGACCAATTTTAATCACTCTTTGTGATATGTTTGATCTTTGCACGAACGTTATACGTTGCACATTGGTTTTGGTAGGCCCTAAATGCAAGACTTCTACACGTTTAGGACATGTGCATCCGATTTCAGCGAAACCTCCTAGTCGCCTCTTACGACATGCGTGGCAGGTAACAGTGTATCTATTCTTTATACCCCAGATTTGGGCCCCGGTAACCACTCGGGCGATATATATATATATTCCTTTGTCTATATATAATGTTCTACATGTTCAGATTGGCCAATCGACATCAATATTTCTAATGTCTGTATCCAAACTCATCTTTGTTTACACCTAATGTCCCCGTGTCTAGATATACTTTTCCTCTTGTCATCTATAGCATCAAAAGTTAGACTGCAGAGAAACTATGAAAATACAAATATAATGAAGACTTTTAAAAGTCTAAATAAAATATGGAACTGCAAATTATATAGTTTTGAAACTAAATTAAGAATTTTCAATTCCAATGTTGTATCAGTCTACATATTCAGCGAGATTGGAAATTACTAAAGATATAGAAAATAAGCAAATGCATTTGAAAATAGATGTTTGCGAAAAACAATTAACATAATGGGACGAATTCAGAAGTGATGAAATCAATTAAAGGGTATTAAAGCCAAAGGATTGACTTCATTGCACCGGGTTTTACCCATATGGTTCGGTCCCTCTCCGCAGAAATGGCATGCCACCTGCCGAGAGTATTGCACAAGCACGAACTCCGTAGCTCTGGCAACAATCCTAGGAGGTCTCTGGAAAAATTGCACTCGTGAACAGAAGGCCGTGGTCAGTTCAGAACCCACGACCTTCGACTCATGAAGCAAAGGAGCTTAACTACTCAGCCACGAAGATAAATGTCTGGTCATCCACTAGTAACAATTGTTATAAGAAGGAGAAGATGGAGATATGTTGAGAAGAACCATAGTAAAACTAATAGTAAGTAGCAGAGCCCAAAGGGTAAGTAAAGAAAGAGTAGGTAAAGGCAGCGCTGAAGAAAAAACTAGTAGTGGTAGCAGAACCAGGAAAAGATAGTGGTGGTAGGCAAAACCGTAAATGAAACTGTTGGTGCATCCGTAAGTAAAAAAATGTAGTGGTAGCAGTCCGTAAGTAAAAAAAAAGGGGAGCAGTGAAAAAGAAAAAGTGGTGTAAAAAATAAGTAAAAAAAAGGGAGTATAGCAGTACCAGTAAGTAAAGAAACTAGTAGTGGGAAAAACCAGTAAAAAAAACAGGGGGAGAAAACCAGTAAGAAAGCAGGGTAGCAGTCTAGAAAGAAATGTATGGTGAAAACCGTGTAAAAAAAACTATTTAGTAGCGTCCAGTAAAGAAACTTTTTAAAACCGGTAAGAAAAAAAAACTGGAGGGTAGGGGGCCCAAAAAACCTTTCCCGGTAAAGAAAATTTGGGGGAAATCCGAAGTAAAAAAACTGTGTGGTAGCAAAACTTAAGTAAAAAACTGTAGTGGTGCAGTCCCGGAAAGAAATAGTAGGGTAGCAGTCCCAGTAAGTAAAGAAACTAGTAGTAGTAGAACCATTTAAAAAAAATAGTATTTAGCAGTAATAGTAAGTAAAAAAACTAGTGTGGTACCAGTAATAAAAAACGTAGTGGTGAGTACCGAAAGTAAAGAAACTAGTAGGGTAGTGGCCCCAAAAGAAGTAAAGAAATCATGAAGAAATAATAAAAGAATACCAAAGTAGGCACTGACGTTGAAAAAGGGTTCAAAAAGAAAGAACTGGGGGCCCAAAACGAATTTTGCTAAAAGGGCAAGAAAATCAGACACAATTAAAAGGAAAAAGATTGCGGGGCCCCAGGACAAAGCGGTATTGAGAAATTACCTGCAGGGCCAATGTAACGTATAATGGTACGAGATTTTATATATATATATATATACGACAGAAGTTGTTTCAGTTTCAGTTTGGAATATCTTCATTGCACTCCGGACATGTCCATGGTGCTCCGATCTCCTTCGCAATATCTCCAACAGCGTCCAGCGACTGAAAGTACCAGTTCTATCTTGATTGATGAGCCGACTCGTATACCTGTTGTACCGTTCTTTTCTTGCCACACCAAAACGTGTGTTTGTGTACATGTGAAAACATGTTCTATGTTTCTGTCTCATTATCAGATGAACGAGATGATTGACAACCTACAGCAACAATTCAAACTCATGATACAGGAGAGCACGTGGATGGGACAAGCCACCAAAGATGAAGCCTACAAAAAGGTGGTGAACTTGTTACAACATCTCTGATGACAATTTTATATATGAATGCAATGTCTGTATTGTTGTGTTATGATGTCTCACACCTCATGTGCACATTGCAGTCTGTCTACTCTCATATACACATTAGTGTATGCATACCGCATTGCACGAGAGCTGAGTTAGTTAGCTGCCGAGGACGACGGCTATTATTACGAGAGCTGAGTTTGTTAGCCCACTCGCTTCTTAAGCGCGTGGTTCTGGTTCAATTCCTCAATGAGAGTAGAATTTTCGACGTTGACGGCTCTGAGATTGACTCAGACTCAATTGTGTAACGAAAACCTAGGAAATAAAAACGGTCGGTATGATGTTGACCGCATCAGCAATCGTGTGCCGATGGTCAATGAAAAATACTGGTCTAACACCTAATCAAGCAAGCTCCGTCCGTACATTCATACAAGTATGATATATATGACTAAGGTTTGAGCTAAACATATTGACATGACAATTTGCAATAATTTGATTAGTTGGCTAAGAATTTAGCTGCGTGAAATTGTTGTTAGCAATTTGAAAGCTGCAATTCTTGTTATTTTCTATATCGCTTGTGACAAACAGCAGTTGACAAGAAACAGAGGGAAAAATCATGTAATTTTTTTCCTTTGCAAACCATTTTAAACAGCTAATATGCCAAATTAGCTAATAAAATAAGTTATAATGCCTAATTTGGTTTTCTAAAACTCTGACAAAATTTTTGTATCAAAAGCTCACATGATGTTAATTTTAGTTCAACGTTCGGTCGTCAGGTCAGTTGGCGAATGTAGATTCCCGTTGATGTGGGTTAATTTGAAATATGTTTGATAGAATACTGTAAACTTTATTGCAGTTGTACAAACTGTATAATTTTCATGTCATTATAATTTAATTTTTCTGTATCACACTACGCTATAGAAATGTTTAAATAATTATTATGTTAAATTTTTAAATAATTATTCTGTTTTGTCACAATTCCGCAGGTAAGATTTATTATTATTAAAATATGCAATGTCGCCTGAGAAAGAAAAACTATTCAATCAGACTAGAAGTGACTATAATCGAAGAGCAGTACGCAAATCTATAGAAAATATGGAAGTATCAGAATATCGAAACGAAGCTAATAGGTCGAGAAAGGCCAATGTTAGTGCTGAAGAAAACTAAGATGCTGTCTTGAATAGATATGAAGCCGATAAATCATGAACGGTCTAAGCAAGAGATGAAGAAAACGTAGATGTTGCCTTGATTCGACGTGAAGCTAACAGATCACGACTGGTAATTACCAGAGCTGAAGAAAGCGAAGACGCTACTTTGAATAGACGTGAAGCATTACAAGAACCACCCGAACCATTAAAATCGTTTAGGGACGACATAGCCGATCCAAACCTTAAAAAATATCCTAAAACACAAATCATATTTTAAGATGACATCTTTTGGAATGATTAACCCATTTCCTCATCAAGGATTTATGCCAACTTTCAAAATTCAAGGTAAAATAAATGATCAATTTGGTTCACTCTTACCACAACCAAATGAGTACCCAACATTTCTTCAAATTGTCTTCATGGATAATGAAGACGTTCAGGCAAATCAGCGTGTCAACTGTAATCCTGGACTAATCAAGTACGGTATTAGCTATTCAACGTATGCTAATACGTGCAATAGCTATGTCAGAAGTTTTAGATCAGTACTAGATCAGTTACCCACGGACCAATGAAATTGCAATCCGCGCCTACAACGTTCCGGCGGGTCACACGAGCGGACTTATAACGCACCTGTAGTAAACGAAGTTGTCATTATCATAGCAGGAAATGATTTTGGAATGAGGGACGTAATCTTCCAAAATCGAGACAACAAGCTCAACTTATATTCCGAGCGAAGCCGGGTTAATTAGCTAGGTCTTTATATATGTAGAACACAGTCTCTATATGTGTATTTCACATTCTCTACATATTTACGAAACATTCTCTATAAATCCACCACACCCCTATCTGTGCACCACACACTCTCTATATATGCCCAACAAAACAATGAAAACATTATTCATTAAAATGTTTGTTCTAGTTGGCAGCCATCAAAAGAAAAATTGGTTACCCAGATGCAGATTTTACAGAAGCTGATATTGAAAAAAAATATGAAAACGTAAGTTGCTTGTATCTTATTGACATGTAAAATAGAATTTATGTAGAATATTTGTCTTTATCTACTGTATGATCATTATTGTTGTCTATCTACTGTATGATAATTATTGTTGTCTCTATCTACTGTATGATTATTGTTGTCTCTATTGTATGATCATTATTGTTGTCTCTATCTACTGTATGATCATTATTATTGTCTCTATCTACTGTATGATCATTATTGTTGTCTCTATCTACTGTATGATCATTATTATTGTCTCTATCTACTGTATGATCATTATTGTTGTCTCTATCTACTGTATGATCATTATTGTTGTCTCCATCTACTGTATGATCATTATTGTTGTCTCTATCTACTGTATGATCATTATTGTTGTCTCTATCTACTGTATATTTATTGTTGTCTCTATCTACTGTATGATTATTATTGTTGTCTCTATCTACTGTATGATCATTATTGTTGTCTCTATCTACTGTATGATTATTATTGTTGTCTCTATCTATTGTATTATCATTTTTTGCACATCTCATGTACCATCATTATTTTATGTATTTATCTACACTATGAATCGTGTTACTGTAGATCCTTTACTCTCATTTTTATTGTAGATACTTTATCAATCCTCAGTCTTCCTTCTACATATCTCCTTTATCTTGTCTTCCTTCTACATATTTCCTTTATCCTCAGTCTTCCTTCTACATATTTCCTTTATCCTCAGTCTTCCTTCTACATATTTCCTTTATCCTCAGTCTTCCTTCTACATATTTCCTTTATCCTCAGTCTTCCTTCTACATATTTCCTTTATCCTCAGTCTTCCTACTACATATTTCCTTTATCCTCAGTCTTCCTTCTACATATTTCCATTATCCCGGGCCCTTCTTCTAAATCACCTTTATCCTCAGCTTCCATCTATACACCCACCTTTATCCTCAGTCTTCGTTCTACATATCTCCTTTATCCTCAGTCTTCGTTCTACATATCTCCTTTATTCTCAGTCTTCGTTCTACATATCTCCTTTATTCTCAGTCTTCGTTCTACATATCTCCTTTATTCTCAGTCTTGTCTACATATCTCCTTTATTCTCAGTCTTCGCTCTACATATCTCCTTTATTCTCAGTCTTCGTTCTACATATCTCCTCTATCCTCTGTGGTCTCTGTGACGTCTCTTTTAGCATAGGGTTAGTGTTTGTCTCCATACCAAAGGTACCAGGTTTGCTCCTTGTGGAGTCATCTGAATATTTTCCAGAGATCCTGATTTCAGTGTAGGTGAGATCGAGTTCCTTGTCCTATCGAATATGGACAATAAAATGTGAGTCCGTGCTCAATTTTAGCAGTAAAAGAACCTAGGCAGTTCAAAATCGAGAAGAGCAGACTGAGACCACTGCCCTGGCAAAACTCATTAGAAAAGCTTAACAATAAAAATCTGGCATAAATATAATCACCATCTTCAAAATTACATTAGGGACCCTCGCCGGTGCTACAGAGTTTATGCACTACAACTAAGATCTTCCTGTGTAAGAAAGAGATCGGAGCACACAAGGTTACTCACTGAAGTGCAATGATGATAGTCCTATCAATCAATCAAATCAAATCTCTATCATTCTTTCTTCTACATATTCTCTATCCTCAGTCTTCCTTCTACATATCTCCTCTATCCTCAGTCTTCCTTCTACATGCTCTCCTCTATCCTCAGTCTTCCTTCTACATATCTCCTTTATCCTCAGTCTTTCTTCTACATACCTCCTCTATCCTCAGTCTTCCTTCTATATATCTATTCTCAGTCTTCCTTCTATATATCTATTCTCAGTCTTCCTTCTATCTATCTATTCTCAGTCTTCCTTCTGCATATCTATTTTTAGTCTTCTTCATATATCTATTCCCAGTCTTCCTTCTATATATCTATCCTCAGTCTTCCTTCTATATATCTATTCTCAGTCTTCCTTCCATATATCTATCCTCAGTCTTTCACCTATATATCTATTCTCAGTCTTCCTTCTATATATCTATTCTCAGTCTTCCTTCCACATATCTATTCTCAGTCTTCCTTCTATATATCTATTCTCAGTCTTCCTTCTATATATCTATTCTCAGTCTCCTTCTTAATTCTTAAGAAGTTTCTATTTTATGATATTAAACAGATGTTACCTCTTTCTGTATTGACCTGTGGGATATCCTGAAATGGTGACTTATTTTGTTTCTGTTGATATGGTATTATCTATTAACATTTATAACTTTGTTTTGTCATATGTCCATCTATATAATTAAAGGTGCTATACCATAGTGATTTGTGAACTTGTCTCGGGTAGGCATGACCCAGAATCAAATTCCCAAGTTGTAGTGAGATTTTTCTAATAGTAAAAACTGTCATATCAACTAAACCTGAATTTATACCGAGAAACGCTGGAAGGTAAAATAGATTGGTTTGTTGATGTCTAAATCACCCATCGTGTGTTGTTGATAAAAAACAAATACATGCCAAACACCATATTCACCATTCCAACATAACCTCAGATGTAAAAACCCTGTTCTCTTTTTTTTCTTGAAAAAAGACCTTGAAAAAAACAAATTTATTTTTACATCTATGTAATCCTTTGTTCATTTTTATTCCTGCATCTTGATTGTTTTGATACTTTCCTTTTCTACAATGACATTCTATTTGTATGGTTGTTGCCAATAATGTTGTAATGTTTAGTGTTTGTTTTCAAATAGATATAAACATGAAGACAACAATAAAACACTTAAGGTGTGTTATTATTTAACATTGTTTCAAAAATTGTTTCTATATTAAACAGTACACAATGAGTGAAGACAACTACTACGACAACCGTGTTCTAAATATCAAGCTAGCAAACTTGGATAACCTCATCTCTTTACGGAAACCAGTAGACAAAACAGTAAAGTAAAAGAAACTGTTTATTGATTCTAAAATATGGGACAATACCAATGGATGTAGACATAAGCTAAAACAAATTGGTTCACAGGGAAGGATTGTACGAAATTCTTTCAAATAGTGCTCAGTACCTCTACAAAAATTACACATTATCTGCCAAGTGTATTGCACAAAGTACGAACTCATGGTTCCAGCAGTGATCCTAGTGGTCTGAAACATGCAGATGTGAACTGAAGACATGGTCCGCACTTGAATAAATGACCAGCCTATTGGCCTTGACCAATTCACCAGAGATCTGCTATTACAGAGCAGTCAAGTATTTTGATAAATCTACAAATCGACTTTTGTGGGGTCTTAATCTGACATGGGTTTTCTAGACTTCATCTTGGTATGAAATGGAACGGATAGAACAATAAAGAGCAGTGTACTAAAAGCATGCATATTTCTAGTAGCAACGTAATGGTGTGAAACATTGACATAGTAGTGGAAATACGAATGTTGGAGAAAGAGTTCTCCGTATACCATGGACAGAGAAGAGAACAAATAGCTCTATTCAGAAAGAATTCAAAATTAAATAAAACTGGTTGATGCTACAGATAATAATGAAGAAAATGAAATGTTTTGGAGACAAAGGATTGGAAAAGACAATTATGGACGGATTTGTTCTGGGAAAGAGGAGTAGTGAGAACACAACAGTGATGGATGCAAGATGTGATAGATGATGTGAGCATAACGGCAGTGGAGGCAGGAGAGAGATACTTAGAGACTGCTAGGTCAATAAGTTCTGATCAGGACAAACTATTCAATAATGAAATCTGACAGTTGTTTTTGTAACATTGTCGAAGTTGCCTCTCAGAGTTTAGCCATTTTTTATGGAAATATGCTCGTTTCCAAATAAAAGGCGGAGTAGCCTAGTCGCCTATCCCTATAGGGATATGGAATGTGCAAACATTGTCATAAACAGGAGATGTCGAAAGTAGTAAAAGGATAAGGACAAGGTAAGAACCTCAGATGAGAAAATGGCAGCTAGCCGTTTATACTCTGTGGAAGACACTGAGTGTCAATAGACAGGAAATTGAGTAGAACCCGAGGGAGAACTGAAAAGGGTGCATCCCAAACAGACCTAGGGAAGGAATCTTCTTAAGGGACTGACAGATTACCCTGTGAAGCCATAATGATACCAGCCAGGAAGGTGGAAAATAACTGTTGAGACCATATGCACCATGAGGAGCGGAGAAGAATCAGAAGAGGAAGATAGTGACATATTCGTTGTTTGCATTTAGTTTCATGGAGATAAGAACATAAAAAATTAATGATAACATAGTTCTGGAAACTTTGCTGAGAACAAATAATTCTTGAAAAGGATAAAAATTGAGTAAAGTAATATGTGAATTACTGATCTCTGAGGGCCACAGAAATGTGGTTTTATAGAAGAATGATGAGAATCCATGGACTGCTAAAATGACTAATATTGAGGTGCTGAATGAGATCAAGACACAGAGAAAGCTTATCATCAATATAAGAAAGAGGCAGTCATCATTTTCGGGCACGTGATGAGGAGGGAGGTTAGAACACATCGTGACAACCGGTAAAATCGAGGGTAGACGAGACAGGGGAAGATAGAGACAGAAAATTTTGGATAGCCTGACTTCATGGCACGGTAGCGTCAACATCTGAGTTGATAGCAAACACCAACGACAGAGATTTGTGGAGATCCATGATCGCTCACGCCAGGCACGGTACCTGATGATGATGAATTCTGATAATTTTCTATCCCAAATTAATGTGAGTCTTTTTTTTTCATCTAAGGTGGTACATGGCTCCATACGAGGTAAACGCTTACTACTCATGGAGTGAAAATGAAATAGGTCAGTGAGACAAATATTTATCTGTGTATCATTTATTGATCAACTGTCTGATTAACATATGCATAATACACACAAACATGCAAGCATGGATGCATAGATTTGATTGTCCAGTCAAATTCATTAAGATCTCCAACAGTTTCACAAGGGCATGATAACGAGTGAACTTTATGATGAGGAGCTGTTGAATATCTTCCATGTCACCAACTGTGACAAAAAGGACTGTGTGCTAACCCCAATGCTCTTCATTATGATGTTTGCTGCCATGCTCATTGATGTCTTTTGGGAATAAGATAAACATAGAGGAAATATACAGGACAGATGGTAATCTATTCAACCTCAGGATGTTAAAATCGTCCACCAAGGGTAAAGTAATCAACTATCTCAAACCTGTTGTTTGCTGATTACTGTGCCCTTGGTACCATCTCTGAAAAAGAACTGCAGACCTACATGGACAGATTTTCTATGGAATCTGATATGTTGGAATCTGATAAATACCATGAAAACTGAGGACATGTTTCAGCCCTTCCCTAGAGAGCAGTACCATGATACCATCATCAATATTAAACACCACTGTCTAATGCCAGTTAACAACTTTGTATATCTTGACAGCATCCTATCTAGATCTGCAAATATAAACTCTGATGTCAACAATAAAATTAAGATGTATGTATATATAGATTTATGTGTGTCATCTAAAATGCTACACATGTTTGTTAGTCAAAATGCCTTTTCTTTGACGAACTGATCAACAACATGAAATATTAATTCTTATCAAATATATGTTTCTAGTTCCATGACAAAAATCAATTCTTGAACCAACTTTCATATTTTATGAAGCTGGTATACGTAAGAAGCAGAGAATCATTTTCAGACAATGATGATTAGTTCATACCTACTTTGTGTTACCACAGCCAAACATGGACAATAAGCAAAGTGCAGTCACAAAAAATAACTATAGTGAAATTTGCTGCCTGCGAAAAGTTACCAACAACACCAGAAAAGATGGGTTCACCAACATCAGCATAAGAAAGAAAGTTGGCACAGAACCTTGCTTGAACTACAATGAGAAACAAAGAATAAATTTGTTTGGCCACTTAATAAGAATGCATCCAAACTCCACAGTATACAGAGTCTTCTAGAACAGAACATCAGGGAAGAAGGCGAGAGGAAGACCACGAAAAGATGGTTAGATGGTATAGCAGAATCCTGTCAAAGAACAAAAATAACAATAACCCAAGCCACCAGAACAGCATAAGAAAATAACAGAAAACCACGACACTGGGCAACAACCTGGTAGCAGTGTGCCGACAAAAGAAGAAAGATGATTATTTCATCTGTAATGCAAAGTCTGTTGTTTGTAATATACTGCACCGTGTATCTTCCACATTAGCAGAAATCTCATCAATGCACCGTTGCACTGAATTGCTGCTGAAAGAAATTTTCGGAACAATATCATGTGGTAAATTGTGCACAACTGTATTCATGACCTCACTAACTACAGAAAGGATAAGCTCTTCACCTTTTAGTATGTTGTTTTCCAGACTGAGTAATTGGTAATGAAATGTTATGGGAAGCTTGAATACCATCTGTATTTTGTTGAGATGTCTTACAGAACATGCTTGACATTGTTGGCCAGTTGTGAAATTTATCATGAAGTGGTAGAACAAAACTTCTTCTTTTCTTTCATATCAGGGTGTGTCACTGAGTGTGCAATCAAACTGGAGCGTTGCATTGTCACATTAGAAAAGAACTTTTCCAACAATAAACACATTGGCATCTGTTGGTTTATTGATTTCACGAATCTGAATGTTATGTTCTGCACAATACTGTTTGTACATATTCTTTTTGTACTGGTTCTGCCATTCTTCTGCAATATAATTTGCTGGTTACAATAAAAAACAATATTTTCATTCTATATTGTTGTTAAGTAGGGGATTAAAGCCTCTTCAAACCAGCGCCAAACCTTTCAATCTAAAGACTAATCTTTTTTTTTTCTTTTGGGTTATATCAGAGCGTGTAGGCCAACAAACATGAAAATAAGAATTCATTTGGAGAACCAAAGTTGTAACTTTTAAACTAACTCTGTGAGTGCGGGTTCATTCTCGGGCTGGCAGAAAAGCACACGTTCTCCAGATTTACAGTATTCGTGGCACGAACGAAGGGTTATGATGTCCATGGCACGAGGAAGAGTTGAAAACTCAAGTGCTTCTGGATCGGAAAAAAAAAAAAACAAAAACTAACTCTGTGGCACAATTTTAGAGATCAAGGGATAAAAATGAACTTGTGAACAGAATGATGCAGTCTGGATTCAGCGCAACCTTTAGAACAAAAGATAAACAGTTTAACCACTTTGCCCCAGAGACCTCACAGTAGTGTACAGTGAGAACTGTGACAATAGAACACCTAGCGAGACTGTACTGTATATATATATAGTATATATAATTGCTCTGCTTGTCTTCATTCAGCATTTCCTGCTGGAATTCTGCAGTCACCATTTTTCTCCCAGATCTTTCAAGAGTAAGTTTAAGTATATTATATATATATCTTAATCTCTCTCAATATACATATATATATATACAGTTCATAGTCGCCCGAGTGGTTACCGGGCCCAAACTTGGGGTGTAAAGAACAGAACCACTGTTACCTGCCATGCGTCATGAAGGCGACTAGGGAGGTATGGCTGAATCGGATGCACGTGTCCTAAACATGTAAGTATATGCGTTTAGGGGTCTACCAAACCAATGTGCAATGTATACATATTTTTGGCAAAGATAACACATATCACGAGTGATTAAAATTACAGTAGAAGAACAACAGCGAAGAAGAAGACTGTTCATGGTATGCAGTCCTACTGATGAAGGCCAAAGTAATTGGTTAATGGTTGAAATCAGAGTAAAGCAAGGTTGTATTTTATCTCTGCTGCTTTTGTTTGGGTGGCCATTGACTGGTGATGAGAAAATGTTGCAGGGCGAAACTGCATCGATTGGGTAGAAAATAGTCAACTGACGATTTGAATTTTGCAGATATTTCTTGTTAGTAAAACAACCAAAATGTGCAAAGAACGTCAGATAACGTCATCTATAGCATAAAAAGTTGGATTACAGCTAAGCTATGAAAAAAACAAATATAATGAAGACACCTATTGCAAGTAATGCAGATATCACACTGAATCCAAATGATAAAAATAACAGAGCAGTTCACCTATTTAGGTAGCTATTTTGATTGCACTGGAAATGGTAAAAGAAATTATGCATGAATTCTCAAAGCAACATCAGCTTTTAAAAGTCTAAATAAATATGGAGCTGCAAGATTTCATAGTATTACAATAATTTTCAATTCAAATGTTGTAAAAATCCTATCATATGCCAGCAAGAGTTGGAAAATTACCAAAGATATAGAAAGTAAGTTGAATGCATTTGAAAATAGATGGCTGCCAAAAATAAAGAACAATACAATGAGACAAATTCAGAAGAAGTGATAAAACCAGAGAAATGTCTGGTCAACCACTAATAACAACTGTTATCAGAAAGAGAAGATGGAGATATGTTGTGCACACCTTGAAAAGAAGTGATCAAAGAATACCAAAGAAGGCATTGAAATGTGAAACAATGGGTTCAAGAAAAAAAAAGATGTCCTAGGAAACCCTGAAACAAACTTTGCTGAAAGATGCAGAAATATTGGACTCAGTTCCCAGCGGTATGGAGAAATTACTTGCGGGCCCCTAAGCAACGTATAGTGGTACGAGAGTAATATATGTGTGATGTATTTATATGAATGTGTATATCAGGCACATATCATATCCGAGTAATAACAATTGAGTTACAAACAACTTTCTGTTTGCGGTGTCCATATCAGCTACATCAATGTCTTACTTCCTATCTTTTGTACAAATTTTGTATATGCCTTCCTAACTACTATAACAGCCAATATTCTAACCATATTTTGTAAATGTATTTATAAAAGTTTATTTAGTATGTTATATAACATCACATGTTCATAGTTTAACAACTGAATTATAAGTGTGTCTTTTTGTCCAACATCTAAAGTTCCATGAACTATGGTGCAATTGGTGTTGTCATTGGTCACGAAATTACTCACGGATTTGCGATCGGGGTGAGTCTTCACTTTGTCATTCTCACCTCCTTTTCTCATGTTAAATCATTTTTTAACACCAAACTTCAACATTTTCAAATCGTATGGGGAAAAATCTGTCGTTACTGCCTGTAGTACCACTTTTTAGGACAGTGTAGGACAGGTGGGATGAAAGCCCAAGGAATTTAATGGCTGCATGACTAGTACAGTTGCTGTGAAGCTGTTCAGGTTAAGATTTTTCATTTATGCACACAACCTGAAAATATCCTTGGCCTTACCGTGAATTAAACCCGGGGTCTCCTGCATAGGAGCTGCGCTCTAATCCATTTGACCTGATGCTCCTCAAATCAGATGACTAATGCATTAATGAATCTCTTCACTAGAAGAAGCAACCATACATGATCTTGCTTGGATCTACTGAGACATAATAGACGTCCCATCAATCAGGGTAAGGATAGAGTAGTTAGAATGACTTCTAGAACAACAATAGTTTCTCCACGAATTGTAGACGAGACATTCACTGAACAATCAGATGTTTATTTATGAGATGGCAATCTTTGATGCAGTTTTACTGGCCTACATATGGCACCAATGAAAATAGTCACCTGTTTAACAATGAGATGGAAATCATTGCAGAACTTCAACTGAGTCGAACATGAAATTTGTAGTTAGTCACCTGTTTAATGATGAGACAACAATCACTGAAGCACTTCATTGGAATTCAACTTGAAATATGTAGCCCGAGTCACCTGTTTAATGATGAGACGACAATCATTGCAGCACTTCATCTGAGTCAAACATGAGACTTGTAGTTAGTCACTTGTTCTATAATGAGATGAAAAACACTGAAGCAATTTCTCTGGATCTGACAAGGCACATGTAGAAAACATTTGTTATGTTATGCGACTGACATCATGGCACATTGGGCATTCCCAGGTGTGCACTGTCTTCTGCTGCAACAGCCATCTCAGTGTCCACCTGCTCACAGTCCTTATAAGAGCGTATTATTGTATTTTTTTATCTCCAGAGGCTTATTTGATTTTAATGTTCTGAGCATGTGGGTGTTTGCGACCATGAGAGAGAGCAGACTTGCATCAGCAGTGTCGATCGTGGGTGAACTGTAGATGGATACAGGGGGACCTCCTCAGGATTATTGACAACCGCCTGTTGTATACAGGAATTAAAATTAATGTTGAATCTGTCCAAGATTTAAGAAGTTTGCAATTACAAGGTCGTACAGGAAAAGCTAGATGCCTGAGTGGCAGTGAGGAGTGTGTTTAAACAGTGAATGACGAAACATACGTTGCCGTTGTATAGTTAAATTACTTTTGTTTGTTTTAAAAAAGAGAGGACAATGCATTAACAAATAGGATGAAGCTGTTAATATGATGAACAAGTGTATATATGTTGACATATGACAGTTTTGATGTCTCCCATATGATCAATCAGATCTGTCACCATGCAAGAGTATAACTGAACAGATGTGGGACAATAAACTGGGGTTTTATGTTTGTAAAACCAGCTTTCTGATGACTGACACCCATCGTAAAGGTGCAGTGCAGGACATGACGATTCTCTTTTCTTGAACATTTAACACATTCCAAGAGTATAGTAAAACTCGGAATGACCAACTTACAATCCGGTAGTGAGGAGCTTATCTGAGAGTTTCTGAAGACACAAATCATCCTCTGCACAAATCCATAAAAGAAAACAAGGGCAGGCATTTGAAGAGAGGCTGATCCTGGATGGCTGAGGCAGAGGATGTTATTAAACAGGTCTGTACTCTAGATGAGCTAAGGCATGGGGAAGAATGGATGCCTATATCGGAGGATATGATTGATTACACGAGGGTTGTCAGTACACTTGGACGCTGCTATAGAGAATGGGCCCCGGAGTAGCAATGCGAGATTCTTGCACTCGTGGATCAGCACTCCCATCCAGGTGATATCATTATTTACACCGATGGCTCTGTCAAGACGAGAACCCAATCATCGTGGGCTTATTCAGCACAATGAAACAGTAGCACACTGCATGAGGACTGCGGCGCTTTCGAGACAACGATATCAAGCATGACTATGGAGATCATGGTAACGAGCGTGCTGACCTTCTAGCAAACAATACCTTAACTCAAGCGGGGAGAAGCATGGACAGAGCTGATATCATCATCTGTAAGCTCTCATTTATGTGACATGAGCGAGTCTCATACACTGAAACGAGTTTGAGAATTATACATTAAGTTTGGACATGCCAGACAGTGTTGTCTTTGTGGTACAGATATACTAGTAATAAGTTATACTAATCAGCTTCTCATGGGTATGGTGAGCAAATGGACTTGGGATAGCTGCTTCAGCTGAGGACAGAGCACGAATGGGAATGCCCAATGTGCCAGGACGTCGATCGCATAACATAACTCCTCAAACTCTTACGCTATTGCTTGCTTTGATCAACTTGGTGTTATTTTAAAGAAATATCAGATAGTTATACCTACAGATATCTATATTTCATATGGATATGGGGAAATTAGATATGATTAACTTCTACAGTAAGATGTATCACCTGACAAACTGTTCCAGCAGTACCAAATCTTAGACATTGGATACCTCAAATGACAACATTTTTTTTTTAAATATTCATTTCCTGCTATTTGTGTATAATATAATAATTCCTCTTGTACCGTTATACATTACATAGGGCCTGCAAGTAATTTCTCCATACCGCTCTATCCTGGGTAACTTGCTCAATCTCCTCCATGGAACTGAGATCGATATTTCTTGCCTCTCTTAGCAAAGTTCATTTCAGGGTCTCCTTAGGTATTCCTCTCTTTCTTCAACCCTTTGCATCCCACTTCAATGCCTGCTTTGATATTGTTGATCATTTCTCCTCAAGGTGTGTATTTGTGTATATTTCTTTGTAAAATACAGCAGAGAAATTTATCAAATGCATATCTGAATTCTGTACAATCTGAGAAATGATATTATGCTCTGGTGCTTAACATAATAAAGTCATAATAGAATCTGTTACGGCAAAAGAATTTATTCTTAAAGAAAACATGTAAACACATTGTTTCAGTTCCCATATACTAGGAGTTTAAATTGACATTTTGATGTCATTTAAAGACAGTCTATTAGAGGATGACCCAGTAATAAGTGATGCTGATATTATGAGATTATGAATGTGAACTCAAATGTATGGAATGTACATAGATTTAAGAGTTTACATGTGTAGTTACATGTACAGTTATTCAGCAAGTTATAGAGTATAGGAACTATCAACATGTATTATCTTTATGCCTTTAAACCTTTATGGTTTCCTCAGAGTGGATAAATTCAGTGGATTTGAATATGTTAATTAGAATGGGCATCTGTAGCTTAAGCGGTAGGGAGCTTGATTACAACCGCGTGACTGGTTCAAACTCTGCGCGCAGTTTGGAAGCAAATTTTTCTCGTGGATTTTACGACGGTAAAATAGACCTCACCGTTCAGAAAGCAATGGCAAACTACTGAACGCGTAAGTGGTGCCTAAAAAATCAACGACTCGTTTACTGTGGTTGATGGAAACGTGCTGTAAAGGATATGCCATGATTTTCATTCATTCATTTTCAATTAAAATCCAACACTAGACTTTATTGTTGCACCAGAGATGACCTAGTTCTGAAATATTGTGCGATACTTACACAACAATAAAGAGATCCAAGAGAGAAGATGGCAATAGATTGGGCATGTCCTCAAGATGAGAAAAAATGACAGTCAAGGTATGCAACACAGTGGACACTGCAATGACAGCGGAAGAAATGGAGGCCTAGGTGCACATGGCTCGGACATGTGATGTGCATGGAGACTTAACTCTATCACAAAAACTGCACTGAGATGGATACCAGACGGTAAAAGAAGACACGGAATTGCACTGAGACAGGCACCAGATGGTTAAAAAAAACGTGGAAGCCCAAAAAGAACCTGGAAGAGAACAGTAGAACAAGAACTGAAAGAAATTAATCACAGATGGAACACGATATAGAGAACGTCCAAGAACCAAGAAGCATTTGTGCCAAGGTCCACGGACATCACAGCTAGAGACTGAGAGGTAGGGCACATGGACAACTTTTGATGCACAGCTAAAAGACATGCATAGGCCTATGTTTGAGGTGGAAGGAAAGGTACAAGATTGAAATGAGTTGAAATTTTTGGTCTCTGCCTTATGTACCCTTGGGAGTGACAATGACTGATGATTATGACACTTACACTTATCAAGACATCCATGATTTTTTACTTTCCATATGTTTCATATTTTATTGCCTTCAAGTTCCCTAATACGAACACCTCACTGAGGTACAATCAAGGAAGATAAGAATTCCATAACACTTTCAACCATTTTTTTTATTGATGTGTCACATTATTGGTTACTACACATTGTATAAGTAGAACTGGATGCCTGGAAGAATGATTGAGCCTTTGGAGCAATCAGTATGCATACCTTTTGACATCTGTTGGGGGAGACTGAGCACCTATGGGTCTGCTCTGTACTGATATGACATTGGTTTAGTAACCAATGTGTCTGATGAAACCACAGTCTAGAAGCAGAAAGATAGTTCTTGCTCATGAATGTTTTAGTGCTTAAAAGGAAGGACGTCACACCAAAAGAACATTCTGAGAGAAAGTAAAATAAATCAATGAAAATATCAATGTAATGTAAAAGAAGGATAGAAAGATATAGAAAAAAATTTGGGTTAGTTTTCTACAAGAAAATGACATCTAGATAAATGTGGCTAATTTTGTTTGCATTTGCCAGCTATGAATTCAAGCATAGTCATGGCGCTTAATGTGGTGCCTCTGACTGATTTTTGCATGAAGGTGTGTTGTCCTTTTTGCCAGTGTCCTCACCATTCAGACGAGCCTTACTCTGACTTCAGAGGTTCTCATAATTTACATCCTCACATAAAGGAGTTTCCTGTAGTCCTACCACATGCACATAAAGAATTTTTAGCCAAGCTGGCTTTGAATCCCAGAATATCCACATCATGTTGTCACTAGCTAGCATAGACTGTTATTAACTTGCTATCGTAATCCCTATGTATCTAATGATCTGAAAGAAGATTAAGAAAGAAGAAGAAAAACTAACAAATTTTATGTGATTGTTTGTACTTTCTGCCTCCCTCTAATTGTAAATTACATCGATCAAGTTGTATACATCATTTGTAAAACATGACTAATGTCTTGTCTAATTCACCAGGGAGTCAGTATGACGCAAACGGCAATCTCCGAGAATGGTGGCAGAAATCTGACAAAGATAATTTTGTCCAGAGAAAACAGTGCATTGTTGACCAGAACTCCAAATTTTATATTCCAGAAATCAACATGAACGTAAGTTATACATATAGAAATTAGTAAAAGAACAAATATGTGAACAATGTTGAAATGAAACTTGACTAAGTCAATAGCAATAATTATAGAATAAATGTTTCAATCAGAAAGTCTTCATAATGTTGAAAAAACATACTTATTACGTGGACATTATCAGACGGACAAAGTAATAACCTATTTAATGAAATTGTACAATATATGGTTGTGTTGGGAAAAGTGTTTGAGATCTCACAGTTCAGTCTGTTTCATCTGGACATGTTTGAGTCTAACTAGATACCTCTCTACTCGACACAACTACTAACTCTGTCTGTAAAATAAGAATGAACTCCTTGAGGAGAATCCATGTATATTTTATGTACTGCTAGCTCAGCGAAACAGGAACCCACTTTTATAGATGTGACTACTGGATCGTTCATGGCTCAACCTGCACTCGTAATAGATTGATTGAACTACATAAATAAGTTGGGTATTATCTCACATATAAGAGTTTATATGACAAACTATGCAAAATATTCTATGTAATGATGGTTTCAATCAACCTAACCGTCATATGAACATATGTGCAGTGGGAATTATTAATGGATATGTTAGGATTTTATAGTCTTTTCTTGCGAAAATACTAAAATCGTTAGCACCACAATACGTAATTCATCATACTAGAATGTTATCATTCGACAGTCCTTGTGTGATTCTTTATTATGATACAGAAGACCAAGACCAGTTATGTACGAAGGCAGTGGATGCAATTTATACAAAATGCGACAATCCAGACACTTGCCTTCATCTTTGTCCCAGATCATTTTGGGGTTGAAGGGCAATTAGAGAGCGGATGCACTGGCGAGCAATGCTAGGGTCGAGAATGGGTCTTCTGTTGACAAAAACGGCATCATCAATGCTCTAAGAGAAAACATACGCTCTGAAGATTGCAACGAAGCAGATAAAATATATTCTCTATCTCGATTGCGCAGTTGCTTACCGATAGGTGCGGCAAGACATGAGAGAAACCCCAGTAAACAATATAACATAACGGAATTTGTTTAAACACACTGAAATACAAATAGATACTTGAAATCGATCGGGCAATTATGGACATGTCCAATGAAGGTAACCCCCAAATGAACAATAAACGATTACTAAACTGATTACTTACCTTTGTCCTTTCGTCAGTCATTTTCCAATCTTTACATCTTTCATACCGCTGATGTTATTTCTTTCACATGAAATCTTGTGCCCATCTTCTCTGACGAGATTGTTCCTAACTAGATCTATTTCACGTCTGCTTCTCGTCTGCTTGCGTCACACTTTCCCGTTATGACGTCAGAAAAACATATGTAGCTAATCATCTGTTGCCTAGCGATGATTTTGTGTATTCCTTTGGTGATGGATGGATGGATGGATGGATGGATGGATGGATGGATGGATGGAGGTGGGTGGGTGGGTGGGTGGGTGGATGGATGGATGGATGGAAGGAAGGAAAGATGAAGGTGATGAGGAAGGTGAAGAAGACGTTGAAGATGAAGATGGATGTGAAGGTGAAAACGAAGGGAAGAACAAGGTAAGATTAAGATGAAGGGAAAGATTAAGATGAAGGGGGAAAATTAAGATGAAGGAGAAGAGGAAGATGAAGGTGAAGAAGAAAATGAAGGGAAGATGAAGTTAAGGGGGCCAACGCTGAAAGGCACAAGCAATAAGACAAAACAAAGAAGAAGATACGTGATATAATAATAATGTATATTTACAGTTAAATGGAATCAATACACAAGGAGAAAGTGTTGCTGACAATGGAGGAATTAAGGAAAGCTTCAGGTAGATAGGAAAATGTATTGTGTTTGCAAACTACGAAACAGTAGGTACTCAACATATTTCAGCAAATTAAATGTGCAACCTGCATAGCACTTGCACAGCTGCGATTGCTTTGATATCTCTCTCTGTTTTCTCGTGATCCCGCTTAGACTGATGTACCGGATTTCCCATAAATTATATTCATGTGAAATCTGATTCATGCATCCTTAGCATGGATGTGTTTCGTCACATCTTTAGCGCCATTTGGAACTCTGGTGCTTATTCTTCGACGATGTGTCCGGTTTGAGCCAGAGTTTACTGGGTTCGCTCTCCGTCAGCCTTGGGGTGCCCCAGCAGACCTGCAAGGCAGCAGATCGCTATTTTCTTTTAGGGTAACTACCTTTAGGCAACCTTCCCTCCTGGGTTGTTGAGCGTCATCTGCCCAGGTTACCAGTCTTTTTGGACATACAGTACTTGGTTTGTCTGCCGTCCAGTTTTGTGTAGGGTTTTCTCCATTAGCCTTTGATTTTCCCCAATCGAACTACAAGGCAGTAGTAGTTCTCTGCGAGGGAAAACGCGGTTCTTGTTCTCTGGATGGAGACCCCAACTTCGAGGCTCGCCACCGTTTTGTCCACTTCGCGTTTCTTTTGGGTGCCCCTTCGCCCATTTCTGCTTGTGCCCTCGTCCACCGACTGGACCGTCCTTTCTCTTCGTCACTTGTGCTACATTGTTCTACTGGGCGACACCTTACCTATTTCTATCTAATTGTGAACAGTGCATAGTTTATCACCATTCGGTAGGAACGTTTGCACTGGATTCATGCCTCTGCTTTCCAGTTTTTCTACACATTTGGGTGGTCCGCTCACCCTGCCTTTCGTCGCTCCATTATCAGCACCGTGCATGCCTGCCCCACTGGTAGGCTCACCTGTGTATCGTCCGTATGCGTGTTCGTCCTACTTTAGTGCCTGCTCACCATATTTACCAGGTTTCTCACTGTGCTCACATTTACTATGCCTCGAGAATGTCAGGACATGCAACTCAATTCGGGCCCCCAACTCAGGGCTCAGAGTTTCGCTCCATGTGGGCCCACGCCTCTTCTCTGGATGCAGCGCTCATCCCTTTATGTTTATTTGTTCAGCTTTTCCCATCGGCCGAGAGAGACGTGCATTAATAGTCACATGCGAGCGGATCTCATCCAACGTAACTGTGTCTGCATCACTACTTATACCAGAGTAGCTCTCCCTTGATCCCTACCCGCTTTGCCAGACAGGAACCGTTGTATATTTCCAAGATCACCACGCTGAGGTGGGGTATGATCTTGGTTAGTGCCAGCTCACTAATCCTGGCGCGACGTTGTCCCTATGCGCATTTGACCCCGATTGCTTGATATAGGACTTTATCCCAACCAACCAGAAACTTAAAGTAGCATTTTTCAGCTTGGCAACTCACTAGAATAGACAATACTTAGAACCTGTTATCTCGTTTGTAGACAAAATCCAAAGTATTGTAGTTTTACAAAGAATTAAAACAATAACACTACAAAGCGACGATTCAACCAAAAAGCATTTGTCAAGCAAAGGATACATCAGAAGGGAAGTAATTCACTTCTTCTACAGCAGCAATAACTTATACAATTAGACAATAAATCTCTAACGTCCCTCTACTGCAGTCTTCCCTTATATAGACAAAACCGGCTAATACTTGAGATATTGTATATTTGTTAAATTTACTCGTTTCTTTAATTCAATTTGACTCCAAAGATATAGAAGTCAGACATGGTATGAGACATATAGAAGACGAAGATATAGGAAGTCAGGCAAGTATAGACATATAGAAGATTGAAGATATAGAAAGTCAGGCATGGTATGAGACATATAGAAGACGTGAAGATATAGTAAGTCAGGCAAGGTATGAGACATATAGAAGATTGAAGATATAGAAAGTCAGGCATGGTATGAGACATATAGAAGACGTGAAGATATAGTAAGTCAGGCATGGTATGAGACATATAGAAGACTGAAGATATAGGAAGTCAGGCACAGTATGAGACATATAGAAGATTGAAGATATAGAAAGTCAGGCAAGGTATGAGACATATAGAAGATTGAAGATATAGAAAGTCAGGCACAGTATGAGACATATAGAAGACTGAAGATATAGGAAGTCAGGCACAGTATGAGACATATAGAAGATTGAAGATATAGAAAGTCAGGCATGGTATGAGACATATAGAAGACGTGAAGATATAGTAAGTCAGGCAAGGTATGAGACATATAGAAGATTGAAGATATAGAAAGTCAGGCATGGTATGAGACATATAGAAGATTGAAGATATAGAAAGTCAGGCATGGTATGAGACATATAGAAGACTGAAGATATAGGAAGTCAGGCACAGTATGAGACATATAGAAGATTGAAGATATAGAAAGTCAGGCAAGGTATGAGACATATAGAAGATTGAAGATATAGAAAGTCAGGCAAGGTATGAGACATATAGAAGATTGAAGATATAGAAAGTCAGGCATGGTATGAGACATATAGAAGATTGAAGATATAGAAAGTCAGGCATGGTGTGAGACATATAGAAGATTGAAGATATAGAAAGTCAGGCATGGTATGAGACATATAGAAGACTGAAGATATAGAAGTCAGGCAAGTATGAGACATATAGAAGATTGAAGATATAGAAAGTCAGGCAAGGTATGAGACATATAGAAGACTGAAGATATAGGAAGTCAGTCACAGTATGAGACATATAGAAGATTGAAGATATAGAAAGTCAGGCATGGTGTGAGACATATATAAGACTAAACAAAACATGTAGATAGATAGTCATAGTCTGAATTGCATATAAAACTAGACATGCAGACAACAAATCATTGTATAAAACGTTTATGAAAATCTATCACGTTTTAGACAACACTTAATTTTGCGCAACATATAAACAAGATTTTCATTTAGTAGTTAGCAATTAAAACAAATACAATATAGTCCAAAGACTAAACATAGCATATTTGCCAAACGTGTACTCCAATTCAACATCGTCCCATGAGTATAACAAACATAACATTGTCCCATGAGTATAACATTGTCCCATGAGTATAACATTGTCCCATGAGTATAACATCGTCCCATGAGTATAACATTGTCCCATGAGTATAACATTGTCCCATGAGTATAACAAACATAACATTGTCCCATGAGTATAACATTGTCCCATGAGTATAACATTGTCCCATGAGTATAACAAACATAACATTGTCCCATGAGTATAACAAACATAACATTGTCCCATGAGTATAACAAAGATAACATTATCCCATGAGTATAACAAACATAACATTATCCCATGAGTATAACAAAGATAACATTGTCCCATGAGTATAACAAACATAACATTGTCCCATGAGTATAACAAACATAACATTATCCCATGAGATAACAAATAACATTATCCCATGAGTATAAAACATAATATTTCCCATGAGTATAACAAACATAACATTATCCCATGAGTATAACAAACATAACATTATCCCATGAGTATAACAAAGATAACATTGTCCCATGAGTATAACAAAGATAACATTGTCCCATGAGTATAACATTATCCCATGAGTATAACATTATCCCATGAGTATAACATTATCCCATGAGTATAACAAACATAACATTATCCCATGAGTATAACAAAGATAACATTATCCCATGAGTATAACAAAGATAACATTATCCCATGAGTATAACATTATCCCATGAGTATAACATTATCCCATGAGTATAACATTATCCATGAGTAATAACATTATCCCATGAGTATAACAAAATAACATTATCCCATGAGTATAACAAAGATAACATTGTCCCATGAGTATAACAAAGATAACATTGTCCCATGAGTATAACATTATCCCATGAGTATAACATTATCCCATGAGTATAACATTATCCCATGAGTATAACAAACATAACATTATCCCATGAGTATAACAAAGATAACATTATCCCATGAGTATAACAAAATAACATTGTCCATGAGTATAACATTATCCCATGAGTATAACATTATCCCATGAGTATAACATTATCCCATGAGTATAACAAACATAACATTATCCCATGAGTATAACATTATCCCATGAGTATAACATTATCCCATGAGTATAACAAACATAACATTATCCCATGAGTATAACAAAGATAACATTATCCCATGAGTATAACAAACATAACATTGTCCCATGAGTATAACATTATCCCATGAGTATAACATTATCCCATGAGTATAACATTATCCCATGAGTATAACATTATCCCATGAGTATAACAAACATAACATTATCCCATGAGTATAACAAAGATAACATTATCCCATGAGTATAACAAAGATAACATTGTCCCATGAGTATAACATTATCCCATGAGTATAACATTATCCCATGAGTATAACATTATCCCATGAGTATAACAAACATAACATTATCCCATGAGTATAACAAAGATAACATTGTCCCATGAGTATAGCTACTCAAAAATTATGTCAAGCATTCAAAGACACTCATTATTGTCTCTCAAGTATGCACTGTTCAATATAACTAATCATTGATACAAAAAAAACATGATAGTTCTTGTAGAGAGTTTCAAGTGTGCTACAAAATGAATGAAATTGTTGCTGCCGTAACTTACCACCGCACTCCTCACAACATCCTCCAGGACGTTTAACTTTAAGAGAACACTTCAGGTCTGGGCACTTGGTTCTTGTACAGTTCAAAGTATCATTCTGGTAAAAGTTCAGATTAATATTCAAGTACAAAACAATGATTCTATAATATACAGATCATCAAGTGCCGTGCCGGTTGGCGTAGGCGATCATGGATCTCCACAAATCTCTGTCTCTGGTGTTTGCTATCATCTCAGATGTTGACGATCTACCGTACCATGAAGTCAGGCTATTCAAAATTTTCTCTCTCTGTCTTCCTCTGTCTCGTCAACCGTCGATTTTACCGGTTGTCACAATGTGTTCTAAACCTCTCCTCCTCATTACATGCCCGAAAAATGATGACTACTTCTTTCTGATATTGATGATAAGCTTTCTCTGTGTCTTGACCTCATTCAATACCTCGACATTAGTCATTTTAGCAGTCCATGGGATTCTCATCATTCTTCTGTAAAATCATATCTCTGTGGCCCTCAGAGATATTTCGATCTGTTTGTTTATTGTCCACAACTCGCATGGTATGTCAGTATTGGTTCTATGTAGCACTGTATAACTCGCATGGTATGTCAGTATTGGTTCTATGTAGCACTGTATAACTCGCATGGTATGTCAGTATTGGTTCTATGTAGCACTGTATAACTCGCATGGTATGTCAGTATTGGTTCTATGTAGCACTGTATAACTCGCATGGTATGTCAGTATTGGTTCTATGTAGCACTGTATAACTCGCATGGTATGTCAGTATTGGTTCTATGTAGCACTGTATAACTCGCATGTATGTCAGTATTGGTTCTATGTAGCACTGTATAGTAGCACTGTATAGTAGCACTGTATAACTCCCATTCTGATATCAAATGACAATGACTTGTTGCATATAATGCTTTTCATTTTCTGCAACGATGTTTACGTCTGTCCTATTCTTCTCTGTATTTCATATACATATATGAAGAATAACATTAAGTACAAACTTAACCAAGTTGTTGACATTCTTGTCACAAGAAACTATCTCGCAAACTCAACCAAGTTGTTGACATTCTTGTCACAAGAAACTATCTCGCAAACTCAACCAAGTTGTTGACATTCTTGTCACAAGAAACTATCTCGCAAACTTAACCAAGTTGTTGACATTCTTGTCACAAGAAACTATCTCGCAAACTTAACCAAGTTGTTGACATTCTTGTCACAAGAAACTATCTCGCAAACTTAACCAAGTTGTTGACATTCTTGTCACAAGAAACTATCTCGCAAACTTAACCAAGTTGTTGACATTCTTGTCACAAGAAACTATCTCGCAAACTGAACCAAGTTGTTGACATTCTTGTCACAAGAAACTATCTCGCAAACTGAACCAAGTTGTTGACATTCTTGTCACAAGAAACTATCTCGCAAACTGAACCAAGTTGTTGACATTCTTGTCACAAGAAACTATCTCGCAAACTTAACCAAGTTGTTGACATTCTTGTCACAAGAAGCTATCTCACAAACTTAACCAAGTAGTTGACATTCTTGTCACAAGAAACTATCTCACATTTGCTTGTATTGAAAAACTGAACAAGTATCATGCATGTACAGGTGCCAGGTTCGCTACCCCGTAGAGCCATCTGGATATTTTTCCAGAGATTCCTGATCTCAGTGTAGGTAAGATCGGGTTCCTAGTCCTATCGGAACTGACAAAATCGATAAGAACCAGCTAGAAATCTGCTGTCCTGACAAAATCGATAAGAACAAGCTAGAAAGCTGCTGTCCTGACAAAATCGATAAGAACAAGCTAGAAAGCTGCTGTCCTGACAAAATTGATAAGAACAAGCTAGAAAGCTGCTGTCCTGACAAAATTGATAAGAACAAGCTAGAAAGCTGCTGTCCTGACAAAATCGATAAGAACAAGCTAGAAAGCTGCTGTCCTGACAAAATTGATAAGAACAAGCTAGAAAGCTGCTGTCCTGACAAAATTGATAAGAACAAGCTAAAAGCTTGCAATTCCTGAAAAAATGTAAAAATAGAAAGTGCTGTCCTGACAAAAATCATAATCTTAAATAGCTGCTGTCCTGACAAATTGATAAGAATGCAGCTGAATGCTGTCCTGACAAAATGAAAGAATCAGCAAAGCCTGTCTATTACAAGAGTGAAATGATATCCTACAAAAATTTCAATCAAATTGCATGTTTCACGTGCATACGAGTTTGTGCACTGACTAGCTTCTGAGAAAGAATCGGAGCAAGGACCAAGTGAGTGTAGTCTTGAGAAAATAAATCAGAGCAACATAGACAGTGTTCGACTACTTGAGGAATCAAGAGAGCAAGGAGCAGGAGTGTCACCTCTGAGAATCAACAGAGCAAAGAGACAGTGAGTGTCTACTTAGAATCAACAGAGCAAAGAGACAGTGAGTGTCACTACTTGAAGAATCAACAGAGCAAAGAGACAGTGAGTGTCACTACTTGAAGAATCAACAGAGCAAAGAGACAGTGAGTGTCACTACTTGAAGAATCAACAGAGCAAAGAGACAGTGAGGGTGTTACTGGATCCAGAGCAAAAACTAGTGTCACTACTTGAAGATCAACAGAGCAAAGAGTGGTTTTAATGTGTTATGTTCCAGCATAATAAATTTTTAGTCAGCTGTCGGCCCGGAACAATGTTTATCAAATGGTGGTATGTGGATCAATTTCGATGTTAATACATAGCATAAGGCAGAAGATAATATTTATGTTAGCTATTAAACACACAAGAAGAACACACTGCAATATACAGAAAAATGATCTTCAACAATTCCGTTGATTTTATTGTTGGCTCACTATTGCATTCTGGAGTATTAATATTTGACTGTTAGCTTAGTTGATGAAGATCTCAAAATAAGCTAACACTGTAACACTGGGAAGATCTTTCATATTGATTGATATATTGATTGGGCTAATACTTTTCATAATTTGTGGTACAGTGACTGCTTTTTCACGCAAATCTCAATTTCAATTGTACACTGCATCTCGTGTCAATTACATTAATCTTGTATAAATGCTAAACTTTTCTGAATTTGCTTGGACTGCATAATCTTTCCAATTGTATCACCCCGTGTCAATTAATTTCTCAGCTATAAAGTACAATGTTCGCTTCTCGTGTGACTGCTTTTCCAATTGTATCCACCCCGTGTCAATTAATTTCCAGCTATAAGTACAATGTTCCTTCTCGTGTGACTGCTTTTCCAATTGTATCCCCCGTGTCAATTAATTTCTCAGCTATAAAGTACAATGTTCGCTTCTCGTGTGACTGCTTTTCCAATTGTATCCGCCCCGTGTCAATCACTTTCTCAGCTATAAAGTACAATGTTCAGCAGCTTCTCAGCTAAAGTACGCTTGACTGCTTTTCCGGTGATCCTTTATATAATAGTAGCTTAGATTGAGTTCCTAATCCTAAAGTAGATGGACAATAAAAATAGAAAGAGAAATAGAGAGACATATATATGTTATGTTATGTTATGTTATGTTATGGATCGACGTCATGGCACATTGGGCATTCCCATTCGTGCTCTGTCCTCCGTTCCAGCAGCCATCCCAAAGTCCATTTGCTCACAGTTTCCATGAGAAGTTGATTATTATATCTTCTCTCTCTACCACGAAGACGACACTGTCTGGCATGTTCAAACTTAACGCCTAATTCTCGAACTCGTTCCAGTGTCTGAGACCCGCCCATGTCACATAATTGAGAGCGTACCGCATTGATGATATCGGCTCTGTCCATGCTTCTGCCCACTTATGTCGGGGCACTGTTTGCAAGAGAGTCAGCACGCTCGTTACCCCGCACTCCAGCATGTCCAGGCGTGTACAGCCAAGTCATTTTCTTGAGATGTGATCTCCGAATGATGTCCACCCATTCCACACGCATACTTCCAGATTCAATCAGTTGAAGCATATTCATCGAGTCTGACATGATGATCGTATGGGTAACCTGTTGCTCAGCCACCCATGACAGAGCCCTGGAGGCAGCGGTGATCTCCATAGTCATGCTCGATGTCGTTGTCTCAAAAGCCCCGCAGTCCTCATGAAGTGTGCGACCGTTTCGTTGTGCTGAGTAAGCACACGATGATCTGGTGCCACGCTTGACAGAGCCATCGGTGTAGATAATGATATCGCCTAGGTGGGAGTGCTGATCCACGAGTGCAAGAATTTCCGCATTGACGACGCCCGGGCCCATTCTCTACAGCGGCGTCCAAGTGTGCTGATAACCTGGCAGTCATATCCTCTGATATAGGCATCCATTCGTCACCGTGATTCAGCTCATCTAGAGTACAGACCTGTTTAATAACATCCTCTGCCTCGGCCATCCAGGATCGACCTCTCTTCAGTCGCCTTCTCTTGTTCTCATTTATGGATTTGTGCAGAGGATGATTTGTGTCCGCAGAAACTTTCAGATACGCTTTTACCTGTGCGACTTTGTGTCTCGTGGCTATCGTTGGCAATCCAAGGACATAGCGCATTGCCTCACGAGAAGTGTCACGTGTGCAACCAGTATAAGCCTCATCGCTTCATTTTGGATCCTTTCTAACTTATCCAGCGATGTTCTGCTTCCTGTTAGAAGACCAAGGCCATAGTCCACCACGCTCAGCACTAGTCCCTGATAAAGAAAGAGTAGCAGGCGTTGCTCAATATCCGCCCCCGCCATAACTTTGAGAGCGGTTAGCCCTTTCTTGCCTTTATGATTACGTTCTCAACATGGCTCTTAAATGACAGGCTTCTGTCAACTGTTATTCCAAGATACTTTAGTGTTTCGCTTCTGTCAATGTCTTTGTTACACATGCTGACAACAGAGTGAGGTGTCTTTACTATGTGAGTGTTAGAGAGAACCATGTCAGAGAGGCCTTTGCTGGGTTCACATTCGCTTCGAATTCGTTGCACCAGTCACCAATCCTATTCAGTTCACACTGTAATGCAGATGCGATCTCATTTCTGTCCTTGTCCATGCGATACACCAGAATATCATCGGCGTACGACATTGTTCTGCAACTCCGACCTTTTGTGTGCTGGTTACCCCGACGGTGTATACATTGAAAAGGACTGGCGAGTGGTGATCCCTGGGGAAGGCTCATTAGAACCTGTTGTGGTTGTGATGCCCATGAACCACAACGCATTGATAACGTGTGCTCAAAAAGTGCAGCAGCAATCCTCTTGACCAAGCGTGTTTCCACCTGCATATCTATCAATAACTGCATAAGTAAGGTGTAAGAGACATTGTTATATGCGTCCTGCAAATCAATGGCGGCTGCTGCTATTTCCATCCCCATCTGAAACCCCTCAAACGCATCATATGCAAAGACCGCTGCATTGCACCAGTTGTCCTTTCCTGGGCGATAGCCGCCGAGAGTGGAGGGAAAAGACCATTTGTCTCCATTATATTTGAAACTCTACGGGTTATGAATTTTTCAAGCAGTTTGCCGACAGTGTTTTGCAAGGTAATAATTCTATATCCATTTGTGCCTGTGAGATCTTTTCCAGGCTTAGGCAAGGGTCTCAGATAGCTGTGCGGCCAATCATCAGGAATAGTGCCAGTATGGATACTTTTATTGAAAAGCTTGCATAATTCAGCAAGATCTTTGTCCTCCAGACATTTTATGTGACTGTACTGAACACCATCAGGCACAGGCGCTGTATCCGAGCATGTCTTTAGTATTGATTTGATATTATCGACAGAAATGTATTCTATATTGTCGTCCATAACAGTCTGCATCTCATGCGAATGGTATACGATCTGCTGCATTCTTCTACGTTCCTCTCTGTCTTTCTTTTCTGTCTGGAGAATAAAGTTATGCAAGAACGCCTCACCCTCTCCTCATCTGTCCTCAAAATTACTCCACTGTCCAGATTCAGATTAGGCATTGAAAAGGTCTCTCACCGGCATTCATGCTGCGGTGCACTCTCCAGAATTTTACGAGTGATTGCTCGTTTCCAATTTCAACGCAGAATTTCTCCCATATAGTGTGCTTGGCTTCTCTTGCAATCTGCTTGAAATGTATAGCCAGACAGTTCTTTCTTTCTGTCAGGGCTCTTCCACGTTCCTCGGAGAGATTTTGTGATTTTCTGGCTTTTTCCCACGTTTTGGTCGCCATCCTTTTTTCTGCCCATGCCTGCGCAACTTCAGGTGTCCACCATGGTGGTTGCTGGAAAGAAATTCTTGTTTTAATTGGTGAACAATGTACCTTTAGCCGCAGCTGACTGATGACATTAGGTTGGTGTCTGTCATAGTGGAAAGCCGAAGCACGATTTTGAGTTCTCATCTTAGCTGATTTTTTAACCAGTATTGCACAAGGTAGATGATCACTGCCATGGTGTCCAAGAACATCCCAGCGGCACAAAGCATTCAACTCTGGGGACACCAGAGCGAGATCAAGTACATTATCTCTGTCTCCCTGTCTGTCAGGTATACGTGTGTGCCTGCCATCATTCAGACAGACTAAGTCCGTCTCAGTTAATACCTCTTCCAGTGCCTCACCCTGCTCATTAACAATACTATTGCCCCACAGCTTTCCCCTGGCGTTGAAATCACCGCACATAATGACACTTGATGGAGCCTGAAGACAGATTGCTTGTAATATCTTCCACCTGTCTTTGTCCATTTTGTGATTGCAGGCATAAATATTAACAAGTGTGAACTTTTTTGGTGCGGTAATTGTTACTGCCTGGACCTGCACGTCGTCAGAGTTCCACGCAGACGTGTCCATCTCCGAGGCCTGGAGATCTTTCCTAACCAGGACTGTTTGACCCAAATGAGTGTCATTGCGGAAAGCGTTGAAACCCGCGAATTTCAATCTATCCGCCTGGTGTAGACGAGTCTCTTGGAGCGCAATTATGTCTGCTTCATAAATAAGTTTCTCCAAGACTGGACCTCGTTGACGGACACTCCTGCAGTTCCAGTAAAGGATACGGATGTGTTTTAACCCAAGTCTCTCGGTTTTGGCATACTTTCCTGACACCAGAACGTCTCTTCCTCTTTCGTCTTCCAAGTTGTCCTCTTTTCCTTTGGTAGTTCTGCTGCATCGGCTTTCAGCACAGATGCACGTACTCCGTAGCTCCGGCGAGGATTGATTAGTTTTGTTTGGTTACTCATGATTAGTTGATAATATGGTGAGGGTAATATACCGTCGCCCCAGTGGTGCCCTCACGCTGGGGAAGGGGTCAGGGACATGCTGCCCATCAGCCAGATGTCGCCCCATTGAAAGCCTGACTGCCTCCGTTAACGACTGTGCCTCTCCACAGCCATGCAGTTCTTTGGTACGGAGGATACACCTTGAGCTTGAGTTTTGTGTTGTAGTCACGTCACAACTATTGTTCCGGCGCCCTGCTGTGTCCAAGTTTACATTTTCACAGTAAACGCGATTTCAACAAGAAAGACCTGTCCTTGCAATTGTGTCCGTCTCCAGACATCCGGGACAACACTCTTGCTACAAAGTGTGCTGATATGTTCCATCTGCACAGACACACTACGCCATGGACAGGTCCAGTCCGTGTCCTTGACCTTCCTGTCGACAGGAACGTTAACGCGTCATGCGTTTCTTTTTGTTGGGGTCGCTTGGCGGTCCCACGTTCTCGGCTCAAACCACACAGATCGCCAAATTTCCAAATTAATCTGAAAGTTTCCAAATTAATCTAATTGTGCAATTCAAACGGAGTATTTATATATCTACAAGTTTTCGTCGCGTGTGTATATATAGTGAAGGAATTCAAGTGTTATTAAAAGTGTTATTAAATTCATCATTTGTGTGATAATAATAATAATAATTCCTCGTACCGTTATACGTTACATAGGGCCTGCAAGTAATTTCTCCATACCGCTCTATCCTGGGTAACTCGCTCAATCTCCTCCATGGAACTGAGACCGATATCTCCTGCCTCTCTCAGCAAAGTTCGCTTCAGGGTCTCCTTAGGTCGACTTCTTTTTCTTGAACCCTTTGCATCCCACTTCAATGCCTGCTTTGATATTCGTTGATCATTTCTCCTCAAGGTGTGTCCAACATATCTCCATCTTCTCTTTCTATAACAGTTGTCACTAGTGGTTGACCAGACATGTCTCTGATTTCATCCTTTCTCCTGAATTCGTTCCATTTTATATTCATTATTTTCGCAGACATCTATTTTCAAATGCATTCAACTTGCTTTCTATATCTTTAGTCATTTTCCAACTCTCGCTGGCATATGTCAGGATTGATACAACATTTGAATTGAAAATTCGTAATTTAGTTTTAATACTATATAACTTGCAGTTCCATATTTTATTTAGACTTTTAAAAGCTGATGTTGCTTTGCAATTCGTATCATAATTTCTTTTTAACATTTCCTGTGCAATCAAAATTGCTACCCAAATAGGTGAACTGCTCTGTTATTTTTATCATTTTAGATTCCAGTGTGATATCTGCATTACTTGCCATAGGTGTCTTCATTATATTTGTTTTTCATAGCTTATCTGCAGTCCAACTTTGATGCTATAGATGACAAGTTGTCTGTTTTTCTTTGCATATCTTGGTTGTTTCTACTTAACAAGGCAATATAATTTGCAAAATCCAAATCTTCTAGTTGACTATTTTCTACCCAATCGATGCCAGTTTTGCCTCTGCAACATTTTCGCATCACCCTGTCAATGGCCACTCCAAACAACAGCGGAGATAGAATACAGCCTTGCTTTACTCCGGTTTCAACCATAAACCAATCGCTGTGTCCACTATCAGTGTGAACTGCACACTGTGAACCATCATAGAGGCTCTTTATAATATTTACTATTTTGTTTGGTATTCCATAGCATCTCAGAATATTCCACAGAGATTCTGTGTAGACTATCAAAGGCTTTTTTAAAATGGATGAAATTTAGTATGAGTGGTTGTTGCTTCTCAATATGTTCCTCCAAAATTAGTCGTAGGGTAATTGTTTGGTCTAAGCAGCTTCTCCCAGGTCTAAAACCAGCTTGTTCTTCTCTCAGGGTTGTGTCCACAGCTCCTTTGATTCTATTAAGAATGATTTTGCAGAAAGTCTTGGTCATTACTGATAATAGGGTGATCCCTCTCCAGTTGTTGCAATCTTTGAGATCACCTTTTTAGGGTGATCTTAACAATTATTCCCTTCTTCCATTGATCTGGGACAGTTTCTTCTTCCCATACTTTATTAAATAGTTCTTGCACCTGGCTAATACAGGGTGTTCAAGATAATTGCAGCCCCATTGACAAATCGAAAGTTGCCAGATAACCTAACGCGTTGTGTTTATGTACTATTTAAACCGGTTCTGACTAACTCGTCCTACGTCACATTTGTTCATCGCCCTTCCCGCACTACAATTACACACCATCACACAACCTTGACCTATCCTACGTCATAACTGAACCTTCTGATTTCCATACATATATGCCAGATTAGCTCCATTCATAGGCTGCTTTTAAGTTGAACCCTGTAGTTGTATCATCAGCCCCTTTGAGCATTTCTGCAGTAATGTTGTCATCACCCGCTGCCTTATTGTTTATCAAGGAATTGATTGCCTCCTTGACCTCAGCTACACTTATAATTTCTTCGTTAATTGGTAAGGAGCTGTTTCTTGCCTCTTCGTCAAACTTGAGTAGTACTGGTGGATCAGGTCTATTTAATATTTCTTCAAAATGTTCTGCTCATCTTTTCTTCTGCTCGGTATCTGATGTTAGAACTTTACCATCTTTACTCTTGATTGGGCCACCCTTGAAACAAAAGTTCCAGTAAGTTGTTTTAGTGTGTTGTATAGCATTTTACTGTTTCCAGTCTTAGCTGCCTTTTCCCTTCTTCGGCCAGTCGATTGACATATGCTCTTTTATCTCTTCTAGCCACTCTTTTCACTTCCTTGTCTTTTAGTCTATATTCCTCTTTAGCTTGGATTTCATCTGTTGCATCCTTAGTATTAAATGTTGCTAGTTTCATCTTTCTTCTTTCCTGAATACATTTCCAGGTGTCATCGATTATCCAGGGTTTTCTGTCTTTCGTCTTTAATCCTGCGCTACTATTTGCTGCCCCAATAGTGTGTCCTTTATCTTAGTCCATTTGTCTTCAATGTTCTGTTCATTTTCACCATTTTCACCATTTTCATCATTGCCACAATTGAGTAACTCGAACCTATTATTTGTGTGATAGTAAATAGAAAATAAGATCGTGTGTTACCAGCGAACAATTACCGATAGACATATATATATATAGAGAGAGAGAGAGAGATACGAGAAAAAACAACCGCGAACACAATATAACATCACGTGTAGCTATCATTCATAAAGTAGCTTGAAGTATATTTGTAACAAGTGATTAAAGAACACTGTGAAACAGGATAGCGTAACATGAATTCTTACCAACAAAATGGCGTCGACACTTCTAAGAAACACCAAACCTACTGTGACACACCAAACTACCGTGACACACCAAACTACTATGACACACCACACTACCATGACACACCAAACTGCTATGACACACCACACTACCGTGACACACCAAACTGCTGTGACACACCACACTACCGTGACACACCAAACTGCTGTGACACACCAAACTGCTGACTCAAGAAGAAATCTCCAAGTTCGAAAAGACCAAAACAACCAACATCCACAGCTGCAATGCGTGGTCCAATTTTAACAACCCATGATCACACTTTGCCAACCCATGATCACACTTTGCCAACCAGTGGTAGGACATTTTGCCTCGAAATTGAAGTCAATTCTTGCCTCCGCACATAAACATGTGATGAAACAGCATTATCATCACCATCTGACATCTCCGCATCAAGGGCTGGCTGCAACATCCTGTATCTCCTGAATTTATGTCGCCCTCTACCAGGCTGTAATTTGATCATCTCGTAAAAAATTTTTCTCTAACTTATGTCTCGGTCTTCCTCTTGCTCGTCAATTTACACCTCTAATAAGGTTTTGATCAATGTGTCATATCTCTTTTGTGTCTAAAAATGTATATTTGTTTGATAATTAAAAAATGTCTATTTGTTTGATAATTAAAAAATGTATATTTGTTTGATAATTAAAAAATGTATATTTGTTTGATAATTAAAAAATGTCTATTTGTTTGATAATTAAAAAATGTATATTTGTTTGATAATTACAAAATGTCTATTTGTTTGATAATTACAAAATGTCTATTTGTTTGATAATTACAAAATGTCTATTTGTTTGATAATTACAAAATGTCTATTTGTTTGATAATTACAAAATGTCTATTTGTTTGATAATTACAAAATGTCTATTTGTTTGATAATTACAAAATGTCTATTTGTTTGATAATTAAAAAATGTCTATTTGTTTGATAATTACAAAATGTCTATTTGTTTGATAATTACAAAATGTCTATTTGTTTGATAATTAAAAAATGTCTATTTGTTTGATAATTACAAAATGTCTATTTGTTTGATAATTACAAAATGTCTATTTGTTTGATATTAAAATGTCTATTTGTGTATAAAAATGTCTATTTGTTTGATAATTACAAAATGTCTATTTGTTTGATAATTACAAAATGTCTATTTGTTTGATAATTACAAATGTCTATTTGTTTGATAATTACAAAATGTCTATTTGTTTGATAATTACAAAATGTCTATTTGTTTGATAATTACAAAATGTCTATTTGTTTGATAATTACAAAATGTCTATTTGTTTGATAATTACAAAATGTCTATTTGTTTGATAATTACAAATGTCTATTTGTTTGATAATTACAAAATGTCTATTTGTTTGATAATTACAAAATGTCTATTTGTTTGATAATTACAAAATGTCTATTTGTTTGATAATTACAAAATGTCTATTTGTTTGATAATTACAAAATGTCTATTTGTTTGATAATTACAAAATGTCTATTTGTTTGATAATTACAAAATGTCTGTAACGTTTGTCCTCATCGTGAATGGTTATTACTATTAGACTAGATAATCGAATGTACCGAGATTTGAACCATGTGAGTTGGTGATTAAGTACAGCGCACTACCAATGTAAACATTAATAATAATTCCTCTCGTACCGTTATACGTTACATAGAGCCTGCAAGTAATTTCTCCATGCCGCTCTATCCTGGGCAACTCGCTCAATCTCCTCAATGGAACTGAGACCGATATTTCTTGCCTCTCACCAAAGTTCGTTTCAGGTCTCCTAGGTCGACCTCTTGCTTGAACCCTTTGCATCCCACTTCAATGCCTGCTTTGATATTTGTTGATCATTTCTCCTCAAGTGTGTCTAACATATCTCCATCTTCTCTTTCTTATAACAGTTGTCACTAGCGGTTGACCAGACATGTCTCTGATTTTATCACTTCTCATGAATTCGTTCCATTTTATATTCATTATTTTTTGCAGACACCTATTTTCAAATGCATTCAATTTGCTTTCTATATCTTTAGTCATTTTCCAACTCTCGTTGGGATAATGTAAGCATTACAATAACAAATATAATATCTAACACAGTAATGCTCACCTGATTTACCCTCAACCAAACTGGATGCCATCAGGAAGAATGCACACAGTGTGAGCAACCATAGAACGGTACCAACACGTGAAGCACATAGTTCGAATCTCCACTTAGTTGTATACATGCTGTACACTAACAACAGAGAACATGAATTAATCATCAAGTTTGATTGTACTAGATTGCACATCATAGTCTAGAGCAGCGCTGTTAATCGTTTTCATATAGTGGTGTTGATCTAACTGATTGTGATAGAAGCGGGGGCGCTATGTGATGATTGCAGTACTACTAGTAACAATAATAATATTGATATAGTTGAGATGCCAAAACTTTAATCTAGTTAAAAAGCAAATGGATGGTTAAGGAGGCAATAAAATGGTTACAAAATCAAATAAGATTGTAAAAGTGAGAAGATTGTGTTCATGGAAGTGCTCGAAAAAAGCAGACGAAAACACTAAAAATTATTTGTTTTCTGTAAAAATCTGATTAACTTTAAAGCAGACGAAGTAAACTTGGGCGCCATGAATGTACGATGGCACCCGCTGTCACCACGTTGGACAACGCTGGTCTAGTCTAGGTCATGTGATCACAGAAACTCAATCCATACCATTAAACCACTATAGTAACGTACAGATGAACATCAATCTCGTATTTAGCAAGCCACCTTAGTGGTTTTTCATAAAGAGTACTTTCTTGAGATTTGTAATGTACTTTTTCATCTGTGTGGTGTCGCGGCCCGCAAGGGAAGCAAAGAATAGTACCACTGCCACCTACAAGGCATGCTGTAAGAGGCGACTGATGTAGGACTGCCAGGAAGCAAAGAATAGTACCACTGCGACCTACAAGGCATGCTGAAAGAGGCGACTGATGTAGGGGCTGCCAGGAAGCAAGAATAGTACCACTGCACCTACAAGGCATGCTGTAGAGACGACTGATGTAAGGACTGCCAGGAAGCAAAGAATAGTACCACTGCCACCTACAAGGCATGTCTAAGAGGCCACTGATGTAGGACCAGGAAGCTACCCAAGTAAATAAAAGCGTCGCAGAAATCAGATGTGCTGGCCACTTGTAAGCGCATAATTGGCACAATGTACAATCGCTCTTAGGCTCAGATCACATACAATCAGAAATCAGATGTGCTGGCCTACTTGTAAGCGCATAATTGGCACAATGTACAATCGCTCTTAGGCTCAGATCACATACAGATCACACAGAGTGGTTAACGAGTGGCGATATGGAGCTTTCGAAGAAAAATGTTTAGCTCACAATTTTGCTACTGTCGACATGAGGATTCTTTAAGAGATAACGAAAATCCGAAAAACTATATAATTCATTACTTACAAAGATTTCAGTAATTAGAATAAATAGTTTGTAGCAGCAGTAGTATTAGTAGTAACGATGTTAGTTGTAGCAGTCGTAGTATTAGTAGTATCGATATAGTTGTAGCAGTCATAGTATTAGTAGTATCGATATAGTTGTAGCAGCAGTAGTATTAGTAGTATCGATATAGTTGTAGCAGCAGTAGTATTAGTAGTATCGATAAAGTTGTAGCAGCAGTAGTATTAGTAGTATCGATATAGTTGTAGCAGCAGTAGTATTAGTAGTATCGATATAGTTGTAGCAGCCGTAGTATTAGATGTATCGATATAGTTGTAGCAGCAGTAGTATTAGTAGTATCGATATAGTTGTAGCAGCAGTAGTATTAGTAGTATCGATATAGTTGTAGCAGCAGTAGTATTAGTAGTATCGATATAGTTGTAGCAGCCGTAGTATTAGATGTATCGATATGTTGTGCAGCCGTAGTATTAGATGTATCGATATAGTTGTAGCAGCCGTAGTATTAGTAGTAAAAATTTCAGTTGTAGCAGTCGTAGTATTCGTAGTATCGATATAGTTGTAGCAGCCGGAGTATTGGTAGTATCGATATAGTTGTAGCAGTCGAAGTATTAGTAGTAACGATATAAGGTGTAGTAGCAGTAGTATTAGTAATATCGATATTAGTTGTAGCAGCCGTAGTATTGGTAGTATCGATATTAGTTGTAGCAGTCGTAGTATTAGTAGAAACGATATAAGGTGTAGTAGCAGTAGTATTAGTAATATCGATATTAGTTGTAGCAGCAGTAGTATTAGTAGTATCGATATTAGTTCTAGCAGCAGTAGTATTGGTAGTATCGATATAGTTGTAGCAGCAGTAGTATTAGCAGTATCTATATAGTTGTACAGCTAGTATTGGTAGTATCGATATTAGTTGTAGCAGTCGTAGTATTAGAAGTATCGATATTAGTTGTAGCAGTCATTGTATTCCTAGTATCGATATTAGTTTTTGTAGTCATTGTATTCCTAGTATCGATATTAGTTGTTGTAGCCATTGCATTCCTAGTATCGATATTAGTTGTTGTAGTCATTGTATTCCTAGTATCGATATTAGTTGTTGTAGTCGTTGTATTCCTAGTATCGATATTAGTTGTTGTAGTCATTGTATTCCTAGTATCGATATTAGTTGTTGTAGTCATTGTATTCCTAGTATCGATATTAGTTGTAGTCATTGTATTCCTAGTATCGATATTAGTTGTTGTAGTCATTGTATTCCTAGTATCGATATTAGTTGTAGTAATGTTAGATTTAGTTAAGAAATATAAAATATTAGTAGATTCTAGAAGCAGTAGCACTAGTATCAGTCTTAATATTAGTATCAGTCTTAATATTAGTATCAGTCTTAATATTAGTATCAGTCTTAATATTAGTATCAGTCTTAATATTAGTATCAGTCTCAATAGTAGTATCAGTCTTAATATTAGTATCAGTCTTAATATTAGTATCAGTCTTAATATTAGTATCAGTCTTAATATTAGTATCAGTCTTAATATTAGTATCAGTCTTAATATTAGTATCAGTCTCAATATTAGTATCAGTCTTAATATTAGTATCAGTCTTAATATTAGTATCAGTCTTAATATTAGTATCAGTCTTAATATTAGTATCAGTCTTAATATTAGTATCAGTCTTAATATTAGTATCAGTCTTAATATTAGTATCAGTCTTAATATTAGTATCAGTCTTAATATTAGTATCAGTCTTAATATTAGTATCAATCTTAATATTAGTATCAGTCTTAATATTAATATCAGTCTCAATATATGTATCAGTCTCAATATTAGTATCAGTCTTAATATTAGTATCAGTCTTAATATTAGTATCAGTCTTAATATTAGTATCAGTCTTAATATTAGTATCAGTCTTAATATTAGTATCAGTCTTAATATTAGTATCAGTCTTAATATTAGTATCAGTCTTAATATTAGTATCAGTCTTAATATTAGTATCAGTCTTAATATTAGTATCAGTCTTAATATTAGTATCAGTAGTAACAGTAGTAAGTGAGCGTCTATAGCTCAAGCGGTAGTGAACTCAATCGCATACCCAAGGTTCAAACCCTACGGTGGGCAAGTTTGGAAGCAAATTTGTTTCGTGGGATTTTGCAAAAGGTAAAAATAGACCTCACCGTTCAGAAAGCAATGGCAAACTATTGAACGTATAAGTTGTGCCTAGAAAATCAACGACTCGTTTACTGTGGTTGATGGCAATATTATGTAAAGGATATGCCACTATTTTCATTTCAGTAACAGTAACATTAGTGTTGGTAGTGTTGGTAGTAGTAACAGTATTACTAGTAGCAGTAGCTTTGATATTAGTAATAGTAGTAATCAATATTGTAATCACACATGCTATGACGACTTGCTTCTTAAGTAGTCGACGTAAGGCGCTTATTCTAGTTTCCATGCCTGGTGGTCTGCAGGCTCTTATAACCAAAAACAAAACTATTTTGTAGATTCGAAGATACATTTCTTGACGTATGAAAGCTTTAATGTATTAAAATATAAACAACAGTAGTAGTATTTTTCATTAGGAATGCTTGACTATCACTTAATACATTCCTTGAAGAAATGACTGATGTGTAACTTTCAGTTGTGTCCAGCATTGTGTTGAATAGCACGTTTTCTCTGTACATGAAGAGTTTATTATGTCCTCATACAGCTACGACGTCGTATTAACATGTGTATCCACTTCTAGCTATTTATAGCAAAGTCCTTCCATATCTCTTGTCCTGCTTCCAATGTCTTTGTATCGTGTTCATATACAGACACATTCGTCATTACATCATTAATATGTCAATGTTAAGTTATCAAACAAGAAAAACATGACTGATGGATAACAGTTAGTTTAGTTAGTTTGTTCCTTTCGTGCCAAAGGCGGCACATAGGGCAGAGGTTTTAGATCTCCGTGTAATGCGGTTCGTTGCTAGCAGTTGGAGATCTTGTATGGTTTTTACATCCCAATAGTTTACTTTCTTGTAGGATTGTTCTTCGAAGAGTGGTCTTAGGTCTTCCACGTTTTCTTTTCCAACTGGTGACCACATAAGGACTTGTCGATTTAGTCTCTTTTCGTCTGATCTAAGAACATGACCTAAATATTTCCACCTTCGTTTCCTTATAATATTTGATAATAGTTTGGTAATCAAATTATGAAACAAGCTATGTATGAGCCGCTGTTGAATACGATAAAACAGTAGATAAAGCACAAATATAGCAAAACGTATATAGGCATATGCTAAAGCAGGATGCATCACAAACATACAAAATTGTGGAAGATGGAGAAAGAACACTTAATATCAAAATAAGTAACTGAAAACGAATCAAGTCAATGAAGTTCTGGAATTATCAAAATGCAGGTGACTGTGAATGACACTGATTATCAACATCACTAGACATGTATAACACGTGATGATGATATAATCTACAGATCTAATGATTAATCTAATCAAGTGCTTCAATAAGAATCTCATTAATTTCTATCTAGTTTTAATGAACAATGAAATATTAAATCACACAATTAGTAATACTTTTATAACGAGCAGCTGCAGATTCTTATATTTTTATCAACATACTATTTAAATCTCCCTTACCGTTGATATTCAGAAGCTAACGTCGAATGTTGCAAGTAAAATACTCGTACTTGCAAGATCTGAACAGACGTCTGTGATCAATGTACAGACGTTTGAGAGGACGTGGTATGGCTATCAACGCTAGATCTTAATGAATGATGACCACTTCCTAATATAAATAGACTATAGTCTATATTTGTAAAAGTACGGACATCACTGCGAAAAAGACTTCAATTTTAAATCATAACATCAATAGCATGGAAGGGACCTAGTGTGTTCATCATTATGCTGTCCCAGATTGAGTATTTTGCAATTGGCCTATCTGTTTTTATTCGTTGTCTACCTGCGTCAAATTATGTGGCATTCCTTACATCACCGAACAGTCAAGTGGAGGTATTTGTAAAAGCAGAGTCTTGCTTTTGTTTGTCCACAACTATGAATGGATTCACTAGCCCTGCGGTTCCAATGTTGTTGGTACTTAATCACCTTGTCCATATCCAAACATAACCTGGTTTAGACTAGAAACGATTTCACTTACCGGCTTGACATTTCCCTTCAAGCTGTCTTGTTTAGCTAATACGACGTGTCAATTCATTCTCTTTCTATATCTTCTGGATAGCTAGCTCTAGAATGTTCTGTACAGTTTTTTTTCCAGCGTTGCATATTTATGTGTACACTCTCGAGATTAAAACAAATAGACAACACATTGAACGAAATGGACTCCAATAATAAACATGAACAAAGTATTTGATATATTACTTGTAAAAAAAGTTTTAAAATATAATATTACTGTATAATTTTCACGTATTTTATTCAAAAACAATTCAGCTCTTTGGGTTTTGTTTATTAATAGTCAAATATGTATTTATTGAGCAACTATTGCTTGAGTAAATATATGTTGAATAAGTTTATATACGACAACACGAAATGTCATTGGAAGTTTCATGATATAAATGATTAGATAGAGAAATATGACATTGGAAGTGTCATGATATAAATGATTAGATAGAGAAATATGACATTGAAAGTTTCATGATAAAAATGATTAGATAGAGAAATATGACATTGGAAGTTTCATGATATAAATGATTAGATAGAGAAATATGACACTGGAAGTTTCATGATATAAATGATTAGATAGAGAAATATGACATTGGAAGTTTCATGATATAAATGATTAGATAGAGAAATATGACATTGGAAGTTTCATGATATAAATGATTATATAGAGAAATATGACATTGGAAGTTTCATGATATAAATGATTAGATAGAGAAATATGACATTGGAAGTTTCATGATATAAATGATTAGAAAGAGAAATATGACATTGGAAGTTTCATGATATAAATGATTAGATAGAGAAATATGACATTGGAAGTTTCATGATATAAATGATTAGACAGAGAAATATGACATTGGAAGTTTCATGATATAAATGATTAGATAGAGAAATATGACATTGGAAGTTTCATGATATAAATGATTAGATAGAGAAATATGACATTGGAAGTTTCATGATATAAATGATTAGACAGAGAAATATGACATTGGAAGTTTCATGATATAAATGATTAGATAGAGAAATATGACATTGGAAGTTTCATGATATAAATGATTAGATAGAGAAATATGACATTGGAAGTTTCATGATATAAATGATTAGATAGAGAAATATGACATTGGAAGTTTCATGATATAAATGATTAGATAGAGAAATATGACATTGGAAGTTTCATGATATAAATGATTAGATAGTGAAATATGACAGAGAAATATGACAGAGAAATAACAAAGAAGCAGACAAAAGAGGAAGGGGGAAGAAAAAATAGAAAATATAATTTTAAAAAGTTTTTTAGACGGTAAAATTTTTATTTTTATTTTACGGGGAGAAGGGGCCCCAAAAAGTTGCCGCAACTTTTTTGGCCTTTTTGCTGTTTTTTAATTTTAAAAATAGACCAGCCCCCCAGTTCCTAAAGAAGAATCCGTCCCCAGGTCTGTTTAGCATTTTCCCTGCCTGGGATCGAAAAGGGTCACCAGTTTCCCGGGTTTTTACTGCTACGCATCTTGTCTTCGCCGTGGTGTCCTAGTTTTTCCAAGACTGAGTTATTAGTTTCAGAGACACTGATGTAAAATGGGGAAAAATATGATGTTTTTTTAATCAAAACATAAAATTGAATAAGAGTCATTAAAAAAAGAAGCCGTCCATCAGCCAACCAAAAAGGAAAAAAAACAAGGAGCGTTTTAAAGACAAACCCCGGAAAATAATGAATGGGGGAAGAAAACACAAAAACCAAAACACCCAAAGGTAAAAGGCCCCTCCATTAAACCCAAAGGGAAAGAATTAAAAAACTTGGAACCCAATTTTCAAAGAAACAAAGCCCAGATAGGGGGAAAATAGATTTTTAGGGGAAAAAAAGAAATGTTTAACCTTAAATAGTCCTTTTTTTAAGGTAAAAAAACTCACTGAAGCTAAAAACAGATGATCAACAGTTTTTAATCCCTTTTTTTTGTGTTACCAGACCCAAACATTTTCAATGAGAAAAGGCGTCGAAAAAAATACAGGGAAAACGGGGCCCAAAAAAAGTTCCCAACAACCCCAAAAAAGACAGCCTTCCAACATCAAAAAAAAAGGTTTTTTGGTAAAACAAAACCCCTTAAAGGGAATTTCACTGGGGCAAAAAGGGTTTTTTGGGCCTCCAAAAAACCCAAATTAAAGAACAGATTTTTCTACAACGGGAAATTGGGAAAAGAAGGTGAGGGGAATTTAAAAAGAGGTTAGATTTTACAAGAAACTCCCAAAGAAAAAACAATCCACCCAAACCACCAAAAAAACCAACAAAAAAACCAAAACCCCTAATAAACCCAAAACCGCCAAAAAAAGGTTAAAAAAAGAAAGAGGGGCAGTTTTCCCGGGGGAAAAAAAGGGAAAAAGTTTTTGATTAAAAATTAAAAATTTAATTTGAATAGAAATTAAAACAAGACGATTATCCGGGCCCTTTTGTAGAGAAAAATTTTCCACATTTAAACCAATAAAATTTTAAACATGTGTGCATAGAATATTCATACGTAGCATCAAGTATATTTGTAACAAGTGAATTAAACGCACCTTTGTCTTTTTTAAATATATTATTGACCCCGGGCTACTAATTGTTTTTATAATTTTTATTAACTAAACAAATTAAAATTTCCATCATCCCCCCAGAAAACTCTTGCACAGGAAAATTTCCAAAAAAATTGTCACTACATAAAAATTGAATGATACAGATTTTTATCCAGGGTATTTTTTTCAGTGACTCAATGCGTATGCTCGGGGAAGATTGAAAAGGTTGGGTTTAGAGACATTGGATGGAGTCGCTGAGAGGTCTAAGCTGAAAAAAATCAGTTTCTTTTTTTATGCCGGCGAATGCAATGGGTAATGAACGCACGGATGGGGTTTGTAGGTATGGCTGCAGAAAAAGTGGTGAACAAGGGGCCAGGGCTGTTTTAAAAAATTTTTAATAGAGAGAAGACATGTCATGATTCAAGTAATAGGGATAAATTTTCCAAAACTTTAAAAAGTTTTTAATTTAAAGGTGGGGGTAAAACTAGACCAAGAACACATGCGGGGCAGACAAAAATAAACCAAAAAAAGGACCGGCCCTTGAGTCATCAAAAGGCTGAGAGACAATGGGGGGCAGACGGAACATTTAGGGACTAATTGGTTCCAACAACTAATTTTAAAAAATTTCAAAAAGAATGGGGGAATAGTAGGAGCTTAACCTTTTTTAAATTTAAAAAATAAATAGGAAAGGAGGGAAAAATTTTTGAATCGAAAAAATAGGAATAGAAGGAGCATTAACCTTCTTTGAATCGTAAAAAATGGGAATAGAAAAAAAGCATTAACTCTTTTTTTGAATCGTACAAATGGGAATAGTAGGGGGTTTAACCTTTTTTTTAACGTACAAATGGGAATTTGGGAGTTTAAACCCTTTTGAATCGTAAAAATGGGAATAAAAGGGGAAGCATTAACCTTTTTGAATCGAAAAAAGGAATGGGAAGGGAGCTTTAAACCCTTGAATCGGCCAAATGGGAATATGGGGAGCTTTAAACCCTTTTGAATCGTACAAATAGGAATAAAAGGGGAGCATTAACCTTGAATCGTACAAATGGGAATAAAAGGAACTTTAAACCCCTTGAATCACAAATAGGAATAAAAGGGGAGCATTAACCTTCTTTGAATCGCAAATAGGAATAGAAGGGAGCTTTAAACCCTTTTGAATCGAAATAGGAATAGTAGGGAGCATTAACCTTTTTTTGAACGACAAAAGGAATAGTGGGGAGCTTTAAACCCTTTTGAACCCAAAAAAGGAAAAAAAGGGGTTAAAACCCCTTTGAATCACAAACAGGAAAAAAGATTAAACCCCCTTTGCCCCCACAAATGGGATGGGAGGCTAACCAAATTAAAATAGAAAGAGGATTTTAAATTGAAAAAGGTTGGGAGTTTAACCTTTTTTTTGGAATCGTACAAATAGGAATAGTGGGGGAAAATTTCTTGAATCACAAATAGAATAGTGGGGAGCATTAACCTTGAATGGGTAAAAATGGGAAATTTAATAGGGGAAACCTTTTTTGAATCGCAAATATTAATAGTAAAAATTTTAATTTTTGAACGTACAAATAGGAATAGTAAGGGGCATTAACCTTGAATGTAAAAAAGGGGTAGGGGGAGCAAAACCCTTTGAATCGACAAAAATAGTGGGGAAGCTTTAACCCTTTGAATCGCAAAAGAAATAGGAGCTTTAAACCCTTTGAATCGTACAAATAGGAATAATAGGGGGGACAATTTTCAATCAAAAATAACAGGGGATTAATTTGAATCAAAAGGAAAAACTTTAACCCAAATCGAACAAATGGGTGGGAGCATTAACCTTCTTGAATCGTAAAAAGGAAAGTAGATACAAACCCCGGGAAAAAAAAAAATTAAACAGAAAAGGAAAAGCAAACCCTTGAACTACAAACGGGAAAAAGGGGCAAACCCCTTAAATTTGCCAAATAGGTATAGGGGGGAGTATTAATTTTTTAAATTTGTAAAAAAGGAATATGGGGGAGATTAATTTTTAAATTTTGAAAAAAAGGAAAAAAGGGAGTTTTAAACCCTTTTAAATTTTAAAAAAGGGGAATAGTGGGGAGCATTAATCTTTGAATCAAAATAAATAGGAATAGGGGGAATTAACTTTGAATCGTCCAAATAGGAATAGGGGGGAATTTAACCTTGAATCGTACAAATGGGGAATAGTGGGGAGCTTTAAAACCTTTTGAATCGAAACAGAAATAGTGGGGAAATTTAACTTTGAATCGTAAAATAGAATTTTGGGAATTAACTTTTGAATTTTTAAAATGGGAAAGTGGGAATTTTAATTTTTGAACCTCCCGGGGGAAAAATATAGGGAGATTAATTTTTTGAATCAAATAAATGGGAAAGGGGAGTTTAATTTTTAAGGGGAAAAATAGGAATAAGAAATTAAACTTTAAATTTCAAAAAGGGAGGAATAGTAGGAGCATTAAACCCTTAAATTTGTAAAATAAATAGGGACATTTTTTGAACCCAAATAAAAAATAATGGGGGAAAATTAATTTTTTAAATTTTACAAATAGGAATAGAGGGTAAAATTTTTAAACCAAAAAGGGGAAATTGGAAGGGAGATTAACTTTAATTGTAAAAATGGGAATAAAGGGAATTAACTTTTTTTTGAAAATGGGGAAGGGGGAAAAAATTTTAACCCCTTGAAAGACAAAAGGAAAGAAGGGAGCAAACCCCTAACCAAGATCCGAACCCGGAAAGGGTTTTTTGGGTATGGGGGATTTTGCCCAAAAAATTTTTAAACCCGGGGCTTGGAATCCCCTTCAAAAAGGGGTTTTTAAAAAGGTTTTGGAAGGTTTTGCATCAAAGCAGGGGATTTTTTAAGGAGTTAAAGATGGAAAAGGGGGAACTTCGGTCTTTTTGGAGATTTTCTGTTGGATGAGGACAAAAATTGATGTTGAACCACCGCGTTTTCCCGGGTTTGGGGTTTCCCGCCTTCAATTTTCAACGGGATGCCTGAGGGCAGGGGAGAGGTGTGTTTAATCAGCACCCAGGAACCACAGATGCATACTCTTCGATATATTTTGGGGGGAGACTGAGCACCTGTGGGCCGCCCGGAGTGCAATGACGTCGTTTGGGGAAAACCAAAACCAAAAACCCTTTTGAACCCGAAAAAATTCCCCCAGTTTTAAAACCACGAAACAAAAACCATATTGATATTTTTAAAATTATAAAGCATAAACATGGGGATAGCTTAACATTAGAAAAAGAAGGATTTTTTAAAAATCTTTTAAAAAAAAAAGAAAAAATTACAAAATATGGGGGAAAGAATGAATTTTGTTAAGTGTTTGTCTAATTTGGATTTATCTAAAGATAAATTAAATTTTTTTTCCTTAAATTAAAAGTATTCCAATAATCAGTTTTTTTTTTTCCCAAGAAAATACAAAATGCTTTTAAACAAACCCCGGAATGAAAAATTAAAGCAACATCTTTATTAAACACAAAAAATTAAAAAACACCCACACCCGAGGGCCCCCCGGAAAGTTTGAAGCTTTGAAGTTTAAACCCGGGAATGTTTGGGGCCCCCTTGAATGTTTGGATTGATTTAAACAAGCCCAAAAAAAACCGTACTTGGGTATAGCCGGGGGCCGATCATTTCTTACAAAGAAGATCTCATCGGAAAAAACCCCAAAGCCCCGGCGAGGGACCGGGGAAAAAATTTTTTAGAAGATGCGGGGTAGATGGGGGGGAATTTTTTGGGGTTAATCTTTTTCAATAAAATTTTACAGTTCACTGTTCTCGATTTTGTGTTTCTTTGGCCCCTTTTACGTGCTGAATTTTTGGAAAACAGACTGACGTATTATCGTCCGCCGATGGGAACCCCAAAAAGTTTTCCTTTTCCCATCATTGATTTTGGGGATTTTTAAAAAAATTTTCCCAATTTTTTTACGAGGGAGAAAACCCGATTTTTTTTTTGAAGAGAGGGAGCATTACCCCAACAAAAACCCTTCAAAACTAAAAGCGCTTTTAAGAAAAACATTATTTGACGATCTGATTGTTGTTTTGTCTCCCAATCCAGGAAATTTTCCAGCCAGAACCCGCCCTTATCACCAAAAACCCTTTTTTTATGGAAATTTTAAAAAGGGAAATTTTAAAATCATAAAAAATTGAAAAATTTAGGGATCTTGTTTGGGGAAATGAAAAGAAGATAGACCTTACAGTGTTGTGGGAAAAAAAAGAGCCCCCTTAAAAGGGGGAAAAATAAAACCCAGGCTTTAAACCTGTTTAAAGCGTTTGGTTTTAACATTTTTTGGAAAAGAAAAAAAGATGGCCCTTTTTCAGTGTTGGGGGAAATGAAAAAAAAGATGGACTTCGGGTTTTGGGAAATGAAACAAAAGAGGGTTTTTACGGGTTTTGGGGAAATTTTAAACAAAAAAAGGGGCCAAATTTGTGAATTAAAACAGAAGAGGGCCCTTTTTAATTTTGGGGAAATTAAAAAGAAGATGGATTTAAGGTTGTAAAGGAAAAAATGAGTTTAGAGTTTTTGGAAATGAAACGGGCCAGAAGAGGGCCCTTTCAGTTTTTTGGGAAAGGGAAAACAGAAGAGGGGACCTTACAGTGTTTGTTTAATAAAACAGAAGATGACCCTAATTTTGGGGAAAATAAAAAACAAAAGATGAACTCAAGTGGGGAATAAAGGGAAGGGAGGACCTTACAGTGGGGGGAAATAAAAAGAAGATAAATTTTTAAACAGTGAAAAAAAATTTAAAAAAAAAGATGAGCCTTACAGTGTTGGGGGAAAGAAAAGATGGGCCTTTTTTACAGTGTTGTGAAATGAAACAGAAGATGACCCTTTTAACAGTGCTGGGAAATAAAACAAAAAAAAACCCTTTACAGTGTTGGGGAAAAAAACGGGAAGAGGGGCCTTAATTAAAAAATAAAACAGAAGAGGGGGTTTACAGTTTTGGGGAAAATAAAAAATAAAGTTTGGTTTAAAAAGGGGGAAAAAAAATAGAAAGAGGGGTTTTTTAAGGGGGGAAATAAAAGAAGATGACCCTTTTACATTGTAAAGAAACAGAAGATGAGCCTTACAGTGCTGTGAAATGAAACAGAAGAGGGACCTTCAGTGCTGGGGAAATGAAACAGAAGAGGGCCCTTTAAATGTTGGGAAAAAACAGAAGATGGGTTTTAGAGTGTTGTGATAAAAACAGAAGATGAGCCTTACAGTTTGGAAATGAAACAGAAGATGGGCCTTACAGGGGAAATAAAAACAAAGATGACCCTCAGGTTGTAAAAAAACGGGAAGAGGGGCCCAACAGTGTTGTGAAATAAAAAACAGAAGAGGGCCTTTTTACAGTTTTGGGGGAAATAAAACAGAAGATGACCCTTTTACAGTGCTGTGAAATGAAAAGAAGATGGACCTTTTTGCTGTGAAATGAAACAGAAGATGGATTTAAAAAAATTTTTGGAAATGAAACAGAAGATGGGCCTTAAAAAAGGTGGATATAAAACAGAAGAGGGGCCCAAAATTTTGGAAGCGAAGTTGAATTTTTGGAAATAAAAATTTTAAGAACAATTTTTTTTAAAAAGGATAAAGAAAAAAAAAGGAAAAGTCATAAGTGCTTTTTCAAGTTTGTCTCAAAGACTGTAATTTACGGGGAAATGTCCCTAAACCCCCAAAAAGAACTTTGGGAAAAAAACAAAAGAAAGGGGTCCAGTAAAAATGTGACCATGTCTTTTGGGTTGTTTGGTTTCCCTAGACCATTTTTACCACTGCTCAGTTTGGGATTTGGTTGGGGGTTTTATGTCAACAGGAGAATTTTTTTTATAGTCTATTTTTTGGGCTTTTTTTTATTTATTCGCTTTGCCCCCAAAAATTAAATTTTCAAAAACCGAAAAAATGAGGTTATATTTTTGTATGTGCCTGTCTCCTATATTTTTGTATCATCTGCGGGGGGGAGAGGCCAGCTGAAGGGCAAAGGGACCAAAAATGCAATCCGCTTTTAAATTTTATCGGGGGAAAATGAAAATATTACAAAAGGGCAAACTTTAAACCCCCAGATAAAGAGAAAAACCCCCCACCCGAAAAAACAATTTTAAAAAGACCCCACTATTCGCCAATTACACCCCGGTTGTTTAAGGGTACCCCGTCTGTCAGTTTCGCGACAAATTTTTAACATATTTTTTTTGTTTTCACTGAAAAACCCCAATTAAAAAATTATGATATTTTGTAAAGGGCTTGAAAAAAAAGGGACTACGTTGTATTTGTTAATTTAAAAAGGGCTTGAGTTTGGGGATTTGTACTTTTTTAAGTCTATAAACCCCCTTATTCGACATGGTTTTGTTCGGGGTTATCTTCCTACCCTTTTAAAAATTTTTCATGATGATTACATCCAGTGGCGGTTTCGATCATTTTTGTTGGGGGGGTTAAATTTGAAAATTTTTAAAAAAATCATGATTTTGGGTTGGGTTATATTTAAATTATATAATAAAAAACACACTTTTAACATTATTCGGGTTTCCTTAAAATAATGTCTTGGGAATTTAGCAAAAGAGGTAGAGCACTTTATTAGGGTTTAAAAGAGGAGGCTGTTCGAGATTAAAAAAAAAGCTTTTAATTTTTTTAAAAAAATAAATTTTTCTTTTCTCAAAAAAAATTTTTATTTTTTTTTGTTTTCCTTTTTAAGTAATATAAAAGGGGATACAATGTGTTGAAGGGTAGGGAAAAGATATATAATGTACTGAAACTCCCATAAAAAAAGTGTTTTATCCCTTAAAAAGATTTGGGGTTTAAAAGCCTCACGATGAGAATCGTTCTAATGGGTACTCATTTACAAACAAACAAACCCCTTGTACCAAAATTCACTTTTATTTAATTACCCAAAAAACTGGAATTACAAAAAATGATGAGTTGACCTTCACGGTTACAAAATTTTGATTTACATTAGAAGCAGGACAACTTGATAATTTTCTTGTTATACAACCCCGAAAATCAAATTATAATATTGGCAAATGTTCGGTTATTATTCAACTAAGAAATGTGGTTGTCCCGGGGTTTACCTTTTCAGCCCATTCAATGTTGCAATTGTAAGAACTGTCCCCCCCGCCCCACTTTTCGAGGGCTTTTATCGAATGTCTGCTAACAAAAAAACACGCCGGGCCCCGGAAAGGGACATCCAAGAAAACCACCTTCATATATATTATATTAAAATTAATATATATTATATATATATATATATATATATAATAATAATATAAAAAGAGACAAAATCCCGGTGGATATCTGTATAAACTGGCACGACGGGGAAAAATGGCCAATTGAAAGAAATTTTTAAGATGAATTTGTTGTTAAAAAAACAACCAATAAAAGCAAAAAAAAAACAAAAACCCTTTTTATAAAACAAAAATTTGGATTACAGATAAGTTATGAAAACAAATATAATGAAAAACCTCAGGCAATGCACATATCCCCTGGACCCCAAAATGAAAAACAGAATTCACCAGGGAGCAGAAAATTTGATCACAAAACCTTAAAAATCACCAAAACAAACCCCCAAAAAAACTTCAAATTTTTTAAAAAAAAAACTCCAACAAAAACCCAAACATATGACGGGGAAGGGGACAACACAAAAAAACAAAAGGGGGGAAAGGGGGCAGAAAAAATTTTGGAAAAAAAAAATTTTGGGGTGAATTCATGAGAAGTGATGAAATCAAAAAAAAAACCTGGTCAATAAATAGTAAAAACTGTTATAAGAAGGAAAAAGGAGGGAAAAAGGGGCATATTTTCAGAAGAAAGAAAAATAACCCCAAAAAGGGGCTTTTAATGGGGGTAAAACCCAAAAGGGTTTTTATGAAAAACCCCAAAAATTCCCAAAATTTTTTGGAGTGGGGGGAAATACTATTAATTTTACGGAAGAGATTGAGTTGGGTTTAGGAGGAGGGTTTTGGGTTTCTTGAGGCCCTATGTATTGTAAAACCCAAATGAGTTTTTTATATATATATATAATATAAATATATATATATTTTTATATCCATTTAAGACACCAAATTTCATAGCCGGGGGTGTTTTTCACAAAAATATAATTTTTAAAAAAACCCCCCCTTTTAAAAGGGGAAAAATTTTTCAATTTTAAAACCAAATCCCCAAAAGGCCCTAAAAATCCAATTTGAATTTTCCAATAATTACCTGAATAGGATGTTGTTTGATTTAGGCATTATCCGGAAATCGTGTGTGCGCATACGTTTTTGAAAAAAATTTTCCCGGGTTGTATGCTAAAATATCAAATTATGAACGGGAATTACTTTAAAAAACTCATCTTCTTTTAGTTTTTTCGATCATATTAATTCCCCCAAACCTGCAGCGTTGTTGTTCCGTTTTTACAGATAATGATGAGCGCGGAGGATTTTTCGTCAACCCCGATTATTCATACTGTGTGCGTTCGGTTACAAAACCCTTCAATTTTATTAAAAAACCTAACGACATCATTATTGTTTTTAGTTCTGCTGATTAATGAATTTTACATTGTTTTCCTGTTTAAAACCAAGGACCAGGGGACATTTACTACAGTTGAGACAATGCAATCAACCCGCACAATCACTACAAGTGGCATCATACAAGCAATCTGGGCAATCATGGCAAGCGAGCACATGGTAACAGCCTTCACAATCATTGCAGATGCCCCTTTTAAAAACCCGCTCAATCATTGCAGATCAGCAGCTGATAACAGCCCCGGGAATAATTGCAGTTGACCCCCCCCCATATAATCTACGCACCGATCTTTTAAAATCAAAAAAAAGCATCGCCCTAGTTTATCACGTAGAAGAAAAAAAAGTCTTTTACGGTGTTGCAGGACTGGAAACAAGCAGTTTGACAATCACGGCAGAAAAACCAACAATCGACTGTTCAATCATTGCATAGATACGAGGAAAACAGTTAGACAATCACTGCAATTTACACTTCGCAAGTAGCTTGTACATTCCCCCGCAAACCCACACCAAGCAAGTAGCTTCCAAAATTCCTGCAACTGAACCCCAAACAAGAGCTTGCACATTCCCTGCAATCAACCAAGCAAGTAGCTTGCAATTTCGGGAACTGATCCAAGTTTCAAACAGCCGGAAAAATTAATACAACTGGGGTCTCATGCAAAAAAGTATGTCCAATACCGCAGTCAGCCGAGAAAAAAAGTATTAAACATTTTTGGGCCCTTTTTAAGAACTTATTGAGCACATGTCTATGGTTGGGTTTATGGAACCGTTTTGAAGGGGGTTTGAGGGAACCTTGACCCGTGGATTTTGGGAAAATCCCTGGGATTTTGGGGGAGCCAAGGGGCCCCTGCTTTGTGCAACACTGACAGGTCGTGCCACTTCTGCCGACAGGGGCGGATATATATTTAAAAACCGGGTGCTATGAAGTTAAATTTCGTCCTTAGAGCCTTTTGGGAAAAAAATTAAAATTTGGGAGCTCAAAAACGAATTAAAAAACAGACTAAGAACCGACTAAAAACCCAAAAAAAATTGATAAGAAACTGGACAGCTTTGAGAATAAAAAGCTTAAATTTTTAAAAAGTAAATGGAGGGGGGGTTTTAACAAAAAGTGAGAGATAAACAACTAACAACCGTATCAAATTTTTATGGGGAAAGAATGGGGAAAAATTTAGGTCAGGGGTTTTTAGATCAGACGAACAGAGACCCAAAAGGGCAAGGGCCTTATGTGGTCACCAATTGGGAAAGAAAAAAATGGAAGACCCAAAAATTACCTTTGAAGAATAATCCCAAAAAAAAGTAAACTATTGGGATGTAAAAACCCCAAGGTCCCAACCGCCCGCAAAAAAAGAAAATGAGATCTAAACCCTGTCCAATTGGGCCCTTTGGGAATGAAAGGAAAAACAATTTAAAAAAACCAACCAAGCCCAAAATTTTAAAACAATTAGACTTCAAAAAGCCCTCAAAATTTAAAACTTAGATTTTCCCTAAATAAACCAAAAATTGGAAAAAATTTTTTGATTTAAATTTAATAACCCGGGTATAAAAAAACAACCCAAAGTTAGATAAGATCAAAACATTTTTTTGTGTTTTTTTTAGATTGTTATTTTGTAATTGTTTCCTTTTTTGAAAAATTAAACTATTTTTCCGGGATTTTTTTAAATATTTTAAAAAACCTGCCCCCTTTGTTAATAAGCCATTGTTGATTAAAAATTAAGGGGAAAAATAGAAAAGATTTAATTTTTTTCCCCGGGACCAGGAAATTTTGAAAAAATAGAAAAGATTGGGAAATGTCTACCCGGGGACCAGGCAACCAGGAAAAATAGACAAAGACTGAACTTGTCTACCCAAGCACCAGGCAAACCAGAAAACATGACAAAGACTGAACATGTTCCCGCCCCCAGGGAAACCAGAAAAAATAGACAAAAAACTGAACCCTTGGGCTACCCAAGCACCCGGCAAACCAGAAAACATAGGGAAAAGATTTAAATGTTTTCCCGGACCTATAAAAATGAAAAATGGGGGGACTGAAGTTTACGGCACTAGGAAATTTTGAAAAAATAGACAAAGATTTAACTTGTTTCCCCACGGAAAATAGAAAAATAGGGCAAAGACTGAAATTGTCTACCCAAGACCAAAAAAAACCAGGAAAAATAGGGCAAAAACTGAACTTTTTTTACCTGCCACAAAATGGGAAAAAGGTTAAAACGGGGAATAAACCAAAGTATAAAAAAGAAAATTTTGCCTACCCCAAATAGTAAGTTCCAGAAAAATAAAAAAGACGAACATGTTTTTCCCCAAAAATCAGGCAAAAAAAAAAAAATTTTTTAAAATAAATTGTTTTAAAATCCCCTTTATTTGTTAAAAACCACGACCCTGGTGGCATCTTTTCATTAACCTTTTTCAATACGGATACTAAAAAAGGGGCCCTTTTTCTGTTTTTGAGGAAAAAAATTTTAAGGGGAGATGCCTTTTTCAAAATTTGTTATAACTTGAATACATTTAACAACAGAGACAAACTGCCCCTACAAAAATGTGGCAATTGAAAGATTTATTACAAAAAAACACACTTGGTATTTTTAATTTTAAAATACACTTTAATTTTTTTTACAATACGCGTACTAAAAACCCCCTTTTTACGGGAATTTTTTGAGGAAAAAAATTTTAACGAAGATGCCCCCACAATTTGTTATAAAATTTTACATTTTAACAGCAGAGAAAACTGGGGATACACCCCAAAATTTCGCATTTGAAAGATCAATTTAAAAACCCACTTTTTTGATTTTAATTTTTAAAAAAACACTTAAAAAACATTAAAGTCCCTCAATTTTATTAACAACTGGTTAAAAACCCTGGTCCGTGAAGTGGCTGTAAAATGGGAAAAAACTTTTATTCGGCAGATGGCGTTTGTATTCTAGAGTTTTTAAAAAATTAAATGTATTTAAATAATGAAAAATTGTAATTAAAGATTTTGAGGAAAGATTTAACCTTTTTAACATTTTGTTGTCCAATTGGGGCCAAAACAACAAAAATTTTAAACAATTTTTAAGAATATTTTTTTTAAAAATAAAAAGTTGTTTATTTTTCCCTTTTTTGTTCAAAGAATTTGATTAATGAGGGGTTTGGGCATATCTGGCTCCCTTTTTTTGGGAAAATACGCCCCTTTCCCTTTAATTTGCAAAATTTTGTTTAAATTTATTTAAAAATTGCCGAATATCTTTTTATAAAATCCGATTCCAAATCGGCACTAGCCACCGTCCGTTACTGTCCTTTTACCAGATTTTACCAAATTTTCATTTTAATCCAAAAATAAAAAGGTAGGCTTTTAAAGCAGAAGTCGTTTTTGATGATAAGCTATTATTGTAAAGCCTTTTTTTTTTATACTTTTTAAAAAAGAAATTTAAAAACCAAAAAAATAAACAAAACGAGTAAAAATGTTTTAGAGGGTTTAAAAAAAAGAAACAGACAAGACTTTTTCAAAAAGGGGATATGCAAAAAAGCACCCCTTTCGAATAAAAAACAATTTAGAACCATATTTTTACGTGAAGTGGTTTTTTTTTTAAAAAAAAGAACTAACCTTTTTTTGGTCTGTCAGGGGGGCATTTTGTATTGTAAGAGTTAAAAGGATTGAATGAAAGGGGGGCTTAACAAAAGTTAGACTTGAACAGGAAATCTATGATTGTCGTTCGTTTTGGGAAAAACCAGGGACCCGGGTTCAACTATATTGAATCAAGTATCACTTGAGAAATAGCCCATCACTTCAGATGAAATTTAAATTTATTGGGTTTTTAAAAGAAAGCGATTACGGTACCTCAAAATTTCCCAGATTTTTTTTTGACCAACCCAAAAAAGTTGATAATAAAATTTTATAAGAAACTTGCCGGTTTTTGTATGAAAAGACCCAAAAAATTGACAACAATAGAACAAATTCAAGAATATGTTAAACATATACAACGCTACGAATTCATTTTACACTTTCAGAATACTTAATTTAACTTTATTAAAATTTTATTACTGATTTCAAAACACCAAAATGCAGGAAAAACCCCCTTACAAAGCAAAATTTGAAATTAAATCCGAGTGGGTTGAATATTATTTTAAGGGAAGTGAAAGTTTTCGTTTGATTTTATTTTTGAGTTTCCATTTTTTGAGGGGAAAGAAATGAAATGAGTGTTGGGAAAGCTCTCCGGGGGAAAAAGAAAAAAAAGGGACTGATTAAAAATTAGAATGCACCCAAGAAAGGGGAAACTTTTAAAATTTCCTTATACACAACAGGTCCCAACCAAAAGTCAAAGATACAAACCCCCAAAAAACCCAAAAAAAAAAAATTTTTCTTAAAAAATACTGAAAGGATGGCCTTTTATTTAAAATTATAAAAACCCGTTTTTAATTACTTTTAAAAGAAGAAAGGGAAAAATACCAACCAATGAGAGGGTGTAACATACTATACCCCCCCACATACTGTTTGGTGTTTGGATCCCAAACGTATAGGGAGATATTTTAATATAGTAAGAGAAGAAAACATTTGGGGGAAAATGTTAAATGTATGAGGGTTAGAGTTACACTTTGGGGGTTTATGCAGAAAATGACAAAAGTTTAAAAAATGTTTTAAGAGGGTTCCAGAATGCCCGAACCGGGGGTAAAAGCCAATGGGGAAACCCCCAAAAGCATTTTTTCCCCTCCCTAAAAAGTGGTTATTGCTGAGAGACAGACGGGGTTTGTTAGAATATTCCCTTCTGGGGAGGAGGTTAAATTATTTTTTGAAAATGAAAAAAAAACATTTTATAACATTTTTTGAAAAGTTAAACAAATTATTTTTTTTTAGAGTTATTTTGCTGTATTTCAAACTTCAGATGTTCTTTTTTCAATGATATGTAACTTCCCCCATGTCACTATTCCATGCCACCATCTAATGTTTTTATTCCATTTACCATTCCATGCCCCTTTTTCCCAATGTCACTATTCCCCTTTTTACCATTTTCCATTTTCACCATCTCCATGTCACTATCTCCATGTCGCTATTCCATGCCACCATCTCCATTTTCACTTTTTCCCCTGTTACTATCTCCATGTCACTATCTCCATGTTTTTTATTTCCATGTTACTATTCCATGCCACCATTTTCCTGGAAAATTTATTTAAGACATTTTATGCCACCATTCCATTACTATTCCATGTCACTATCTCCATGTTATTTTCTCCATGTCACTATCTCCATGTCATTTTCTCCATGTCACTTTTCCAAAATTACTATTCCATGTCAATTTTTCCAAGGGACTATTTCCATGTTACTATCTCCATGCCACCATCTCCATGTCACTATTCCAGTTTTTTATTTCCATGTTTTTTATTTTCCCCTGCCACCATCTCCATGTCACTATCTCCAAGTCACTATCTCCATGTCACTATCTCCATGTCACTATTTCCATGTTACTATCTCCATGCCACCATCTCCATTCAATATTTTATGTCGCTATCTCCATGACAAATCCCATGTTTTTTATCTCCCAAAAAACAATATTCCATGTTTTCTCCATGTCACCATCTCCATGTTACTTTTCCCCCCTGTCACTATCTCCATGTTACTATTCTATGTCACTATCTACATTACTATCTCCATGTCACTATCTCCACAAAAATTCCCATGTCAAAATCTCCATGTCACTATTTTCCCCTGTTTCTTTCCCATGTCACTATTCCCATGTCCCCCCCATTCCCCCATAAATCTATCTCCATGTCCACCCTTCCATGTCACCACTCCATGTCACCATCCCAGCCCATTTCCTTTAAACCCCAAATATTCCATGTCACTATCCCATGTCACCATCTCCCTGTCACTATTTTCCATGTTACTATTCCCCCGTTACTATGTTATTCCAGTTACCATCTAATGTTACTATTCTTTTAAGTTACTATTCCCAAAGTCACTATTCCATGTTATTTTCCCGTCAAAATATTCCATGTTTTTTATTCCATATTTTTTATTCCATTCATTTTTTCCATTTTCACTATTCCCCCCATGTTTTCTATTCCATGTTACTATTCCATGTCACTATTCCATATTACTTTTTCCATGTTAATTTCCCCCATTACTTTTTTCCATGTTACTATTTTTCCCGCCCCTTTCTCCATGTTTACTATTTTCATGTTATATTTTTAAGCATTTTCCCCCATTACTATTCCATGTTACCATTTCCATGCCACCATCTAATGTTACTTTTTTTTATGTTATTTTTCCCCCCATGCATTTTTTTTCCATGTTACCATTTAATGTTACCATTCCCATGTCACTATCTCCCATGTCACCTATCTCCAAAACTTTTCTCCATGTTTTTTATCTCCATGTCACTATCTCCCCCTGTCACTATCTCCATGTCACTATTCCCCTGTCACTATCTAATCACTATCTCCATGTCATATCTCCATGTCACCATCTCCATGCCACCATCTCTTTTCCCCTATTCCCCTGTCCCCCATTCCCCTGTTACCATTTTCCCCTGTCACCACCCCCAAAAACACTATCTCCATGTTATTTCTTTTATTTCCACCATCTCCAAAACACTAACTCCATTACCATCTCCATGTCAATATCTCCATTTAAATTTTTTTATGTTTATTCTATGTTATTTCTATGTTATTCCCCTGTTGTATTCCATGTCATTTTCTTCCATGTCACTATTCCAAAAGTATTTTCCCAAATCACCATTTACCATCCCATGTCATTTTCTCCATTCATTTTTTCCATGTCACATTCCATGTTACTATTCCATGTTACTATTCCATTCATTTTTTTTCCATGTTACTATTCCATGTTATTATTCCATGTTACTAAATTTCCTGTTACCATCTCAATGTCACTTTTCTCCATGTCACTATCTTTAATGATGTACAGTAAGATGTTAAACTGTCCATGTATCATGTCATTACTATGGGAAAATATATTGATGGGGAAAATTCCCGACTGATAAAAAATTTGTTAATGTCAAAAAACGTATAAATAAGACAAGACAATCAGAATGGAATCTATCAGGAGATACAATTAGAACGGACAAGGATGCACCCCACCAGAGCTGTCCAGCCTATACAGGAAAAAATCATGTGACATCTAAAGAAAAGGAGGAAAAAACAGTAGGGGGACAAAAACATGAACAATTTTAAGATACGCTGGGGTGAACAATTTTATGGCTACAAATGAACAAGATCTCGACTTTTTTTCTTTTTTTTTGTCCCTTCGCTTTTTTTCCGCCAGGCGTAGCAGGTTTAACTGATGATCAGTTTCCCAGATAATGCACGCTCGGTCGCTTGATATTTTTGTGGTTTTTGAAATTTTAAGATTTTGTAACTCTTTAAAACCCCCCTTTTCTTTTGGGCTGTCCCTTCCCCTTGATGATTCCATTTTTTTGGTTTTAGCCTGAACTGGTGGGTTTTGGGGCATTCTGACCAAGGCCAAAAACCCTTTGTGTCCGTTTTAACAAACCTAATAGCAGGGGTTGTTTTGACTGGGCTTCTTTAAATTTCATTCCTTATATGGTTTTTCTTCTTGTTTTATTTACGTTTTCCCCAAAAATCCCCTTTTTTTGATGTGGTAAATTTTTTTTATTTTTTAAAAAAAATTAAAAAAAAGGATTAAGATGAATATAAAAAAAACAGAGGTTGGGTATTCCCCTAAAAATACCAAATGCAAAAAGAAAATAAACAACACAACACTGAAAAAATCCATCGGGTTCAAGTATAGGGCGGAATAATCCTAACATCAGATGGAAGATGTAACACAGATATTAGGAGTAGAGTAACCTGAGCGGGAAAACAGCTTATGAAAATGAAAAACAAATTTTCGGGAAATCACTACCAATGACACTGCAGAAACGAGTACTCCCAAAGCTATAAATTTAACTAATATTTTTGGGAAAGGGGAACCCGGAAATGAAAAGAACTAAGTTCGTTTAAAGCCACAGAAAAGGCGCTTTACAGAAAAAGCTGGGAAAAATTTCCCTGGACAGCGAAGAAAACAAAATTATTCGTCCACTGATGTTAAACCCTGGTCCCTTTATCTGTTATAGATTTTTTTCTGTGGGAGAGGCCAAAAATTAAGGGGGGAGAAAAGAACCCTTGACTTGGGGAGAGCAACTAAAAAATCCGGGTTTGCTGGGTGATATGCCCATTTCCCTAAACACGCAATCAAAAGCAGAAAAACTAAACACACTTGATCAAAGGTCTCAGCAACTAGTGCAAAATTCCCTAAGAAAAAAAGATATTGGGGAAAAATTTAAACCAACAAAAAGACAAATTGTCTCCCGGGAAACCCAATTTTAAGAGGTAGAATCATACACATATTTGCTCCCAAAGTAAAAAAGAAGGGGGAAAAAGATAGAAATGTCAAATAAGAATACAGATGGCAAGAGGGGCTTTCATTGCACTGGGAAACATATGGAAGTCTAAAGAAATCAAATCTAGAAAAACATTCGCATATTTAACTCTAATATTAAAGCAGTTCTGCTGTATGTGTCAGAAACATGGAGAACTACTAAAATACGAGTAATAATTCATAAATTGCAAACATTCATCAACAAGTGTCTGCGCAGAATAGAGGGACTGAAATAGTATGATAGGTTCACAAATAAGGAACTTATGGATGAGAACAAGACATATTCCAGTGAATCAAGAGGTTAACAATAACGCTTTCGCTGGATAGGACAAACTTTGCGAAAACCTGAGGGAATATAACAAGAAGGGTCCTTTCCTGGAACCCGCAATGACAGCGAAAGAAAGGGATGCCGAGAAATACATTGAAACGAGATGTGTAGGCAGAGAAATACATTGAAACGGATGTGTAGGCGAGAAATACATTGAAACGGATGTGTAGGCAGAGAAATATTGAAACGGATGTGTAGGCAGAGAAATATTGAAACGAGATGTGTAGGCAGAGAAATATTGAAACGAGATGTGTAGGCAGAGAAATACATTGAAACGAGATGTGTAGGCAGAGAAATACATTGAAACGAGATGTGTAGGCAGAGAAATATTGGAGCAAGATGTGTAGGCAGAGAAATACATTGAAACGAGATGTGTAGGCAGAGAAATATTGAAACGAGATGTGTAGGCAGAGAAATACATTGAAACGAGATGTGTAGGCAGAGAGCAACAATATAAAGAAGAACTGGAGGGAGCTGCAGGAGATAGCTAGACATTGGAAGACTTGGCATGAGTTGGTTGAGGGTCTATGCAACAATTCGTGTATAAAAGGCAGAGAGAGAGAGAACAATAACTCTAAATTAGGAGAAGTGACATATAAAAGCGAAAAACAAAATCTATATCTCAATGTGGCAAAAACAAAAATAATGACAACACATAAAACGAACATGATAAATGATATTTTCATCAATAGTAGAAAATGTAGAAAAGTAGAAAATGTAAACAGTTGTGAATATCTTGGTTCACTGTTAACAACAGATGGAAATGGGATGAAGGAAATTAAAAGAAGAACAAACATGGCTTTACAAAACAATTAAACAACTCAAAACAGTATGGAACGGAACTGATAAGAAAACAAAGATCAGAATACTAAGAGCATGCATATTCCCAGTGGCAACGTATGGGTGTGAAGCATGGACATTTAATAAAGCAGTAGAAAAACACATATGTGTTTTTGAATATAAGTGTTACAGAAGAGTCCTTCGTATATCTTGAACAGAGAAGAGAACAAATAGATCTATCCAGAAAGAACTCAAAATCAAAGAAAACTGGCTGATGCTACAAATAAAAAAGAAAAATTGAGATATTTTGGACATATAAAAAGACACGAAGGGCTGGAGAAGACCATCATGGAAGGAAGCATACCGGCAAAGAGAAGAAGAGGAAGACCACGGAGAAGATAGATTCAGGATATAACTGAAGGTTTGAATATGATGGCTGCTGAGGCAGGACATCTGGCCTATGAGAGAGAGAAATTCCGGAGGACTGTTCGGGTAGCAAAGTTCTGCTCATGACAAGCTATTTGATGATGATGGGTTTTTCCCACTTCTTATTGTTGTCTCTTGTTACCAGTATGAGTTGTTGCTTATTCTGATGTCTTCTTTCCCATGCAAGTCTATCTTTTATTGACACTTAATTAGTTTCCCTTGTTGAAAACTGTCAAGCATTTTTTCTGTAATCTACTGAGCATACATATGTTTTCTTTGCACTTCTATATACTTTTCTGTTAACATCATTCAACACAAATTTGCTTCTCTAGTTTGACAACTATTTCGAAATCAGATTTAGCTAACTTCTTAATTTTGTCTGTAGTTTAAGCCTTAGTGAGCTAGATCACAACCCAAGAGTACTTGGTTCAAACTCCACAGCGGGCAATTTGGAAGCAAATTAGTTTCCTTGGGTTGTTACGAACCTTTCAGCTAGAAATGGCAAACTACAGAATGTGTAAATAGTGACTAGAAAATCGATGACTCGTTTACTATGGTTGATAGCAAAGTCCTGTAAAGGATATGTCACGTTTAAAAATAAAAATAAAATACTCTAGGGTAAGATGATTCGGAATATTTTTAACCCATGACTGATAATGTTAATTGTTGTATTTTGTTGTATTATAACTAAGAAATGTAATGACTGGAACATTATAGCTAAGACACTTATATATAAAAGATATCTATATATATTTAATGTATTATACTTATATGTTATATATAAATACATATCTACATTAACTTCTATGGTTATCTCTGTAAGTTCTGTAAGTTTGTATGTGGTAAAATCAGACAAAGACCAGTCCATGTCATGAACATCATTATGAGTACATCATTCTTAGATAAACTTCAAAGGAACCAAAATGCAGACCAGGAGGAGAATATGGAATTAAAAAGTACATATTTCTTAGACTTGAAAAAGATGCTAGGTATCTGGTAAAAGAATAAAATGATAAGGGTAGGCCTACACGGAGAAGAACAAATATTGCATTTTATAAAAACGGATACATTTTTACATGTAAACGTACAGCTGGTTACTTTACAGTCATCTTGACTATAGATAACTTTACAGTCCTCTTGACAATAGATAACTTTACTGTCTTCTTGACAATAGATAACTTTACAGTCTTCTTGACAATAGATAACTTTACTGTCTTCTTGACTATAGATAACTTTACTGTCTTCTTGACTATAGATAACTTTACTGTCTTCTTGACTATAGATAACTTTACTGTCTTCTTGACTATAGATAACTTTACTGTCTTCTTGACTATAGATAACTTTACTGTCTTCTTGACTATAGATAACTTTACAGTCATCTTGACAATAGATAACTTTACTGTCTTCTTGACAATAGATAACTTTACTGTCTTCTTGACTATAGATAACTTTACAGTCATCTTGACTATAGATAACTTTACAGTCTTCTTGACAATAGATAACTTTACTGTCTTCTTGACAATAGATAACTTTACAGTCTTCTTGACAATAGATAACTTTACTGTCTTCTTGACTATAGATAACTTTACTGTCTTCTTGACTATAGATAACTTTACTGTCTTCTTGAATATAGATAACTTTACTGTCTTCTTGACAATAGATAACTTTACTGTCTTCTTGACTATAGATAACTTTACTGTCTTCTTGACTATAGATAACTTTACTGTCTTCTTGACTATAGATAACTTTACTGTCTTCTTGACTATAGATAACTTTACTGTCTTCTTGACTATAGATAACTTTACAGTCATCTTGACAATAGATAAATTTACTGTCTTCTTGACTATAGATAACTTTACTGTCTTCTTGACTATAGATAACTTTACTGTCTTCTTGACTATAGATAAATTTACTGTCATCTTGACTATAGATAACTTTACTGTCTTCTTGACTATAGATAACTTTACTGTCTTCTTGACTATAGATAACTTTACTGTCTTCTTGATTATAGATAACTTTACTCTCTTCTTGACTATAGATAACAACACTAAAGCTAGTTCAGAGAAACAGCAGGAGATTTGTGATAAAAACAAAATGCAGAAAGAAATCGTGCAACACACGAAGTTAGGGAGTTACGAAAATACCTTTCCAAGAACTGGAGCTTACATTTTCTAAATTAAAAATAAGAATGTTCTCGGCAGTCAACGTGGTGTGCAATGAAATAATTAATAATATTTGTAACCAAATTATTACCAGCAACTTTAGATCTAGATACGTTAGAAAATATAAATATATAACTTTCCAGAATAAATATGTAGAAAGTTGAAAACACTAACACATTTGAAATGGCTAAGTTAATACAGTATCATAACAAACACATGATATATTTCAAAATAAAGTCTGTGATATTTATATATAATAAAATAGAAAGAAATAAACTCAGTGTATGTTGAAACTTGCTAAAACAGACAATTGCTGTGTAGCTCACATAAATCATAAACAATAATTTATTTATTTATTTACTTATGGATAGGACCATCTTCATTGCACTTTGGTGAGTAACCATGTGTGCTCCGATCTCTTTCTTACACAAGAAGATCTCAGCGACAGTGCACGACCGACATAGGGACAAGGGAGAGTCCCCATTGTAATTTAGAAGATCTCAGCGGCAGTGCACGACCGATGTAGGGACAAGGGAGAGTCCCCATTGTAATTTAGAAGATCTCAGCGGCAGTGCACGACCGATATAGGGACAAGTGAGGATCCCCATTGTAATTTAGAAGATGGTAAAATATTTTGTACGAATTTTTTGTTGGTCCCAATGAATTTTGCCCTTCCAGCCGGCTTTTACAGTCTGCTCTTACCGATTTTGAACTTCCAATGGTTCTTTTAGGTGTTTAAATTGAACACGGGACCTACGTGTTATCGTCCATCTCCGACAGGACTAGAAACTCATCTACACTGAGATCAGTGACATCTGGACAAATATTCCGATGTCTCCACGAGGGAGCTAACCGGTTACCTTTGTAACTAGAGGCGAGCAGCTAACCTCTACGCCACAAAGACTTATAAATCAATCTCTATTTGACTTGATGTGATTGTTTTTGTCTTCAAATCTTGTCATGTTTGTACATTAAATAAATAATATGCAGTGAACGTCACACACAAAATTTAACTTGTAGAAAAAGTTACCAGAAATACTAACCCAACATAGATAAACAATGTAAAAGTGGAAATGTGAGAAATATTATCTTACTCAAAAATATGTGTGCCTTCAATAATATTATAAAATGCAATTTCAACAGTTCAGATAAAAATATATATTGATAATATTCTTATCTTTTGTTATTACTTTTAACCAGTTCTACCCATTCATGTTTTATAAACGTCTGTAAGATTTGATAAATATTCCACTCATCGTAATTTTATCAACCTGCTAAATTTGGTAACAACATATTTTGTAATTTGGAAGAGCTCTCATAAAATTGAAATAAAACTTTTCAAATCTATGATACACTTTCTCGTTGACCTTCTCAATTGTTCTATAAACAATATGCTATTACAGTCTTCACTTAGTTGTTCAACAACTGGATAGCTCCTCATCTTGTGATTCTGAACAATTGACCTTCACTGTCTGTCTCGATAACAACCCATCCAGTTGTTCTAGAGAGTTGTTGAATGTTCTTGACACAATGTAAATTGTAACAAACCGATAAAGTTGAACAGATACTCATAGCGTCTCTTGGAGTGAGTCTGCGGGCTTAACTATTCACGACTGTTTTGATAATATCCCAGCCAGTTTGTTGATTTGTTGTATAGACAAATATTTGTATCATACTCACAAATGACAATTGCGAGCAACGATAATTGTGTATGGACTAGTATCTCTCTCAACTTCTAATTGTCTTCTTTTAGAGAGAACAAATAGATTTTTAAATACATAAACATCTTACAATTGATAATACAGATTAAGCACACAAAGAAATTAGAGACACACAATGGAAGGTACATAATCTCTTTCTCTCTCTCTCTCTAATTATAAATAATTACTGAGAGCCAGTATATCAGTTCAGAAGGGAGAAAGAGTTAAGAAAGTTTTGAACAGAATATCGTTGACATGGAATAATACTGCGCTGAATGTGACAAGAGAAAAAATATCGTTGACATGGAATAATACTGCGCTTAATGTGACAAGAGAAAGAATATCGTTGACATGGAATAATATTGCGCTGAATGTGACAAGAGAAAAAATATCGTTGACATGGAATAATACTGCGCTGAATGTGACAAGAGAAAGAATATCGTTGACATGGAATAATACTGCGCTGAATGTAACAAGAGAAAGAATATCGTTGACATGGAATAATATTGCGCTGAATGTGACAAAAGACATAATTAGCATGGAGAATCCTTGTAGAAGACACATTTGTCACATGACACTACGAAAGTTAACTAACATATAACGTTTGTACACATCCTTAAACTTTAATTGTAGTCATCCAGCTGCTCTCTTCTTCTCCGCAAACTAATCGTAAATGATATCTTATGAATGCGATATACATGGCAAAGTCTTCGCTATCTGGGCATGGTGTACAAGTCTGCAATGCAGCTCGTGATAGCACAGAGATATTTGACACATTTATCTTTAAATGAAATGACAAGAATGAAGCATATGAGACGATGGTGAGAATGTATTGATATCTTCTCTTGTTTAACGTTGATTAATTATGTCTAACTGTCATTTTGAAGTATGCTGACTACTTCAGAGTTGTAAATCATGAGTTTAGTTTTTGCGATTAGTTTTTTTATATTTCAGTATTCGTGCTTTCATCCGTACTAAGATTATAATTGTTTTATCAATAAAGATGTAGATTTCTGTTTCTAGTGATATTTTGTGTGATTGATGACGATCCTTAAATATGTAGATACACACACACATACCTTCATACCGTTGTAAATTTATAATTGTCAGTGGTAATCGTGGGTGATGCTTTATCATCATGTTCCAGTAGGTAACATGTTTCTGTACAAAATATCGGAACCAGAATTGTTCAAACAAAATAGGGACATTTACGAGAGACGAATTGACACTCATCGGCATCTTTATGGAGTACAGGAGTGACTGATTGATTAGATGATTGATAGGACCATCAGCATTTCACTTTAATTAAGTAATCATTTCGCTGTAGATCTATTTCTTACACATGAAGATCTCCACAACAGTGCACGTACTGCGTAGAACTGAATAAGTACAGGACATAAGTTTTTATGATTATGAAACTTTTGAACAAAACATGTTGTGGTTGGGCTGTGGTTGGAGACACCAGGTTTGGGTGTTCAATCATGTTTGTGAGTAGAATATTTAGCGAACATACTCGTGTCATGACATTGGTCAGTGTCAACCTGGTTTCGAAAATGAAATTTCATTTAATTTGTCTGTTTTTTCGTCTGTTGAGTTGTTACCTGGCAGGACTTACCGTCTCTTCCTCCTTGATGTGTGCTCATTGTACACCTCCATACCTCATTCCGACGGACTTCAAGCTCTCCAGTTCTTTCTCGACAGGAGAACTAACCCACTTGTCTCCACCTCGGATCTCCTTCGTCTTGCAGAACTAGTTCTCACTCTCAACTCCTTTCAGTTCAACGACCAGTTCTTTGAGCAGATCAGTGGGGTCGCCATGGGTACTGAAATGGGACCCAGTTATGCTTGTCTATTCATGGGTCATCTTGAACACCTAGTATGGAATTCCTATGATGGCCCTCTTCCGTCTGTGTATCATAGATACATTGATGATTGTATTGGCATTACCGATATGCCTGAAGCCGATTTGTCACGCTTCATTAATTTCATTAATGTCTTCAATCCGGCTATTCGGTTTACATCTCACATTTCTACCTCTTGTGTCAACTTTCTTGACATCACTATCACCATCAGCCTATCCACCATCACTACATCAGTATACTACAAGCCTACTGATGCACATAGTTTTCTTCTTTATACCTCTTCCCATTCCCAGGCTTGTCGTGACTCTTTACCATTCTCTCAACTCTTGCGCCTTCGTCGTCTCTTCCGTGATTTCTTCCGTAAGCGCTTATACCCGGATAAGGTGCTTGCATCTGCTATGCGGCGCGTTCAACTAATTTCTCGCCAGGAGGCTCTCTCTAACCAGCATAGAACTTCCAATTCTAACAGGGTGAAACTTGTCTTAACATTCTACCCTCATAGTTCCCTTGTGAAGAAAATCTTATTCCGTCATCTCTCCATTCTTCAGTCTGATCCTGAGACACGCTCAATCTTCCAACACTATCCTTTAGTGGCGTACAGGCGGGACAGAAGTCTTAAGGATATGTTGGTTCACAGTCGCCTCAAGCCTAATATCCAAAGTAATTTTGGCACCATCCGGTGTGGCCGTCGGCACTGCAACACGTGTGCTTATGTAATACAGACCCGCACTGTGTCTTTTCCAAAAGCCACGTTCGTTATTGAAGACAGTTTCATGTGCGAGTCCCGGAATATTATCTATGCCATTATCTGCAAGCAGTGCAACAAGGCCTATATTGGGCAAACCGGCAAGAGACTCAGTGACCGATTCGTCACTTGCGCGATATACGCCAATGCTCTGTGCCCCTGTAGCTACCCATTTCAATGATACTGGTCATTCAGGAGCTTGCGATGTTCAGGTCACAGCCATCCGATCATGTTCCTCTGATGATCGTAGTCGATTTGCTCTGGAGAACCGTTTTATTTCGTTATATGGTACCTTGTGGCCTCTTGGACTCAACGCATTACATTCCTATGCATCTTAGTACTTTCTCATCTCATGCCTTGTAATCTATATGTGTTTTTGCTTCATTTATATAATTTATATTTTCACTTGATTGTATATCGTTTCTCTTCTTTTCCACTTCTAGTTTTGTGTTGCACTCGTTTCGTTATTCGTTTTTATTCCCAGATTTTCATTAGATAAATTTGCATGTTTCCGTTATCGTCCATTTGTAAGTGTTCTCTGAAATTCGTCACTCCTGTTGTGTCGTTTGTTTGATAAAGGCCTTTTGGTCAAAACGTTGCTGTTTATCGTCACTGTTTCTGTATTTTGTAAAACTATAGTACTTTGTTTGTACGTGTTTCACTATTTACCAAGTTTTACAGCAGTCTTCCCCCTTTTTCGAAGTAGGAGAAGAACAGTTTGGCTTTAGAAAGAACAGAGGAACAAGAGAGGCAATACTTTGTATAAGAATACTCGTGGCAAGTACATAGAAGTGCAAAAAAGTATCCACTTGTGTTTCATTGATTATAGTAAAGCTTTTGACAGAGTCCAACATGAAAAGCTAATCATATGTCTACAAGAAATAGGCCTAGATGGGGATGATATCAGACTAATAAGTAACATATACTGGGAACAGACAGCAATAATAAAATATGAAAATAGCTACTCTCCATACATAGACATAAAGAGAGAAGTGAGACAAGGATGCATTCTGTCACCAAGCCTATTTAAAATCTACACAGAGAAAATCTTCAAACAACTAGAGGAATGCCAGGACTCAAGATCAATGGAAAAATAATAAACAACTTAAGATATGCAGATGACACAGTATTGGTAGCAGAAAATGAACAAGATCTACAAGAACTAGTGGACCAATTGGACAGAACTAGCAAGGAATATGGATTAGACATTAACATACAGAAAATAAAAACTATGGTAATCAACAAGGAAATGGAAAAACCTAAAATGAATATAAAAATACATGGAGAATTACTACATTAAGTATAAAGCTTCTTATATCTCGGTCAGATGATAACAGATGATGGAAGATGTATTACAGAAATTAAAAAGAGAATAGGAATGGCCAAGGATAATTTCAATAGTATTAGAAAGTTACTGACATTCAAACAAATCACAAACAGGCTAAAATGAGAATGATCAAATGCTATATATATCCTATATTAATGTATGGCTCGGAAACATGGACAATGAACAAGCAGTTAGAAGACAGAATTGATGCATTTGAGATGTGGATATATAGAAGAGTAGGCAGAGTTTCATGGACAGAAAAACAGACAAATAAACAAGTTTTAAGAAAACTAGGCATGAAGAAACAATTATTAAGAGAAATAAAATTCAGACAAGTAAAGTATTTTGGGCACATAAAAAGACATGATACCATGATAAAATATTTACTAGAGGGAAAAGTTGAGGGGAAGAGCAAGAGGAAGACCGAGAGATAAGTGGGAGGAAAACTTTAAGAAAGGGACAGGTTACAGTCTGGCAGTGTGCAACACCAAGGCGAAAGACAGAGGATGCTGGAGATTCATTGCAGCCAACCTTCGATGTGGAAACGGCACCTGATGATGATGAGCTGATAAATGTTTTTTAACGTATTCGATTTAAACACTGAACCTACGATTTTCACTACTTCTCGGATAGGACTAGACACTCGATATCCCAAACAATGAGGTCATAAATCACTGAGGAGAAAAACAGAACTTCCCATAAAGGACGCGAACTGGACACTTTCTGAGCTTGAGGCGAACACTGTTTCTCAGTATCCCCTATATAGAGAACTGAATCAAGCAATCAAGTGCCGTGCCTGCCGGCGTAGGCGATCATGTCTCTCCACAACTCTCTTTGCTTGGTGCATGCAATCAGTTCTGACTTCGATCTTTAGTCGAACCATGGTTTCAGGCGATCCAATATCTTCTCCCTCTGTCTTCGACGATCTCTCCTTCCCTGAATTTTACCTGTAGTCAACAAATGTTCTAAACCTTTCTTTGCATTATATGCCCGAACTGAATGAACCAGCATAAAACCTGTTCTGTGTTGATGAAAAATATCAATACACTTTGTGACAAGAGTATTGTCCAGTGAGTTTTGGAGACAGACACAAGTGCGAAGATATGTCTATTCTGTTGAAACCGCTTGACTGAAAATGTAAAATTACACACTGCAGGGCGGCCAAAATAATAGTTATAACGTGACTACAACATATAACTCTTGCCTGTAGTTTAGCTGTAACATGCACAGCGACGGCAACGGTTACAACGCCACACTAACGATCATGCCAGGTGAGGGTAACCGATGGGTCGAACAACATCATCGCTAAGCTAGGCACTGTCTGCTTATGCATGCAAAGACTGGATAAGACTGAATTTGCGGATGAGGCCACTTGCTGGCTCAACGGTTAGAAAGGCGTGGACCGTATAGAGCACGGCGAGGCACGAAGAAAGCCCTGGTCACCAACTGCATTTGGTACTATCTCCAGTCGTCTCGACTTGTCTTGTCCCTGGATACAGATAGTCCTCCTGTCAATTGCTGGCAATATACTGGTCACAGTCCTCCTCAATCGCTTAATCGATCTCCTGGAACAGGAATTACTCCCTGAGTCCCATGGTGCTTCAGAGCGTGTCGTGGAACAGCAGACATAATTTTTGCCAACTACAGGAGAAATGTCAAGAGCAGCATTATAATCTTTACATGGTCTTTGTCGGTCTGCCGAAGGCTTTCGACACGGTCAACAGAGAGGGTCTATGGAAGATCATGAAAACATTTAGATGTCCAGTGAAATTTATTAAGATAGTTCAACAGTTTCACGAGGGTATGATGGCCCGTGTACTTGATGAAGTGGGGCTGTCGGATGCCTTCAATGTCACCAACGGCGTCAAACAAGGATCCGTACTGGCCCTAACACTCTTCAGCATGATGTTTACTGCCATGCTCATGGATGTCTTTTGGTATCCAATGAACATGGGGTAAAGATTAGATACAGGGCAGACGGTAGTCTATTCAATCTTAGGAGGTTAAAATCCTCCAACAAGGTAACGAATCACTTATCTCAAACCTGTTGTTTGCTGAGGACTGCGCCCTCGCTACCAACTCTGAGGAAGAAATGCAAACCTACATGGACAAGTTCTCAACGGCCTGTGATATGTTTGGCCTTACCATTTACTCCAAGAACACTGATGTCATGTTTCAGCCCGCCCCTAGAGAGCAGTACTAGGATCCAGTCATCAATATTGAACACCAGCGTCTCATGCCAGCGGACAGCTTCGCCTAACTTGGAAGCATCTTATCCAGATCGGCAAACATAGACGCTGAGGATGGTTTCCAAGAAAAAGAACAGACACTGGCAGTCTTGGTAGATATGGAGAAGGCGTTTGACACGGTTTGGAAAGGCCTAAAACTAAATCTCACCCTCGGCATAAAGGGAAGAATGTACAATTGGCTTGATAGATACCTTGAGAACAGAACAGCATGGGTTCAGGGGTACACTATCATGAAAGCCACATTAGAGCAAGGAGTCCCCAAGGAGGAGTGCTCTCACCAACTCTTTTCCTAATCTTTGTCAATGACTTAGCCACATGCCTACCAGAGCGAGTACACTCTGCCATGTATGCCGACGACCTGGCAATATGGGCGAGAGAAAATCAATGTCCACAGCAACAAATCGACTACAAGTTACGTTAAATAACCTGGAAGTGTGATAAAAAAAGTGAAATATGAGCATAAATTCATCTAAAACCACTTACTCTGTGTTATCGCAGAACAGCCATGTTCACAAAATTAAACTTAAAGTCAATGGGCATGATCTTCCAGAAAGCAAGACCCCAACGTACCTCGGAGTCACACTCGATCAAAAATGGACTTGGTGCTCACAAATTGAAAATGCTACGGCAAAAGCGAGACACAGGCTCACGATGATGCGCAAACTCGCAAGCTCTACGTGGGGAGCAAACACCAGAATTCTCAAAACACTCTACTCCAGAAGAGTACGACCAGTCCTAGAGTACGGCATTGCAGCGTGGAGTAATGCATCCAACAAGCAATTTGCCAAAGTGAGCAATATCCAAAATCAAGCAATGCGCATTATCACTGGAGCCATGAAGTCCACGTCCATAAAGGCAATGGAAACAATCACTGTCATCCGACCAATGACAGATCGAAGGACAGAAAACTCTTAGTCTTAGCCGAAGATCTTAAACGACTCGATTCCCACCCTATGCATGAAAGATTGAACGAATTTGAAAGAAGCAGAATACAGAGAACTAACTTAGCAAAAATCGCTAAATCACTGACCTCAGACCACCCGGTCCTAGCAAAATGCAAAACCAAACCAATCCCGGCAACTGATAAGTGCCCGCCGTGGAAAATCATAATGCCAGAACTAAGAGAAACAATCACAGGCATACTTAAAAAAGGTCAACAAGAAAACTTCGAAAGAAGAGCGGCCACAGAGAAACACATATCAACCGAATACCCTGAAAATAAGTGGACACATGTGTACACTGACGGGTCGGCAAGGTACGCAATCAGAGATGGTGGAGGAGTAATGGTGCTAAAACTCTCAAAGAAAGTTACGGTCACAAAAGTTATTGCCACAGACAAATACTCGAATAATTACTGGGCAGAGGCAATAAGGACAGCGGCCGAAATGATCCTAGAGAGAAGAGGCACCTCTCGCAATAAGGTCGTGATATTCACCGATGCTGTATCGGTCATCACGGCACTCAAAAGTGTAGGCAAAACAGAGCTGAATGAGCTCAAAGCGACCCTCGATGAACTAACGCGCTCACTCAAACGCACCGTCATTCAGTGGATTCCATCACACTGTAATATAAGTGGAAACAAACGTGCCGACAAACTAGCCAAAGAAGGCGGGTGACTACCTTAGACTGATCACGAGATCAGTTAGGAGGAAGCCCGAACAACCATCGGTTTGCACTAAAGAGGCAAATGGACAAAAGACCATCCCCAGCATTCCAACAGATACGGATACTATGGTCTGTCTCTGCGAACAAGTTGCTATACTTCGCCTCCGTACAGGCCACAACAAGCTACGCGCCCACATGTACAACAAATTTAAAATAGGCACAACTAGCCTGTGCACATGCAAAAAGGCGGACATGATGGCAGAACACGTTCTGCAGGATTGTCAACGGATAGCAGGTTTAAGAAACGAAACCTGGCCCCAAAACACAGAGCTTCGCGAAAAGCTGTACGGAGGAACGGAGTCCCTTAAATCCACGGTAAAATTCATGATAAAAGTTGGTTCATCAGTCTAGGCCGGGATCGAGAGAGAGACGCTGAGGTCAACAACAGGATATTCAAAGCCAGTGCTGCATTCGGAAGGCTGCGTGTTACTGTGTGGGAGCGGAAAGGGATAATCGTAGCCCCAAAGCTGAAAGTTTACCGGGCCATAGTGCTAACAACGCTATGTGTCAGCGAGACATAGACAGTGTATAGCAGACGCGCAAGAAAACTAAACAACTTCCACACAAGCTGTCTAAGCAGGATACTAAAAAATAAACTGGAAGGACAGAATTCCAGATACCGAAGTTCTCAGAAGAGCAAAGATCATAAGCGTCAACAAACTGTTGCAGAAAGCCCAAGTTAGTTGGGTCTGTCACCTTGCTCGGATGCCTGATAAACGCATCTCAAAACAGTTGATGTATGGCGAACTTGAAGGGGCAGACGTTTAGCTGGTGAACAGAAAAACGCTTTAAAGACACTCTTAAAGTGTCTCTGAAATGCTTCGATATAGACACCACGTGCTGGGAATCCCTGGTGCAAGATCGCCAAATGTGGCGCTGCAGCAACACAAAATGAACTCGCATAGCTGACAATCGTCGTGTCGTTGAAGCACAGAGAAAACGAGCTGTGCAAAAAGACAGAATACACGACAACCACATCTCTAACCTTGATCATATATGCCCCACCTGTGGTAGGGGATTGTGTTCTTTGATTGAACTCTACAATCACCTACCCACACACCAGAAAAGTGCAGCAGCACACGTCTGAAGCTGTTGTCATCGTCGCTTGTGATGGACGGCTATTATGATTATATCCGTGTTTATGTAGTGTTGTCTTGATATTGTCTATCCATCTTTTCTTGGTCTTCCCTTGGCTCTAGTACCTGATCTCTTTTCATTGTATGCTGTTATTGGTAGTTGGTTATATTCCATGTCCAAACCACTGCATTTGTTGTCGTTCGATGTATTCGGTGCATGAAATTGCACCATAGACAGTAACGACAGTTTTCACTTGGCATCACTTGCAAGCGGTGTGACACTGCATATATCGGCGAAACAGACAAAATGCTTAGTGACCGTTTCGGCCATCATTTGCGCAATATACACCAATGCTCTGTGACCCATGTAGCCACTCATTTCAATGGAACTAACAATTTGGGTGCTCGCGACGTCCAGGTCACTTCCATCCGATCATGCTCCTCTGATGATCGTGGGTCGATTAGCTCTGGATAATCGTTTTATTTCGTTACAAGGTACCTTGCAGCCTCATGGGCTCAACGTTCTACATTCCTATGTTTCTTAGTACTTTCCCTTCTCATGCTCCATATTCTATATGTGTATATGGTAAATGTATATAAGTTATATATTTACTTGATTTTTTATTGTTTCTCTTCTTTTCCACTTCTAATTTTTCTGCATTTATTTCGTTTTTCATTTTTAGTTGCAGATTTTCATTTTATTCCGTTGGAATATGTCTGTCGGAGTCTATATGTAGTGTGCTGTGCAGTGAAATTCGTCACTCCTGTTGTATCGGTTGCTTGATAAAAGCCTTTTGGTCGAAACGTTGCTATGTATTGTCACTGTTTTTGTAAAACTACAGTACTTTGTTTTAACTATTACTTTAGCATATATATTTTGAATACGTATATATTCGAGAATACAAAACTTCATTCGAAGTTTAAAGTGGGAGAGGGGGTGGTTCTACAATTTTAAGGATTGTCTTCATTGCACCGGGCTTTACTCTATATGGCTCGGTACTTCTCAACAGAAATGGCACGCCACCTGTCGAGAATATTGTACAAAGCACGAACTCCATAGCCCCGGCAACAATCTTAGGTTCTCTGGAAAAAATGCACTTGGGAACAAATTGACGCGGTCAGGATTCGAACCCACGACCTTCGAATCCGGATCGAGCCATTCTGTTCCCCAGTGCATTTTGTCAGAGACGCCTAGAATTGTTGCAGGAGCTACGGAGTTGAGATATACAAAAGAGAAATAACAAAGAAGCAGACAAAAAAGTTTAACAGAAAAACCAAATATAGACAACATATACAACGACTCAAAACAGCAACTCCAGACATCCTAGGATATTTATTTATTACTCTTCCCTCGTTATGGAGCATAGGTCCTCAGTAGTTGTTCGAAACTTTTATCGGTCTTTTGTTGTTTTCTTTATGGATTCCCAATACAGACCAGCGTTCTACAGCTCTTCAAGAAGACTCCGCCTCGAGGTCTGTTTAGAGCTCCATTTTCCCGTTTTCGATCGAATATGGTCATAGCTTCCTTGTGGGTTTGACTGTTACGCATCATCTGTCTTCGTGGTGAAGCCCTAGCTCATCCTAGACTCGAGTTATTAGTCTCATTAGATACATCGATGTCAAATAGGAAAAGAAATACGATGTTTATCAATCATATTAAAAAATGAATATTACCAGTCATCAAAGAAGCCGTCCATCAACCAACCAACAAGGATAAATACAAGCGAGCATTGTAAAGACTTCTACCAGCAAACTTTCCTAAAAAGTAGCCTTTCTTTGTAAAAGTAGCATTTCCAACATTCACTTCTACACAACATGGACAAATAAGATTATATTTGAACAGTGCTAGCACAAACAGACGATTAGCCTGTGTGCCATATCCTATGAGACGAAACAATTACACATATAACGTAAGAAACATACAGACATATGAGCCAGACGCCACACATAGTAATTACATAGCTCACGCAAACCACGCATATATAGTGCATCCACAAACACACGGTACGAACACCCAAGTACACATCATCATCGTCATCATACACATATATATTACATACGTCTCAGTTTAGTAAACAATTACACACATCTACATCTGATTGAAGTTTATACCAACAATATCATTTGTATTGATATGATGGTTGCTTGTTCGTATCCATGTATTTGAGTATTTAAAATGATTTATCATGTTTATTCCGCATATTTTTTTTTTATTGAAGTGTTTATTTTCAGTTTGAACATATAATGTTCACAATTTAGAATTTACAAACATTTGTGTAATTATGTGATCTTGTCAAGAAAGTTGGCACAGAAACTTGATTGAATTACATTGAGAAACAAAGAATGAAGTAGTCTGGCCATTTAATAAGAATGCATCCAAACTCCACAGTATAACAAGTCTTCTACAACAGAACATCAGGAAAGAAGGTCAGAGGAAGACCACGAAAAAGATGGTTAGATGGCATAGCAAAATCCTGTCAAAGAGCAAAAATAACAATCACCCAAACCACAAGTACAGCGCGAGACAAAAACACATTTCCTGCAACTGACACCAAGCAAGTAGCTTGCACTTTTCCTGCAACTGACACCAAGCAAGTAGCTTGCACTTTCACCCGAGTGGTTACAAGGGACCCAAATTAGGGTGTAAAGAATAGAACCACTTTTACCTGCCACGCATGTCCTAAGAGACGGCTAAGGAGGTTGAACATGGGACTAGCTACCCCACCTTGTAAAAAACACTAGATTGTTACAGAAACCACAACCAGGGAAACTCATAGCTCGTCACTAGAGGAAGAAGGACGACCCCACAAGGAAGGACTCATGAAGCGATCAGTGAAATCCGAAGGAAATCGGGTGCCGACTCACCTTCTTTCAACCCGGAAGAACTCCCGTATTGGCACCTGGAATGTCCGCACGATGTTCGAAAATGGGAAGTCAGCACAGGTGGCACATGAAATTAGAACATATGGACTGGTCATGCTAGATTCTTGGCGAAACCAGATGGACAAATGCAGGACACACTAGATTTACAACGGGGGAAACAATACTGTACTCCGGAAGAGAGGAGGAAGACGCACCACACAAGGAGGGAGTAGCACTGATTTTGGCCAAACAATCACAAACGACTTTAATTGAATGGGAGCCCGTTAGGACCAAGAATGATCAAGGCAAGTTTCAAGAACTCAATCGCTAAAATTAAACTGAACATAGTCCAATGCTAACCCCAACAAATGACAGCGAAGAAAAAATAAAAGAAGAGTTCTGCAACAAATTATAGGGTGTATTAGGCAAATTTAAAAGTAAGGACCTTACTATCTTGATAAAAGACTTTAATGCAAAAATAGGTAGGAGCAACTGGGGTTTCAAGGAAACTATGGGCAGACAAGGACTGGGGGAGATAAATGCAAATGGAGAGATGTTCGTGGATCTTTGCGCAGCAAACCAGTTGGTTATAGGTTCCAACACAAAAGAATCCACACATCTACATGGATATCACCAGACCACAGGACAGAAAACCAAATCGACCACATCTACATTACAGGGAAATTCAGAAGGTCACTTTATGATGTAAAAGTCTATAGAGGAGCAGATGTGGCCTTTGATCACCACCTTGTAATAGCTAAGGTGAAAATTAAACTGAAGAGATTCCCGTCGACCACACATAGTAGCAGGGTGCGATACAATGTGGGACATCTGAAGGACTAGAAGGGAAAAGATATATTTTGTGTCCCGATTTCCAACAAATCCGAGGCCTTGGAAAAAGTCAATAAAAGAAGTATTGAAGATCACTGGCACAAGGTTAAAAAAGACTGGACTAACACATGTGAGACTACCCTTGGAAAAAAGATATACCATCACAAAGAATGACTATCAGAGTCAATATTAGATAAGATAACGGAGAGAAGAGGCAGAAAGACCGACCTCTGTAATAGCAGAACAAGATCAGCAAAGGCCACAGCACAAGAGAAATACACAAAAGCCAACAAAGAGTGGAAAAGAAGTATGAAAAGTGGATAAAAGAAAGTACATACACGTCCTGGCAAGAGAAGCAGAAGAGGCAACAGCTATGGGTAACATGAAAGATTTATACGACAACACAAGGAAATTGACGGCAAAATACCAACAAACACATAAACTGATTAAGGACAAGGCTGGAAGATTACTGGGCAATACTCAAGAACAGATGCAGAGATGGGCAGAATACTTTAAAGACCTACTAAACAGACCAGGCCCACCAAAGCCAACCAGATATAGATTCAACAGCAAAAGATCTAGCAATCGACTGTAACAAGCCAAGCAAAGCAGAACTAAAGAAAGCCATTCTTCAACTACAAAATAGTAACGCTACAGGCCCAGATATGGTATTCCTGAAGAGACCATAGGCAAATGCTGACATCTCAACAGACATGCTACTTGGCTTGCTAGGAAACATTTGGAAGAGGGAAGAAATACCAGAAGATTGGAGAGAAGGCTATATAGTCAAATTACCAAAAAAGAATGATCTGCAAGAATGCTCAAATTATAGAGGAATAATGCTCCTGTCTTGTCTTTTTCTTTCTTTTGCCTTCCCTGCTTTTTTGCCGCTAGGCGTAGCAGGTTTAACTGATGATCGGTTTCCGAGATAATGCACGCTCGGTCGCTTGATATGGTGTGGTATTGTGGAGTTTTAAGATGTCTGTAACTCTATCAACCCATCTTTTCTTGGTCTGCCCTTTCCTCTTGATGATTCCATTTTCAGGTTGTACGCTCTTGCAACTGGTGTACTCGGTTTCATTCTCACCAAGTGGCCAAACCATTTGAGTCTCTGTTTTTCAATAAATCTAATAGCAGGTGTTGTTCCGACTGTTCTTCTAATTTCCTCATTTCTTATATGGTCTCTTCTTGTTTTATTTACTGCTTTCCTCAGGCATCTCATTTCGCATGTGGTAATTTTCCTTTCTTGTTCTTTTGTCAGTGCCCATGTTTGGTTCTGGTAGCACATTGTTGGTATAAAGATTGAATTTATAATTTGTCCTTTAGTCACTACTGAAATAGCTGGGTGTTTCAAAATTGGGGTAAGCTGGTATGTAATGTTGTTGGCTTGCTGGATTCTAGTTTCGATCTCTCTGTCCAGTCTACTATCAGATGTGAAGATACTTCCAAGGTATTTGAATTCTCTCACCTGCTTTAGCGTTTGGTCATTTATTTTTATGTTGATATCTTTATGTTCTCTGCTTATAGTCATGACTTCTGTCTTTTGAATATTGATCTTCATGTTGTATTTGAGGCAGCTATTGTTGAGTAAGTTTATGTGTTCTTGAAGCTGTTCAATATTATTATGGAATATACACTGGTCATCAGCAAAGAGCAGTTCCTGTCTGTACCAGGTAAAATACTAAGTCGAATCATCCTACAGAGACTCAAGAAGCTACAGATGCAGTACTAAGAGATGAACAGGCAGGATTTAGGTAAAACAGATCCTGCATTGATCAAATATCAACGCTGCGTATGATAGTGGAGCAGAGTATCGAGTGGAGCTCCTACCACTATTTCAACTTTGTCACCTAAACAGAATAAACCCAACACACCTACCACACTGTAGAAAGTGCACCCATTCATGTGATACAGTACAGCCTATCTTGCTTGAATGTTCTGGACTACATAAAGCTAGACAAGAACTCCTCCCACCACACCCATTTGTTCATAATACTCTTTACACTAGTCTTTCGCAATTACAGAATACATGTAGATTCTACAAATTGACATTGGCTGCCCAAGAGGGAAAACTCACAGCCCTGATTAGAAGAAGAAGTTATCAATTTTGTCGATTATGAAAAGGTGTTTGATAGTCTAGACAGGGAAACACTTTGGAAACTGCTTTCGGCATTATGGCGTCCCACAGAAGCTAACCAACCTAATAAAGAAAATGTATGAGGAGACAATTGGTAGAGTACTGCATGAAGGAAAACTGACAGAGGCTTTTGAAATAAAGACAGGTATGCGACAGGGCTGTCTTTTATCACCCTTCCTCTTCCTGCTGGCTATTGACTCATATATAATGAGATCAACAATAGCCAGGGGGAGAAATGGAATACAGTGAACCATGATGAGTCAAATCGGAGATTTAGATTTTTGCAGACGATCTAGCACTCCTCTCCCACAGTCATCAACAGATGCAAGAGAAAACAACTAAATTGGAAACAATCTCACAACTGGGTCTGACTATTCATGGGAAAATATCAAAGATCATGAGATTAAATGCTAATTTCACAGACCCGATCATACTGAGAGGATCACCATTAAAGGAAGTGGACACATTTACATATCTGGGAAGTGTTATCAACATTCAAGGTGTCATAGACGAAGATGTTAGGGTTAGAATACAAAAGGCAGGATCAGCATTTGCCATTCTGAAGAACATATGAAGTTCAAGAATGATCAGGAATAAAACTAAAATAATGATATTTAACTTAAATGTCAAGGCTGTTCTTCTGTACGGAGCGGAGATATGGAGAACAACTAAGGGAACACCAAAAGTTGAAGACATTCATCACTAGATGCCTGCGCAGGATACTCCATCTGCGAAGGTATGACAGAACTACAAACAGAGAACTCTGGGATAGAACAGGACAACGACAGGTAGAACAAAAGATAAGGAGCAGACGGTGGCGATGGATAGGACACACACTGAGGAAACCCCTAACAGCATCACAAGACAGGCTCTCCAATGGAACCCCAGGGCAATAGAGGTAGGAGAAGACCCAGGAACACCTGAAGACGGAAGTTGGAGACGAAATGCAAGAAAATGGAGAGAGTGAAGAGATCTGGAAAGAATGCACTTGGATAGGTGGGCGTGGAAGGCCTTGGTTGTGGACCTATGCTTCCCTAGGGGCGAAGGGTGAAGAAGAAGAAGCTTGCACTTTCCCTGCAACTGACACCAAGTAAGTAGCTTGCACATTCCCTGCATCTGACACCAAGCAAGTAGCTTGCACATTCCCTGCAACTGACACCAAACAACTAGCTTGCACATTCCCTGCAACTGACACCAAGCAACTAGCTTGCACATTCCCTGCAACTGACACCAAGCAAGTAGCTTGCACATTCCCTGCAACTGACACCAAACAAGTAGCTTGCACATTCCCTGCAACTGACACCAAGCAAGTAGCTTGCACAATCCCTGCAACTGATGCTATACAAACAGTCAGATAGTTAATACAACTAATCTCATGCAAACAGTATGTCCAATACCTGCAGTCAGTCACATCAAAAATAAAATATGTACTAAATCATTTCAACATCTTTCCCATATGGAATGCAATCAACGTTGAAATAAATGTCTAATGGATCTCTGTGGCTAAGTGGTTATACCGTTGCCTTGCTTTTCGAAGGTAGTCGGTTTGAATCAGGGTCGTACCCTGATTTTACCTGCACTATTCTTAGAAACATGAAAAGACTTGCCTTCTTAGCCATATTGTTGGACTGAAAAATAAATCAGAAAAAAAACGTAAACAAAGACTGAACATGTCCACCCAAGTACCAAGTAAACTAGAAAGCATAAACAAAACCTGAACATGTCCACCCAAGTACCAAGTAAACTAGAAAACATAAACAAAGACTGAACATGTCCACCCAAGTACCAAGTAAACTAGAAAACATAAACAAAGACTGAACATGTTCACCCAAGTACCAAGTAAACTAGAAAACATAAACAAAGACTGAACATGTTCACCCAAGTACCAAGTAAACTAGAAAACATAAACAAAGACTGAACATGTTCACCCAAGTAGCAAGTAAACTAGAAAGCATAAACAAAGAATGAACATGTCTACCCAAGTAGCAAGTAAACTAGAAAACATAAACAAAGAATGAACATGTCCACCCAAGTACCAAGTAAACTAGAAAACATAAACAAAGAATGAACATGTCTACCCAAGTAGCAAGTAAACTAGAAAACATAAACAAAGAATGAACATGTCCACCCAAGTACCAAGTAAACTAGAAAACATAAACAAAGAATGAACATGTCTACCCAAGTACCAAGTAAACTAGAAAGCATAAACAAAGAATGAACATGTCTACCCAAGTAGCAAGTAAACTAGAAAGCATAAACAAAGACTGAACATGTCCACCCAAGTACCAAGTAAACTAGAAAACATAAACAAAGACTGAACATGTCCACCCAAGTACCAAGTAAACTAGAAAACATAAACAAAGACTGAACATGTCCACCCAAGTAGCAAGTAAACTAGAAAACATAAACAAAGAATGAACATGTCTACCCAAGTAGCAAGCAAACTAGAAAGCATAAACAAAGACTGAACATGTCCACCCAAGTACCAAGTAAACTAGAAAACATAAACAAAGACTGAACATGTCCACCCAAGTACCAAGTAAACTAGAAAACATAAACAAAGACTGAACATGTCCACCCAAGTAGCAAGTAAACTAGAAAACATAAACAAAGAATGAACATGTCTACCCAAGTAGCAAGTAAACTAGAAAGCATAAACAAAGAATGAACATGTCTACCCAAGTAGCAAGTAAACTAGAAAACATAAACAAAGACTGAACATGTCCACCCAAGTACCAAGTAAACTAGAAAACATAAACAAAGACTGAACATGTCCACCCAAGTAGCAAGTAAACTAGAAAACATAAACAAAGAATGAACATGTCTACCCAAGTAGCAAGTAAACTAGAAAGCATAAACAAAGAATGAACATGTCTACCCAAGTACCAAGTAAACTAGAAAACATAAACAAAGAATGAACATGTCTACCCAAGTAGTAAGTAAACTAGAAAACATAAACAAAGAATGAACATGTCTACCCAAGTACCAAGTAAACTAGAAAACATAAACAAAGAATGAACATGTCTACCCAAGTACCAAGTAAACTAGAAAACATAAACAAAGAATGAACATGTCTACCCAAGTAGCAAGTAAACTAGAAAACATAAACAAAGAATGAACATGTCTACCCAAGTACCAAGTAAACTAGAAAACATAAACAAAGAATGAACATGTCTACCCAAGTAGCAAGTAAACTAGAAAACATAAACAAAGAATGAACATGTCTACCCAAGTAGCAAGTAAACTAGAAAGCATAAAAAAGACTGAACATGTCCACCCAAGTACCAAGTAAACTAGAAAGCATATAAAAGACTGAACATGCCTACCCAAGTAGCAAGTAAACTATAAAACAAAATCCTTCCAAATAAAGTTGTTTTCAAAATTCCTTGAATTTGTTATCAACCACGACGTCGGGGTGGAATCTGAAATTAAGAGAAGATTGAATGAAAGAGTTCTTAACACCACGTTAGACTTGAACAGGAAATCTACGCATTGTCGTCTGTCTCCGATAGTACTAGAGACTTGATCTAAACTATATTGACATCAGGGATCACTTGAAAAATAGCCTGCTTCACACGAAGCGTAAACCGATTGCCCTTAAAACGAACGCGATCACGGTACCTCATCACCACAAAGATTCCCAGATTTTACTTTGACCAACAAAATAGTTGATATAATTTGAGAAGAAACTTGCTGTTTAGTATGACACAGACCCAAAAGTTGCACGAACAATAGAACAAATTCAAGAACATGCTCAACATGTACAACGCTACGAATTCATTCATACTTTCAGAATACTTAATTAATTCGGTGATTAAAAATTGTATTACCGATGCAAATATCACCAAAATAAGCAGGAACCCCATTACAACAGCAATTCTGATGTTACGGAGATCCGATTTGGTTAGAATAGTCATCTTACTGGCACTTGACAAGGTCTTACGTCTCTGACTGTACTTTCTGAGTTCAAGCACCATCAAGATGGTACAGAACATGGTAAAGAGTATTGGTAAACCTCTCACTGGAAAAGATAATATAAAGAAGTACTGTATTATGAAATTCGATATGCACCCAGGAACAGGGACATTATAATCTCTTTCTCCAGGACACAAAACAGGTCCTATTACTTTGGGAATGCTCGGAAGAGATACTAAACCCGAAAAATCCAATAAAACAACAAATTTTACTAGAAATGCTGACAGTGATAAGTTGTTTGACTTTTAGTGGGAATTTGATGGCGATAAACTGTTCCACTGAATTCTTGAAGACGAAGAAGTTGACACAATAATTAAGTACAACGTGTAGAGGATGTACCATACTATACCTCTGCACATACTGTTGGTCAAAGTCGTGGATCCCAAACGTATAGTAGATATTACTACATATAGTACAGAGACAGAATAACATTTGGGAAACTGTTAAATGTATGAGGGTAATAGAGTTGACACTAATCGGTTTCTCAGTGCAGAAGATGACAATGCTGAAACTGTTTAAGAGAATTCCAGATATGCACAGAACTGGTGTAATAATGCAAGCCATGAGATACTCCAGTAATAACATTTCTACACTCAAACCCAAAACTGTGTTATTGCTGACGTAGGTAGACATGTGACTTGTGTTACGAATATCCATTCTGTGAAGGAGATATAAATGATTATCATATTTTCAAAATGAAATAAAAAACTATTTGATAACATTCTTTGTGAACAATTTAAACAATATCATTTTTTTATTTATAAGTTATTAGTTTGTATTTCAAACATCAGATCTTCGCTTTTACAATACGACATGTCGCTATCTCCATGTTACTATCTCCATGTCACTATCTCCATGTCACCATCTCCATGTCACTATCTCCATGTCACTATCTCCATGTCACCATCTCCATGTCACTATCTCCATGTCACCATCTCCATGTCACCATCTACATGTCACTATCTCCATGTCACTATCTCCATGTCACTATTTTCATGTTACTATCTCCATGTCACCATCTCCATGTCACTATCTCCATGTCACCATCTCCATGTCACTATCTCCATGTCACCATCTCCATGTCACTATCTCCATGTCACCATCTCCATGTCACCATCTACATGTCACTATCTCCATGTCACCATCTCCATGTCACCATCTCCATGTCACCATCTCCATGCCACTATCTCCATGTTACCATCTCCATGTCACTATCTCCATGTCACCATCTCCATGTCACTATTTTCATGTCACTATCTCCATGTCACCATCTCCATGTCACTATCTCCATGTCACCATCTCCATGTCACTATCTCCATGTCACTATCTCCATGTCACTATCTCCATGTCACTATCTCCATGTCACTATTTCCATGTTACTATCTCCATGTCACTATCTCCATGTCACTATCTCCATGTCACTATTTCCATGTCACTATCTCCATGTCACTATCTCCATGTCACTATTTCCATGTCACTATCTCCATGTCACTATCTCCATGTCACTATCTCCATGTCACTATCTCCATGTCACTATCTCCATGTCACTATCTCCATGTCACTATTTCCATGTCACTATCTCCATGTCACTATCTCCATGTCACTATTTCCATGTCACTATCTCCATGTCACTATCTCCATGTCACTATCTCCATGTCACTATCTCCATGTCACTATCTCCATGTCACTATCTCCATGTCACTATCTCCATGTCACTATCTCCATGTCACTATTTCCATGTTACTATCTCCATGTCACTATCTCCATGTCACTATCTCCATGTCACTATTTCCATGTCACTATTTCCATGTCACTATCTCCATGTCACTATCTCCATGTCACTATCTCCATGTCACTATCTCCATGTCACTATTTCCATGTTACTATCTCCATGTCACTATCTCCATGTCACTATCTCCATGTCACTATCTCCATGTCACTATCTCCATGTCACTATCTCCATGTCACCATCTCCATGTCACCATCTACATGTCACTATCTCCATGTTACTATCTCCATGTCACTATCTCCATGTCACCATCTACATGTCACCATCTACATGTCACTATCTCCATGTCACTATCTCCATGTCACTATCTCCATGTCACCATCTACATGTCACTATCTCCATGTTACTATCTCCATGTCACCATCTCCATGTCACCATCTACATGTCACCATCTACATGTCACTATCTCCATGTTACTATCTCCATGTCACTATCTCCATGTCACTATCTACAACAACACAACCATGATACACTTCCATCGATTCTAGTATCTGGGAATAATCCTAACCAATGACACTGCGGAAACGAGAGCTCCAAAGCTACATTGAACTAATACTTATTTATGGCTGCGAATCATGGACAATGAACAAGCAATCAATAAGTTCGCTGAAAGCCACAGAGACGTGGCTTTACAGAAAAATGCTGAAAATTCCATGGACAGAGAAGAAAACAAAATTATTCGTCCATTGGTGTTACACTCCGGTTTCCCTTGTATCTGTTATAGTATTTTTCTGTGTAGAGTTCAGACATTAAGGGGGGTAGAAATAGAATTCAATGGACTCTGGCAGAGCAACTAAAACATCCGGGCTTCGCTGATAGTATAGCACATCTGTCCCAAACACACAATCAAACGCAGGATAAGCTAAACACACTTAATCAAAGGTCCCAGCGACTAGGGCTAAACATTACTAAGGAAAAGACAAAGACAATGAGAATTAACCAAGCAAACTACAAACTCGTCTTCCTGGGTGAAATCCAACTTCAAGAGGTAGAATCAAACACATATTTGCTCAGCAATGTAGACAAAGAAGGGGGAACAGATAGAAATGTCAAAATAAGAATACGGAAGGCAAGAGGAGCTTTCAATGCACTGGGAAACATATGGAAGTCTAAAGAAATCAAATCTAGAAACAAATTCGCATATTTAACTCTAATATTAAAGCAGTTCTACTGTATGTGTCAGAAACATGGAGAACTACTAAAATACAAGTAATAGTGCATAAATTGCAAACATTCATCAACTGGTGTCTGCGCAGAATAGAGGGACTGAAATAGTATGATGGAATCACAAATGAGGAACTTATGGAGAGAACAAGACAGATTGCGGTGAATCAATAGGTTAAAAATGACGCTTTCGCTGGATAGGACGCACCTTGTTAAAATCTGAAGGGAAAATAACAAGAAGGGTCCTTTTTAGAAACCCGCAGGGACAGCGAAAGAAAGGGAGGCCGAAAAATACATGGAGACGAGATTTGGAGACAGAGATCAACAATATAAAGAAGAGCTGAAGGGAGCTGCAGGAGATGGCTAGATATTGGAAGAATTGATATGAGCAGGTTGAAGGCCTAGGCATTTGACAGAATAGATAGAAATATTCTATGGCAAACACTAGAAAACTATGGAATCAAGGGACAACTGTTAGACAATATCAGAGCAATATACACAAATAGCCACAGTGTGATAAGAACAACAGACGGAATGACAGACTCATTCGAAACAAAATCAGGAGTAAGACATGGTTGTGTGCTCTGACCTCTTCTCTTCAACATATATATAGACAGAATAGTGAAAGAGGCACAGTGCGAAAAAAAACCTTATTGACATAGACAATGATCACGACGACCAATTAAACAACCAAATCAACGATTTGCTTTTTGCGGATGACCAAAGTTTAATGTATGAAGATGAAGATCAGCTACAACATCACATGAATCCATTGCTAATAGCATGTAGAAAGTACAACATGAAAATCAACAAACAAAAGACCGAGACCATGAAAATCAGCAGAACACCAAGCCAAGCAAACATACAAATAGATAACACCAGAGTAAAGCAAGTTTCGAATTCAAATATTTAGGTAGTATTTTCACACAGGACGGAAAACTAGATAGAGAAATAGATACAAGGTGTCAAAAAGCAAATGCAGTGACCTACCATCTGGTACCATTACTAAAACACCCAAAGATCAAGATGGAAGTTAAAAGACAGATGATAAAAAGTATTTTCCTACCAACACTTTGTTACCAGTGCCAAACTTGGTCTCTTACAGCAACACATCACAGAAAGCTCACCACGTGGGAAATGAAATGCTTGATGAAGGCAGTGGGAGTCACCAGGAAAGACCACCACCGAAATGAGGACATCAGAAGCAGAGTGGGCATAACTTCATGCACCGAATTCATCGAAAGACAACAAATGCAGTGGTTTGGACATTTAATGAGAATGAAATACAACCAACCACCAATAACAGCATACAATAAAAAGAGATCCTGTACTAGAGCTAAGGGAAGACCAAGAGAAAGATGGTTAGACAATATCAAGACCACACTACATAAACACGGATACAACACAACAAGGGCGACTTATCTAGCCCTAGAACGCAAATTAAAGCTCCCATCCCTACGCTTAACGGCAAGAGTGGACAGCCAACTACATCTTCCACCTGGGAATAGACAATAAACAATTGAAGGCATATGCACCAATTCGGGGTTAAAAGGCAGAGAGAGATAGAGAGAACACACTCCTCTTTCCCTTCTCTCTTTGTGTCAATATGAGGTGAGTAGTTTTTTCCCACTTCTTATTGTTGTCTCTTGTTACCAGTATGAGTTTCTGCTTATTCTGATGTCTTCATTCCCATTCAAGTCTATCTTTTATTGACACTTAATTAGTTTCCCTTGTTGAAAACTGCCAAGCATTTTTTTCTGTAATCTACTGAGCATACATATGTTTTCTTTGCACTTCTATATACTTTTCTGTTAACATCATTCAACACAAATTTGCTTCTCTAGTTTGACAACTATTTCGAAATCAGATTTAGCTAACTTCTTAATTGTATCTGTAGTTTAAGCCGTAGTGAGCTAGATCACAACCCAAGAGTACTTGGTTCAAACTCCACGGCGGGCAATTTGGAAGCAAATTAGTTTCCTTGGGCTTTTACGAACGGTAAAAATAGACATCCCCGTTCAGAAAGCAATGGCAAACTACTGAACGTATAAGTGGGGCCTAGAAAATCTTTTGTCTAAGGGTAGCTATCCTAAAAGCAAAAAGCAACTTGCTGTCTTGCAGGTCGGCTGGGGACAGCCAAAGGCTGACGGAGAGCGAACCAAGCATCTGACGGAGAGAGATGTGGCTGATACAGGACACATCGCCGAAGGATAAACACCAGAGCTCCAAATAGCTGCCAGTAGATGTGACGAAGCACACCCATGCTAAGGCTGAATGAATCAGATTTCCTCATGAATATGTTAAATAATTTAGAATTTCGATATGGTGCTACGCCTGAGGAGATCCGTCAGGCAGGACGAGCACCGGGCCCCATACCTCGAAGGGGCCAACCCTTGGCTACTGACGGTCTCCGTCCCCCGAAGTTGGCAAACCAGCGACCGCGGCCCATGGGTTAAAGCAACTGGTTCGAAACGGTCGAAAACTGGCCAAAGACGATTAAACATCGTGCAATATAATGCCGAAGGTCTTTATCATAAAAAGCAAGCACTAGCACTGAGACTTGCAGAAGTACACATCGACGTAGCGTGCGTACAAGAAACACACTTAAATGCCCAACACAGGTTCTGGATCAGAGGTTATGAAACCTTCAGATTAGATCGATAAGGGCACAAAGGAGGAGTTATCACCCTGGTATGAAACGGCATTCCAGCGAAGCAAGTAGACATGTCAACAGGAGGCGCCGGCGCAGCAGAGATCATAGGTGTCCTCATCTTATGTGATGAAGCACAGATTCTTCTGTGCAACCTATACTGCCCAAGTTATATCTCACTATCACTTGAGGCGATGACTACCCCAAATACGGCATGCATGGTAGTAGGTGATTTCAACATCCGCTCAGAAAGGTGGGGTTACCCCGAAACGAACATCAGAGGCGTCGAAGTCGAGGACTGGGAGATAGAGAACAACCTATTCCTTATCAATGCCCCCAGACGACCCGCCAACCATTTACTCGAGAAGGTGGCATAGGACTAGCTTCCCTGACCTGGCGTTCGCATGGAGTGACCTCTCACCAAAAACCGAACGAACGGTCATTAGGAGTTTCAGAGACAGTGACCATAGGCCTGTCAAACTGCAAGTGGATCTCCACTTTGTACCGGAGCCGAAAATGTGGTTGCCCCGGTGGAACTACAAGAAAGCCAACTGGAAAAAGTGTGCAGTACTGTCAGACACAAATGTTGGACAAATCAGCACACACGAAAAAACACGTGAGATCCTTAGCAAAAGAACTCTCGGAAGCAATCCTGAAATCGGCAAGGGAGACCATCCCCAGAGGCGCACGGCAAGATTACAAGCCCTGCTTGGACAGTCGAGATCCTAAAGCTTGAAGACGACCTTGGGCAGGCAAGAATAGAGACAGAAAAGACCCAAACGATAATATCCAACACTGCTTACAAGGCAGCAGTGGCCAAATATAAACGAAAAGGCAAAAGGTCGGCAAGACAGAGTTGGGTAGAAAAAACAGAATTCCTGAACCTTGATAGGGACAGCCACAAACTGTGGAAACTTGCGAAAGCCCTGAGTGATGAAAACACCAGCCGACATCCAATAGTCTTGGAGCACAATAACAAGATGTGCTCGGGAAGGGAAGGGAGGAAGCAAACGTTCTAATGGAAGGATATGCCAACGTCAGCAGAGTCAACATCCGTAAAGAAAAAAGAAAGGAAGTCAAGAGAAAAGTGAAAGTCCTCCAAGGCGAACCTGCAAAAGCCAACGAATTTATTCACCAGAAACGAGCTTGAAAAGGCAGTAAAGGACCTAAAACTTAGAAAATCGCCGGGAAAAGATGGTATCACAAATGAGATGCTTAAAAACTTAGGAAATAGGGCAAAGACAGTTATATTTACTGTCCTAAACATATAGTGGAGGACAAGCATAGTACCAAGAGAGTGGAAAGAAGCGATCATGGTACCCATCCTAAAGCCAGGCAAAGGTAAACTCCATCCGGCTAGTTACAGACCCAAAGCCTCCTAAGCTGTACGGGCAAAAACATAGAACGCATGGTGAACAGAAGGTTATCATGGCACTTGGAGAGCAATGGCCTGCTCATGTCTCAACGGCTCAACGGGAGGGGGCTTTAGGTGGTACAGATCTACCGAAGATCAGGTAACCTATATCGCCCAGGAAATCGAGGATGGCTTCCAAGAGAAAAAGCACACGTTGGCAATTTGGGTAGACATGGAAAAAGAGTTTGACACTGTTTGGAAACAAGGTCTCTCTCTCGCGATCACCGTCCAGACCAATGTACCAGATTCCCTCATAAACTCTATTCATGTGGAAATCTGATTCATGCAGTCTTAGCATTGGTATGTTTTTAGGTTACAACTTCAGCACCAGTTGGAGCTCTGGTGCTTATCCTTCGACGATGTGTCCGGTTTGAGCCAGCGTTTACTCCGTACTGTAGCCATCTAGTGTTTTACGGTGTGGGGTAGCTAGCCCCCCGGCCATCCTCCTTAGTCACCTCTTACGACATGCGTGGCCGGTAATAGGGGTTCTATTCTTTACACCCCAATTTGGGTCCCGGTAACCACTTGGGCGAAACTAAGGTCTAAAGCTCAAACTCCTGAGCCTTGGAATAAAGGGAAGAATGTACAAATGGTTAGATCGGTAAATAGAGAACAGAACAGAAGGGTTCAAGTTCATGGAGAAACAAGCATGAAGGCCACGCTAGAGTAAACAGTTCGCCAGGGAGGAATGCTTTCACCAAATCTCTTTCTAATCTTTGTCAACGATATAGCTACATGCATACCCCTGCGTGTACACTCAGCAATGTACGCAGATGATCTGGCAATCTGGGCGAGGGAGGAATCAATGTCCTTAGCAACAAAACGATTAGAAGACACGCTTACCAAACTGGAAATCTGGACAGAAAAGTGGTGCCTAGTGCATTAACACTGCAAAAACCACGCACACTGTGTTCTCCCTGAGCAACCAGACACACAAGATAACGCTTAGAATAAACGGGCATGATCTCCAAGAAGACAAAAACCCAACGTACCTAGGAGTCACACTAGACTGAAGGCACACATGGTGCTCCCAGATAGACAAAAGCTATTGTAAAAGCAAGACAGAGGCTCGGTTTGATGAGAAAACTCGCAGGTTCCACGTGGGGAGCAAACAGCAAAATCCTCAATAAGCTCTACTCTGGAACAGTGCAACCAGCCCTAGTGTACGGCATTGCAGCTTGGGGCAATGCATCCAACACGCAATTCGCTAAAGTGAGCAACACCCAAAATCGTGCAGCACGCATTATCACAGGGGCCATGAAGTCCACGACTATCACGGCGCTGGAAACAATCACAGGCCTCCAACCCTTCAAAGACCGCAGAGACAGAAAAGTTATCCAGCCTGGCGGAGAAATTAAAGAGACAACTCCCACCCCATGTATGATAGAATGAACGGATTAGGAAGGGGTAGGTTAAAAAGAACCAGCTTCGCAAAAAGTGCCAAAGCACTGATCCAAGACGACCCGGTCCTAGCCAACTGTAAGCCCAAACTTATACTGGCAAACGATAAAAACCCGCCAAAAAAATAGGCAGCGAACAAACTGCGAAAGGAGAGCGGTTACACAAGAATTCATAGCGACAGAGTACCCTGAGATTGCGTGGACACACGTGTATACCGACGGATCGGCAAAGAATGCGATAAGCGATGGAGGAGGAGAAATACTGCATAAATTCCCACATAATGTGAAGGTCACAAAGTCGATAGCCACAGAAAAGTTCTCAAACAACTACCATTCAGAGACGGAGGCACGAAACCTGGCCGGAGAATACCGAGCGAACTGAGAAGCTGTACGGAGAGACGGAGGTACATCATTTTATGAGGAAATCTGGTACATCAGTCGTCTAAGCGGGGATCGCGAGAGAGAAAGAGAGAGAGAGAAATAAACAAATACAGTTTGTAATATTTGTATATAATTAAATAGAAAGAAACATACACCGTGTATGTTGAAACTCCTAAAACAGTCAATGGCTTTGTAGCTCACATAAAACATACATATAATTTATTTATTTATTTATTAATAGGACCATCATTACTGCACTTCGACGATTTGTGCTCCGATCTCTTTCTTACACAGGAAGATCTCAGTGGCAGTGCACGAGATCCGAAGCACCGGCGATGGTCATCGGTGCAAATTAGAAGATGGTAAAATATTTTGTAGAGATTTTTTTATTTTTTTTCCTAATAAATTTTTCCCGGGCAGCGGTTTTTCAGTCTGCTCTTACCGATTGTGAACTTCTAAGGGTTCTTTTACGTGCTTAAATTGAACACGGGACCTACCTTTTATCGTCCATCTCCGATAGGACTAGAAACTCATCTACACTGAGATCAATGATATCTAGACAAATATTCCGATGTCTCCACAAGGGAGCTAACCTGTTACCTTTGTAACTAGAGGCGAGCAGCTAACCTCTACGCCACAAAGACTTATAAATCAATCTCTATTTGACTTGATGTGATTGTTTTTGTCTTCAAATCTTGTCATGTTTGTACATTAAATAAATAATATGCAATAAACGTCACACACAAAAATTAACTTGTAGAAAAAGTTATCAGAAATACTAACCCAACATAGATAAACAATGTAAAAGTGGAAATGTGAGAAATAGTATCTAACTCAAACATCTGTACGCCTTCAATAATATTATAAAATGCAATATCAACAGTTCAGATAAAAATATATTGATAATATTCTTGTCTTTGATATTACTTTTAACCAGTTCTACCCATCCACAATTTATAACGTTTTTGAAGATTTGATAAATGTTGCACTCAACATTCAAGATAATTTTATCAACCTGCTAAATTTGGTAACAACATATTTTGTAATTTGGAAGAGCTCTCATAAAATTGAAATAAAACTTTTCAAATCTATGATACACTTTCTCGTTGACCTTCTCAATTGTTCTATAAACAATATGCTATTACAGTCTTCACTTAGTTGTTCAACAACTGGATAGCTACTCATCCTGTGATTCTGAACAATTGACCTTCCCTGTCTGTCTCGATAACAACCCATCCAGTTGTTCTAGAGAGTTGTTGAATGTTCTTGACACAATGTAAATTGTAACAAACCGATAAAGTTGAACAGATACTAATAGCGTCTCTTGGAGTGGGTCTGCGGGCTTAACTATTCACGAGTGTTTTGATAATATCCCAGCCAGTTTGTTGATTTGTTGTATAGACAAATATTTGTATCATACTCATAAATGACAATTGCGAGCAACGATAATTTTGTATGGACTAGTATCTCTCTCACCTTCTAATTGTCTTCTTTTAGAGAGAACAAATAGATTTTTAAAAACATAAACATTTTACAATTGATAATACAGATTAAGCACACAAAGAAATTAGAGACTCACGATGGAAGGTACATAATCTCTCTCTCTCTCTCTCTCTCTCTCTCTCTCTCTCTCACACACGATCTAGCCTGTGACGCCTTTGGCACTTAGAGCAGAAACAAATACATACTATTCTTCTGTTCTTGGCCGTCCTCTGTATTGTGTTCCAGTTGTGTTTTATTTATTTCAGTTTCTGTTCTACTTTTCTCCTCCAGTTTGTTTTAGGTCTTCCACGTCTTTGTTTAACTTCTGGTGTCTATCTCAGTGAATTTTTCGAGACAGAGTTGGTCTTCATGCGTATTTCATATCCGTTGTTAGTGATGAATGGCTGGCATCTGCAACAAAAGCATTCTTCTTCTTTCTCAAATCCTGTATGCCTCACAGCGTCAGGGCAGGAAGAGATTTCTAAAACGGGCCCTAGTATGCGCTTCGTAGATAGTCTCTTTCGTCTCCTCTGTTATCTCTGAGGTCCATCTTTGGCGTGGCCGGCCTTTTGTTTTGTACCCATTGTATCGGAGCAGCATTGCTCTTTGGGGTGCACTGTCTGATGGTAATCTGCTTACGTGACCGAACCATTTAATTTGTTGTTTCTTGATGAAGTCTAGTACTGATGTTGTACCCACTTTTTCCTGATGTCTTCATTTCTCAACCGGTCTCTTCTTGTTACACCCAGCATTCTGCGTAGACACTTCATCTCTGTTGTGACTAGTTTTCTTCTATCTTTTGTTGTCAGCGTCCAGGTTTGGCACTGGTAACATAATGTGGGAGAAAGATTGTGTTGAACATTGCTCTTTTTGTGTTCATGGTGACGTGTTTGCATCTTAAAATTGGCGCCATTTGCCCTATCATTTGATTTGCTTTGTTGCATCTGTGTTGAATTTCATTAGTTATTCTTCCATTTGCTGAAAAAATGCTCCCAGGTATGTGAAATCTTTTGCTTGATTTAGTAGATGATTATCGATGTAGATGTTGGTAGTGTTTTCCTCTCTGGCGAATGTCATTACTTCTGTTTTGTCGATGTTAATTCTCATGTTGTATTCGTTACATGCTAACTGGAGTCTGTTGATGTGTTGCTGTAGCTGTTCTTCTGTTGTTGAAATGATTGCCTGATCGTCTGCAAAAAGAAATTCATTTAAGAGTTCTCCGAGGTTGTTTCCTTCGCTGGTGTTAGCTATTTTACAAATGTGGTCAATGTACGTGATGAATAGCAGCGGGATAGTACGCAACCTTGTCTTACTCCTGACCCTACGTGAAACTTTTCTGATAATCCTGTATTTGTTCTAATCGTACATTGGCTGTCAGTATAAATGTTCTTGCAAAGGTTGATTAGGTGTTCATTAACCCCATAGGTTGTTAGTATTTTCCACAACTTGTGCCTATCTACGCGGTCGTAGCATTGCGACTACGATAATCAATAAAGAATGGTTGAATAGCTACCTAGTGTATCTGCCACAGTCTGGCAAAGACTACACAAAAATTAAGGGCTGTCGGGTAATTACCATGCGGTATACGATAGGCAAGTTGCTGGAGAAAATAATTGCCAGGAAAATATATTGCCAAAGGTGGAGCGATCTCAGTCTATGGAATACCTGGGGTTGCGGATTGATCGTAGTCTGGCTTTTACGGAACATAAAAATCATGTGATAATGAAGGCGAGGAAGGGTTTGATTGCGATGATGGTAATGGCTGCGGCAAATTGTGAGCAGCGCCATCTTTGTCTTTTATACCAGGGTCTGGTCCTTTCTGTGCTTGAGTATACTCTTGCGATTCTTACTCTCAGTCATAGTCATATAGAACGACTGGAAAGGATACAGAATGAAGCGACACGCATTATACTTGGGTGCACTAAAGACACGTCGTGCAGGGCGATGCGCTATCTTGTTGACTATCCTACGATGGAATATAGAACACTGATGAGCCGTGCATGGGCATACCTTCGAGTCAATGCTGACACACAACATCCTCAGCACATGGAAATAAAGAGACAAGTTAAAAAGAGGAAAATCTCTGATGGGTCAGGCTGAGGACTATTCAACAGGTGTGTACACTTGAAGACATTGAACCCAATAAACAATGGATACCAGTGTCAGCAGGAAACAATACATCATTTGCGGTATGCGTCAAACTTGGTAAAGAATGCAGACAAGACAACCCACTGGTCGTGGAGGTAGAAGTTCAGACATTAATTTCTTAGAACTCGGCTGAGAATGATGTAATCATTTAGACGGATGGTTCGGTGATTTGACATGTGCGGAGCTCGTGGGCTTTCACCGCTCAAGTCAGAGGGAATGTTGTGAAGGAAGACAGTGGTGGTTTTGCCGTTACTACGAACAGTCTCACTATGGAAATCATGGCGGTAACTAAAGCGATGGTCTGGCTGGAATCACAGACTTTTATCCATGCATGTTTTCTCAGTGATTCAATGAGTATGCTCAGGAAAATTGAAACATGATGGGCTAGGAGACATTCTATGGAGTCGCTGGGGAGGTCTAAGCTAACAAGTCCATATTCTCTTGATAACATTGCGAAAGCAGTTCTTGTTTAAAGAAAGATTTTGAACAGAATATCGTTGACATGGAATAATACTGCGCTGAATATGACAAGAGAAAGAATATCGTTGACATGGAATAATACTGCGCTGAATGTAACAAGAGAAAGAATATCGTTGACATGGAATAATACTGTGCTTAATGTGACAAAAGACATAATTAGAATGGAGAATCCTTGTAGAAGACACATTTGTCACATGACACTACGAAAGTTAACTAACATATAACGTTTGTACACATCCTTAAACTTTAATTGTAGTCCTCCAGCTGCTCTCTTCTTCTCCACAAGCTAATCGTAAATGATATCTTATGAATGCGATATACATGGCAAAGTCTTCGCTATCTGGGCATGGTGTACAAGTCTGCAATGCAGCTCGTGATAGCACAGAGATATTTGACACATTTATCTTTAAATGAAATGACAAGAATGAAGCATATGAGACGATGGTGAGAATGTATTGCTATCTTCTCTTGTTTAACGTAGATTAATTATGTCTAACTGTTATTTTGAAGTATGCTGACTACTTCAGAGTTGTAAATCATCACTTTAGTTTTTACGATTAGTTTTTTTTTAAATATATTTCAGTATTCGTGCTTTCATTCGTATTAAGATTATAATTGTTTTATCAATAAAGATGTAGATTTCTGTGCCTAGTGATATTTTGTGTGATTGATGACGATCCTTAAATATGTAGATACAAACACACATACCTTCCTACCGTTGTAAATTTATAATTGTCAGTGGTAATCGTGGGTGATGCTTTATCATCATGTTCCAGTAGGTTTCATGTTTCTGTACAAAATATCGGAACCAGAATTGTTCAAACAAAATAGGGACATTTACGAGAGACGAATTGACACTCATCGGCATCTCTATGGAGAACAGGACTGACTGATTGATTAGATGATTGATAGGACCATCAGCATTTCACTTTAATTAAGTAATCATTTCGCTGTAGATCTATTTCTTACACATGAAGATCTCCACGACAGTGCACGTACTGCGTAGAACTGAATAGGTACAGGATATAAGTTTTGAAGATTATTAACCTTTTGAACAATACTTTTTTATTTATTTTTATTTATTTTTTGTGCCGGACAGTGAAATTTCAGCCTGTTTATCGATTAACAACTGATAAATGTTTTTTAACGTCCTCGACTAAAACACTGAACCTACGATTTTCACTACTTCTCAGATAGAACTAGTGATTTAGAATGAGATTTTAAATCACTGAGGATAAAAACAGAATTTCCCATATTGGACGTGAACTGGACACTTTCTGAGCTTGATGCGAGCACTGTTTCTCAGTATCCCCTTGATAAAGAACTGTATGTGCCAGCATAAAACGATCCAAACGCTATCTTCAATAACTAGAAAGAGAAGACACAAGCCTTGTCTGAGATTCATTGATGAGAAATTACTACAGTTCATTCACTGAGGGGCTTTAGAACCATCATCAATGCACTTCGGTGAACATTCATGTGTTCTACTATTTCTTTCTTACGCAGAACGATTTCAGCGGCAGTGCACGAACTCCGTACCCCCGACGAGGTCTCCCCCATGTTATTTTTAAAATGGTAGCAACTTTGTTTTGTAGGCATAGTATATTTCGTATATTGTCTTTCTCCAGATGGATGATGGAATTCGTTGTTCGATCTTTCCGTTAAGCGCATATGGAGGGAGGGGTGGAGTTAATTTGCGTTCTAGGGCCAGATGAGTCACCCTTGTGTTATATCTGTGTTTATGTACTGTTGTCTTGATATTGTCTGTCCATATTTTCTTGGTCTTCCCTTGGCTTTAGTACCTGATCTATTTGTATTGTAAACTGTTATTGGTTTGTTGAATTACATTCTCATTAAATGTCCAAACAACTGCATTTGTTCTTGTTTGATGTATTCCATGCATGAAAGCGTACTATAGACAGGTCCAAACAACTGCATTTGTTCTTGTTCGATGTATTCCATGCATGAAAGCGTGCTATAGACAGGTCCAAACAACTGCATTTGTTCTTGTTCGATGTATTCGATGCATGAAAGCGTACTATAGACAGGTCCAAACAACTGCATTTGTTCTTGTTCGATGTATTCGATGCATGAAAGCGTACTATAGACAGTAACGATATGGTTTTTTTTTTAAATAGTGTAGCAATATGCAACAATCTCACCACGAGGTCATTACCTTGTAGTGGTGAGGGGCTTGCGTACCTTCATGTTCCGGAAAGCTATGATGACAGGAGCGTTGCCCTAGTAGGGACAACCATGTTATAAAGCTATGATGACAGGAGCGTTGCTAGTAGGGACAACCATGTTATAAAGCTATGATGACAGGAGTTTTGCTAGTAGGGACAACCATGTTATAAAGCTATGATGACAGGAACGTTGCTAGTAGGGACAACCATGTTATAAAGCTATGATGACAGGAGTAAATTAACACCTCCAAAACAGAAGTCATGACAATAAGTAGGTCAACAGGTCAACTAAATATACACGTGAATAATGTCAAAATACAACAGACTCCAGAATTCAAATATCTCGGGAATATATTCACAGCAGATGGAAAGATGGACAGAGAAATCGAGACTAGATGCCAGAAGGCAAATGCAGTGACATACCAACTGTTACCACTATTAAAACATCCAAGCATTAACATGGCAGTCAAACAACAACTGATCAACTGCATATTTATTCCAACTCTCTGCTATCAGTGCCAAACATGGCCCCTGACTAAGACACAAGAAAGAAAGATTACTACATGTGAAATGAGATGTCTCCGAAAAGCTGTCAACGTTACAAGGCGAGATAGAGTGAGAAACGAGAATATCAGAAGCATCGGTGGTACTATACCATGCATAAAGTACATCGAGAAGCAAAGATTCAAGTGGTTGGGCCATTTAATGAGAATGGAACCACATTTACTACCATCACGTGCCTATAATAATCGACACTCAGGGCGCAGAGCACGAGGCAGGCCAAGAACACGATGGATAGATAACATCTCAGAGTCCCTGCGAAAGCATGGACTGACAACGTCAAGCGCAACACACCTGGCACAAGATAGGAAACTAACTCTCCCACGACGCTTCACGGCAAATGTGGTTAAGATAAGATAAGATAAGATGACAGGAGCGTTGCCACTAGTAGGGACAACCATGTTATAAAGGTTGAAGGATAGAGAGCAAACAAAAGATGACCTCCTGGTCCTCCAGGTTGGGGGTTGGGCAATGGGCTAACAACCAATTCCTTTTTTTTTTAATCATGTTACGGAAACATAAGCAAGAGATACCAACGGATGACGGGAGCGAGGTTAATCAGGCAACTGACTTCATGAAGGAAGGAGACCAAACCCGTAAGAAAATCTCCAACCAGACGATTAACCTTTTTACACCCAAATTCCATTTTGTTATTGGATGTTGGAATGTAAGAACTCTATATCAGACCGCATCTTTTATATAGTAGATTGAACTCAAGATTTGCTAAAATATCAGTTATAGTGTGTTATGCTCCAACAGAAGATACAGAAGATGGGACAGCGGATGGGAAGAGAAGGCATAGACATCCAAAGGAAACATGGAGAAGTACTGTGGAGAGAAAGTTGAAAGAGTACGGCCTGACGTGGGAAACGATTGATAGGCGAAACACGTAATCACAAGTACTGTAGTTTTACAAATTACAAAAACAATGACAATATAAGCAACGTTCGACCAACAGGTTTATCAAGCAAACGAACAACAGGAGTGACGAATTAAAAATAAAAATTACATATGGACGACTAGATAGGAGACATTCAAACGTTTCTAATGTTTCACATCATTCATTAGAAACGTTTGAATGTCTCCGTATCTAGTCGTCCATATGCAATTGGTTTTTTTTAATTCGTCACTCCTGTTGTTCGTTTGCTTGATAAAGGCCTTGTTGGTCGAAACGATGCTGTATATTGTCATTGTTTTTGTAATTTGTAAAACTACAGTACTTTGTGATTACGTGTTTCACCTATCAAATAGTTTTACTGCAGTCTCATATATATTGAGACGATTGATAGAAAGGCAGCAGAACGGCAGCAGTGGAAGTCTTTTGTGTAAACCTTATGTGTCAATCGGAACACGAAGAGGATATAGATAGATAGCAATATGCAACAATAAATACAATAGAAACGAATGCAATAATAAATACAATAGAAACGAATGCAATAATAAATACAATAGAAACGAATGCAATAATAAATACAATAGAAACGAATGCAATAATAAATACAATAGAAACGAATGCAATAATAAATACAATAGAAACGAATGCAACAATAAATACAATAGAAACGAATGCAACAATTATAGAGGCACATTTCTTCTAAATATTATGTACAAAGTATTTGTCAGAATCATTTGAATAAAACTCCAGAATTCTTGAACAACATGTAACAATAAGGAGAAGACTCAAGAACGTAGAGACGGGACAGTGTATCCAGAGTTGTAGTTAGGATCTCGTGTTTGTATATGTGTTTGTTTGTCTGTGCGTGTATGTACATGCGTGTGCGTCTGTCTGTGCGTGCGGGCATATCTGTGTGTATGTATGTATGTGTCTGTGTATATGTCTATGTTTGTATGTGTGTGTGTGTATCTGTGTGATTCTGTGTGTGTCCGTGCGCCTCTCTGTGTTTACATGTGTGTGTCTGTGTGTATATGTGTCTGCATATGTGTGTATATAACTGTGACCACCCTATATGTATATCTAATGCTATTGTTATTACTAATGTTTCAATATCTATAATACTCAAGTTGTTATTAAACTTTTGTATTACCATTAGTTGACGAGATCAGCATCGTTATGATTCCAGAAACTAACAACAGAGCATGTCCACAGCCAACTCTAGATAACTAGGCCAGACAGCTGACCGGGGATTCCTTGACCTAGATCAGAAAAGGGGCTGAAAATTACAGATGTTTGACAGAACACTGCACGCTTTTTGCAATTTTACTCAATTCTGTGAGTCTATGGTTATTTATTGGTGAAAAATATTCTTAATATTGATATTCCTTATTATTAAACTTAACTTGTTACATAATATAACTTGGATTTAGTATTTTGTATTGATTTTAAAATGAATTCGTCTATATACACCAATACTGGAAAGTGAGGTCACGTGGTGTAGTTGTGGTCTGATTTCCCATAATTCTTACCAGAGTCCGAAGGCCCATAAGTTTATAGTTGGCTCTGGCATGGCCCTCCATAGTTGAGACAAAGTGGTGCAAGTGCCCCCCAACCCACCTAGAATTTTATTTTTTTAGTTTTCTGAAAAATGATTAGTAATTTGTCATCTTATTTGCACCCGCTGGTTTTTTTTTTTTTGCAAGTGTGAACTCGCAAGATCTGAACAGACGTGTGTTTTCAATGTAGACAGACGTTTGAGAGGACGTGCTATTGCTATCCGCGCTATATCTGAACAGACGTGTGTTTTCAATGTGGACAGACGTTTGAGAGGACGTGCTATTGCTATCCGCGCTATATCTGAACAGACGTGTGTTTTCAATGTAGACAGACGTTTGAGAGGACGTGCTATTGCTATCCGCGCTATATCTGAACAGACGTGTGTTTTCAATGTGGACAGACGTTTGAGAGGACGCGGTATGGCTATCTACGCTATATTTTAATGAATGATGATCACTTCCTAATATAAATAGACTATAGTCTATATTTGTAAAAGTGTGGACATCACTGCGAAAAAGACTTCAATTTCAAGTCATAACATCCCCTCCATATTAGCCTACCTTATCGTGGTTGGAGGGTGTGTGTGCCTTTAGGATCCTTCAGGCTATGTCGGCGGGAGTCTAACTCCTGGCAGGTCTAACTCGAGCCGAACAGACTGAAGGTGAAAGGTCAGACCAAAAGGCGGGGAGCAGGATGGGGCCTCATAAGCTGACAGCGCAGAACCCACCGGCTAGTGGTAAATGCTCTGGCTGCAACCAACCCATTCCCCAGCTATGGGACAAATAGCACTTGTCCTCTCTCTCTCTCTTGAGGACATCCTTTTTCTTGTCTTCTACTTCTATGACACTTTCCTTAAGTATATGAGATTAAACTAGTGTCCAGGAGTACACCCTACATAAAAGCCTGGGTTGGTGAGCCAGGCAACAGAAGGCTGAAGTCATCTAGAGTAGGACGACTCCAGACAAACCCGGGAAGACAGATCTCGTCAGCAGGGGACCTCAAAATAAAGATGTCCTCAGAAACAGAATGTGTCAGCCATTATTGGACACATACGGGAGGAATCGACACATACGAACAACTTAATGGCCATGCGCAAATATTTATATAACTGTGGTGCCACCACCATGGGAAACAGCCAGGTGGTGGTGGGACCGGACCCCATGCCTCGAAGGTGTCCACCCTTAACTACTGGAGGCCCTGTTGATTCTTGCAAAGCCAGGGAAGGACAGGGTATTACTACTGGCAGCAAGGACAAACTTTCACCCTCACAATTATGCAATGGAATGCAGAAGGGGTAACCAACAAAAACGAGAACTAGAGGAACGTCTGCGAGCAGAAAAGATTGACATCTGCTGTATCCAAGAGACGCACCTAAATCCGGGAAATAGATTCAGCATTAGAGGATTTGAAACCTTCCGTCAGCATAGAGAAAATAGACATAAGGGTGGAATAGTAACACTAGTTCGCAATTCCATACCGGCAGTTGAATTACACAGGTCTAATCCAGTGCCGGATTAGGCTAGCGCGGGGCCCGTATCAAATTTTAGCGCGGGGCCCTAGGTTTTGTATAATAATAAAATAAAACACAACTTTTACAAACAAACTTGTCTCGATTTAATGTGAGCAAATTTAGAGATAATACTAAACAAATCAATTTCTCTAAGTAAATTCAATGTTCAACGACATAAGGTGAGGTTATTTAGACGATCTTGTCCCATCGTGTTTCTTAACTCACTTTTTATACGCTTTAATGTCGAAAAAGAACGTTCTCCGCTGCAGTTAGTAATCATTAAAGACAAGCAAATTCGTAAGACTATTTCTACATTTGGGAAACACGACTCTAATAAATTTTCCATTACAAGTTTATTAAATTGCAGTTCAAGAGCCTCATGCTTTTCGTTGCTAATAGCAGCAGCTACATTAGGTTTACAGCAGTAGACGACTAAGATGGTTGGGACATGTGAGAAGAATGGAAACTTGCCGCATACCAAAACAAATGTTGTTCTGTGAACTTTCGGAGGGAAGAGGCACCAGGGCAGACCACTGCTCAGATATAAAGATGTCTGCAAAGCCTCAATGACAAACTTTTCTATAGGTCCCAGCACATGGGAGGGACTAGCTGATGACAGAGTTGTGTGGAAAGCCAAATTACGAAAGGGCGCAGAGTCTTTTGAGAAGAGACTTATGTATGAGCTGAACGACAGGAGAGAAAAGCGAAAACTCAGAAGTTGTCACAGTAAAACACTTGCCAATTGACTGTCTGTAAAGATGAAAAAGCCATATACATTAGTTTTAAGAAGTTCAATGAACTGCATAAGTTAGTCGCCTAGGCTTTCTTCCAAATCCTCTTGGTAAGAGCTGACAATATTTGGAGTTCTTTTCAAGATCTCTTCCTCTGTAATAGATTTTAACTGCCGGAGTATTCCAAATACACCAGTCACTCTATGGTACAGCCTAAATCAATAACTTTGCAAACAAAACAGAACAGTTGTCCTTTAGTTTCTGTATAACACAACCAATCTCTCACGTGAGTTTTGTTTGTTGGTGTATGTGTGTATGTGAAAACGACTTTCGACAAAATCGTGGATTGTTTGAAGTTGTTTGGCCATTCACCAATATCGTTGAAGTACATTTTACTTTCGTTGTGTTTTTGGCTTGTAGATGATGTTGCTACATTAGAAGCATTTGCTGTGCTTTCTGCCTCTCTTTGGCTTGAAGATGATATGGCTAAATTGGAAGGACTTGCTGTACATTCTATTTCAGTTTGTCTGGTGGAAAATGTGGCTAAATCGTGAAGAGTTGCTGATCTTAATGGTAGTATTGGTAATGATGATTCTTCTAAGGCACTGCTTTCATCTACTACACAGTGGGACACGTCTTCTGTATTTTCTGCTTCGATTTCGTTGGATTCAGCACCATCACAAACGACATCTAAAAATTCAGACAGCTTGCGTGTTTTTGATATAACATCTGGTTATTTTTTCCATTTTCATCTGTCACATAGGCGCGGGGCCCCTAGAAGCGCGGGGCCCGTAGCATTTGCTACTTCTGCTACTAGGCTAATCCGGCTCTGGTCTAATCAGATGAGCACAGAATTCATAGCTGTTCAACTCCTTATCAACAACACTAAGATGACATTATACAATATATACTCACCACCCTCCATTCAAACTGAGCTGAAGCCATCAAAGTTCAAGATGACAACTTGCTTATAGTAGGAGACTTCAACAGCCACTCACCAAGCTGGGGCTATGACACGCTAGATCCTCGAGGTGAAAGCCTTGAAGAATGGCTGATCACCAACAGTCTCACCATTCTCAGCCACCCAGATGATCCTCACACATGTTACTTACGACGGTGGCGCACAACAAGCACCCCAGATCTGGCTTTTGCTACAGACGACATTCACAGGATAACTGAAAGGCAAGTCTGCGACCAGATTGGAGGTAGTGACCATAGACCGGTGAAACTCCTCATAAATAACATTAACAAGGAGGAACTTACAAACTCTGCACCTAGTTGGAATTACAAAAAGGCAGACTGGAAGCTATTCCAAGAACTAGCAGACAAGTACTGTAAAGAAATTAATCAATCAGGAAAAGTGGACAGAGATGCACGAGCATTCAATAAAGCCATTTTAGATGCTGCGAAAAAGGCTATATCCAGAGGGAGAAGAATAAACTACAATCCATATTGGACACCAGAGATGGAAGTTCTCCATAGCTCACTTTGCAGTGCCAGAAATACAATGGAACTCGCACCAACTGACCAAAATGTAATGCAACACAATAGAGCAAGGGCCCTTTATGTTAGAGAAAGAAACCAGCAGTGTAGAAAATCCTGGAAAGAAAAGACAGCCTCTTTGAACATGGAAAAAGATACTCAAAAGTTGTGGAGACTTACAAAAGCCCTGAACGATGACAACCCATCTAGAGGGAAAACAGTTCTCCAGCAAGGAGAACAACTTCTACAGGAGCAAGCAGCCACCTTGATGGCCCAGTATTACAAGCAAGAAAGCTCATGCTCAATAAGTCAGGAGCAAGGGAAAGAAGTCAGAAGTGAGATAAATGCTACATTCAAAAAGCAACAAGTGAACCCTGTATGGAGGTAGACATCACACTGACTGAGCTGCAGAGAGCACTGAAAAAGCTCAATCGTAAAAGGCCCCAGGACAAGATGGAGTATCAAACGACATGCTTAAACAAATAGGCCCAATAGCACAGAGTCTTCTACTCCAGATATTTAACAATAGTTGGAGACAGGGAGAGTTCCATATATCTGGAAAATGTCACAATCCACCCAATTTTAAAAAATGGAAAAGACAAAAAGGATCCACAGAGCTACAGACCTATAAGTTTGCTAAGTTGCACTGCAAAACTGATGGAGAGAGTGATAACCACTAGACTCCAGTGGTTTTTAGAATCCAACCATAAACTAGATCCAGCCCAGACAGGATACAGGCAGCATTGAAGCACTGACGACCAAGTGGCATACCTCACACAGGACATAGAAAATGGTTTCCAAGAAAAGAAGAAAACCTTCACAGTGTTCTTCGACATGTCCAAGGCCTTTGACAAAGTCTGGAAAGATGGTTTGCTACTCAAGCTCTTACGTAGTGGAATACGGGGTAGAATGTACTATTGGATAAAAGACTTTCTTACCCATAGACAAGCATCTGTAAAATTGGATGGAGTGCACAGTTCCAGAATCAAATTAAGAGCAGGAGTCACACAGGGCAGCGTACTGTCCCCATTTCTTTTCCTGGTATATATTAATGATCTGCCACAAACTCTGCCCAGACATGTATCACACTCTCTCCATGCTGATGATCTAGCTGTGTGGTACACCTCCGAGTTTCTGGGTCCCGCCATCTTTAAACTCCAGGAAAACCTAAACAGCGTCATAATATGGGCAAGTAAATGGGGTCTAGAAATAAACCGGGCAAAACTATAGCAACGCTTTTCTCATTGTCAACAAAGGAAGAACACTTCAGACTGAAATTTAACAATGATATCGTTCCCGTTCCCATACTCCAACCATTTTGGGAGTTAAACTTGACAATCGTCTGACATGGAAACATCACATAAGGGAAACAAACAGAAAGGCTATGAGGAAACAAAGCGTTATGCGGAAGCTGGCTGGAACTACCTGGGGAGCTGATAGTCGAATCCTGAGTCAGGTGTGCACTGGTGCAGTTAGACCGACTCTGGAATATGCATCATCGACATGGATATCAGCAGCCCATTCAAACAAATTGATACTGGAAAAAACAAAACAGGTGTCTGCGTACTATTTTGGTAGCCATGAAATCTACACCAATTGTAGAAATGGAAAAGGCAGCCAACATCCAGCCCTTGGAAAACAGAAGAAGGAGAAAAGTGATTCTACAGACTGAAAGGATCAAAAGGATGCCTCACCATCCACTGCATGAAAAATGGCGGCTAGAACAAAGAACAGACTAAAGAGCACAAGTCTAAACCACAAAGCAAAAGAAATAGGAAAGTCATACTTGGAACTACTAAATCATAATTCCATACCTGAAGAATTACTTTTGGATCACTGGGAACCAGACTCAGTAGCACTAAACTTATCAGCCTCCATCCCTAAATTGTTAAGCAAAGATGCCGAGCCTAATCTCGTGAAGAAAGCAGCTACAATGGAACATCTCTATTACATGTTTCCAGAAGACAGCTGGACAAGAATTTACACAGATGGATCGGCAATGGAGGCAACCATGAATGGTGGGGCAGGAGTGTACATTAGGCACTCAGATGCTACTACTGTGTCTCTAGCGGCTCCTACTGGAAGAATATGTTCCAACTACAAAGCAGAACTCTTAGCCCTTCTGATGGCAGCACAGCACATGAATAAGCTGCAAGTACCTGCAGGCAAGATGGTATTTTTTACAGACTCACTGTCAGCTATACCAGCCCTGGAGGCTAAATCCGCTGACACCACAGTACAAAACCTAAAAAGAGAACTTGCTCAGCTTTTAGAAAAGGCAGAAATTCACTTGCAGTGGATTCCATCTCACTGTGACATTGCAGGCAATGAGAGTGCCGATGTCTTAGCTAAGTAGGGCAGTGCCAAAGAGCAAATTTACCAACTCTTGTCTTTTCAAGAGGTTAAAACCCTCATACAGAGAAAATCTGCAGTAGACTGGAAGACAAACACTGGATATGATTATGGAAAAGACTCCTCAAAGACCTAAGCAGAACAGACCAGATCATTCATTATATTTCGACTACGGACAGGACACTGCAGACTCAACAAACACTTATATAGACTAGGAATAAGTCAAACAGCACTCTGCCAGTGTCAGCAGGCGGAACAGACACCAGAGCATATCCTGCAAGACTGTCCTCTCCTGTGTGAGCTGAGAAGCAACATGTGGCCACACCCAGTCGACCTGAAAACTAAGCTTTGGGGAAATCTGACAGACCTGAAGCTGACTGCCCAGTTTGTGGTCCACAGTAAATTAAGCGCATGACCAGAGATCGCTGAAGAAGAAGAAGAAGAAGTCATAACATCAATATCATGAAAGGGACCCAGTGTGTTCCAGATTATGGTCTCCCAGATTGAGTATTTTGCAATTGGCCTATCTGTTTTTATTCGTTGTCTACCTGCGTCAAATTATGTGGTATTCCTTACATCCCCGAACAGTCAAGTGGAGGTATTTGTAAAAGCAGAGTCTTGCTTTTGTTTGTCCACAACTATGAATGGATTCACTAGCCCTGCGGTTCCAATGTTGTTGGTACTTAATCACCTTGTCCATATCCTAACATAACCTGGTTTAGACTAGAAACAATTTCACTTACCAGCTTGACATTTCTCTACACGCTGTCTTGTTTAGCTAATACGGCGTGTCAAGTCATTCTCTTTCTATATCTTCTGGATAGCTAGCTCTATGATGTTCTGTACAGTTTTTTCTCCAGCGTTGCATATTTATGTGTACACTCTCGAGATTAAAACAAATAGACAACACATTGAACGAAATGGACTCCAATAATAAACATGAACAAAGTATTTGATATATTACTAGATACGTCCCCCTTCCCTCTCCCCAACACTTCTATAAAGAAGTAAATGATGGAAGAGAAGATGAAGTTTGAATAACAATTAGATGTGCAGTAGCTCAGTCAAAGATTAAATAACTATTAGATTTCCAGTAGCTCAGTCAAAGATTGGCAAAATATTCATAGATCTAATGAATAATCTGGATATAACAACAACAACAAACGCTAGATAAGATCAAATCATTTTATTGCGTTTCTTTCAGATTGTTATTTCATGTGTTAATTGTCCTCTTTGTGTGTTTAAGAATTAAACTATATTTTACCGGCACTATTATTAGATACATGAAAAGACTTAGCTAATATAGCCATATTATTGGACTGAAAAATAAATCGGAAGAAAACAAAAACAGAACATGTTCACCCAAGCACCGGGAAAACTAGAGAAAAAAAATCCTTTCAAATGCAATTGCTTTCAAACACCTTGGGCGTATGTTATCAAGACAAGACAGAGGAGTTGAATCTGAAATTAAAAGTAGATTGAATAAAAGGGTTCTTAACACCACGTTCAACTTGAACAGGAAATATACGTTTTATTTGCCGTCTTCGATAGTACTAGGCACTTGATCTCAACTATATTGACATCAGGGATCACTTGAAAAATAGCCTACTCACTTCAGACGAAATGTAAACCGATTACCCTTAAAACGAAACGCGATCACTGTACCTCATCACCACAAAGATTCCCAGATTTTACTTTGACCAACAAAATAGTTGATATAATTTGAGAAGAAACTTGCTGTTTAGTATGACACAGACCCAAAAGTTGCACGAACAATAGAACAAATTCAAGAATATGTTAAACATATACAACGCTACGAATTCATTCATACTTTCAGAATACTTAATTAATTCGGTGATTAAAAATTGTATTACCGATGCAAATATCACCAAAATAAGCAGGAACCCCATTACAATAGCAATTCTGATATTACGGAGATCCGATGTGGTTAGAATAGTCATTTGACTGGCACGTGACAAGGTCTTACGTCTCCTACTGTACTTTCTGAGTTCAAGCACCATCAAGATGGTACAGAACATGACAACGACTGTTGGCAAGCCTCTCATTGGAACAGATAATAGAAAGTGGTACTGTATTATAAAATTAGATATGCACCCAGGAACAGGAAGACGATAATCTCTTTCTCCAGGACACAAAACAGGTCCTATTACTTTGGGAATGCTCGGAAGAGATAATAAACCCGAAAAAATCCAATAAAACCAACAAATTTTACTAGAAATGCTGACAGTGATAAGTTGTTTGACTTTCAGTGGGAACTTGATGGCGATAAACTGTTCCACTGAATTCTTGAAAACGAAGAAGTTGACACAATAATTAAGTACGACATGAAGAGGATGCAACATACTATACCTCACCACATACTGTTGGTCAAAGTCGTGGATCCCAAACGCATAGTATATATTACTACATATAGTACAGAGACAGTATAACATTTGGGAAACTGTTAAATGTATGAGGGTAATAGAGTTGACACTAATCGGTTTCTCAGTGCAGAAGATGACAATGCTGAAACTGTTTAAGAGGATTCCAGATATACACAGAACTGGTGTGATAAAACAAGCCATGAGATACTCCAGTAATAGCATTTCTTCACTCACACCCGAAACTGTATTATTGCTGACGTGGGAAGATATATAACTTGTGTTAAAAGTATCCATTCTGTAGAGAAGATATACATGATTATCATATTTTCAAAATGAAATTTAAAAAACTATTTGATAACATTCTTTGTGAACAATTTAAACAATATCATTTTTTTATTTATAGTTATTAGTTTGTATTTCAAACATCAGATCTTTGTTTTTCAATTAGACATGTCACTACCTCCATGTCACTATCTCCATGTCACTCTCCATGTCACTATCTCCATGTCACTATCTCCATGTCACTATCTCCATGTCACTATCTCCATGTCACTATCTCCATGTCACTATCTCCATGTCACTATCTCCATGTCACTATCACCATGTCACTATCTCCATGTTACTATCTCCATGTCACTATCTCCATGTCACCATCTCCATGTCACCATCTCCATGTCACTATCTCCATGTCACTATCTCCATGTCACTATCTCCATTTCACTATCTCCATGTCACTATCACCATGTCACTATCTCCATGTCACTATCTCCATGTCACTATCTCCATGTCACTATCTCCATATCATTATCTTTATGTCACTATCTCCGTGTCACTATCTCCATGTCACTATCTCATATCATTATCTTTATGTCACTATCTCCATGTCACTATCTCCGTGTCACTATCTCCATGTCACTATCTCCATATCATAATCTTTATGTCACTATCTCCATGTCACTATCTCCATGTCACTATCTCCATGTCACTATCTCCATGTCACAATCTCCATATCATTATCTTTATGTCACTATCTCTATGTCAATATCTCCATGTCACTATCTTCATGTCACTATCTCAATGTCACTATCTCCATGTTACTATCTCCATGTCACTATCTCCATGTCACTATCTCCATGTCACTATCTCCATGTCACTATCTCCATGATACTATCTCCATGTCACTATCTCATTGTTACTATCTCCATGTCACTATCTCCATGTCACTATCTCCATGTCACTATCTCCATGTCACTATCTCAATGTTACTATCTCCATGTCACTATCTCCATGTTACTATCTCCATGTTACTATCTCCATGTCACTATCTCAATGTTACTATCTCCATGTCACTATCTCCATGTCACTATCTCCATGTTGCTATCTCCATGTCACTATCTCAATGTCACTGTCTCCATGTCACTATCTCCATGTCACTATTTCCATGTCACTATCTCCATGTCACTATCTCAATGTTACTATCTCCATGTCACTATCTCCATGTCACTATCTCCATGTCACTATCTCCATGTCACTATCTCCATGTTACTATCTCCATGTCACTATCTCCATGTCACTATCTCCATGTCACTATCTCCATGTTACTATCTCCATGTTACTATCTCCATGTCACTATCTCCATGTTACTATCTCCATGTCACTATCTCCATGTTACTATCTCCATGTCACTATCTCCATGTCACTATCTCCATGTCACTATCTCCATGTCACCATCTCCATGTCACTATCTCCATGTTACTATCTCCATGTTGCTATCTCCATGTCGCTATCTCCATGTCACTATCTCCATGTCACTATCTCAATGTTACTATCTCCATGTCACTATCTCCATGTCACTATCTCCATGTTACTATCTCCATGTCACTATCTCCATGTCACTATCTCCATGTCACTATCTCCATGTCACTATCTCCATGTCACTATCTCCATGTCACTATCTCCATTTCACTATCTCAATGTTACTATCTCCATGTCACTATCTCCATGTCACTATCTCCATGTCACCATCTACATGTCACTATCTCCATGTTACTATCTCCATGTTACTATCTCCATGTCACTATCTCCATGTCACTATCTCCATGTTACTATCTCCATGTCACTATCTCCATGTTACTATCTCCATGTCACTATCTCCATGTTACTATCTCCATGTCACTATCTCCATGTCACTATCTCCATGTCACTATCTCCATGTCACTATCTCCATGTCACTATCTCCATGTCACTATCTCCATGTCACAATCTCCATATCATTATCTTTATGTCACTATCTCTATGTCAATATCTCCATGTCACTATCTTCATGTCACTATCTCAATGTCACTATCTCCATGTTACTATCTCCATGTCACTATCTCCATGTCACTATCTCCATGTCACTATCTCCATGTCACTATCTCCATGATACTATCTCCATGTCACTATCTCATTGTTACTATCTCCATGTCACTATCTCCATGTCACTATCTCCATGTCACTATCTCCATGTCACTATCTCAATGTTACTATCTCCATGTCACTATCTCCATGTTACTATCTCCATGTTACTATCTCCATGTCACTATCTCAATGTTACTATCTCCATGTCACTATCTCCATGTCACTATCTCCATGTTGCTATCTCCATGTCACTATCTCAATGTCACTGTCTCCATGTCACTATCTCCATGTCACTATTTCCATGTCACTATCTCCATGTCACTATCTCAATGTTACTATCTCCATGTCACTATCTCCATGTCACTATCTCCATGTCACTATCTCCATGTCACTATCTCCATGTTACTATCTCCATGTCACTATCTCCATGTCACTATCTCCATGTCACTATCTCCATGTTACTATCTCCATGTTACTATCTCCATGTCACTATCTCCATGTTACTATCTCCATGTCACTATCTCCATGTTACTATCTCCATGTCACTATCTCCATGTCACTATCTCCATGTCACTATCTCCATGCCACCATCTCCATGTCACTATCTCCATGTTACTATCTCCATGTTGCTATCTCCATGTCGCTATCTCCATGTCACTATCTCCATGTCACTATCTCAATGTTACTATCTCCATGTCACTATCTCCATGTCACTATCTCCATGTTACTATCTCCATGTCACTATCTCCATGTCACTATCTCCATGTCACTATCTCCATGTCACTATCTCCATGTCACTATCTCCATGTCACTATCTCCATTTCACTATCTCAATGTTACTATCTCCATGTCACTATCTCCATGTCACTATCTCCATGTCACCATCTACATGTCACTATCTCCATGTTACTATCTCCATGTTACTATCTCCATGTCACTATCTCCATGTCACTATCTCCATGTTACTATCTCCATGTCACTATCTCCATGTTACTATCTCCATGTCACTATCTCCATGTTACTATCTCCATGTCACTATCTCCTTGTCACTATCTCCATGTCACTATCTCCATGTCACTATCTCCATGTCACTATCTCCATGTCACTATATCATGTCCCATAAGGCCATCAAGGCTAAGCGACCAGGCAAGCTTTCTCAATGTGTGATTCTTCTCCACGACAACGCTCGTCCGAACGTCGCAAAAATTGTGCAGGAAACATTGGCAAAGAAGAATTGGGAAGTTCTTCATCACCCAGTCTATACCCCCGATTTGTCCCTGTGTGATTTCCATTTGTTCGGACCGTTGAAGAAAGCACTAAAGGGACAGCAATTCAACAGCGACGCAGACGTGAAGAGAGCGGTGACCACATGGTTCAGTGAGCAGCCACGCACCTTTTTCTCGGACAGCATTCGACGTCTACCTAAACAGTGGGATGCTTGCCTAAATGCATACGGAGATTTTTTCTAATGAACCCAGGTGCATTCTTATTCATAAGTGGTTGCTTTGTTTAATTCCGTTGAAACTGTTAATTTGCGAATGATACTTTTAAATAAATCCACAAGTCCGTTTTCATTTGAACACGCCTAGTATTATAAAATGCAATATCAACAGTTCAGATAAAAATATATTGATAATATTCTTGTCTTTTGTTATTACTTTTAACTAGTTCTGTCCATCAATAATTTATAACGTTTTTGAAGATTTGATAAATGTTGCACTCAACATTCAAGATAATTTTATCAACCTGCTAAATTTGGTAACAACATATTTTGTAATTTGGAAGAGCTCTCATAAAATTGAAATAAAACTTTTCAAATCTATGATACACTTTCTCGTTGACCTTCTCAATTGTTCTATAAACAATATGCTATTACAGTCTTCACGTAGTTGTTCAACAACTGGATAGCTACTCATCCCGTGATTCTAAACAATTGACCTTCCCTGTCTGTCTCGATAACAACCCATCCAGTTGTTCTAGAGAGTTGTTGAATGTTCTTGACACAATGTAAATTGTAACAAACCGATAAAGTTGAACAGATACTAATAGCGTCTTTTGGAGTGGGTCTGCGGGCTTAACTATTCACGACTGTTTTGATAATATCCCAGCCAGTTTGTTGATTTGTTGTATAGACAAATATTTGTATCATACTCACAAATGACAATTGCGAGCAACGATAATTTTGTATGGACTAGTATCTCTCTCACCTTCTAATTGTCTTCTTTTAGAGAGAAAAATAGATTTTTAAATACATAAACATTTTACAATTGATAATGCAGATTAAGCACATAAAGAAATTAGAGACTCGCAATGGAAGGTACATAATCTCTTTCTCTCTCTCTCTCTCTCTCCCTCTCTATCTCTCTCCCACGATCTATCCTTTGGAACTTAGAGCATAAACAAATGCTTGTTATTCTTCTGTTTTTGACCGTCCTGTGTATTCTGTTCCAGTTGTGTTTCATTTCTTTCAGTTCCTGTTCTACTGTTCTCCTCCAGTATTTTTTATGTCTTTCACGTCTTTGTTTAACTTCTGGTGTCCATCTTAGTGAAGTTTTTGAGACAGAGTTGGTCTTCATGCGTATTTCATATCCGTTGCATCTCCAGCGCTACTTTTGGATGAAGGTGTCCTTATTCTCGTGATTAGTTATCAGTTATATGTGGACTATCATCATAGCACTCCAGACATATTCTCTTGATGACACTGCATAAGGAGTCATTCGTTAAAGAAAGCTTTTGTACAGAATATCGTTGACATGGAATAATACTGCGCTGAATATGACAAGAGAAAGAATATCGTTGACATGGAATAATACTGCGCTGAATGTGATAAGAGAAAGAATATCGTTGACATGGAATAATACTGCGCTGAATGTGACAAAAGACATAATTAGCATGGAGAATCCTTGTAGAAGACACATTTGTCACATGACACTACGAAAGTTAACTAACATATAACGTATGTACACATCCTTAAACTTTAATTGTAGTCCTCCAGCTGCTCTCTTCTTCTCCACAAGCTAATCGTAAATGATATCTTATGAATGCGATATACATGGCAAAGTCTTCGCTATCTGGGCATGGTGTACAAGTCTGCAATGCAGCTCGTGATAGCACAGAGATATTTGACACATTTATCTTTAAATGAAATGACAAGAATGAAACATATGAGACGATGGTGAGAATGTATTGCTATCTTCTCTTGTTTAACGTAGATTAATTATGTCTAAGTGTCATATAGAAGTATGCTGACTACTTCAGAGTTGTAAATCATGAGTTTAGTTTTTACGATTAGTTTTTTTTTTTATATTTCAGTATTCGTGCTTTCATTCGTATTAAGATTATAATTGTTTTATCAATAAAGATATAGATTTCTGTGCCTAGTGATATTTTGTGTGATTGATGACGATCCTTAAATATGTAGATACATACACACATACCTTCATACCGTTGTAAATTTATAATTGTCAGTGGTAATCGTGGGTGATGCTTTATCATCATGTTCCAGTAGGTTTCATGTTTCTGTACAAAATATCGGAACCAGAATTGTTCAAACAAAATAGGGACATTTACGAGAGACGAATTGACACTCATCGGCATCTCTATGAAGAACAGGACTGACTGATTGATTAGATGATTGATAGGACCATCAGCATTTCACTTTAATTAAGTAATCATTTCGCTGTAGATCTATTTCTTACATAAAGATCTCCACGACAGTGCACGTACTGCGTAGAACTGAATAGGTAGAGGATATAAGTTTTGAGAATTATTAAACGTTTGAATAAGTTTCTTTTTATTTTTTTGTGCCGGGAAGTGGAATTTCAGCCTGTTTATCGATTAACAACTGATAAATATTTTTAACGTCCTCGACTAAAACACTGAACCTACGATTTTCATAATTTTTCAGATAGGACTAGGCACTCGATATCACAAACAATGAAATTACAAATCACTTAGAAGAAAAACAGAACTTTCCATATGGGACGCGAAGCGGACACTTTCTGAGCTTGAGGCGAGCACCGTTTCTTAGTGCCCCCTTTATAGAAAACTGGATGCACCTGCAGAATACGATCAAAACGCTACCTTCAATAACTAGACAGACAGAGAAGACACAAGCCGTGTCTGAGATTCGTTGATGAGAAATTATTACAGTTGATTCACTGAGGGATAGAATCATCATCAATGCACTTCAGTGAATATTCATGTGTTCTACTATTTCTTTCTTACACAGAACGATATCAGCGGTAGTATACGAACTCCGTAGCACCGACGAGGGCTTCCCGATGTAATTTTTAAGATGGTAAAAAAATGTTTGTAGGAATAGCATTTTTCTTTTATGAATTCATATTACAGCTATCAAGGGTAATCAGACATAATCTCATGAACGAAGCTTCACGAAACAGAGCAAGCTATGGGGAACTCTTGAGGAACTCCAACTGACATGTAGCTTCATAGAAGCAACCCATCTCATGGCTTAGACGAGCATACGAAATTGAAAGCAAAGAAGAATATCAATGCACAACAGACACACTCTGACTGCACTTAGATCCCCTAAAATGGTAGTTCAATAAATTGATTGACGATGTGTTAACGAATGATAAACAACAAAAGATGAAATGATCGGTTAAAAATGAGTCTGAGATTTAGTTTAATGAAGAAAATGTCGTCTCTACAGTGTTGGATGACATACAATGGTAGGACAAGATAGAAAGCAATGACGTCATACCTTCTGATTTCACCATATTTGTCTTAGTACACTTTTAAGTCAAGTCATAAGGAAAGCATTTGATCAAATGTTTGGTAGATACAAGTTCAATTCACGGTAATGCCAAGGATTTTTTTCTGTTGTGGGCATAAATAAAAAGTCCTAACCTGAACAGCTTCGTGCGCCTGCGCTAGTCATGCAGCCATTAAATTTATCATGCTCTCGTCCCACCTGTTCTACATCGCCCTAACAAGCGGTACTATTGTCTATTGTCTTTCCCCAGGTAGATGATGGCTGTCCACTCTTGCCGTTAAGCGTAGGGGTAGGAGCTTTAATTTGCTTTATATGTCCAGATGAATCGCCCTTGATGTGTTATATCCGTGTTTATGTAGTGTCGTCTTGATATTGTCTTCCATCTTTTTCTTGGTCTTCCCTTAGCTCTAGTACCTGATCTCTTTTTATTGTATGCTATTGTTGGTGATTGGTTATATTCTATGTCCAAATCACTGCATTTGTTGTCGTTCGATGTATTCGGTGCATGAAAGCGTACTCTAGTCAGTAGCGACAGGTTTTCTTTTAATAATGTAGCAATATGCAACAATAAATACAATAGAAACGAATGCAACAATTATAGAGTCACATTTCTTCTAGATATTATGTACAAAGTATTTATCAGAATCATTTGAATTTGGTCTACAAGGTGTGTCCTGAGCCTAGCCTTGCACTGGCAGGGTTGGGATCGGCTAGTCTCTCTTAGGAGGGCGAAAAGTGAAATTAGTAGCCTGCTGATGACCCTCAGAACACACAAGTCAACCCCACCTCCCAGCGGTGTAGACCGGAAAACTTTGACCGTGAGGTCAAAGGCTAACGGGGCAATGGTTCGCCTAGGTAGATGGACTTCCCTAGGTCAGGATTGTTTTTTTTTTTTTTTTTTTTTTTTTGGTCCTTTGGGAGTTAACCTGTCAAAAATATCGGTGGAGGTCTGGCCCCCAGACTTGTGATATCAGTGGATTTACCCTGATATCCAAGATCCAGACCCCAGCTATGGGCAAATAGCCCCACTGCCTTGTGGAGCCTCGGGAGAGGCAAAGGCTATGGGAGTAAACCCAAACAGAAAATCCGGAGCGGAGCCCCTAAGGCGGACAGGCATCAAGTGATGTCCTACCGGCAGCTTCTGCAACCGAACTGATACCAGATGTCGTGCTTGCACTCCTCTGGATTCTATCAGCGAGGTCGAGAGGGTGTAGTTGACGCTTGGGCAACTCAGTTACTTCATAAAAATCGCCCAGGCATGCATGCATTTGAATCAAACTCCAGAATTCTTGAACAACATGTAAAAATAAGGAGAAGACTCAAGAATGTAGACGGGACAGTGTATCCAGAGTTATAGTTAGGATCTCGTGTTTGTATATGTGTTTGTTTGTCTGTGCGTGTATGTACATGCGTGCGTGTCTGTGTGTGAGTCTGCGTGTATGTGTCTGTGTGTATGTGTCTGTGTATATGTCTATGTGTGTGTGTATCAGAGTGTGATTGTGTGTGCGACTGTGTGTGTGTGTGTATGTCTGTGTCTATGCGCCTCTGTGTATGTATATGTATGTGTGTGTATGTGTGTATTTCTGTGTATGTCTGTCTACATATGTGTGTATATAACTGTGACCACCCTATATGTATATCTAATGCTATTGTTATTACTAATGTTTCCATATCTATAATACTTAAGTTGTTATTAAACTTTTGTATTACCATTAGTTGACGAGATCAGCATCGTTATGATTCCAGAAACCAACTTACAACAGAGCATGTCCATAGTTAAGACAAAGTGGGGCAAGTGCCACCCTCCCACCTCTCCTCAACACTACTAGAATTGTTTTTAGTTTTCTGAAAAATGGTTAATAATTTGTTATTAGCACTCACGCCCGTCTGCCCAGCGTGTTCGTAGCGAGTTGGACTACGGGTGACAACCTCCCTGTGAGTGCGGGTTCAATTCCGCGGACTGGCAGAAAAGCCACAGGTTCACCAGATTCACGGTGTTCGTGGCACCGAACCGAAGGGTTACGATGTCCACTGCACTGAGCCGAAGGGTTACAATGTCCACGGCACTGAGCCGAAGGGTTACGATGTCCACTGCACTGAGCCGAAGGGTTACGATGTCCACGGCACTGAGCCGAAGGGTTACGATGTCCACTGCACTGAGCCGAAGGGTTACGATGTCCACTGCACTGAGCCGAAGGGTTACAATGTCCACGGCACTGAGCCGAAGGGTTACAATGTCCACGGCACTGAGCCGAAGGGTTACGATGTCCACTGCACTGAGCCGAAGAACTGAAAGCTCAAGTGCTTCTGGATCGGTTTAAAAGAAAATATTTAAAAAATTAGCACCCACATTTAACATGATAGTTAGAAATATGTGAGTGACTGTTGTTAACTAGCAATAGTTTAAATATGCATCCAAACTCCACAGTATACAGAGTCTTCTACAACAGAGCATCGGGAAAGAAGGCAAGAGGAAGACCACGAAAAGATGGTTAGATGGCATAGCAGAATCCTGTGAAAGAGCAAAAATAACAATCGGCCACGCCTCCAGAACAGCACAAGACAAAAACAGAAAACCACGACACTGGGCAACAACCCGGTAACAGTGTGACGACAAAAGAAGAAGAAGAAGAAGTTTAAATATGTATAAGAAGTTTATATTTCTATACATAGAGCAAGCAATCAAATTCTCATCTCAATCTGATCAATTACATATCCGCCTAGTAAACTACCAAGGAATATTTTTGGATTCCATTTGCTCTGCCCTTTCCCCTCTTCCAGCCCCCACCAGGAAAAATGTATGTAGACTCCCTTGCATGATAGTTGCCCCTACCGTGTTCACATGATAGTTACCCCTACCGTGTTCACACTTCAAATGTTACACATCGCCTTGTTGATATGGTGGTGGACGAGGTCTATCTATAAAAGTGAAACATGATCTGACATCTGTCTTGATAACAAGTCTTATGTAAGTGTGGCTAGAACATTGTAATAGAATATGGTAACCATTTGTGACTAGGTATGATGAATTTATCATTTGCATTCTTGGTGTGACTCAATTATGCAGACAAGTTAGTATTTCTTGAAAGATTCTCTGATTTTATACTGAATCTCAAATAACTCAAGACAAGAGATATCAACAGTGAATCCAACAAGTGAGGAAACGATACTAAAGAATCAATCTGAACTAGGATCTAATAAACACCAATTGGTCTTCTTCTTATTTTGTCGTCATCACACTGCTACCGGGTTGTTACCCAGTGTTGTGTTTTTGTTTTTTTGTCTTGGCTTGGGTGATTGTTATTTTTGTTATTTGGCAGGATTCTACTTTGTCATCTAACCATCTTTTTCGTGGTCTTCCTCTCGCCTTCTTTCCTGATGTTCTGTTGTAGAAAACTCTGTATACTGTGGAGTTTGGATGCACTTTTATTAAGTGATCAATAGGTTTACCTTGAATAATCAACTCTTAAAAAAGATGTGCATCCAGACCCGAGAACTCAGACAGTGTCATATGCCAGGTGTCTATCTCTAATGCTATACTTCACTTGTTGTTGGTTGTAATGTACGAGTAGTACAAGCTAATGATAATCTCTTCTGTGTTATTCTTCTCGTCTTACTACATAAGAAGTCAAACCAATTCTTCGGGGAAAGAGGGGGTCTCTCTGTGGCGTAGAGGTTAAGTGTACACCTCTTATTCCACGGCTACTCAGTCTGCTTCCTCGTGGAGCCATATGGATATTTTATTCAGAGATCCCTGATCTCAGTGCAAGTGAGATTGAGTTCCTAGTCCAATCGGAGATGGACGATAGGACGTAGGTCCTGTGTTCACGTTGAGCACGTAAACGAACCCTTGGCTGTTTAAAATTGAGAAGAGCAGGATGGAAAGCCGCTGTCCCGGCAACATTCATTACAAATGCTAACAAATAAAATTGCCACAAATATGTTCACCATCTTCTAAATTGTTCACATTGCACTTCGGTGAGTAACCATGTGTGTTCCGATATCTTTATTACACAGGAAGATCTCAGCTGCAGTGCACGTACTCCGTAGCACCTGTGAGAGCACCCGATGTGACATTGAAGATCGTGAAGAAATTTTGTAGGAATTTTATTTTAATCTTTTTCAATGATTTTTGACCGGGCAGCTGCTTTCCAACCTGCCCATCTCGATTTTTAATTGCCAAGGGTTCTTTAATGTGCTCAAATTGAACACAGGACATACGTTTTATCGTCCATCTTCGATATGACTAGGAACTCGGTCTTCCCTACATTGAGATCAGGAATCTCTGGAAAATATCCGATGGCACCACGAGGGAGCGAACCCAGTACCTTCGGCACGAGAGGCGAGTACCGAACCTCTACGCCACAGAGTCTTTTACGCCACAGAGACTTCTACGCCACAGAGTCTTCTACGCCACAGAGTCTTCTACGCCACAGAGACTTCTACACCACAGAGACTTCTACGCCACAGAGACTTCTACGCCACAGAGACTTCTACGCCACAGAGTCTTCTACGCCACAGAGTCTTCTACGCCACAGAGTCTTCTACGCCACAGAGTCTTCTACGCCACAGAGTCTTCTAAGCCACAGAGTCTTCTAAGCCACAGAGTCTTCTACGCCACAGAGTCTTCTACGCCACAGAGTCTTCTGCGCCACAGAGTCTTCTACGCCACAGTCTTCTACGCCACAGTCTTCTACGCCACAGAGTCTTCTACGCCACAGAGTCTTCTGCGCCACAGAGTCTTCTACGCCACAGAGTCTTCTACGCCACAGAGTCTTCTACGCCACAGAGTCTTCTACGCCACAGAGTCTTCTACGCCACAGAGTCTTCTACGCCACAGAGTCTTCTTCGCCACAGAGTCTTCTACGCCACAGAGTCTTCTACGCCACAGAGTCTTCTACGCCACAGAGTCTTCTACGCCACAGAGTGTTCTACGCCACAGAGTCTTCTACGCCACAGAGACTTCTACGCCACAGAGTCTTCTACGCCACAGAGTCTTCTACGCCACAGAGTCTTCTACGCCACAGAGTCTTCTACGCCACAGAGTCTTCTACGCCACAGAGTCTTCTAAACCACAGAGACTTCTACACCACAGAGACTTCTACGCACAGACTTCACACAGAGACTTCTACGCCACAGAGTCTTCTACGCCACAGAGTCTTCTACGCCACAGAGTCTTCTACGCCACAGAGTCTTCTACGCCACAGAGTCTTCTACGCCACAGAGTCTTCTAAGCCACAGAGTCTTCTACGCCACAGAGTCTTCTACGCCACAGAGTCTTCTGCGCCACAGAGTCTTCTACGTCTACACAGTCTTCTACGCCACAGTCTTCTACGCCACAGAGTCTTCTACGCCACAGAGTCTTCTGCGCCACAGAGTCTTCTGCGCCACAGAGTCTTCTACGCCACAGAGTCTTCTACGCCACAGAGTCTTCTACGCCACAGAGTCTTCTACGCCACAGAGTCTTCTACGCCACAGAGTCTTCTACGCCACAGAGTCTTCTACGCCACAGAGTCTTCTACGCCACAGAGTCTTCTACGCCACAGAGTGTTCTACGCCACAGAGTCTTCTACGCCACAGAGACTTCTACGCCACAGAGTCTTCTACGCCACAGAGTCTTCTACGCCACAGAGTCTTCTACGCCACAGAGTCTTCTACGCCACAGAGTCTTCTACGCCACAGAGTCTTACGCACAGAGCTCAGCCACCAGAGTCTTCTACGCCACAGAGTCTTCTACGCCACAGAGTCTCTCACGCCACAGAGTCTTCTACGCCACAGAGTCTTCTACGCCACAGAGTCTTCTACGCCACAGAGTCTTCTACGCCACAGAGTCTTCTACGCCACAGAGTCTTCTACGCCACAGAGTCTTCTACGCCACAGAGTCTTCTACGCCACAGAGTCTTCTACGCCACAGAGTCTTCTACGCCACAGAGTCTTCTACGCCACAGAGTCTCTGCACAGAGTCTACGCCACAGAGTCTTCTACGCCACAGAGTCTTCTACGCCACAGAGTCTTCTACGCCACAGAGTCTTCTACGCCACAGAGTCTTCTACGCCACAGAGTCGTAGGGACGTATTATCGCTTTTTGAATAAACATGTTGTTCAATTTTGAATTGCAACCTTATGCATTTTTCTTCTACTTTTTTAATGTACATATTTCTCGAGAGTTTTTCCTACCTGTCTGACATATGTTTGATGTACATATTTCTCGAGAGTTTCTCCTACCTGTCTGACATATGTTTGATGTACATATTTCTCGAGAGTTTCTCCTACCTGTCTGACATATGTTTGATGTACATATTTCTCGAGAGTTTCTCCTACCTGTCTGACATATGTTTGATGTACATATTTCTCGAGAGTTTCTCCTACCTGTCTGACATATGTTTGATGTACATATTTCTCGAGAGTTTCTCCTACCTGTCTGACATATGTTTGATGTACATGTTCCCTGATAACTTCACGCACCTGTCTAACATTTTTTTCAATGTTTATGTTTCCTGAAAGTTTCCCTTACCTGTCTAACATTTGTTCCGTGTAGTAGGGAACAACCTGTATCCTCTTTTTTACAAAACAAGCATAGTTATGGGATCCTGCATGTCTGGTTAATCATAGAACCCAGTTTACTTAAGTGAATGTCAATTAGCAAACACATAGTCAATTTGTGCAGGAGTTATATAAGCATATCATGTCGTTTAAAAACAAGCTACTTCTTTCTTAATATTCTTTTCAAAATCCCATTTCACCTCACAGCACAGAACCGTCTTTTTGTGCTCTTCATAAATGGTGTGTTTCACTGCCTCTGTTATTTATGTGATCCACCTTTTGCGAGGACGATCTTTCGTTTTCTATCCACTGTATAGAAGTAACTGAGTTGCACTGTCTGTTGGTAATCTGCTTATGTGTACGAATCATTTAATTTGTTGTTTCTTGGTGAAGTTCAGTACTGATATTGTACCCACTTTTTTTCTGATGAATAATTTCAAAACCGGTCCCTTCTTGATACTTCCAGAATTCTGCGTAGACACTTCATCTCTGTTGTGACTAGTTTTCTTATATCTTGTAATATTAGCCTCCAGGTTTGACACTTATAGCGTGTCAGAAACAGAAGATATTATACAATGTTCTTTTAGTGTTTATTGTGACATGCTTACATTTTAAAATTGATGATATTTGCCCTATCATTTCATTTTAAAATTGATGATATTTGCCCTAACATTTCATATTAAAATTGATGCTATTTGCCCTATGATTTCACTTTAAAATTGATATTTGCCCTAACATTTCATTTTAAAATTGATGCTATTTGCCCTAACATTTCATTTTAAAATTGATGCTATTTGCCCTAACATTTCATTTTAAAATTGATGATATTTGCCCTATTATTTCATTTTAAAATTGATGATATTTGCCCTAACATTTCATTTTAAAATTGATGCTATTTGCCCTATTATTTCATTTTAAAATTGATATTTGCCCTAACATTTCATTTTAAAATTGATGCTATTTGCCCTAACATTTCATTTTAAAATTGATGCTATTTGCCCCAACATTTCATTTTAAAATTGATGATATTTGCCCTATTATTTCATTTTAAAATTGATGATATTTGCCCTAACATTTCATTTTAAAATTGATGCTATTTGCCCTATTATTTCATTTTAAAATTGATATTTGCCCTAACATTTCATTTTAAAATTGATGCTATTTACCCTAACATTTCATTTTAAAATTGATGCTATTTGCCCCAACATTTCATTTTAAAATTGATGATATTTGCCCTATTATTTCATTTTAAAATTGATGATATTTGCCCTAACATTTCATTTTAAAATTGATGCTATTTGCCCTATTATTTCATTTTAAAATTGATATTTGCCCTAACATTTCATTTTAAAATTGATGCTATTTGCCCTAACATTTCATATTAAAATTGATGCTATTTGCCCTATGATTTCACTTTAAAATTGATATTTGCCTAACATTTCATTTTAAAATTGATGCTATTTGCCCTAACATTTCATTTTAAAATTGATGCTATTTGCCCTAACATTTCATTTTAAAATTGATGATATTTGCCCTATTATTTCATTTTAAAATTGATGATATTTGCCCTAACATTTCATTTTAAAATTGATGCTATTTGCCCTATTATTTCATTTTAAAATTGATATTTGCCTAACATTTCATTTTAAAATTGATGCTATTTGCCCTAACATTTCATTTTAAAATTGATGCTATTTGTCCCAACATTTCATTTTAAAATTGATGATATTTGCCCTATTATTTCATTTTAAAATTGATGATATTTGCCCTAACATTTCATTTTAAAATTGATGCTATTTGCCCTATTATTTCATTTTAAAATTGATATTTGCCCTAACATTTCATTTTAAAATTGATGCTATTTACCCTAACATTTCATTTAAAAATTGATGCTATTTGCCCCAACATTTCATTTTAAAATTGATGATATTTGCCCTATTATTTCATTTTAAAATTGATGATATTTGCCCTAACATTTCATTTTAAAATTGATGCTATTTGCCCTATTATTTCATTTTAAAATTGATATTTGCCCTAACATTTCATTTTAAAATTGATGCTATTTGCCCTAACATTTCATTTTAAAATTGATGCTATTTGCCCTAACATTTCATTTTAAAATTGATGATATTTGCCCTATTATTTCATTTTAAAATTGATGATATTTGCCCTAACATTTCATTTTAAAATTGATGCTATTTGCCCTATTATTTCATTTTAAAATTGATATTTGCCCTAACATTTCATTTTAAAATTGATGCTATTTACCCTAACATTTCATTTAAAAATTGATGCTATTTGCCCCAACATTTCATTTTAAAATTGATGATATTTGCCCTATTATTTCATTTTAAAATTGATGATATTTGCCCTAACATTTCATTTTAAAATTGATGCTATTTGCCCTATTATTTCATTTTAAAATTGATATTTGCCCTAACATTTCATTTAAAAATTGATGCTATTTGCCCCAACATTTCATTTTAAAATTGATGATATTTGCCCTATTATTTCATTTTAAAATTGATGATATTTGCCCTAACATTTCATTTTAAAATTGATGCTATTTGCCCTATTATTTCATTTTAAAATTGATATTTGCCCTAACATTTCATTTAAAAATTTATGATATTTGCCCTAACATTTCATTTAAAAATTGATGATATTTGCCCTAACATTTCATTTTAAAATTGATGCTATTTGCCCTAACATTTCATTTTAAAATTGATGATATTTGCCCTATTATTTCATTTTAAAATTGATGATATTTGCCCTAACATTTCATTTTAAAATTGATGATATTTGCCCCAACATTTCATTTTAAAATTGATGATATTTGCCCTATTATTTCATTTTAAAATTGATGATATTTGCCCTATTATTTCATTTTAAAATTGATGATATTTGCCCTATTATTTCATTTTAAAATTGATGATATTTGCCCTATTATTTCATTTTAAAAGAAGCTATAACTTTCGTAAAGGCAGCTGAAAGTGGGTAACAAGTATTTTTTTCCCTGGAACTAACAAATCAGAGAAATATACGTAACATTAACTAGAAAGTTGAAAGATTGAAAGATTAGAGAGATAAATTCAAAGTGAGATTTGTGCATACTAAACCACAGAATTTCAGTTTGAAGATATCTGCATCTCCATTTGATGTCCTCGTGAACACAGTCATAGTATCACTGCAACTAAAGCTGATTGATTTACTAGAGAGAATACTAATATGAAAATGAGGGTCAGGGACAATCCTGTGACAGACATTTACCACAGATATTTTCCAACTGACAAGTACCCTAAACGTGAAGATTTTGTCGCATACATATATTTATTTTATTTATTTATTTTATTTTTTTTTCTTTCGTCCGTTTTCAACTCAGACGAAGTTCCATCTCTGAAACTGATTTTTGCGTAAAAATCCGTTTTTCCAATTTCTTACAATGTACAGCGTGCACATTGTAAATTACTTTACACTGGCAGCCGTGTGCTCATAATTAGTATTCCCTCGCCATACAGGCAGATTTTCTCCGACTTCAGAGGTACTCACGTTATCGTCCTGAGTAAGACCAGGGACTCGAACAAATGCCGGACAATGAATTCCTAGTAAGCGTATTTCAGCTTTCAGATCAGCACAAAATGGCAGGTTACGGTGAAGTGACATTTTTTTTTTCCGCCTGGCAACAAGCTGCGTAATTCTACATCCGGACCCTGGATCAAAAATGATTGCCCATCCCTGGTTGAGTCATTATGCTCACCAAAATCTTCTCATACATGTCTAATATTTAAATTTATATACCTAATTTCTTTTTCACCGTTTAACTCCCGATGGAGCACAGGTCTTCAATAAACTTCTTCCAACCCTTCCTCTCTCTTGTTATCCCTTCCAATTCTTTCCACGTTTTGTCTATCCTTTTAATTAATATCAGTCTCCAGGTTTTCTTCTCTGGATATTTCTAGGCTTTCCTCTATTCCTCTTTTCTTGTGGGTTCCAAGTGCCTGTCTTACAATGCAACCTGCTAGCCTTCTTAATGTGTGCCCTATCCACCGCCAGCGTCTCTTCCTTAGCTCTTTCTCCACTGGTATCTGCTAAGTACTTTCTCCACTGGTATCTGCTAAGTACTTTCTCCACTGGTATCTGCTAAGTACTTTCTCCACTGGTATCTGCTAAGTACTTTCTCCACTGGTATCTGCTAAGTACTTTCTCCACTGGTATCTGCTAAGTACTTTCTCCACTGGTATCTGCTCAGTACTTTCTCTACTGGTATCTGCTAAGTACTTTCTCCGAGTTGATCGCTCGTAATCTTATTATATCATCTCAAATCCTTCTATTCTAAGTAAACATAAATTTACGTAGGTTTGTAGTTTTCTGGTGGTTTCTTTTCTTGTCCTCCATGTTTCCGAACCATAAAACAGTACTGACTTCACATTTGCTTGAAATATTCTCAGCTTTGTATTTGTTTTGATTACCTTTGACCTCCACATATTACTCAATGTAAAGCAGTTCACATTCACATTATGCCTCAGAAAAAAAATGTATGTTATCATAAGTTGTAATGTGTTTTCCTTACTTGAGTTATGCCATAAATTGGTCATACTTACGAATTGCTATGGCTAGTCACATTCTGAACGCTGACATCAAATGGTAGAATAAAACTAGTCACAACAGAGATGAAGTGTCTACGCAGAATGCTGTGAGTAACGAGAAGAGACAGGTTGAGAAATGAAAACATCAGGGAAAAAAGTGGGTACATCATCAGTACTGAACTTCATCAAGAAACAACAAATTAAAGGATTTGGCCACACAAGCAGATTACCAACAGACAGTGCACCTCAAAGAGAAATGTTGCTCCGATACAATGGATACAAAGCAAAAGGTGAACCTCAGAGATAACAGAGGCGACGAAAGACACTATTTATGAAGTGTACACAAGGGCTCGTTCTAGAACTCTCTTCTTATCCTGACGCAGTGAGACAAAACAAGATTGAAGGAAAGAAAGTATCTTTCTGAATTCTTGTGTACAATCTTCACCCTTGTTCCCAAGGAACCAAGATACACAAAACTACCAGTACAATGTACTTTAAAATGTACTCATTTTCTCTCTCATTGACTTTATCCTTTCGCTATTCTGATCTGACATTACAGGCTCAACGTATTTTTTAAGATGGCTCAAAGTCAGTATACCGGCCATTTGCATTGTAACATAAGGGCGTCTTGAGGTTAAAACAAAAATTGTAAACTGAAAAGGTTAACAGTCGACTTCTACTATCCAATCACTATTTCAATCACTCACTCCGTTGTACAAGCAAGCACTCTATTACTTACCCAACCGTTAACTCGATCCCTCACTCCGTTATAAATGACTCTCACTACATCTTGCGTGCGAGCAATCAACAAATCACGAATTAAATCATGTTCTTCATTAAGCAATCACTCACTAACACAGCCACTCCCCCGATCACTCACTAACTCAGCCACTCCCACGATCACTCACTAACTCAGCCACTCCCACGATCACTCACTAACTCAGCCACTCCCACGATCACTCACTAACTCTGCCACTCCCACGATCACTCACTAACTCTGCCACTCCCACGATCACTCACTAACACAGCCACTCCCACGATCACTCACTAACTCTGCCACTACCACAATCACTCACTAACTCTGCCACTCCCACGATCACTCACTAACACAGCCACTCCCACGATCACTCACTAACTCTGCCACTTCCACGATCACTCACTAACACAGCCACTCCCACGATCACTCACTAACTCTGCCACTCCCACGATCACTCACTAACTCAGCCACTCCCACGATCACTCACTAACTCTGCCACTCCCACGATCACTCATTAACTCAGCCACTATCACAATCACTTACTAACTCAGCCACTACCACAATCACTCACTAACTCTGCCACTCCCACGATCACTCACTAACACAGCCACTCCCACGATCACTCACTAACTCTGCCACTCCCACGATCACTCACTAACTCTGCCACTCCCACGATCACTCACTAACACAGCCACTACCACAATCACTTACTAACTCAGCCACTACCACAATCACTGACTAACTCAGCCACTACCACAATCACTGACTCAATCACCTGTTGGATCACCTGATCCTCTACAAGTTCATTGAAATGAAAATTGTGGCATATCCTTTACAGGACGTCACCATTAACCATAGTAAACGAGTCTTCAATTGTTTGTTCACCACTTACACGTTCAGTAGTTTTTCCATTGCTTTATGAACGGTGATGTCTATTTTTACAGTTCGTAAACCACGAGAACTAATTTTCTTTCAAACTTCCCGCCGTGGAGTTTGAACCAGGTACACTTGGGTTGTGATCGAACTCACTTGGGTTGTGATCGCTACAGACGCCCACCAGTTCATTGCCTTACTTAAATACCTCTCCACTCTCTCAACTACTCACAAGCACACACTAACCCATTTACTACCTCATCAACTCACTCTCTTACTCCTCATACTCCCTCATTATGTTACTACCTCCTCAACTTACTGTCTCACTTTCTCATCCACTTGATAACTCACTTACTCCCTCAACACTCAATCACTCACTTCCTACTTCTCTTATCCACTCAACCTCTAGCTTTCTCTCTCTCCCTTTCACTTGTTACTTACCCAGTTCACTTACATTCTCACTCACTCGGTAACTCACTTACATTCTCACCCACTCGGTAACTCACTTCCGCAGAGACTAGTTCACCCAATTACTTAATCTTTCAGCCGCTCATTCAGTCACTTACTTTCTCTCTCCCCAACTCACTGACTTACTCCTTTCCCATCTCACTTACACATATCCTCACCCCCAGACTCACTTTCTTAGTCACTCACTTGCAACCTCACCCACTGAATCACTTACTTCCTCACTCAGCCACTCCCTTGCTTACATCCTCATTCACTCACTGATTAACCCCCTCAGCAACTCCCTCACTTGTTTACATCATCATCCACTCACTGATTAACCCCCTCAGCTACTCCCTCACTTGTTTACATCCTCATCCAGTCACTGATTAACCCCCTTAGCTACTCCCTCACTTATTTACATCCTCATCCAGTCACACATTCAATCACATACCAACGTCCCCAGTCGTAAAACCCAGATCAAATATTCAGGTAATGGTGTGTATAAAGTTAAGATAAAATAACTTATAAATTGTCTGATGCTCATCACTTCATATCGTCATCTCGCTATGGAATGTCATAAAATTCACAAAACCGTCAGATATTAAATGATATGAAAATGTTTGTTGAGAACGAGCGATCAGCTAAGTTCATTGTGTTTTTATTTTCTCTAATTCTGTTTTTCCCACACATCGTCAGGATAAAAAGAGATTTATAGAACATGATTTTGTATGCGTGTCATAAACAGTGTTTTATACTGTATCTCGGTTTTTTGTGGTCTACCTTTTGTGTGAACGTCCTTTTGCTTTATATCCACTGTATCGAAGTAGCCATTGCTCTTTGATGTGCTCTGTCTGTTGGTAATCTGCGTATGTGCACGAACCATTTATTGTGTTGTTACTTGAAGAAGTTCGGTACGTGAGTTGTATATTATCCAGCTTTATATCCACTGTATCGAAGTAGTATTGCTCTTTGATGTGCTCTGTCTGTTGGTAATCTGCGTATGTGCACGAACCATTTATTGTGTTGTTACTTGAAGAAGTTCGGTACGTGAGTTGTATATTATCCCTGATGTCTTCATTTCTAAATCGGTCTTTTCTTGATACTCCGATGACTCTGCTTAGACAGAACTCAGAAGTTCTAGTAAGCAGCAACGTTCATCATCAGGATCAACGATGTTCAACACGGCACCATTGGGTGCTATGGCATCCCTAGTGATACATCCCTTGATCCCCATTTTCCTTCGTCAGCTTTTGATGCTTATAAGAATTTGGAAAGAAAACCAGTATTTCTGTAAAACAGTATCTTTACTATTAAAGATTCTTTATTAATAATGTTGTTAATAATATTATTATCGTTCAGAACGCAATGGCAAACTACTGAACGTATAAGTGGTCCCTAGAAAATCGACGAATCAGTTACTGTGGTTGATAGCGAAGTTATGTAAAGTGATATGCCACAATTTGTATTTCATTATTATTGCAATTGCTACACGGCTCGTGCGGTTATATAATCATTAGCCAGATGCCACCCAATATATAGAACGTTGGACAGCACTTGGTTATAGTCACAAGGCTGGTGGTACAGTAGTCAGATCATGTCTCTACACTGTACCATGTCGACATCATCGTGTTAGACAGTTACAAGGCTGGTGGTACAGTCGTCAGATCATGCCTTTACACCATAGATTCCCAAACTTTTTCGACCCACCGCCCACTTTGCACAACATAAATTTTGTAACGCCCCCTCCACATTATAACAGTATGCCAATGCCCACCCCCATCAAATATACAGACTCTATTTTCTCTTTGACACAGAAAATTGATACATATGTATGTCATACATGGTCAATTTTTTAATGATTATATGCATGAAATAGAAAATTGATGAAAAAATGGATCGCGTAAGATGGGAATAAGGAATTAAAATGCAGAATTCAAATTTAAAATGATTATTACATCGCAAAATCACGAAAATAATTTATTTTAAAATATATATTATTCATTTCTTCTTTAAGGAGACACCGACCCCTATTCGCCTGAATACCCCCTAAATTCTTCTGAACCCACTATCGCCCCCCTAGAACGCCTCAGCGCCCACTGGGGTGCGGTACCCTCCACTTTGGGAAACACTGCTCTACACTGTACCATGTCGACATCATCGTGTTAGACAGTCACATGGCTTGCGGTACAGTCGTCAGATCATGCCTCTACACTGTACCATGTCGACATCATCGTGTTATACAGTCACAAGTTTAGTGGTACATTTATTTGATCATGTCTGTCCACGGTACCATGCCAACATCTGCGTGTTAGACAGTCACAAGTTTGGTGGTACATTTCTTAGGTGTTGGGGGAGACTGAGCACCTATAGGTCTGCCCGGAGTGCAATGACGTTAGTTTAGTAACCAATAACCAGTGAATACTGTAGGTACAGTCTTCTAACCATGCCTCTCTTCACTGTACACTATTCACATTACAACAGAGAGTTCAAACAAACCTAATAAAATCGTTTCATCATTTCTCTCTACACTGTACCCTGTTGTCGGTATCAATCTTAATATCAGCGTTTGTCTAAACTTCGATGTCTTTGCTTGATCCTGAAAATCTTAATATCAGCGTTTGTCTAAACTTCTATGTCTTTGCTTGATCATGAAAATCTTAATATCAGCGTTTGTCTAAACTTCTATGTCTTTACTTGATCATGAAAATCTTAATATCAGCGTTTGTCTAAACTTATATGTCTTTGCTTGATCATGAAAATCTTAATATCAGCGTTTGTCTAAACTTCTATGTCTTTGCTTGATCATGAAAATCTTAATATCAGCGTTTGTCTAAACTTATATGTCTTTGCTTGATCATGAAAATCTTAATATCAGCGTTTGTCTAAACTTCTATGTCTTTGCTTGATCATGAAAATCTTAATATCAGCGTTTGTCTAAACTTCTATGTCTTTGCTTGATCCTGAAAATCTTAATATCAGCGTTTGTCTAAACTTCTATGTCTTTGCTTGATCATGAAAATCTTAATATCAGCGTTTGTCTAAGCTTCTATGTCTTTGCTTGATCATGAAAAGAGTTTTAAAAAAGCAATGAAACTTTCTATGACGTATTCTTTTTCTCATATCCTTGATTTTATCTTTTTTATTGCTATATTATGTTTATTGTTCACTATTTATAACAATGTTTATTGCTATATTATGTTTATTGTTCACTATTTATAACAATTTTTATTGCTATATTATGTTTATTGTTCACTATTTATAACAATTTTTATTGCTATATTATGTTTATTGTTCACTATTTATGACAATTTTTATTGCTATATGTTTATTGTTCACTATTTATAACAATGTTTATTGATATATTATGTTTATTGTTCACTATTTATAACAATGTTTATTGATATATTATGTTTATTGTTCACTATTTATAACAATGTTTATTGCTATATTATGTTTATTGTTCACTATTTATAACAATTTTTATTGCTATATTATGTTTATTGTTCACTATTTATGACAATTTTTATTGCTATATTATGTTTATTGTTCACTATTTATAACAATTTTTATTGTTATATTATGTTTATTGTTCACTATTTATAACAATTTTTATTGCTATATTATGTTTATTGTTCACTATTTATAACAATTTTTATTGCTATATGTTTATTGTTCACTATTTATAACAATTTTTATTGCTATATTATGTTTATTGTTCACTATTTATGACAATTTTTATTGCTATATTATGTTTATTGTTCACTATTTATAACAATTTTTATTGCTATATTATGTTTATTGTTCACTATTTATAACAATTTTTATTGCTATATGTTTATTGTTCACTATTTATAACAATTTTTATTGCTATATGTTTATTGTTCACTATTTATAACAATTTTTATTGCTATATGTTTATTGTTCACTATTTATGACAATTTTTATTGCTATATTATGTTTATTGTTCACTATTTATAACAATTTGTATTGCTATATTATGTTTATTGTTCACTATTTATAACAATTTTTATTGCTATATTATGTTTATTGTTCACTATTTATAACAATTTTTATTGCTATATGTTTATTGTTCACTATTTATAACAATTTTTATTGCTATATGTTTATTGTTCACTATTTATAACAATTTTTATTGCTATATTATGTTTATTGTTCACTATTTATAACAATTTTTATTGCTATATTATGTTTATTGTTCACAATTTATGACAATTTTTATTGCTATATTATGTTTATTGTTCACTATTTATAATAATGTTGTATTTAGTGTTAGTGTGGGGAAGGTGGAAAGTGTTTGAGATTATTGTGGTCTGTCTAACTTCATGTGAACTTAGTTGGAAAGTGTTTGAGATTATTGTGGTCTGTCTAACTTCATGTGAACTTAGTTGGAAAGTGTTTGAGATTATTGTGGTCTGTCTAACTTCATGTGAACTTAGTTGGAAAGTGTTTGAGATTATTGTGGTCTGTCTAACTTCATGGGAATTTAGTTGGAAAGTGTTTGAGATTATTGTGGTCTGTCTAACTTCATGTGAACTTAGTTGGAAAGTGTTTGAGATTATTGTGGTCTGTCTAACTTCATGGGAATTTAGTTGGAAAGTGTTTGAGATTATTGTGGTCTGTCTAACTTCATGTGAACTTAGTTGGAAAGTGTTTGAGATTATTGTGGTCTGTCTAACTTCATGTGAACTTAGTTGGAAAGGGGAGTGGCTGCTACCGTCATGCAATCGCCCAAACCAAGGCATATATGCGCGTTACTTCGGATAAGAGACATCCACTTCACAAGAACACTAATGATGTTAAGGGCACGAGAATCAAGCGTGGCATGTCGTGGATTGCCCAGGCTGAGAGAACAATTGGCCAGGTGACTACGGTTGCGACTCTACCAAAAGGGAAGAATGGATCCCAACAGATGGTAGCATGATGAACTATCTCAACGTTATCATTACTCTTGGAAGAGAATGTAGAGATTGCGGCAACATGAAGGCTGATCTCGCAGTTAAGCAGCTGATAGAAGATAATGCAAGGGATGATGATGTTGTTGTATATACCGATGGGTCGGTTCAACGTGGTGAGAAGTCCGGCTGGGGTTTCTTGGCTAATGCGCATGGTAGGGTTGTTGCAGAGCGAAGTGGGGCATACAGGACAACTACTTCTAGTATGAGGATGGAGGTTGAGGCCGTTACTGCTGCCCTCCATTGAATTTCTGGGACTTCATTTACTGGGGCAGTTGTTGTATCTGACTCTCAGTCGGTGCTTCACAAGATCCAGAAGGGCAGTTTTCGGTATGAGTGGATGTCGTCTATAGAAGTTTCTAACCTCCAGCGGCTTACTTGGATATACTGTCCTGGGCATGCGGGTGTTTACGGTAATGAGAGAGCGGACAGGCTTGCATCAACAGCATCGATTATTGGGGAGTTGAAGATGGATAAGGGGATATTCTTCGGTCTCTTCGCGACTCTCTGTTGGATGAGGACACTAAAATCGATGTTGAGTCGATCAAGCGATTTAAGCAGTTTGGAGTTACCCGTTGTTCAAGTCGAACTGGATGCCTGAGAGGCAGAGTGAGAGGTGTGTTTAATCAGCGAGCCACAGGAACCATCAGTATGCATACTCTTCGATATCTGTTGAGGAGACTGAGCACCTATGGGTCTGCCCGGAGTGCAATGACGTCAGTTTAATAACCAATAACCAAAGGTTCGAATCCGGAACGAGCCACATGTGAAATTGTGTCTGAAGATCCCTAGGATTGTTGCTGAAGTTACGGAGTTCGTGCTTTATGTAACACTCTCGGCAAGTGGCGTGTCATTACTGCTAAAAGGGGCGGAGCCATTTTGGGGGAACCCGATGCAATGAAGTCGGTCCTTCGCTCTTATTTAACAGCTTTCCGTGTAAATGTACCAGAAATATTTGTGTTTTACACACTAGGACGACAGGATCAACCTGTTATTCTACACAGCCATATCTTGCACAAAGAAGAATGTTCCAGAGAGTATCATGCTGCTGTTTGTAAACTTCACTTCACAGATAAACATTAAGTATATACAGGTGTTCATGTCAGATCTAAGCTTAAGACACGGTCAGATATCTGGATATGCACGTGCTCGAGGTGTTGGCAGATGAACGAAAAATAGGCTGTTCTGTGATGTCGTACAACGCTTGTAAGAATTTATCATTTGTGTGTGTGTTTGTGCGCGCGCTCGCACGTGTACGTGAGCGAGTGTGGGAGAGCGTACGTGCGTGAGTGTGGGAAAGCGTACGTGCGGGTATGTATTCCCCAGGTAAAAGACTAACATAAATATAGGCATTGTCCAAACCAATGTTAAAGTATGAATATATGCCTATTTTGATTATTGGCTACTTAACTGACGTCATTGCACTCCATGGCAGACCCATACTACCAACTGTGTGTGTGTGTGCATGCTACAACTGTATATGTACACCTACAGTTATGTGTGTGTACATGGTACAACTGACCAATATGTACACATACATTTCTGTGTGTGGACATGGTACAACTGACCAAATGACAAAAATTGACTCAAAGTACATTGCTACGCCGATACAGTTAATACAATGCTACGCCGATACAGTTAATACAATGCTACGCCGATACAGTTAATACAATGCTACGCCGATACAGTTAATACAAAGCTACGCCGATACAGTTAATACAATGATAAGCCGATACAGTTAATACAATGATAAGCCGATACAGTTAATACAATGATACGTCGATACAGTTAATACAATGATAAGCCGATGCAGTTAATACAATGCCAAAGGTCGTCCCCGTGAAAGGTGGACTCTAGAAACAACAGAGCCAGTGGAAAACACTATTTATGAAATTTTGAAGAGAATGTAGAGATTGGAGCGATATGAAAGCTGAACTCGCAACTAACCAACTGATAGAAGATAATGCAAGTGATGATGATGTTGTTATGTGTACCGATGGGTATATGCATTGTGGTGAGAAGTCAGGCTGGGGATTCTTGGCTAGCGCGCATGGTAGGATTGTTGCAGAGCGAAACGGAGCATACAGGACAACTACTTCCGGTATGAGGATGGTGGTTGAGGCCGTTACTGCTACACTCCATTGGCTCTCTGGGAATCCGTTTACTGTGGCCGTTACTGTTTCTGCCTCTCAGTCGATGCTTCGGTGGATCCAAAATGGCAGATTGCGGTATGAGTGGATGTCGTCTACAGAGGTTTCTTACCATCAGAGACTCAGGTGAATCTACCTTGCTGGGCATGTTGACGTTCGCGGAAACGAGAGAGCCGACAGGCTTGCACCGAAAGTATCAATTGTTGGGGAATTTAGGATGGATAAAAGGGATGTTTTTCGGTCTCTTAACGACCTACTATTGGATGAGAACACTAAAATTGACGTTCGGTCATTCCAGCGATTTGGGCTGTTTGGTACTGCAAGCTGTCCAAGTAGAGCTGGATGCTTGAGGGGCAAAGAGAGAAGGGATTTTTAACATCGAGCCACAGGAACCATCAATATGCTAACCCTTCGACATATGCTGCGTTCGACTGAGCTCCTATGTGCCTATCCAGAGTGCTGCAATAACCAATTTATGAAGCGCACACAACAGCCCGTTCTAGAAACCTTTATTATTCTGACGCCATGAGGCAAATCAGGATAGAGTAAATAAGAAAATGTATGTTCAATAATTATTTTAGCTTTACGTCTATCAAAACTACCACTTATATTTTGTTATGTAGCATACTGGTTACTAAACTGACATCATTGCACTCTGGGCAGACCCATAGGTGCTCAGTCTCCCCAACAGATTTCGAAGAGTATGCATACTCATGGTTTCCGTGGCTCGCTGATTAAACACAACACCTCTCACTCTGCCCCTTACGCATCGAGTTCTACATATACAACGGGTAATTCCAAACTGCCTAAATCGCTTGATCAATTAAACATATATTTTAGTGTCCTCATCCAACAGACAGTCGCAAAAATACCGAAGAACATCCCCTTATCCATCTTCAACTCCCCAACAATCGATGCTGTTGATGCAAGCCTATCCGCTTTCTCATTACCGTAAACACCCGTATGCCCAGGACAGTATATCCACGTTATGTAGCATAAGGGCATTTTATCTCAATCTGGAGCCACCCTTAAAAATGTTAAAGGTTTTTATTGTCATCAATGTTATTAATGAACAGGATATGTCAAGACTCTCCGCCTTTCATACAACTTGTCTGCGAAAAATCTTACGCGTGTACTGGCCGACTACTATCTCGAATCAAGAATTGCTTGCACGATGCCAACAAGAGAATATGGGCACTATCATCCGAAGACGACGCTGGAGATGGATTGGACATGTGATGCGCATGGAGACTGGCTCCGACACGAAAACTGCACTGAGATGGACTCCAGAGGGTAGGCGAAAGCGTGGAAGACCCAAGACGACCTGGAGGAGAACGATAGAGCAAGAGCTGAAGGAAATGAATCATAGCTGGAACACAATACAGAGGAAGGCCATGAACAGGGAAGAATGGTGTACGTTTGTTGCTGCCCTAAACGCCAAGGGCGTAACAGGCTAAAGAGAGAGAATGTTATTAATATTTATTAGTATATTTTTTTTTAAAGAGGGTTAACGATTCTTTAAGCCGGTGCGTGCTTTCAACCTAAAAACTAGTTGTTTTTTGTGTTTTGTTATATGAGAGTGTCTTGGTTAAAAAAAGACATTCATAATTAATTTCTTTGGAAGAATCCAACCTTTGTTTGTTTTGTTTTAAAACTATACACGTACTTTTTTTAAAACACAAGGCGTACGTCGTCTGCTTCAAATCTGAATATCCGGCCAAATATGGTGGCACAAAGTTTTCAGAAGGCTCGTGACACTTTCATATAAACATGGACATATACGTATTCAGTATTCAGCGTTAGGGGCAAGTGGTAAGTCATTATTATGAATCGTATTTCAATCTTCTCTATGAAAAAAACGTGAGTTAACTTGTTTTAAAACTTTTGTTAGCTTCACAGTTGAAGATTTGTCTGACTGAGACAGCATCGCCATCGTCACTCGTGACATCAACAACAACACTGACAGTGACAGTTGGGTTGTCGCTACTCGGCTCTCCCGCCCGAGTTGTTGGTATTTGTTAACTAATAATTACACTTAAATTAGCAGTTAACTTAATAATACAACATGTTTAATAGATTAGTAGTTTTTAAAAATAATAGAAACAGGCAAATTCATCTGTAGACTAATTTAATAAATGTTTTAAATAAATTCGCACTAATTCTTAACTTGCGAAAATTTTTTCGAAATATTCTTTATAACTTAAGTTATAGTTAAGTTTATATTTGCAAAATAACTGTCATACTTGAAAAAATGATATGGTTTTAACACTGACTTGTTTGTTTGTTTTTGTTGTTTTTTTTAATAATAAAATGTACTTTACCATCATAAAGTGTAAACTCTATGTGTAAAGTGTAAAGATAACAATTTCCTCGACTAATAATAGTTTGAAAGAGACAGGTACATTCCAGATTACATTAAATAATCGATCATATGTACTTTTCTAAAGTCAGTAGTAGTATTCTTATATCAGCAGTGCAAATCACTTTCTTTATATCATTCCGTCTGTGCTTAGATAACATTATAATTATTAATTATATCCTTCCATCTGTGCTTATCAGGCCATCTAGTTAATGCCTAGAACTGTAGCACTGAAATGCTATTATATATAAATGGAACAACGTACCACATTCCATCTCTCTATCAAAAACACAGGGGAATCAATTGATCTATCTCACACAAAACAAAAATACATCTGGTCTTCTTTGACCTCTATCAGGCTTTCAACACCATGTGGAAGGAGAACTTGATGTTGAAGATCTTGCGCAAGAGTTATACAAAATATGTAATTCATTCTCTTCCAATTATTTGCTAGTCAGGACAAACAATCAGCAGATCATTTAAATTACAAGATGGAGTTCTGCAGGGTGGAGTAATAACACTAACTTTATTCCTAATCTACATGCACAACATTACCAAATAATATCACCAACACATCAGAAACAGCTATATACGGATAACGTTGATGTCATGCTAGCCTAGGAACATGCTAAAACAACTTTTTACAGACTTCAGAAAACAGTTGAGAAGGTAAAGAAACGGACAAAGAAATGGGGCCTTAAACTTTAATATCTCAAAACCGCCTGTGTGGTGCCAGGGCTTGCAAGGGAAGCAAAGAATAATACCACTGTGACCTACAATGCATGTCTTAAGAGGCGACTGATGTAGACCCTAGGGATGCTACCCTAGTAAATAAAAAGCAGCGCAGAAATCGGATATGCTGGCCTACTTGTAGGTGCATAACTGGCACAAAGTACAATCGCTCTTAGGCTCAGATCACATACAAATCACCCAGAGTGGTTGACAAGTGGTTAATATGGGGCGTTCGAAGAAGAATATCTTGAAACAGATGCATCCACTTCTCTTGGGGGTCACTCTCGAATGACAGACTCGCATGAAAGTCAATTTTAGAAAAACTTCATAGAAGAGTTTTCAAAGTCTCGAAGTGGGGAAAGCTGCCTGGTGCATATGGGGAGCAAACTAAAGAACTCTAAAGCAATTCAGTAAAATTGCATTTAGAACCTTATGGAATATGTCTCCAGTTAGCAAACAGCAGCCAAGTCAAACGTAGGGAAGCTAGACAAAATAAATAATATGGGCCTTAGAATAACTATGCATAATGAGATACGCACTCATAAAAGAGATGGAGAAGACAGCGAAAATGTATAGCCCCTTGAACACTTAAGAAAACACCAAATCCTCACCCAGTTCGATGAAAGTCCTCGAAGGCTACAAGAACACCCACTCAACACTACAAATTACAAGAAAGAGGAAAAAACTTGACTACTAACAAAATTCCCCATTCACGTGATTTGAGGAACCATCAAACATAGCACTAGATACTAAAATTGGTATTTGAGGCTTTCATGCCGGAACACTGGACATGCTGTCCATATACCAGTCAAGAATACATATGAACAGTTCCATGGTTGACCTTGAAATACATACAAAGTGAGGCTGAACAGATACATCTGTTGCTTTTTGTGCTCCAAAAACAATATCCCAGTGAAATTTAGACACAAGTATAAGTATGTTGCTTTTTATGCTAGAAAAAACAATATCCAATGAAATTTAGATGCAGGTGTCCACAGAATTGCTTTTGCAATAAATGTCAAAAAAGAGATGCAGTGGATTCTACACTACATGCTTCAGTGAGGAAATTGAGATGGAACTCGTCACAGCAGGAGAAACATGCACTAACTTTATAGCAGATGTGACAACAGTTCTTTGCAACTGTGCAGTCTAAACATCAAAGATGCAGCAACCTACTTAAATCATCATTGTAAAGGAATCAAGGTCTGTTCTCCAAGCTATCCTATGTTTAAATAAAAACAAACCATCCTAGAAGATTGCTGCCCAGAAATACACAACTGGTTCTGCACTGGATCCCAGTTCACTGCAGCATTTCAAAAAATGCAAAGTAATATGAGCTCACCTGGATTGTAGCACTCTTACTTATCCCAGACTTGCAAAAAGGTAAAGACACTCCTGAATCAATTCATTAAAACATAGTGGAGGACAGTAAACAAAGACTGCAAGACAGCATAAACAGAATCTGCAGAAATAATAAGACAAAGATATTCAGACTCTGAACGAGACTTTGTAGTCTCCGAACCCACCTGTATGAAATAAAATTAGTCTCAGAGACTTCTGCTGCGTACAACTTCAAAGCACCAAACCACAGAACACTTCTTGCATGACTGCTGCATCCTTGCCAGTCAAAGAATGTAAACCTGCCGTAAAGGACCATCCAGTCAAGATACATTGTAGGAAACTTGAAGTATAGCTGCAGTTGTTCTCGAAAGAAGAAGACAAACATTAACCTACAATAAGTCTAACATGTCGAATTAGATAAGATGTTGAGCAAATATACATCTAATGCAGAGATGAATAAAAGTATTAACTTGTACGTGTTTGTAGCCATTCTTTGTCATACATAGTTGTACAGCGAAAGGTTAAGAAATCTTTTGATAGTTTGCCTTGGTACACTATCATAATATAGCTCACCTTTGAGCAATAATTCCTTTGGAAGCTACAACAGCTCCAAGATATTTAAACGTTATGACTTGTTAGGAAGCAGGTTTTTCCATTGTAATATGGTGCCTCTTTTTCTTTCTTATGATCACAATATTTTTGTTTTGTTTATACCCACTGACTACCTTCCTTTCTTTTCCATCGGCATGCTCCAAATTTGCTGGTTCAACTGATCTTCTTCTTTGCGTTCGTTCTTTACGACCAATTTTAATCACTCTATGTGATATGTTTGATCTTTGCCAAGAACATGTATACGTTGCACATTGGTTTGGTAGGCCCTAAACGCATAGACTTCTACACGTTTAGGACATGTGCATCTGATTTCAGCCAGACCTCCTTAGTCGCCTCTTACGACATGCATGGCAGGTAACAGTGGTTCTATTCTTTACACCCCAAATTTGGGCACCGTTAACCACTCGGGCGGTTCAGCTGATGAAATGTCTCATCATTTATAACTATAGCTATATAATTTTAAAATGTCATTATTATGATGCCTCTGACTGATTTTTGCATGAAGGCTTGCTTTCCGTATCAATTTTCCATGCCATTTAGGCGAACATTATTCCAACCTCAGAGGCACTTGTAAGTTAGATCCCACAAGTAAAGGATCAGGGTTTCCTGTAGTATTAATGCCTGCCAAGTGCACATCGAAAATGCTTGGACTCATTTTTTGGCTTGAACCTCAGAATTTCTATGGCAAGGGGTCACTAGTACGTCAGCTTTGCTATTGGGGACCCCTGTTCTTTTCATCTGAAGTTGGTTTAGTTGTGCTGTGTGTATGAAGTTGTCCAACCCGTAGGTTTGACCAAGATCTTCTGCAGTTCTTTCAAGTAGGATGGACTCCTGACTTTAGTTTTACCAGGGTAACTTACCTGTATACATATTGGTCAGTAGAAACATATTGAATCAGTTGCAGCATGTTCAGATGGAACAGCTCGAATGTATTCAGAATGTAGACATGTGTCTAGTCCTAAGCTGCACTAGACACACTTCCATTATATTCTACTTAAATATACTTGTCTTAGCTTCCAGAGTGTGTACAGATTATTGTCAATGTCATGCTTAGTGTCACTTAAACAAGTCGAAGTTTTATTCCACCTGCCTTACTGACATCTCACCTCATCATATATTCCATGTTTTGTTTCTTAATTTCTTTAGTCATCACATGCAGTCATTGACCTTAATACTCTGTCCTCATTAGCCTATTTTCTCCCTCAGTTTTTGTTTCTGTTGACACCATATTGCTAGACAGTTTTGTCTATGCCTACATGTTTTATTTATTCTGTCTTCATTGTTGCTTTTGTTTGCATTTTGTATGTGGGCATTATGTATTATTATTGATTTCCTGTCATTGTATGGTTAAATGTTAGTGCTACTATAGTATCACTTTCTTGATGAACTACATTTTTGTTAGAGTAGTTGGTAACTTTCTTCTTGTTGATTTATTGTTCATGTTTCCCAACCATGCAGCAGTATTGGTGCCACTTACCAAGTCTTTAGCTGTATTATGAATTCTGGAAATATGATGTTACATTTGAGTTTATAAAGCATATTAGGTGGCTGGGAGGAAGGGAGGAAAGGTGGTACCTGGTCTAGTTAATAATGACTTAATAGCATTCTGCTGTAATGTAGTGCCATTGAACTTTAGTGTATGTTATGACATTAGCACAAAATCCATTTGTTGTGACATTGGCACAGTTGTTATGTTGTAATATCAGAACAGTTGTGTTGTGATATTAGCACAGTTATTATGATGTGACATTGATACAGTTTTTGTGTTGTGACCATCTGGTAAGTACATAAAAAAAATTATTCTACATGTTTTAACATTGCGTAGTGTTCTGTGTGTTTTCCTTAGTACTTGTGACCGACTTGTGTTTGTTGTCATTTTGTACGCTGATAGCAGTGCATGCTCCACATTCACTGACAGCACATGTACATTATATATTATATTACTACCATTGTGCACTGTGATAAAACATGTGCACTATATATATGTTACTACCAATATGCACTGTGATAACACACATACACTTTCTATTATATTGAGAATTTCATAATCAGTGAATATGTTATTTCTGCAAAGTCATTAACCCTTAATGTTTCCCAGCTATGCCTGTGTATAAAAATGAATCACTTAACATGTCTTTCTATTCACCAGATTCAGGTCGTTCTTGTTCTTTACAACATGATTCAGTGCTTTTATGTGCTCTGACCATGCATGACATCATTAATAGCATAAATATCTGACTCCATTATGTCAATATTTTAATGTGAAGCAGCTATTCCGACACTTCAGACAATTTTAATCAAACAGCAATGGCACCTTATGATGATGAATCATGACCATACCACAACCAACGAGCTAAAGAAATTGTCAGTACACATACTCACTGCTTAAAAAAAACTAGCATATATATGGTCCATCCATTTTGTTGCGACCTACAATAGTGATTACTTTGGGCAGTTTAAATAGATGTATCCTGTGTGCATGTGTTCTTAACAAGAGAGTAGACAACTTAAGAAACATTTGGATTTAAGAAGGAAATAGATCAATGCTGAATCATGAAGCGGCTAAGTAGAACATCATTAAAACTATCAACCGCAGAACCTGACAAAGGAAGAGGTATGTTGTATCTTCTTGTTTCATTTAGTGATGATATAACTGCTGAAATCTTTAATTGTTTGCATTGTTCTTCATTGACAATAGATTGAAAGTTCATTGTGAAATTGCAGCAGATATTATATCATTTATAGGACCATCATCATCATTGAACTTTGGTGAATGACTGTGTACTCCAATCACTTTCATATGCAGCTAGATCTCAGCGGAGTACATAAACTTTGTAGCAACAGCTAGTGCTGTTTATATAATTTTTAAGATGATTAAAATCTGTCTATATTTTTTTTAATGATTTTTAATAAATTTTATCCTGGCAGGAAAATTTGTCTAAATTTAAAAAAATAATTTTTAATAAGTTGTACACTGGCAGCAACTTTCAAGCATATTCTTATTGATTCCGACTACAAAGAGTTCTTTAATGGGATCAAATTGAATATATGGGCCTACTTTGTATAGTCTAATAATCTAGTAATTAATGTAACTGAAACAAGTTGGCTTTGATACATCAGTTATTCTATCATTGAATAATAGTGTAATTAATATATACATCAGTTATTCTATCATTGAATAATAGTGTAATTAATATATACATCAGTTATTCTATCATTGAATAATAGTGTAATTAATATAACTAAAGTTGCATGTGGATAAAACTGAGTTGTGCATTTGCAAGTTTTGGGGTAGTATGAGTTTGCACTTAGTTTTCCTTTGCCAGGTGGGAAAATAAACATTCAGTAATGTTAATATCTTTCGTTAATATAAATTAGATTTGTGTGGCTGCTATGTGGGTATACTCTTGGCAGTTGATCTTTCTTTCTTTCCTCCAATCCTATTTTGCATAACAGCATCAGGATAAGAAGAGATTTCTAGAACGATCCTTTGTGTTTTTTTCTTTTCTCCAATCCTATCTTTGGCTTCCAATCTTCCAGGATAAGAAGAGATTTCTAGAACAGGCCCTTGTGTGCACTTCATAAATAGTTTCTTTCGTCGCCTCTATCATCTCTTGAGGTCCAACTTTTGTGTGGCCAGCCTTTTTCTTTGTATCCATTGTATCGGAGCAACATTGCTCTTTTATATTGCACTGTCTGTTGGTAATCTGCTTATGTGGCCAAACCATTTCATTTGTTGTTTCTTGGTGAAGTTCATTACTGATGTTGTACCCACTTTTTCCTGATGCCTTCATTTCTCAACTGGTCTCTTCTTGTTACCCGCAGCATTCTGCATAGACACTTCATCTCTGTCATGACTCATTGATCTCTCTATGTGTTTGATATTGGATGTCCTGTGGTTGTTTAGTTTAGTCACCAGATCATCATGACTGCACATTGAACCAATTAGTCCATAAGTGCTCTGACCTCCTCAGTATGTCTTTCATCATTTAGCGTGTGGTAGCTAGTTCTTTGTTGGTTTACTATTCTTCTTTGGATTCCAATATAGTACTCTTGTCTAGCTATACCACATTTGACTAGGTATTCTTGCAGTCTGGTTAGGGTTGTAGATTCATCACTATTACTTGAATCATTTATACATCCTTTCACCCATAGAGAATTCAGAATATCAGCCTGGTTCTTTCCTCGTCTGCTTATTAAAGCAGCCATAGCTGCAAGCCTATGGTACATTCCTTTCCCCTTACATCTGCATGTCCTAGCACTACAATAAAACTGATTTTTATCATCCTAGACCTCTTCAGCGACTCCAACAATTGTCTCTGAGCCCAACCTGTTTCAATCTTTCTGAGCATACTCATCGTGTCACTGAGAAAACATACATTGATACAAGTTTGTGAATCCAGCAAGACCAAGGTTTTAGTTACTGCCATGCTTTCCATAGTGAGACTGCTTGTGGTCACAACAAAACCACCACTGTCTTCCTTCACAACATCCCCTCTGATTTGAGCAGTGAAAGCCCATGAGGTCCACACGTGTCCAATCACTGACCTATCTGTGGTTGCTATGTGGGTATTATCTTGACAGTTAATCTCTCTCTGTATGTAATATAGGTTGTTATGTGAGTATTACCTTTGTGGTCGTTCTGTATGTGTGTGTATTTTATATATAAATATATATATCATGGTTGTCCTGTGGTTTCTGTTCGGGTGTGATTGGTGGTCATGTGCTGGAAAAGAGCATGTTTCATGTATTATGTAGCCTTGCTGAGACCTAGATCTATATAGTATTAGAGATCATGTCTCTGCCCAACTTCGTGGTGCTATGGTGTTCATTATTGTTATTGACCGTTATTTGTCATGTGGATGCAATAGTACAACGTATATAGCACTTGCTTTTCAAATCTAACAGAAAATGGTTGTAGGTTCAATTCACGCACCTCACGTTCCACATGTGAGGAAAGGAATTGGCCAGCCTAAATTCTTCATATTTGGATTAAAGATGTAAAATGACAAACATTTCAACCCTACTTACTGTCTGCAAAGATTATTGGACATTTTCATTTACTTTCTTTTCATTATGTATCATAAAATTCAGGAGCGTCTGCCCGAATGGACAATATCGCGGCTCCCATGCAGGAGATTTGTGTTCAATACACGGTTAGGCCAAGGGATTTTTCAGTTGTGGGCATAAATGAACAATCCTAACCTGAGCAGTTTCGCAGCGACTGTACTAGCCATGCGGTCATTAAATTCCTCTGACTCCCGTCCCACCTGTCTTACATCCTCCTAAGCCCGCCTGCCCAGCGTGTTGGTAGCGCGTTGGACTACGGGTGACAAGCTCCTTGTGAGTGCGGGTTCAATTCCGCGGGCTGGCAGAAAAGCCACAGGTTACATGCCAAAGAGCTGAAAGCTCAAGTACTTCTGGATCGGAAAAAAACACTGTCCTAAAAAGCTGTACTGCAGGCAGTAACGACAGTGTTTTTGATGTCATAATATTAAACTACATACAACCTTCTATCTGTCTTTCACGATCTCTTCTATAGTCTGTCCATTAATTCGTGAGCACGTTTGAAATTAATTTTCTCGAAAACTACCTGTTGGATCTCAGTGATTTTTGCATGCAGCCTTAGAATATCCATGACGCTAAAATAAAGCTAACCAGTAGTCCATAGATGCTACGGATTTTGCACATCGGCGAATTCCTTTGATATTTTATGACAATTGCAAATACGGGGCTCAAATTTTAGATTTTACAGTAATCCCTAGAATTTGTCCATGTCAATTCTATTCATAGGTGTATCTCCATATTAACTTGATAGGTCAAGTAATTAAGTGTCTTGCCCTTTATGTGCAATCGTGAACTTGGATACAATATGCAACAGTTAGTCCTCCCTTCGGTCACCATTAGACCCCAGGGTGTCTTAACTTCACCACAAATTGTATGATGGTAGACGCATTTGGATATGGAAATGTATACGTTGCTATTTCTCAGTCTGTAATCAAAATATGATTTGTATCATCCCGAATCTGACGATTCCATGAGGTTGATAATTGTTACTGGCTGAACAAATTGTAATCCATCTCGGTGCCAGTACTCGTCTTCCTCTCGGAGCACATGTTCAACACACTTCTTCCAGAACTGCATGTCTATCATTGAGAGGGACTCACGTGTCAGAACTTCAACATCACACATTTTAAACGTCATGTTCTGTTCGGCAACTTGCCCTTTACTTTAGCCCAGACAAGCTCTATCGGATTGAGGTGAGCATGATATGGAGGTAGTCGCAAAGACGTGTGGCCGTATTCCGCAATGATTTTGTCAATATGAAACACCTTTGTCTTATTTGTCATCCTCACCAGGTGCAACAACTCGAGTTTCAAATATATATCATCGAAGCTGACATTTTCCTTAGCAAGCCAAGTCTTAATTTGATCTTTTGTATTTGATGCAGTTGGTACTTTGTCTTCCGCTGATACTGCGTTGTGATAGGATGCATTATCCATTACCAAGCATGATGGTCTGTTTAGAATTGAAAGTAGATCTTTCTCCATCCAGTGCCTGAAAATATGTCCATTCATTTCTGTGTGGTAGTCCCTACCGTCGGTACTTTTTAATTGGAAAATAAGTCCAGCGTCATGGACAAGACCTTCTTCACTGCTTCCTGCATGTGTTAGTATAATACGCTGGCCTTTGCTGCTTGGTATTTTCTTTTCTGTTCACCGTCTACTGATTGCCATTCTTTAGCATTGGTGTGGTGAGCATTGACCCAGGATTCGTACAAATATACAATATCATAGCCTTGCCTCCTCCGCTCACGGATCTGCCTCAGGTATTTACTTCGGGCAGCAATTAAATGTGGCTTTTCACAAATAATATTCCTGCCGCCTATAGTTTTCTGAAGGTGAAGCCGGCGGCTCTTGCAATTTTCCATAGAGTACTTTTAGAAATGTCTATGCTGCAATCTGATTGCAGTTTTAATTTCAGTTTCCTGAGAGTAACAAGTTGATTTGTCGCAAACATTTTCAAGAGCTCCCGTCTTATGACATCTATGTCAAAGTCGTCAATTGTTCTTTTCCTTCCTTGCTTGACATTAGTGCACTTTGTGTCCTGTTTAATCCATCGGGAAAAGGATTCTCTATTCAGACCAAGCGCCAGTTGCGTTCGTTTCTCAGGGTTATGAATATCGCAATATAGATGACCTCTCTTAGATTCCTTACGGAAGTGTTGGTATAGTAAAACTGTAACCTTCTGCATTATTATAAATGTGTCTTTATATTTCACTTCAGACTCATTATGTCTTTATATGTCACTTCAGACTCATTATGAATGTGATATCAATGTCAGTTTTGATAAGCCAACAAATATGATACAATAGCTTCATACAAATAGCGAGATACACCTATAACTATACAACGGTATCCCAATTATAACGTCATATGCTTTCCGCTTTCAAAGTCGACTGGGTTAGGTGCACGGAATTCCCGTGAAATTGTTGTTTACTCACGATATTTCAATGTTACCATAATGTATTTTTAGAACAACCCGTCTGTGTACCGTAGATCTGTTACTATTGTGTACAATCCGGGAGGTTGATTTTAATATAACCTGAAGAAGAAATATTTCAAACTACATCAAATTTTCTTGGAAAAAATATTTCTCTAGCGTCATGGATATTCTAAGGCTGCTTGCAAAAATCACTGAGATCCAACAGGTAGTTTTCGAGAAAATCAATTTCAAACGTGCTCACGAATTAATGGACAGACTATACCAACAATTTTGCTATTGACACTCTTATGTTTTAACTTTCCTGTCATCATAAAGTAAATGGTAAACCTAATCGAATAACATATCATGTTATAAAGTGTTGTTGATCTCGTAGTGGTTAATAGCTATTCACTTTTAGAACTATTTCCTTACTTATTAATAGTACCTTCCTGAACTGAAGTAAGTTGGGCATCAATTCTGTAGAATCTGATTCGACTTGAGCGTGTCTGAGTTAGGAGCAAACCCGATCGTTATCGATTGCAATATAAGCGCGACTGTGCCACCCGACTGTGCCACAGAGTGCAGTGCAAATTTGGATGGCTTATTTTTCATATTTGTAAAGTATTTTTCATATTTCTAAAGTTGTATGTACACATTGAAGGCCGCTGTAGCGTTGAGGTATGTGTGCTCACCTCACATTCCACAAATACCGGTTCACGTCCCACGCTATTTTTCACTGATACCTAATCTCATGGAAGGTAATATCAAACGTTAGTTCCATCTTATAGCTGGGCATGTGAAATAACCATTAATGTTAAAACTCGATAAGATTCTGATGAAAAGCTTCTGACATAGCAAAAATAGTGGCTACCAAAACAAAATTCCTTCAGATTTCTACCAACTTCAAGATTATATCAAAAATGCTCACCAGTGCTATGAAGTTCATCTTTCTTTCTTTTCTCCATTCCTGTTTTGTCTCACAGCGTCAGGATAAGAAGAGATTTCTAGAACTGGTCTTTTTGTGAGCTACATAAATAGTGTCTTAAGTCGCCTCTGTTATCTCTGAGGTCCATCTTTTGCGTGCCCTGCCTTTTGCTTTGTATCCATTTCATCGGAGCAACATCGCTCTTTGAGTTGCACTGTCTGTTGGTAATCTGCTTATGTGGCCAAACCATTTAATTTGTTTTTTCTTGATGAAGTCAATTCCTATGTACAAAAATGTTATTGAACTACAAATGGGTTATTCATCGAAGTGCAAAAATGATGACCCAGTTAATCAAACAAAACATGGCTCCTCAGCCTTTTTCATATTTTTTAAACTGCAATAACGATTATTTTGTAACACTATTTTTTTTTTCCCTTGCTTACAATCGAAGTCATTTCTGTGTTGTTTATGGCTCATTTCTACATTGAAATAAAGAATAGCGTCAAACTTAATCGTCAAAACTCTATCTTATCGGTGTGAACATGTACGTCGAGATGATAAGAATAAGAGAGAGAGAAACGATAGCGTAGTGATTACTGTACTTGCTTCGTATGCGAGTGATCCCAAGTTCAAATTCAGCAGTTGGAGTCGGGTTTTATCCGACCATCACGGCTCTCGGGTAGACCAGAGCCAACTATAAACTTATGGGCCTTCGAACTCTGGTAAGAATTATGGGAAATCAGACCACCACTACACCACTTGACCTCGCATTCTAGTATTGGTGTATATAGACGAATTCATTTAAAATCAACACAAAATGCTAAATCGAAGTTATATTATGCAACAAGTTAAGTTTAACAATAAGGAATATCAATATTATGAATATTTTTTACCAATAAATAACTATAGACTCACAGAATTGAGTAAAATTGCAAAAAGCGTGCAGTGTTCTTGGTTACTAAACTGACGTCATTGCACTCCGGGCAGACCCATAGGTGCTCAGTCTACCCCAACAGATATTGAAGAGTATGCATACTGATGGTTCCTGTGGCTCGCTGATTAAACACACCTCTGCCTCTCAGGCATCCAGTTCGACTTGAACAACGGGTAACTCCAAACTGCCTAAATAGCTTGATCGATTCAACATCGATTTTAGTGTCCTCATCCAACAGACAGTCGCGAAGAGACCGAAGAATATTCACCTTATCCATCTTCAACTCCCCAACAATCGATGCTGTTGATTCAAGTCTGTCCGCTCTTTCATTACAGTAAACACCCGCATGCCCAGGGCAGTATATCCACGTAAGCCGCTGGAGGTTAGAAACTTCTATAGACGACATCCACTCATACCGAAACCTGCCCTTCTGGATCTTGTGAAGCATCGACTGAGAGTCAGACACAACAACTGCCCAAGTAAATGAAGTCCCAGAGATCCAATGGAGGGCAGCAGTAACGGCATCAGCCTCCATCCTCATACTAGAAGTAGTTGTCCTGTATGCCCCACTTCGCTCTGCAACAACCCTACCATGCGCATTAGCCACGAAACCCCAGCCGGACTTCTCACCACGTTGAACCGACCCATCGGTATATGCAACAACATCATCATCCCTTGCATTATCTTCTATCAGCTGCTTAACTGCGAGATCAGCCTTCATGTTGTCCCAATCTCTACATTCTCTTCCAAGAGTAATGATAACGTTGAGATAGTTGATCGTGCAATGTTCTATCAAACATCTGTCATTTCCAGTCCCCTTTTCTGATCTAGGTCAGGGAATTACCGTTCAGTTGTCTAGCCTAGTTATCTAGAGTTGGCTGTGGGTAGACCCAGCCTCGATTTGAATATCGTAGAGACAGTGGAATGTAAACTGTTGACTACATCACTCATCGTGCGCCGATTGTCAAAGAAAAATATAGACATAATACCCCATTCTTCAATAGATATATACCTTATGGTATGAGTGTTACCATCAGGATATGAAACAACATTTGTTATAAATCTATTGCAACCAACCATCCATGTGGATAGCACAAACTGATAATTGCTTTTTGTGTGTGCGAGTATTTCTAAATGTATGTGCTGTACAATGTTCGACTAGTGTTAATCTGGTGTTGTACACTAGGGATAAATGTATTGTTAATATCACAACGTGTTTAGGATCAGCAACACAAAGAGAGTCAGCTATTGCTAGAGTGAGTCACACAAATAGTCGATAAGTACGCATTTACATTTTCAAATACTAGTAATCCGAAGCTCAGGTGGAAAGAATTGTCCGTAGTCGCACTTGGTGAACTTTCGAATCAAAGAAATATTATTATCTATATAGTAATTCTCATTTCACCTCCTTCTGGGGCACAGGTCTTAATATATATTTCCTACTTTCTCCTCTGTGAGATTTGAGAATGTTTCTATTTGTCTGAAGATGTCAGATCATCAGCCGTGGTATACTATAAGTTTATCCTTTTAGTCTTTATTCCCATTTCAACGTATATTTAGTTGTGTAACTGCTGTATTTTTCTCTCTAAACTTGATCTTGTTAATATACACACCAAAAATATCATTAGGAATGTAAGAGAAGAAAATGAAAAGAACAATTTTGTCCTTTTGTAATTGAAGGAAACACATAGATATGCTGATGCCACAATGCTTTTATCAACATAGCAAATTAGAATTGTGAAATTAGTAATGGTATTTCAAGATAAAGGTACAAAATAAGAAGGAGACTGCCAATTGTCTCCATCGACAAACATCAGTTAAAACAAGTTAAAGACTTTATATACCTAGAAAGCATTTTTTTTCAGCAAATGGAGGAATGATTGACGAAGTCCAACATGAATCATCATCATCAAGTAGCTTGTCCCTTCCGGAACTTAGCTCACATGACAGCAGTCCTGAAAAACTCTCTATTCTGTGCAAGTTGACCGGCGTCAGCAGCAGTCATTCTCAGATCGTCAATGACGTCTTGCATCCATCGTCTTCCCCTCATTCTCCTTCCATGCTTCATTCCATCCAGAAGGATCTTATCTAGGCACTCATGTCGTTTGATTGTGTCCGAAATATTTAATTTTCCTTGTTCTTATGTTCTTTAATAGCCAACTCTCTTTAATATCAAGCTGTTGCAGAACAGAAGCATTTGTTTTTCTCTGTCCATGATATTGTAAGTACTCTTCTGTAGCATTTGCATTCAAATGCATTAATGATCTCCGCTTTGTCAATTTTTCATCCAACATGAATGCAGGGGATAGATCTGCCATAGGGTGGGTGGCGCCAGTTTTGAAGTGCAGGCGTGTCACCATGGCATTGTACAACGCTGTTTTCTCCCGGTATTATGTTATCGGTACCAAACCTGGACGCTGACATCAAACGATAGAGGAAAGCTGGTCACGATAATGATCTCTCGAAATTCTGCTGAGCACTAAATTTTAACTACTGAATTGAAATCAATTCTTTCCTTTCTCGCCGTGGACTTCATATCGTAAAATAGCTACGACAAAATGCCTTCTTGTGTAGAAGACTATCCAATTGATGGTATTGCACATCCTGCCACAATCAGATTAGATAAACGCTTAGATTCTCAAAGAAAGTTCTGGAACTCTATAAAAGTGATTCGTCAAGAGAAGTACCGTACTAGAATGCGACAGTTCAAGTGCATCTGTCTTGTACCTAAAAATAAAATGAACACGTTGTGTAGTAGTTATCACAATTAGTTTGAAAAAGTCCTGTTTAATATTCATTGTTATATCGAAAGCTCTTGTCTGTAGAATTTAAAAGGTTTTTGTCTCTTAAACGCTCTTCTTGAAGAGCTAGGCGATAGATGACGAGAGAATATGGGTCTGTGCTCAAATTCAGTGTTTGACATTTGTCTTCCCCATTAGCGAAACACATCAAAACAATGTACTGTAGTTTTACAACATACAAAAACAATACACCGCAACGTTTCGACCATAGTTTGACTGCAGTCTTCCCTTATATCGGTATTACTCTCTGCCATTAGCCGCTCATATACTTGTGTAGTATTAGTTCATTTGACTGCTTAGTATCCTGTTCGCTGACTTATGCTTCGCTTAGGCTCTTAGAACTCTTTTTCTATTACCTATTACAAAATCACTATAAAACTATTATTTTTCTGCACACATCACGTGGAATACGTGAATGACGCTTAGAACAAAAAAGAAAATGCGAAAGATGTAAAAGCTTTTCTGGTCCCCATATGTTGCACATCTTTGTGGCATGTTTTCATCTATCATTTGATCAGTGCCAGAGTTATTCTCATCAAAAGTTCATATATACAGCTTGTTAAACTTATGTCTACGTAGTTCTGTGTTGTCAGTATGTTATGATTTGTGAGGAGTCAGACGTTTATCACTTGCTCCCATGTATTGAACTGATAATATGCATCACCTTCTTTGTTGGTGAACTGTTTCTTGTATTTATTCATCTGCTCTTTTACCTCTTCACGGGTAATACTCGCATCAGTGTAATCTAGTTTGTCAATTCTTCCTTGTCAAAGCGTCATCATTTGTATTGGTGGGGGTCATAGACGAAACGAATTCAGTGTCTGCCATATCAAGACCCGACTATACCCCACCCCTACCTCCCTGCCCAGTGGTAGTCCTGGAAGCAGATCACAACTCTGAAGTCTGGCAAAGTGAGTAGCAATTTAGATGGAAGTTACAAGAGATGGTAGTACTGTGGGTGGCGCTGTATTTGTTATGAGATTGGCTAACACTGTGGTTCTCAATCTTCCTAATGCCGCGACCCTTTAATACAGTTCATCATGTTGTAGTGATCCCCAACCATCAACTTATTGTCGTTGCTACTTTCATAACTGTCATTTGCCTAATTATTTGCTACTGTTATGAATCGTATGTAAATATCTGATATGCAGAATGCATTTTCATTTTACAAATTGAACATAATTAAAGCATAGTGATTAATCACAAACATCGGGTACTCGTATGTTGACGTATCTGCATGTGGGCGGACCCACCTGGAGACGGATATAGGAGCAGTGTTTCGGCTCCTTACCATCGAAAATATTTGTTTTCCGATGGTCTTAGGCGACCCATGTGAAAGGGTCGCTCGACCCTAAAGGGTCGCGACGCACAGGTTTGAGAACCACTGGGCTAACATACCAGACACTCAACATCTTAGAGTGTCTGCACTCACACGATTCTCATGGACGACGCCTAGACACGCAATAGTGTCAAGAGACCTGCCTTGAGTCACTGCGCCTTTAAAATCGCAATCAAAAGATGCATTTATTGCTTGTACATCATGTCTAGTCAAAATCATTCTAGATCCATTCCAGTTACAAGTAGATGCATGCATATTGTTCAATGGGACACACATTTTTACAGATGGGCTACTAGTAGGTAATTTTGCAAATAATGCAACTTTATAGTACCACCTCCAGTTATACTGTAGTGCACAATGTACAGCAACTCCATAGTTGTAATCAACATATTGTAATTTCTATCTTGTCATTGATTACATGTCACTGTCGTCTTGTAAACCGTTACATTGTGTCGTTTAGGAGGAATATCTGTTGAGTAGAGGTTAGGTACTCGCCTCTCGTTTCAAAGGTACTCGGTTCTCTCCCTCTTGGAGCCATCGGTATATTTTTGTGAGATCCTGTCTCTGTGTAAAGATCTGATCTCGTTGGAGAATCTGATCTCTGTGTAGGATCTGATCTCTGTGTTCAAGATCTCTGTGTAGATCCGTCTCTGTGTGAGATTTTGTGTGATATCTTTGTGAGATCCTGATCTCTGTGTGAGATCCCTGATCTCTGTGTGAGATCCCTGATCTCTGTGTAGGTGAGATCGATGTTCATAGTGCTACCGGAGACGGACGATATAACGTAGGCCCCGTGTTCAAGTTGAGCATGTAAAAGAACCCTTGGCAGCTCAAAATGGAGAAGAGCTGGATGAAAAGCCGCTGTCGGTGCAATATTCATTGAAATATTAAAATATAAAATTCCTAAGAACATTTTTTTTCGTCATCTTCTAACTTACATTCGGGACCCTAGTCGTTGTTAAGGAATTCATGCACTGCTGCTGAGATCTTCCTGTGTAAGAAAGATCGAAGCACACATGGTTACTCACCAAAGTGCAATGATGATTGTCCTATCAATCAATGCATTGTGCAAGTTGAAATTTTCTTTAATTTTAATTAACTTCATTTTGTGAGTTTTGCTAGCACAACATTATGTTGTCAATATGGACCACCTAATCAAACCAGGATGCCCGCAAGCCCAGCGTGTTTGTAGCGCGTTGGACTGCGGGTGACTAACCCTCTGTGTGTGCGGGTTCAATTCTGCGGGCTGGCAGAAAAGCCACAGGTTCCTCAGATTCACGGTGTTCGTGACACTGAGTCGAAGGGTTACGATGTCCATGGCACTGAGCCGAAGAGCTGAAAGCTCAAGTGCTTCGGATCGGGGAAAAATAAATCACACCAGGATGATAGAAAAAAACGCGCGCGCACCCATTAATCTAATTCATATTTAGTGAGCACACTGGACAGCCAACGATATACTCACACCGACCACAACCCGCTCGCTACCCGACTAGTGATTTCACTCGTTCTTTATGTATCGCAGCAGGTACGGTGCGCGGATGTTGAATATAGCTGATACCTACCCACCTCATCATTTCATGTCTGACACTTCACAGAATGGGACGATTATCTAGAAGTGGGTATGCAGAAAGTCTGGAAAATATAGATATAGTATTCAATTATTTCAATAGTTTCACAACGTTGGATTTCTGTTGTGTTGTTGTGTGCGGACATTTGCATTTTATAATTAATGTAGCCATGTGATTTAAATGTGTGAATATGGTGATACATTTGTTGCAGTGAAGGCTGTAGTAATCAAGTGGTTAGAGTTCCCGCGTAGTCAAGTGGTTAGAGCGTAATCACGTGGTTACGGTTCTGTCATAGTGAAGTGATTAGAGTTCTGACGTTGTCAAGTGGTTAGAGTTCTGGTGTAGTCAAGTGGTTAGACTGTTGGCGTTGTCAAGTGGTTAGAGCGTAATCACGTGGTTACGGTTCTGTCATAGTGAGTGATTGAGAGTTTTGGCGTTGTAGGTTGTTAGAGTGCTAGCGTAGTCAGTGGTTAGAGTGCTGTCGTAGTTATTTTGGGTTAAGCGATGGTATAGTCGAAGTAGTTAAAATTGTTGAAGTCAAGTTAGTTTGGTGATGGGCTGTCGATCATTAGTGTTTCGTTGTGTACGAGCTGTTTGAGGATGGTGCTGTCGATCATTAGTGTCCTTGTGTAGTCGAGCTGTTTGAGTGATGGTGCTGTCGATCATTAGTGTCCTTGTGTAGTCGAGCTGTTTGAGTGATGGTGCTGTCGATCATTAGTGTCCTTGTGTAGTCGAGCTGTTTGAGTGATGGTGCTGTCGATCATTAGTGTCCTTGTGTAGTCGAGCTGTTTGAGTGATGGTGCTGTCGATCATTAGTGTCCTTGTGTAGTCGAGCTGTTTGAGTGATGGTGCTGTCGATCATTAGTGTCCTTGTGTAGTCGAACTGTTTGAGTGATGGTGCTGTCGATCATTAGTGTCCTTGTGTAGTCAGACTGTTTGAGTGATGGTGCTGTCGATCATTAGTGTCCTTGGTAGTGAGCTGTTTGAGTGATGGTGCTGTCGATCATTAGTGTCCGTGTGTAGTCGAGCTGTTTGAGTGATGGTGCTGTCGATTATTAGTGTCCTTGTGTAGTCGAGCTGTTTGAGTGATGGTGTGATTAGGATGATGGAGTTGTAAAATGGATGGAGTGATAGTGTATACTGCTGACATAGACAAATGGTTATATGGTTAACGTAAATACATGGTTATAATGCTAACGAGAACGTGTATACTGCTGACATAGACAAATGGTTATATGGTTAACGTAAACAGATGATTATACGAATTATAGGGTTAACGCAAATACATGGTTATAATGCTAACGTAGACACGTGATTATAGTGCTGACTAGACAAATTGTTACAGTGCTGACGCAGACAGCTGGTTATAGTGCTGACCTAGACAGATTGTTATAAGGCTAACGTAGACAAATGGTTATAGTGCTAACGTAGAAAGATGGTTATAGTGCTGAACCTAAAAACCTTTTTTGTGCTGGATTAGATAATCGAAAGTTCTATGTGTTGTACCTGTTACGTCCCACTAGGAGAGAATGATGTAAGTTATATAATGTTCAGTTACAGGCAGATCACTAACTAATATAATAATTGTCAATACACGATAGTATATGTAAATAAACAGACAGTAAACAGGTAATTTATGCCTTCCGATAAAAACAATCTCCAAACACTGCAGTCGAAACACATACCTTATTTCACTCGGCGCCCATCGTCTAGCTCTGAAGATGAACGTTTATCAGACCACAACCGGCTAGCTCTCCAAGAAAAGAGCTTCACTTTGTCGTGTCGTTTCAATCTTAACGTTTCTTAGAACTCCTTATTCACTAGATAATATTATGTGTGTGAGTTGACTGGTCCAACTTTAGTCATCAGTAGAAATTGTGTGGATTAGAAGTTTATCAATAGAAACATGATATGGAGTATGTGATCTCTGTGCAATCAACACAATCGTTCTGTCTGTACTAGAGTTGTCAATCTAATCCTATGATTGCTTCAGCTATGATAACATTGCCGCGTCGTGTTGATGTCTAGCCACAGTGACCACTATTGTTTACTCTTGCTCTAGTGGTAACATCATACTCTGATATCTTGTATCACTCCATCTCTACTTACATGACACTTGGATAGTAATAGGAGAACGAGCAGGGTAAAAACGTCATTTTTTTTTGTTGCTGGAGGAATTGTTGTAGCTACAGGTAAGTGAATCAGTTGGGTGTTTTATTTTATTCACATCTAATTTATCTTCATTATGTTTGACGAGTTGTCTAGTTTACTGCATACTTGCACACTAGATGATAAATACTTCACACATGTCAGAGAACAAATTTCAGCTTCATGTATTTGATATTTGATATTTTCTTCAAATTCAATACCAAAAAAAACCCAGCTTCGTGGTAAGAAAACAGAATGAAAGATCATAGTTAAGAATATAAAATAAGATGTGAAGTCTGCCAAGATTTAAGCTAACATTCTTCAGATTCACAGACGCCCCATGCCAACACGTCACCGGAATTATTTGTCTTTTTTTTTTGTTAGATACATTTTAATGATAGTGCCAGTTGCTCTCAGCTTGGTTTGTATTGTTAAAATGAAACTTAAAACAACTTCTCTGACAACAAGATTAACATACAATGTGGGTGTTCTCGACATACCAGTATTTTCATACAAGGTTTATTGCTAATATATTAAGGTTTATCGCTTATTTCTCAGAAAGATAAATAGAATATATAAACTGCTAGTTTGCAGACTTGGATGATTCTATATTATGGGTAAAGTAGATTTGTTACACTCGTCCTTGGTGATGACCTTTGTCTTTGCTGACCGCTAGACATTTAGTATTGCAATGATTAGAAAGAGGTCAGCGGTCTAAACTCGAAGAATTGACTTCATTGGACCGGTTTTCACCATACGACTCAATTAGTCTCAGTTGAAAGTGCTCGCCACAAGCTGAGAGTTTTCTCATTGGCAATAATTCTAAGGGTTCTCCTAGAAATAAATGCAATTACGAACAGCAGGGTGTGTTTCGAATTCGAACCCATGACCTTTAAAACGCAAGGCAAACGCTTAACCTCTTCACCACAAAGACCCCTACACCCATACGGGGGATTCATGTTTATTAAAAAAAGAACAGCATAAGTAGAAGATTAGTAATATACAACCTGATAGGAAAGAAAAGTTCTCGCGCTTGGAAAGTTAACCATTTGATGCCGCCAAGTTTCAGGTCCAAATGATGACTCTTACAAACAGATTGGAAGTGTAGGGGATCTGAACACTTCACATATGTTACTAAAGACGGTGGAAGGGAGCGAGGGTATGTTTGAGGAATTGCAGAGTGGTGTGAAAGAAGGCGTGCCAGATGTGAAAAGTTCAGAAAAACTAATTCGAATCGAAGCTAATGTACTGATGTTTGAGTCCTTTTCCACTCCTTGCTTTGCACTGAACAGTGATTAGTACTTTGTGTCACAATTTATAACGAAGTTGCGATTTATGTACTTTTCGGCCTGACACATGTTTTGAGTATGATTTTTGGGGGACCTGATTTGCCTGTCCTCTTTATTTCCTACTCGCTTTACCAGACAGCAGGGATTCAACAGTTGTCCTCCACTTTTCCCGGTCTCTGACTGTCTTCTCTATAGCTTCAGAGGATAGTCCATCATCCCCAAAAAGACTCAAGTCTCCAGATCTTCGTTTCTGGAAGGTTATTAAAAAATTCAAACAGGTTCTTACGTTCATGGTAAAATGCATTTCTAATTTCCTTGTTCTCAGCTGAACTGAGTTAAACTGTAGTGATTGGTTTTCCTCCATTTAAGTTTGCCTTTGCATATTACCACATTTTGAGCATTGCCAATGTTCGGTTTTTTGTCTTGCAAACACATAAATATATGGAACTTTCTGTTTGTAAAATATGTAAACAATTGTTTTATTGTAATGCGTTATGGTGATGTCCGTGTATTCTTATGCATGAGAATTGTCCCTCCAATGATCATATTGTGGTGTAGGTTTATGCAGAAGTCCATTATTCATAATAGTTCACCATTATTATTTCTTTCTCCCAATCCTTATTTCCCCATGACTGATTCCAATCCAGTGTTGTTTTTGCCTACTTTTACATTTAAATCACACATTATAATATTCAAGTCATGCTTTGGAACTTTCTTGACAAGTTCATTAAGTTGAATGTAAAATTAACTCTTCGTCTCGTCATTACTTTCATTAGTTGGTGCCGAGCATTGTATAACCGTGAGCTTACTGTACTTCAAGTTGAAGCAACCAGTCATAAGTCTCTCGTTGATTGCTTTCTACTCAATCAGTGTTCTGGTTACCTCATGTATCAGTATTAGAGCGACTTCCTACATATAGATTTCATTGTTTATCTCGGAGTGGAGGCTAATGTTTTCTCTGTTGGTTGTTATTCTTTCTTTCCCATCTACTTTTGCTAATCCCATGTATGTCTATCCTGCTGTTTAGCATTTCTGTTTTTTAGTGATCTTTATAGCTTTAAAATTCATTCTGACGTTCCAGCAGACATGTTGTGTCCTTGTTATGGGTACCAAAAGGCATGCTATGCTGTTGGGGCTGGACTCTCCTGTATATTTTCACGTCATTCGTCATTGAATAGTGTTTCGTCCCCTACTACTATTGCATCCTGATCTAAATGAGCAGTTTGGATTTTCTTGATTTCTGTAGCTGTTTGTATTTTTACAGTGTTGGGTCGTGGTCCCACAACCTAGCCCTTCTTGTCGCCTTTTACGACATGCGTTGAGAGAAGATAGTAGTTATATTCTTCGCTATCCCAAAAACCCTGCGGAGAGCCCAATCCTTCAGTCTGGCCCTCGTTATTCCATTTCTGAGTGACAGCAAGCTTGGTTTGTACTCTTAAGACGATAGTCAGTTCCCAATAAAGTTAATTGTCCTGTCTGACAATGGATACTAGGACTATCTGCTAGAAAAAAATAGAAATCATATATATATATATATATATATATACTATATTACTATATTACTGATATGTCGCTGACACTTCTAGCTAGATGAAAGGGATCGGGTACATGTGGTGACGTTTTGTGTACATAGACATCGATTCTATTCAGTATTTTAAAAATATTTGTCCTTATACAGAGTGGAAGGGAGAGATATGTAATTGAACATTTATCGGCATCGACAACACCACGAGCGATCTATCAAATAAATGACGTGTTGTCCCTTGAGAGCCAACTTAACACAGTGGCTAGTGCCCTTGCTTCGTAGATGTGTTTTCGCAGGTTCAGAATCGACTCATGGCCTGTAGCGGCTTCCAGGTCGATCCAGCCGCAATACGATAACACTGGGAAGTAAAGTTGGTCATCATGATATTGATCACATTAGCCACCGTGTATGGCTGGTCAAAGAAAAATACGAGTCTTAACAACGTATTCCCTAATATACACTCGACATGGAAACGGGTTCTGTACTTTGTTACTGAACATTATCTCTGCGGTCATCAGTCAACCTCCTCCTTTTTTAAATCGTTTTTCCAAGACTGGCTCGCATACCACAACAAATGGCTCTTAAGATCTTTCAGTCTTCCAAAGATGATGGCTCCTAGACAAGGATTATTTACATTATCTGGAATGTTGTTTACACACATTCACAGATTCGAACAAACATAAAATATACTTGCCTAGAAGCACTGTTCAGGTATGTTTACAACTAGCACAATCTATGACAACATGTAGTTGTTTATTTACTTTCACTTGAACCCAGACCAGGCAAGGGCGTGTCGGAATGCGACTTTTTCAGCATACTTCTGGAGTCAGTAAACACAGAGAGGCTTGATTGTTTTGAGAACAACCTTGTGGCACTTGTAGCCATCTATGTGAAGGATACTTCGGATAAACATTATTTGTTATTGAATGCCATTTATTTCATTGTGGCCAAGACTTGTTCTTCGTTTTGTGAACCAAATATGTTCTCATCAAAGAACAAACTAGACATACGTACATGCGTTTGCTGTTTTACAGTATCTAGATTTGGGTATTTTGTGACTAATTATTAGTACCAGCTTACACTAAATGCGATATGAAGACACAGAACATGCGTTAGTTTGTTAGCGAAATACAGAAACAACGAAGATATAAAGGGGTTTAAAGCCGAGGGATTGACTTCATTGCACCGGGTTTACCCCATATGGCTCGGTCCTTCTCCGCAGAAATGGCACGCCACCTGCCGAGATTATTGCACAAAGCACGAACTCCGTAGCTCCGGCAACAATCCTAGGGGTCTCTGGAAAAAACTGCTCTCGTGAAAAGAAGACCGGATTCAAACCCACGACCTTCGACTCGCAAGGCAAAGGGCTTAACCACTCAGCCATAGAGAACGAAGATATAACTTAGTCTGTTGGCGATATGGAAAGATAGAACATTGCAGACATAAATATGTTCACGACGTGATGAAACAACACATCCTTATGTCTCTCTCGATATGAAGTAATAATAATAGCCGTCCATCGCAAGCGGTGATGACAACAGCCTCAGGCGTGTGTTACTGCACCTCTCTGGTGTGTGCGGAAGTGACAGTAGAGTCCAATCCTCTACCACAGGTTGACATACATGATCAAGGTTAGACATGTGGATGTTGTGTGTTCTGTCTTTTTGCGCAGCTCTTTTTCTGTGCCTCAACGACACGACGATTGTCAGCTGTGCGATTCTTGTGTGTGTTGTTACAGCGCCCCATTTGGCGATCTTGCGCCAGGGATTTCCAGTACGTGGTGTCTATATCGAATCATTTCAGAGACACTTTAAGAGTGTCTTTAATGCATTTTTTCTGCCCACCAGCTGAACAGCTGCCCCCTTCAAGCGCGATACGAAGTAATAACACAACCGTTATTCTGTCGACGGTAGGAAATAATGGCGGAGAAATGAACTGTCAGTCCATTATTAAAATAAACTCCCGCGTGCCCAGCGTGTTCGTAGCGCGTTGGACTACGGGTAACTAGTCCTCTGTAAGTGCGGGTTCAACTCCGTGGACTGGCAGAAAAGCTACAGGTTCCCCAGATTTACGGGTGTTCGTGGCACCGAGCCGAAGGGTTACGATGTCCATGACACCGAGCCGAAGAGCTTTCAGCTCAGTGCTTCTGGATCGGGGGATTACAATAAACAGCATACACATATATTTCATTTCTGATTCGAAGAAATCAGACCAGATTGTTCGTTTATTATTGGAGGAGGGAATATATACTTTGTCTGTCTAAATAGGAACGACGTGCGTGGTTCTTTTCAAGGGTGGGGTGGGAATAATAAGAGAGGCCAGTGGGGCTTTTACGACAACCATAAGTAGTTTGACAATGGGCATGAGGGCGGTTACAGAGGTTCTGATTTGGTTAACATACAATGGTTAACACTAAACTGCCCTCATGTTTTCATGCACAGTGACCTCGAGTTTGATTCGTGAAGTAGAAACTGGAATGTTGCGACGACGTTGGGTGGAATTACTGACAGGTACTGGGATCGGAGAAATAAAATTTTTAGGGAGGGTCATTGTACACACTATAGTCTGGGGTATTACGCATTGAGAGCCTATCCAAACAGGAGCATTTTAGGGTTGTAGTCACACGCGTTGATGAGATTTAGAGAATGTGGTGTCAACATCGGTACAACCCGAAAATAGCTATATCACAAATATGTGAAAACACTGATTAATCAACATCGAGTTAGTTACAATTACTGCTACTTATAATTGAACAGTTATGTGTGTATAATATATATATATGCACGAAGTGTTTCCTGGGCGGCCACTGCGCCTAAATGAAGAAATATGAGCTCGCTGAAAACTTGCAATTTTGGGAGGTACATATGAAGGCAATGAGTTTTGCGTGTTCGCCACGAAAAAACCCAGCAAAAATTGATACCGGAAATGTGTATTTTTGTGACCTTGCGCAGTGACCTGCGAAGGTCACAAAATACAAATTTCCCGTATCAATTTGCGGGTTTCTTTCGATATTTCTGTAGGGCCCTTTACCTGCAAAACGTTCTACGTGACTTAATAAACAACTTTTGGGATGGTCAGGGATTTAGGGAATGATTTGAAGATTGGAATTTAACAAATAATATTCAACTAAAGGAGAATTGTATTGAAGTTTCAGAGAACATGCAGGCTACGTATATTGTATTGAAGTTTCAGAGAACATGCAGGCTACGTATATTGTATTGAAGTTTCAGAGAACACTTAGTTCAGGAACTACGTATATTGTATTGAAGTTTCAGAGAACATGCAGGCTACGTATATTGTGAGAGAGCTATCTTCTATGTCGGACAAATATTTATTTTGTGCGAAATTGAACATTGATGGTGGGTTGATTGTTAGTATCATGTTCACACTGTGTATGCTCGTGAAAACATAAGACTTTCTTTTTTTGCAATGGAGAGCTGAATACAACTACGATGGCATGCAACAATGGAGACATACAACTACGATGGCATGCAACAATGGAGACATACAACTACGATGACATACAACTACGATGACATGCAACAATGGAGACATACAACTACGATGACATACAACTACGATGGCATCAACAATGAGATAAAGATGGCATGCAACAATGGAGACATACAACTACGATGACATCAACTACGATGCATGCAACAATGGAGACATACAACTCGATGCATGCACAATGGAGACATACAACTACGATGGCATGCAACAATGGAGACATACAACTACGATGCAATGCATCAATGTAGACATACAACTACGATGCAATGCAGCAATGGAGACATACAACTACGATGACATGTAATAATGGAGACATACAACTACGATGACATGCAACAATGTAGACATACAACTACGATGAAATGCAGCAATGGAGACATGCAACTACGATGCAATGCAGCAATGGAGACATACAACTACGATGACATACAACTACGATGACATGCAACAATGGAAACATACAACTACGATGACATACAACTACGATGACATAGAACAATGTAGACATACAACTACGATGCAATGCAACAATGGAGACATACAACTACGATGCAATGTAGACATACAACTACGATGACATGCAACAATGGAGACATACAACTACGATGACATGCAACAATCGAGACATACAACTACGATGCAATGCAGCAATGGAGACATACAACTACGATGACATGTAACAATGAAGACATACAACTACGATGACATGTAACAATGTAGACATACAACTACGATGACATGTAACAATGTAGACATACAACTACGATGACATGTAACAATGTAGACATACAACTACGATGCAATGCAGCAATGGAGACATACAACTACGATGCAATGCAGCAATGTAGACATACGATGTTTCAGTCATGAAACACCACTTAGTTTCACCAGTCGATTACCCTCTACCATGAAAGAACTTTTCAGACAAGTAAAAATACAGAACTCAAGTCCATAGAAGGTATTGAACTAGTTGCCCAGGATAGAGCGGTATGGAGAAATTGCTTGCAGACTCTATATAGTGGTACGGGAGGAATACATTGCAGCACGTAAACACTGATATAAAGAAAAATGATTCACTGATATGGATAAGAATAATAATTAACCAGTGTTATAGCGTTAACCGTTTGTAATTAGTTTTATTAATTAGTTATTGTATAATAATAATAATAATAATATCACACAATAAACATGTTGATAACAATGAGACTAACAATGAGACCATACTGTGTAGCTTAACGTATTTGCTACTATAGTTCGTTCCAAAAACACACTAAGGTTTAATTTGAACGAAATCTACAGGATGCATAACAGTTACTTTTCTTTTCAGTCAGTCTTATATACTTACTTCACGACCTTGTGAATTCATGTTTAACTCATTGGTAGGTACCTTGGTTGATGCACAGAGCGTTTTTGTTATATAATTTTGCGTAAGCACAACAAAAAGATCATCAAAGTTTATAATAAAATGGCGGCGAATGTTTACAAAGGCGTATCGATATTACATATTATAACAAGCACTGGGACATAGTGAACAAATGATATCTTCCACTTCTATCAATGACAATAAATGGTGTGTGTATACGCTAATGACAATCGTTCGGATACAGTGTGAAATGACTAATTCCACGGGATTCCGGATTTTCTTGGTGCTGAATTGCATGTGAAGCACGCAAATGCCGCGCTCACAAGGGAACAAAGAAAAGTAACACTGCTACCTACAAGGCATGTCGTAAGAGTCGACTGAGGAAGGGGTCTATCGAAGCTACACTAGTAAATAAAAAGCGTCGCAGAAATTGGATGTGCCCACTTACAATTACTCTTAGGCTCAGATCACATACAGATCACACAGAGTGGTTTAACAAGTGGCCGATAAGGAGTGTTAGAAGAAGAACTCATCTCACTGTTTAGATTCGGGGAATAGAAAAGTAATCGAACAAGAAAATGAATTTACCAACTTGGCAAAGTTATTTAAGTGTTTATATCTTTCTGATATGACCTCTGTTTTATCATTGTATCCACCTCGCTTGACTAGTGTCATCTCACAGACTTCAGTAATATATACTTGACTTAAACAACCTGAAAATAGGACCACTTACTTCCAGTGTGAGACATATGCAAACAACCAAAATATATATTTGGATTGAGATGTCACACGCCACACTTGAAATGCATCAACCGTACACGAAGATAGTAGATATCCATAGCCCGTCCTGTCACCAAATCGGGTATTCTCATCAAAATAGACGTCGTTCACTTGTCAGAGCTCAAGATTAGCTTGATTGGCCCGTATCTACTAGTGGGGCACCGGACTGATGTTGTGTGTTCGCGGTGACTAGAAATCACAGTTGATCACGTGACGAGAGAGATTACATCACCTGTTCGGTACGGTGTGAATCCGTACACACAGTACGCTATATTAATATACAATGATGTGTTAGCGTGTGTAAATCAAGTGTTTTTTTGTTGTTGTTTTTTTTCCATCCAGAAGCACTTACGCTTTCAGCTCGGTGACATGGACATCGTAACCCTTCGGTTCAGTGCCACCAACACCGTAAATCTGGAGAACTGTGGCTTTTCTTCCAGCCTGCAGAATTGAACCGCACTCACAGGGGGCTTGTCACCCGTCGTCCAACATGATACGAACACGCTGGGCAGGCGTGCATAAAAATCAAGTGTTTAAGAGCCTGCGTTCTTTCCTTGGCAACATATTTATGTGAGACATGGGCCATTGACAAATCGTCAGAGAAGATCATTTATGCCTTTGAATACAAATGTTACAGAAGAGTACTAAGAATTTCACGGACAGAGAAAAAAATTAATGCTTCTGTTCTGCAACAGCTTGATATTAAAGAGAGTTGACTATTAAAGAACATAAGAACAAGGAAAATTAATTTTTTCGAACACATCAAACGACATGAGTGCCTAGATAAGATCATTTTGGAGGGAATGGTGCCTGGAAGAAGGAGAGGAAGACCTAGAAGACGATGGGTGCAAGATGTTATTGACGATCTGAGTATAACTGCTGCTGACGTCGGTCAACTTGCACAGAATAACGAGTTTTTCATGACTACTGTCATGAGAGCCAAGTTCCGGAAGGGACAAACTACTTGATGATGATGATGGTATGTCAACTGTTCTGCACAAGCATTAAAGAGGACAATTAAATCTTTTGAATGCTACCGTAAAAAATAACAACCTAACATAGAAGAAAATAAAGTATATTCCTACTATACATGAATGTCAAGGAACATTGGCTTATAAACAATAACACTTGAAATTGTGAACTGTTAATGCCTGCCGATCATTGTAATTCTTCAAGTGTTCCCTCTAGATACCATCTTCTAATAGATTACAGATAGATATGAGTGTGTAGTCGTTGCTTATCAGATATGACACTTATTGTTTGAGCATATGCAATCAATGCATTGTTATTGTTTTTTAATTGGTTTTAGTACTGCTTGTATTCTATATCATCTTGTTTGTACAATATTGTTTATTGTTCATTCTTCTTCGAACGCTCCATATCGACCACTTGTTAACAACTCTGTGTGATTTCTATGTCATCTACTGTCAAATTATATCCTGTGGGATTACCTTTACTGTTACATTACTTTCTTTTATGTTGCTTCTGTTCCTAAGTTCTTCTTCTTCTTCAGCTCTTCCTCTTCAGCTCTTCCTCTCTCTTGCCATCCCTTCCAATTCTTTCCATGTTTTACCTAGCCTTTTAATATCAGCCTCCAGCTCTCTTTTCCAGGTATGTCTATGCCTTCCCCTACTCATCTTTCCCTGCGGGTTCCAAAACAGTGCCTGTCTTGTAATGCTTCCGGTCGGTCTTCTCAATGTATGTCCTATCCATCGCCAGCGTCTCTTCCTGAGCTCTTTCTTCACTGGTATCTGCTTAGTTCTTTCTCTGAGTTCCTCGTTTGTAATCCTATCATATTTTCCTAAGTTCTACCATTTATATATATATATATATATATATATATATATATATATATAATAATGAAAATGAAAAAAAATCGTGGCATATCCTAAAGGACGTAGCCATCAACCACAGTAAACGAGTCGTTGATTTTCTAGACACCACTTATACGTTCAGTAGTTTGCCATTGCTTTCTGAACGGTGAGGTTTATTTTTACCTTTTTGTAAAAATCCCACGGAAAAGAATTTGCTTCTAAATTTGCCCACCGTGGGGTTTGAACCAGGTACCCTTTGGGTTTGTGATCGAGCTCACTACCGCTTGAGCTACAGACACTAACATATATATATATATATGTTATATCTGGTATATATATATATATATATATGTTATATCTGGTATATATATATATATATATGTTATATCTGGTATATATATATATATATATATGTTATATCTGGTATATATATATACCAGAGAGAACACTACACGATTGTATACGTTGTGCCAGTTATGCGTCTACAAATAGGCCAGCACATCCGATTTCTGCGATGCTTTTTATTTGCTATGGTAGCTTCCCTATGTCCTGCATCACTCGCCTCTTACGACATGCCTTGTAGGTTGCAGTGGTACTATTCTTTCCTTCTCTTGTGGGCCACGACACCACACGAGCGATTGTTCATTTGAGTATGATCTTCATTGCACATCATCCCGCCTGTACTGTATATCTTAGTTGATGTTGAGCTATTGTAGTGGTCTTCACATTTGTTTAATTAACAAGGTAACGATAGCAATGTCTGATGTTGTAAACTATTCTACAGATAAAATATAATAGATCAAGATATCTTAGAAAAGTGTTCAACAACGTACGCTTGTCTGGGAAAGTTGCCATGACCGTTGTTAGTACCATTCTACGACGATCTTTATTAAAGGTATCAAACGACAACCTTACTGATAACTGCTCTATATACAACTTTTGCTATAAATACTAAAATAAGTAGAACAGCTAGTGTTACTGAGGCAAGGACACAAGAAAACAATAAACCAACATGTCGAACAAAAGGCGTTCATATGGATAACACGACCCTCTTCATGCAGAATGTCCTTCGCAGACCGCTACTCTCATTACAGCTTTTCGTTGTGTTCAATGTTTCTGTGATGTCATGTTGCCATCGTCATCCTGGTCTTCCTCTGCTTCGTCTTTCTGGAGCTATGCCTTCCATTATGGTTCTGTATAAATCTGACTTATAATGTGAGCAAAGTGTTACATCTACTGAGATATGTTATTGACTATGACCTAATGTTCCTCCATGTTAAGCTCTTGTATGATATCTATATTCCTCTTCTTCTTCTCTGTCCATGACTTTCTAAGGATTTTTATGTAGCACTATATTTCGAACAAATAGATATATCCAGAAAGAACTTAAAATCAAGAAAATTGGATGATGCTACAAATAAGAATGAGGAAAACTGAAGTATTTTGGACATATAAAGAGACACGGGGGTTGAAGAAAACCATTATTGAAGGATTCATCCCGGCAAAGAGGATAAGAGGAAGACAACGGAGAAGATAGATTCAGGATGTGACTGATGATTTGAGCATGACGGCTGTAGCGGCGGGAGATCTGGCCTATGAGAGAGAGCAATTTCAAAGGACTGTTAGGGTGGCAACGTTCTGCTCAGAACAAGCAATTTGATAATGATTACTATATTTCGAAAGATTCCATTTTTCTCTGGAATATTTCTTATCTGGTCTATGATTCACATCCTTATATGGCAGTCTTACTAGCTTTTGACATCTAAGGCTTACATTCCTATTTGTTATAAATTTCCCCTTTGCTATCTCTGTTGCTGCCATGTCTTTAATCAAGTATCGTAGTCATTAGATCAATATATACAAAACAAAGCATCTCCACATATTGTCGCTGAACAGGACCATAATTAATTTATTGTGTGTCAAATTTATGTTGCACCCCATAATTGAAACAAATTGCAATAAATAAAATCTCGAACTCTGCGTGATTCAAGCACGAAGTATATTTAAGGAAGCAAATGTGTGAGGTAATTTCCTCCTGATGTATCACGAACATGATGTAGTTTTACTTAATATCGAACTCTGGCTGCAGATAGAGTATATGGATACTTCTTTTTTAATTTTCTGTTTACTTCATTTTCAGTCAACCTGTGTTACGAAAGTAACTCTAGTACATGTGGTTTTCTGTGTGTTCCATATTATATGGTACGTGTCAGTTCTGATGGACACCCTTTAACCAATTCGATCTACATGCTACAGTATAACGTTAGTGTGGTAGTGGTGGTAGTAGTAGTGTTAGTAGTATTAGTGGTGGTAGTAGTGGTGGTGGTAGTACTGGCGACGGTGGTTATAACATAATAACAGAAGCAATGACCTGAACGTAGAATAAGAAGAAATAAATACTGACTGCGAGATGGAAATACAACTGAAGAGAAAGAAATGAACGTAGATAACCAGTTCCAGATGTCTCACAAACCGCGCGTGACCAAATACCATCAGACAGAGAGAACCGAATTAGCCAAGCAGATGTGTGCATTTCAAGTTACACACACATACACCCAGCCCAGTCTTGAAGGTCATAGGTTATATATATATATATAATATATATATATATATATATATATATATATATATATATATATATATATATATATATATACCACATCAGACTGGAACATAACCACAGAACCAGATCTAAACTGTGAGTGCCAGTAACATTTTGCATTTCAGAGATGTTTTCTATAGATTAACTAAGCACTTGCTCCAGTTTCGTGTGGTTTATATATTTGAATCATTTTTGGGTACGTTTGTATCTATCTTATACATCTCTGTTTAATGTATGTCTCTCGGTTTTTGTAATGTGTTGTCTTATCTTATGTTTGACTGATTTTACCATCATCATTGTACATCGGTGAGTAACCATGTCTGCTCCGATCTCTTTCTTAAACAGGATGATCTCAGCTGGCAGTGCACGAACTCCGTAGCATGGGCGAGGGTCTCCAATGTAATGGTGAAGATATTTTTGTAGGGATTTTATTTTTAATCTTTTCTAATGAATTTTGCCCTGGCAGCTGCTTTCCAGCCAGCTCTTCTTGACTTTCAACTGCCAATGGTTCTTTTGTGTGCTTAAATTGAACACGGGACCAACGTTTTATCGTCCGTCTCCATTATGACTAGGAACTCGATCTCACCTACAAGGGTCTGTGGAAAAATATCCAGAAGGCTCTACAAAAGAGCGAACATGGTATCTTTGGCACGAGAGACGAGCACCTAACCTCTACGCCACAAAGACCCATCCCGACACCTTCCTCCTCCCGGTATGTGATATTGTACGAGTGTTTATTTCATCTGTCATTTTTTGTAGTCTATATCAGTTTGGTATATACATTTGTTCTTCTTCAATGTTTCAGCCGTGTTTGGGCTGTTGATTGCCCTTCCGTCCAATATCATGTAATATTTATGTTGTGCATAGCATTCTAGGGATGTAATGTCTGAAGTTTCTATTCGCCCCGGACAAGAGACAGAATTTGACTTTTCTAGCACCATGGCGTTGGCTCACTATGCTGCTCAATCATGCAATAGCCAATGTAGGATTAAGTCTGCTCATTCCCCGCCACCAGATTACCTTCTGGTCATGCCGAGTACTACTATACTTTAGGTATGTTCAAGGCAAGAAGAAAATTACGTCCTGAATTGCTACGATGAATGTTAGTCGTCAGAAAGATGCACATATTGGTTCTCTATCTGAAGATCTAGTCAGTATCATTTTGACTATCTTCCAACCATAGATTGTGCCTGAATATGGTTCAGTAGAACACACATTTGAATAGATGTGCTACTGGTGTATATCATTGTTATATAATTATATATTATAGTCATCATTAATCCTCTCCGCTCCTCGGGGAGCATAGGGCCTCAACAGTTGTTCGCCACTCTTCTCGGTCTCTGGCTGTTCTTTTATGTTCTCCCAGGTCAATTGAGCACTCTTCAGCTCCTCAGTAAGACCTCGTCTCCAAGTCTGCTTAGGGCGTCCTCTTTTCGTTTTCCCTGCGGGTTCCACTCGAGCACCTGTCTAGTGACACTCGACTGTGTCTTCCGCAAGGTATGGCCTATCCATCGCCATCTTCTCCTCTTGACCTGTGTCATCATAGGTTCCTGCCCTGTTCTTATCCACAGATCCGTGTTTGTAACTCTATCATACCATCTCAATCTGAGAATCCGCCGCAAACATCCGTTGACAAAGGTCTGGATCTTATTTGTATTTGCCCTAGTGACTCGCCAAGTTTCGAGCCATACAGCAACACCGACTTCACATTTGAGCTGAAAATCTTGAGCTTTGTTTTCGTGGAGATGGCAGCGAACTTCCACACCATGTGCAGGATCGCAAAGGCCTGTCAGGCCTTCCTAATCCTAGCATTAATTTCCTCATCTGTACCTCCTGATCTGCTGATCTTACTTCCAAGGTAGACAAATTCATCCACATCTTCTATGTCCTTTCCCTCAATCAGTATTGGATCTTGCTGTATGTTGTTGCTACGCATTACTTTAGTCTTTTCTTGACTGATTTTAAGGCCGACTCGTTGTGCCGTTTGTGCCAGAGCATCCACTTTTCCTGCATGTCTTGTAGTCTATGCGAAAGCAAGGCGAGATCGTCCGCAAAATCCAGGTCTTCTAGCTTTGACATAAGTGTCCACTGTATGCCTTTTCCAGACCTGGCGTAGGCTGTGCGTGTGACCCAATCAAGTAGCACCAAGAAGAGGAGGGGGACAGCAGGCATCCCTGTCTAACACCAGTAGTGACCAGGAACTCCTCTGACAGTCTTCCATCATGAATAACCTGGCAGGCAAACCTCATACAGCTGCCTGATGATGTCGACAGTCTTCTCCGGCACCCCATAGTTTCTTAGGATCCCCACATTGATTTCCTATCTATGCTGTCAAATGCCTTCTCAAAATCAACAAAGCACACGTAGAGTGGAGCCTGCCACTCCATTGTTTGTTCCACTATGATTCTTATGGTGGCTATCTGGTCATTGCAAGATCTATCTTTCCGGAATCCCGCCTGTTCGTCCCTAAGCCTCTGGTCTATAGCGTCTTTCATCCTGTCCAGAATAACCCTAGTGAGGACTTTGCTGGGAATGGAGAGCAGCATGATCCCTCTCCACTTGTCACAGTTTGACAAATTGCCATTCTTTGGCAGTTTCACGGGGAGGCCTTTCTTCCAATCTGCTGGTATCTCCTCCCTGTCCCACACCAAGTTGAACAATATGTGGAGTTGGTTTACCATCTCTTCTCCTCCCCCCCTCAGAGCTTCCGCTGGGATATTATCAACTCCTGCCGCCTTGCCCTTTCTCAAGTTTTTCAAGGCATTGCGGATTTCTTGTTTTGTGATCTCCCTTACGTTTATGTCCAGCGGGTCTCCTTGCCCTAAATCTAGTGGGTTTAGTGGGGAGGTCTATTTAACACTTCCTGGAAATGCTCTTTCCAGCGCCCATTGTTCATCAATTTTAGTCAAAAGTTTTCCAGTCTTATCTCTCACTGGCCTGCTCTGCTTATTTTTTCCTCCCACTCAACAATCTGGTTGTCTCATAGAGAGCCTTGAGGTCACCTTTGCTAGCTGCTGTCTCTGCCTCTTCTGCTATCTCATTTATGAATGCTCTTTTTTCGTTTCTCAGCTGTCTTTTTACCTCCTAGCCATCTGTTATATCTAGTTGCTGCCGCCTGTTTTTGTTGTCTTGTTCGTGACTGGTTTACTTCTTGTTTCAGCTTCTTCCTCTCCTCCACCCTCTGCCATGTTTCGTCCGTGATCCAGGGTTTCCTGATTGATGATGGTCTCCCAAGTATTTATTTCACAGGCTCCAACCGTCGCCTGCTTTAAGGTGTTCCACCTACTTCCCCTGTACCTTCCTCTTCTGTTGTCTGTAGTGCCTCGAAACGGTTCTTTAGAGCAATCTGGAAGACTTCCTTTGGCACCTGCGATTGGAGTTTCTTGACATCAAACTTGATTCGTGTACTTTGTTGTTTCTTCTTTGCCGATAGTTTCATTTTAATTTTACAGTTACCAGATGGTGATCAGATCCTATGTCTGCTCCTCTCTTCACTCTAACATCTTGTAGTGATGTCTCCATCGTTGGCGAATTGCCACATGGTCGATCTGGTTTTCCGTCCGATGGTCTGGCGAGATCCATGTTGCCTTATGGCATCTTCGATGCGGAAAGAGTGTACCCCAATGACAAGCTCATTGGAGGCACAGAAGTCTGCAAATATCTCACCATTTTCGTTCATTCTTCAAAACCATTTACTCCATCTCTTTTTCCCTGCCAGTGTTTTCGTTGCCCACCTTGGCATTTAAATCCCCCCATAAGAATCATCATGTCGTGCTTGGGACTTTGTCCACAGTTGCCTGTAGTTGTGCATAGAAATGGTCTTTTCCACCTCCTCTGCATCGTTCGTCGGTGCATAACACATAATTATGTAGGTCTTCTGGAACTTAGATACGAACCTTGCACTAATAATGCGGTCCGACACTGGTTCCCATTCCATCAGACTTTGCTTGCTTCCTAGGTCAGCATCAAGGCCACCCGGCTTCCCGAGGATCATCTTCATTTTCTTTGCCCGAATGGAGCAGCGTTTCTCCTGTCTGAAGTCTTGTTTCCCCAAAAGCATTCCACCTTGTTTCACACATTCCCAGCAACGTAAGCTTGTACTGATGCATCTCCTTCACCACTTGTGCACATCTGCCTGTCTCTAGCAGTGTCCTTACATTCCACATCCCTACAAGGGTGGACTTCTGTGTAATCAACCTGGGTGCTTCTATCTTTGTTGTCTGCGGCCGAAAAAGGGTCGTCAGCACATCAGCTTCCTTGCGGATTTGGCTGCTGCGTGTCATCTGTCTCTGCATGGAGCCCTAGTCCTTCGAGACTCGAGTTAGTTTTGAACAATTTGTTTTTGGTTTCTGTAACTACTGTTTTTTTAAATGGATGGGTAGTTAGCCCATCGCACAACCCCAACCTGGAGGACCAGGAGACCACATTTAGTCTGCCTTCTCTCCTTCGACCTTCCCGGCTTGGGTAACCCTGCCGGCATAGCTCTCCGGGTCCCTGAGGTACGCAAGCCCCCCCCACCACCACCACTACAAGGTAATGGCCTCATGGAGGAGATATATTATAGTACACCTTATATTAAGTTATATAGTAACAGGATTCAAATCTTTTGGTCACATTGAAGGCCATCAGAGCTTACGATCAGATCAGATATTGTGTTATTTTATCATCGAATGTTTGTTACAAGGGATCTCCAATACGGTCTGATCTTTGTCCTATTGGTCTAATCTGACATGCGATTTTCCCCATTTGTAGTACTGTTTTCCTTATATTTTTAATTCATTATTGTAGTATTTTTCCTTCGTTTGCTTTCAGACCTCTGCGTTAATATATATATATATATATATATATATATATATATATATAAACCAAATGAAATTTCTGTTGTTTGTTCTCATTGTTTAAATACATTTGAACATCATACGAACTTGAAATTTGGCAAGAGGGTAGCTTTCATAGATGGGAAGATGTAAAAATTATAAAACCAGACTATTAGTTCTTCTCTATATCTAAATTCCATCTTAACGAAATGGCTATGAAAAGTTAAAACGAAATGTTGTATTCATGTCTCAACGTGCCTGTCACATGTTAAAGCAACGATGAAATCACTCTTATTATAACGTATTTTAAACACATTTGCTTACATGTGTGTGTAGCGTAATTGATAAGTCTCGTCTACCATGCGGTAGACCATGCGTTTGATTCACACTCGGGCCAATTATTGTTTTTTTTTAGAACACACAAGTTTATAATCTGAAAAACTAAATTTGCCAATTGTTATTTTAACCGATTTTGAGGGGACGGTTCATGTTTCTTTAATATGCTCAGTCTCGCCCTGTTTGGGACTTTGAAATTTCGGAAATGATACAATTTCGTAGATCTATCGAAATTAATGAATTAAAGATATAATAATAGTAATAATAAATCCTCTCCTTCCGTTATACGTTACATAGGGCCTGTAAATAATTTCTCCATACCCTCTATCCTGGGCAACTCGCTCAATCTCCTCCATGGAACTGGAAACTGATATTTCTTGCCTCTCTCAGCAAAGTCGTTTCAGGGTCTCCTTAGGTCGCCCTATCTTACTTAAACCCCTTTGCATCCCACTTCAATGCCTGCTTTGATATTCTTTGATCATTTCTTCTCAAGGTGTGTCCAACATATCTCCATCTTCTCTTTCTTATAACAGTTGTCACTAGTGGTTGACAGGTCATTTCTCTGATTTCATCACTTCTGAATTCGTTCCATTTTATATTCATTTTTTTTTCGCAAATATCTATTTTCAAATGCATTCAACTTGTTTTCTATATCTTTATTCATTTTCCAACTCTCGCTGGCATATGTTAGGATTGATACAACATTTGAATTGAAAATTCGTAATTTAGTTTAATACTATATAACTTGCAGTTCCATATTTTATTTAGACTTTTAAAAGCTGATGTTGCTTTGCCAATTCGTATCATAATTTCTTTTTAACATTTCCTGTGCAATCAAAATTGCTACCAAATAGGTGAACTGCTCTGTTATTTTTATCATTTTAGATTTCAGGGTGATATCTGCATTACTTGCATAGGTGTCTGCATTATATTTGTTTTTTCATAGCTTATCTGCAGTTCAACTTTTGATACTATAGATGACAAGTTGTCTGTTTTTTTTGCATATCTTGGTTGTTTCTACTTAACAAGGCAATATCATCTTCAAAATCCAAATCTTCTAGTTGACTATTTTCTACCCAGTCGATGCCAGCTTCGCCCCTGCAACATTTTCGCATCACCCAGTCAGTGGCCACCCAAACCAAACAATTACGGAGATAGAAACAGCCTTGCTTTACTCCGGTTTCAAACCATAAACCAGTCGCTGTGTATGTGTCAGTGCGAACTGCACACTGTGAACCATCATAGAGGCTCTTGATAATGTTTATTATTTTGTCTGGTATTCCATAGCATCTCAGAATATTCCACAGGAGATTCTGTGTAGACTATCAAAGGCTTTTTTAAAAATCGATGAAAGTTAATTAGAGATATGCGGTTGGAAATGATAAGGGGAAAAAAGAAGGCCAGAAACATGGATAAAAGGAGGAAAAATTAGTTATTAGACTTGAATACAAGCGTCGGAGGAGTGTAAAGGCGATTGATGAGAAAACTAAAGAGGAACGACTTGGAAGATCAGCGAATAGGGTAACAAATGTAACTGTAAAAGTGTTACCATTTACCGAACCATTGAATTTGTTGTTTCTTTTAGACCTCCACTTTATAAAGCTGGTACCACAACCTAAATCACCCTACCACTTTCCTCCCTCAACTGTTAAGTATTCTACCTCTTACACTTCCAGCTGACTGAAAAGGACTCAGCACTTTTTGGAACGACTTATATAAATAGACCTGGACTACATTCCGTTTTTACAATCCTGATAAAAAGTGTCAGATAAATGTATAGAAAGAAGAACATGACTTCTTGTGAAGCAATGCTCCGTGTGCTTCCGTCCAACTACTGGTTCAGATCACATTAGTGATTAAGAGAATCAAGATGTTGCCCACGCCAGCTATATAGTAGTTAGTTGGCTGCGCCTAGAAGAATTCCACGTGTCTGTGTACAGTTAAGTCAGGGGTTGCGTAGGGGAAGAGTTTCACTTCAAGACGCAGTAAATGTAAACAAAGGCAACCTCTGTATTTTATACTGTACACTTAACACGGCATTCAGGCTGCACCTGGCCAGATATAAGCATGTGTATTGTGCGCTTTACCTAACGTTACACTCTATACTAGCGTCTCTCTTCACCAGTCATCTGACCTCGTAGGAATTTGATTCACACTTCTCCCCTTCTTTCTCTTGTCGCACTCCATTCTCTCACTCCACCTTTACCCTTCAATATATCTTTCCCCTTCAATCTATCTATCTTCCTCATCATGTCTCTCCACCTACTCTCAATCCTGCTCTTCGTCACTTTGCTACCACTATCGTGGAAAATGTAGTGAAGTCATTAAAGTAGCTGAATCTAAGCTCTCATTGTAATGTAGCTACCGTAAGAAAGAACTGTAATAATGCTAGTCTGCTTGGATTGCTATATAGTCAGTAGATTACAGAACCTAATTTGAATAGTTGTATCCTCCTACTAAAGTTTTGTTGAGCTTGTTAGACATTTCTTTCTATGGTTACAATAGAAATGTCCTAATGTAGAACTCCCGTGTAATACCTTTGACGTTCTTTTATCGGATTGCAATAGGATGTCATCTTGTGTAACTTCGTTTAGCCTGTTTAACATTTTTCTGTTGTGTCATAGAGTAGGAAATGAGAGATTGTGTATTGGAATGGAGAGATCGTGGAAGACAGAGGGAAAAGATGTTAGATGGTTTGACAACATGCTTCGGCAAAAGATCAACATCAGAACTGATTAATAACTGCACCAGGGAGAGATACAGAGTTGTAGAGAGACATAATCGCCTACGCCGGCAGACATGGCACTTGACTGATTATGTCACAGTGAAACGATCCTATTGCGCCCTTTTTACATTACCTTGTTATGTTGCAATAGTTATATCCTGCTATAGAGCTGTCAAGTAGTACAGCATTACCGTTGCTGTAACTATCAGCAGCTTCACAATGGAGATCAAAGCAGTAACATTGACTCTGAAGTGGTTGAGTTCGCGTGAATTCCCACATGCTTGTAGACTGAGCAACTCAATAAGAAAATTCAGACCGGTTTTTTCTAAGACTGGAACAGCTTGTCACAATGAGAACGTCTCGAGTGTCCCATTTAACCGTTATTTTTTACCAGTACACGCAGGAGCACAAGGCAATAGGTGCAAATATCACTTGGCTGATACAACAGTGGTCGAGGAAAGATGCAATCAGTGGATAGTGCAAACATTAATGCCATATGAGAAGCAAGTCGTATAGATGACTTTGAAAGAAATTATAAATCTTGTCTCCCTGATCGAGAGTGAAGAAGATAAAAGCGAAACCTCCAGACATGAGCACTTTGTTAGAGACACGGGAAATGTAATTAATCAACACAGAACATGTGTGATTAGTGGTTACACGCTGGTAATTCAGATATTGTGAAGGATATCAGAGCACACCATGTATATGTCTGCAGTACTGTGATGATAATTCTCACTAATTACTAGTGCGCATCAACATCAAATAGCTTGTCATCAGAAGAACTTTACCAACACAACAGTACTCCGGAATTTCTCTCCCTCATAGGCCAGATGACCTGCCTCTGCAGCCGTCATGTTCAAACCATCAGTTACATCCTGAATCCATCTTCTCCGTGGTCTTCTCTTCTTCTCTTTCACTAGTGCTATCCTACTATAAAACGTTAATTTAATCGGTTTTCGTTATTTTTGTTGGATTAGAAAAGTGATATGCTCTTTAAAGAGATTTCAATAAAACGTCTCTTTAACAGGAGCGTCTGGCCGAATGGATTAGAGCGCGGCTGGCATGCGGGAGCCCCGTGTTTAATCCATGGTAGAGCCAAGAATTGTTTTTATATCTGGACATAAAATCATAACCTGAACAGTTTCGCAGCGACTGCACTAGCCATGTGGCCATTCAATTCACCAGGCTCACGTCCCCCCTGTCCTACATCGCCTTAAAAAGCAGTACTACAGGCAGTAAGGATAGTTTTTGTTGACACCAGTGCTGTTCAACGTTTTTTTTACCGGGCGCATCTTACTGATTGTTGTGGAGGCGCGGGCCCCAAGTGAAAAGAAATACCACTACTACTAATAACAATAGTAATACAGGGTGTTCAACTTAAAAGCAGCCTGTGAATGGAGTAAATCTGGCATATATGTATGGAAATGAGAAGGTTCAGTTATGACGTAGTATAGGTCAAGGTTGTGTGATGGTATGTAATTGTAGTGCAGAAAGGGGCGATGAACAAATGTGACGTAGACAAGCTAGTCAGAACCGGTTTAAATAGACGAGATGAATGCGTACCTGTAAAATTTATATTTATCACTGGGGCTGCTTTTAAGTTGAACACCCTGTATTAATATAATTAAGATAACCGACTCTTCCACATTGAAAAGCAAAGGATAGGGGTTGGGACAGTAGAATAGTTACAAAATAAAGCAAGATTGCAAAAGGGGGAAAATCGTGTTCATGAGGTGCTGCAAAAAAAAAACTGATCAGCGCTAAAGCCAACAAAGTAAAATATGGGAAACCCTTAATGTATGAGCACATTTACTCATAGTTATTTTCTTCTCTAAAGATGAACTGCACGTGCGTCTTTGGGGCAATTCAAGAGTAAGTATGTGCAGATGCTGCCGAAATAATCTATCGACTTCGAGTGGGGAGTCCCATCTTCTTAAGCGAGAACTAAACCAAACCTAACGGCATCAAGTTCAATTCTAATTGGCATATAACTTCCTGTAGTTGCTGCGGTTGAGCACTGTCTCTATAAACACTGTTTGATGATGCCGTGTTTTGTGTGTGATTGATGGGGAAAACACTATAAATTCTTCATTTGGGTGGGTGAGTACATTATGTGTTGGCAGTCTTTTTTTTACTGAAGATTCGTAGGATGTACACCACAAGTTTAATCGTAGCTGGAGGGTTCAGAGCAAAACAATTTTCTTGTATCCTGTCTTATATATTAACTGTTGATTGTATTTTGTATTAACGTAAGGCCTCAAGTCTTAACCAGCACACAACCAGCTAGTCATTCGTAAGGACGCTCGTATTTCTAGGCTAGGCGATGGGTGTCGTAAGAAATTAGGGTAAATGGTTCAAATCATGTGTTTGTCTATTTGTTTTTCGAAGTTTTTAAATACATGCACACTGTTTATTTGTTGATCATATTCTTTGTTTTCCTCTGGGGTTCTTCAAAAAAACTCCTTGTTCTCATCTCTATTGTTTGCCCAAACTCGTGATAGACTAAGATTATCTGTGGCTCTAAATTTGTTTTTCTCCTCCCGTCTTTCTCGCTGTGTCTGCCTGCTCTTCTCTGTCTCCTATATCTGCTTTTGTCAATGTCTTCTTCCCTCAATACATACTACTTTGTCAAGTTAGTGATTCAATTGGTTATTGATTACTAAACTGGCGTCATTACACTCGGGCAGACCACATGCGCTCTAGTCTCCTCCAACAGATTACCCCCAAAGTGTATGCATACTGATGGTTCTGGCTCGCTGATTAAACACACTAACACCCAACTGTCCTTTACCCGATCCAGAAACCCTTGAGCTTTTCAGCTCTTCGGTTCGGTGCCATGGACACCGTAACCCTTCGGTTCAGTGCCACGAACACCGTAAATCTGAATCTGTGGCAAAAAGCCTTTTCTGCCATCCCCGCGGAATTGAACCCGCACACACAGAGGATAGACACCCGTAGCCCAACACGCTACGAACACGCTGGGCGTTAGGGCCTTAACTGCCCTAAGGCACCCAGTTTTACTTGTAGGGTAACTCCAAATTAAATACTTCCGCCCAGTTGCAACAAGTTTATAATTACTACGTGGTGTGGGAGAAAATGGTCACTATATCTGGTTGGTCGCCCGGTATTATCATTCCCTCCCCTTATGGCCCCGGTTCCCGTCCTGTCTGTTCACCACATTAAGTTTTTTTAAATGATCACTGATTTTTACCTGTTACTGTGTTAGCTATTCCCCATTGTTGCATTTATCTTATAGTCTGTCCATTAATTCGTGAGCACGTTTGAAATTGATTTTCTCGAAAACTACCTGTTGGATCTCAGTGTTTTTTTGCAAGCAGCCTTAGAATATCCATGACGCTAGAGAAATATTTTTCCAAGAAAATTTGATGTAGTTTGAAATATTTCTTCTTAGGTTATATTAAAATCAACCTCACCGGATTGTACACAATAGTAACAGATCACGTACAAACGCGTTGTTTAAAATACATTATGGTAACATTAAAATATCGTGAGTAAACAACAATTTCACGAAATCCCGTGCACCTAACCCAGTCGACTTTGAAAGCGGAAAGCATAGGACGTTATAATTGGGATACCGTTTTATAGTTATAGGTGTATCTCGCTATTTGTATGAAGCTATTGTATCATTTTTGTTGGCTTATCAAAACGACATTGATATCACATTCATAATGAGTCTGAAGTGCACATTTATAATAAGGAAAAGGGTTTCAGTTTTATACCCAAAACTTCCGTAGGGAATCTAAGAGAGGCCCTCTATATTGCGATATTCATAACCCTGAGAACAACCAACTGCGCTTTGGGCTGAATAGGAAAACCTTTTCCGATGGATTAAACAGGACACAAAGTGCACTAATGTCAACAAGAAGGAAAAAAATAATTGACGACTTTGACATAGATGTCATAAGACGGGGGCTCTTGAAAATGTTTGCGACAAATCAACTTGTTACTCTCAGGAAACTGAAATTAAAACTGCAATCAGATTGCAGCATAGACATTTCTAAAGTATATGAAAATTGTAGAGCCGGCTTACTTCAAAAAATATAGGCGGCAGGAATATTATTTGTGAAAAGCCACATTTAATTGCTGCCCGAAGTAAATACCTGAGGCAGATCCGTGAGCGGCGGAGACAAGGCTATGATATTGTATATTTGGACGAATCCTGGGTCAATGCTCCCCACACCAATGCTAAAGAATGGCAATCAGTAGACGGGGAACAGAAAAGAAAAATACCAAGCAGCAAAGGCCGGGGTATTATTAAACATGCAGGAAGCAGTGAAGGTCTTGTCCATGACGCTGGACTTATTTTTCCCAAACAAAAGTACCGACGGTAGGGACTACCACACGAAATGAATGGACATATTTTCAGGCACTGGATGGAGAAAGATCTACTTCCCAAATTTTAAACAGACCATCATGCTTGGTAATGGATAATGATCCTATCACAACGCAGTATCAGCGGAAGACAAAGTACCAACTGCATCAAAAACAAAAGATCAAATTAGGACTTGGCTGCAAGGAAAATGTCCCGATGATACATATTTGAAACCGAGTTGTTGCACCTGGTGAGGGTGACAAATAAGACAAAGGTGTTTCATATTGACAAAATCATTGGAATAGCACACTCTTTGCGACTACCTCCATATCATGCTACCTCAATCCGATAGAGCTTGTCTGGGCTAAAATAAAGGGCAAGTTGCCGAACAGAACAGGGCGTTTAAAATGTGTGATGTTGAAGTTCTGACACGTGAGTCCCTCTCAATGATAGACATGCAGTTATGGAAGAAGTGTGTTGAACATGTGCTCCGAGAGGAAGACGAGTACTGGCACCGAGATGGATTACAATTTGTTCAGCCAGTAACAATTATCAACCTCATGGAATCGTCCCGATTCGGGATGATCAAATCATATTTGATTACAGACTGAGAAATAAACGTATACATTTCCATATCCAAATGCGTCTACCATCATACAATTTGTGGTGAAGTTAAGACACCCTGGGTTAATTGGGGCCGAAGGGAGGACTAACTGTTGCATATTGTATCCAAGTTCACGATTGCACATAAAGGCAACACACTTAATTACTTGACCTATCAAGTTATATGGAGATACACCTATGAATAGAATTGACATGGACAAATTCTAGGATTACTGTAAATCTAAAATTTGAGCCCTTTTTTGCAATTGTCATAAAAGATCAAAGGAATTCGCCGATGTGCAAAATCCGTAGCATCTTGGACTACTGGTTAGCTTTATTTTAGCGTCATGGATATTCTAAGGCTGCATTCAAAAAATCACTGAGATCCAACAGGTAGTTTTCAGAAAATCAATTTCAAACGTGCTCACGAATTAATGGACAGACTATAATCATTCACGTCGATGCTGTCATTGTTATTTCTTCTACAAGAAAATCATCATTGTCTATTTCTTTATACATTTACATCCACGGCTGCTGTCATCGTTATTTCTCTTATACATTTACATCCGGTTTGCTGTCATCGGTATTCTCTTATACATTTACATACACGGCTGCTGTCATGGTATTTCTCTTATCATTTACATCCCCGGCTGCTGTCATCGTTATTTCTCTTATACATTTACATCCACGGCTGCTGTCATCGTTATTTCTCTTATACATTTACATACACGATTGCTGTCATCGTTATTTCTTCTAGTCATTCCTTATTGTAGTCTTCTTAAAGCACGATCTTTTTCTTCCAGACTCCATTTGTTTTAAACGTCAGTTACTGTGAGCTGAGTCATGTCTTTAGTGACGAGAAAATACTAATTGAAGTTTTATAACTCATTTCAGGCACCGAGCTAGAGTCATCACTAGCCAGCCCGACAGTAATGCGGGACTTGCAGGAGTTCCTGGTCGAGGCGGAGCTAAGCGAGTACTACTCACCTCTGTTGACTCGTCTGAAGGTCCCAACTGTGGAACACATCAAGTATGTCAAGGAAACAGATCTCCAGGATATTGGCATGACTCGACCAGAGATGAGACGTCTCAAGAAGTTCTACAAGAAAGAATGTCCACAAGGAGCTATCAGCAAACTCAGAAAGGTCAGTTCATACATTGTTTAAAAGCAAAATGAAATGTGTCAAGTGAATGAAGCAATAAAACTATTAAGGGGACATAGCAATAGTGTGGTTGTATGTGGATATGTGGTTGTATTTGGATGTTGTTACATATGTATTATGTTACTTGAATATTCTACACATACAACTTCTGAAGCGTAACAGGGTCTGTATATGTATGTTACTAATACAATACCTGGCATAACTCACTGAAGTTTAACATAACCTGAATATACTGCCCACACAATACCTGACATAACTCACTGAAGTTTAACACGGCTTAAATGTACTGCCCACACAATACCTGACATAACTCACTGAAGTTTAACATAACCTGGATATACTACCTCCACAATACATGATTTTTTAAATGGAATTTTATGATGGCTTGCATAGTTATATTACTCACACAACGCCTATTAGAATAACATGAAATTTAGCATGGTTTACATACGAGGTTGACAGACTTCATAAAGAGAGGGTCACGTTGGTAACCAGAATCTCTAAGAAGATCTTGGGTCGTACACGTTTTGTGTTTCTCTTTCTGTGATAATCTAGCAAGTATTTTTTCCGGTGGGAGGGTGGGGAGTTGTATTTCTTTTTTGTTTATATATATTCCAGTCATGGTTGTTCACAATATTCATAAAACAGATGAGACTGCAGTAAAACTATTTGATTGGCGAAACACGTAATCACAAAGTACTGTAGTTTTACAAATTACAAAAACAATGACAAAATACAGCAACGTTTCGACCAACAAGGTCTTTATCAAGCAAACGAACAACAGGAGTGACAAATTTTAAAAAAACAAATGGACGACCAAAAACAAACGTTTCTAATGAAAATCTGGAAATAAAATCGAAAATCTGGGAATAAAACGAATAACGAAATAAATGTAACACAAAAACACACATAAAAACTAGAAATAGAACGGAAGAGAAACAATGAAAAATCTAGTAAATATATAAATTGAATACATGCAACATATACCCATAGATTACAAGGCATGGGAAGAGAAAGTACTAAGAAGCATAGGAATGTAATACGTTGAGCCCACGTGGTCGCAAGGTACCATACAAAGAAATCAACCGATTCTCCAGAGCAAATCGACTGCGATCATCCGAGGAACACGATCGGATGGCTGTGACCTGGACATCGTGAGCTCCTAAATGGCCAGTATCATTGAAATGGGTGGCTACAGGGTCACAGAGCATTGGCGTATGTCGCGCAAGTGTTAGGCGAATCGGTCACTGAGCCTCTTGCTTGTCTCACCGATATAAGCCTTGTTACACCGCTTACAGATAATGGCATAGATAAGATTACGGGACTCGCAGGTGAAACCATCGTCAATAAGAAACGTGGCTAAAGGAAAGATACAGTACGCGTCTGTATCACATAAGCACACGTGTTGCAACGCCGACGGCCACACTGAACAGTGCCAAAATGAGTCTGGATATTGGACTTAAGGCGACTGTGTACCAACATATCCTTAAGACTTCTGTCCCGTCTGTAAGCCACCAAAGGATAGTTGGGGAAGACAGAACGGGTCTCAGGATCTGACTTAAGGATAGACAGATGATGGAATAAAACATTTTTCACCAGTGAACTATGGGGGTGGAAAGTTAAGATAAGTTTTACTCTCTCAGAGTTAGTGGTCCTATGTTGGCTGGTGAGGGCGACATACGCCAATGCTCTGTGACCCTGTAGCCACCCATTTCAATGATACTGGCCATTTAGGAGCTCACGATGTCCAGGTCACAGCCATCCGATCGTGTTCCTCGGATGATCGCAGTCGATTTGCTCTGGAGAATCGGTTGATTTCTTTGTATGGTACCTTGCGACCACATGGGCTCAACGTATTACATTCCTATGCTTCTTAGTACTTTCTCTTCCCATGCCTTGTAATCTATATGGGTATATGTTGCATGTATTCAATTTATATATTTACTAGATTTTTCATTGTTTCTCTTCCGTTCTATTTCTAGTTTTTATGTGTGTTTTTTGTGTTACATTTATTTCGTTATTCGTTTTATTCCCAGATTTTCGTTTTTATTTTCATTAGAAACGTTAGTTTTTGGTCGTCCATTTGTTTTTGTTTTTAATTTATCACTCCTGTTGTTCGTTTGCTTGATAAAGGCCTTGTTGGTCGAAACGTTGCTGTATTTTGTCATTGTTTTGTAATTTGTAAAACTACAGTACTTTGTGATTACGTGTTTTGTTCACAATACAATTTGTAAAACTACAGTACTTTGTGATTACGTGTTTTGTTCACAATACAATTTGTAAAACTACAGTACTTTGTGATTACGTGTTTTGTTCACAATACAATTTGTAAAAAAGTTATCATGTGACGTTTGTTTGCGTTCGTTCTTGTCATCAAGTTAACTACACTTTGGAAATGTGTGGTTTGCACCAAGAACGTGTGTAAATTGCGTCCTCGTTACACTAACCAACTATTCAATCACGACTCTTTATCAGTCTACACTCTTTCATGTCTCTTCCGCTGTCCATACGGATGGTTTTTTGTGTGGCCTTCACCGTTTCCTCCGTCCACCTGCTTGCCATCCAAGAGCTGTCTTTGTCAAAGTGACATTCTATACATATGTCTAAACCATCCCCACCTTCTGCCTTTGGATCACCACGATGCCAGTGATATGCAATTCACTTTCTTCCGTAATTCCCCATTTCTGCAATGTTATGTCAAAATATTTATATAATTCTTTGTTGCATTTATTTTGAAAAGTCTGTAATTTTTTTTTAATTATCAAAATGAAAGATTATTGGATATAAGAAAAAGACGTTATTAAATAGACTTCAAAATGTCTCATAATATCTTAGGTAACCCGTTTGGATACGTTAATAACATTATAAAATTGGTTATAATCAACATCGCATGTCGTCTATATAGTTGCTCGTTCCATTTGAACTTTTGAACATGCCAGCTTCAGTGAAATTACACAGTAGCTTCGGAGAGGAATTCGATTTGAACATGCCAGCGTCAGTGAAATTACACAGTAGCTTCGGAGAGGAATTCGATTTGAACATGCCAACGTCAGTGAAATTACACAGTAGCTTCGGAGAGGAATTCGATTTGAACATGCCAGCGTCAGTGAAATTACACAGTAGCTTCGGAGAGGAATTCCATTTGTCTAACATTCAGAATGTTGAGTACCAGGTGGGTAAACTGGGGAGTCAACAGTACCAACCTCTTCCCTGTTCGCATTAAAAGATCCGCCCTTTTTAAAATTTGGGTTTTTTTTTTGCTCGCTATGAATTCAGACGTCATGGCACCTAATATGACACATCTAACTGATTTCTGCGTGAATGTTTACTTTCCTTTTCACCAATGTATCTCGTCATTCAGGCGAGCCTTACTTCGATTTTAGAGGTACTTGTAATTTAGATCTTCAAGTAAAGGATACAGGGTTCCTGTAGACTAACCGCGTACTATGTACACACCGAGAATTGTTGGTCCAAACTGGCCTCGAATCCCGGAATTTCTACGGCCCGTGGTCATTAGTGCATCGTGTTATCAACTTCATTATCAGCGACCCCTTTCTTCTTTGCTCAATCGTAGACTAGACGCCAACTTCAATAATATATCAGAGAAAAGCAGTTATCAACATGCAAGTTAGACATTTGCTCAATCGTAGACTAGACGCCAACTTCAATAATATATCGAGAAAGACGTTATCAACATGCAAGTTAGACATTTGCTCAATCGTAGACTAGACGCCAACTTCAATAATATATCAGAGAAAAGCAGTTATCAACATGCAAGTTAGACATTTGCTCAATCGTAGACTAGACGCCAACTTCAATAATATATCAGAGAAAAGCAGTTATCAACATGCAAGTTAGACATTTGCTCAATCGTAGACTAGACGCCAACTTCAATAATATATCAGAGAAAAGCAGTTATCAACATGCAAGTTAGACATTTGCTCAATCGTAGACTAGACGCCAACTTCAATAATATATCAGAGAAAAGCAGTTATCAACATGCAAGTTAGACATTTGCTCAATCGTAGACTAGACGCCAACTTCAATAATATATCAGAGAAAAGCAGTTATCAACATGCAAGTTAGACAAATGCTCAAAGAATGTATATGACACTGGTTACATCATTATCAGTCTTCTCTTCTCTGTGTACACTGATCAGCATTGTAAAATATATTTAGAAGTTGTTTTTGTCAGTGTTACGGTCATACTCATCGAAAGATGATATCACATTCACGAATCTGGTAATAATAGCTGTCAGCTCTAGACTACCGTAGAATGTCGTATAGTTTTTGCCTTAGTGAAACAGGGGATAATGATCAATGTTCTATTCTATACTTGTCTCTATCACATGCTGGGTAGGTCTGCAACAGGTGTTCGTCTGTCATGGAGGCTGATACCACAACTACACAGATGTGTAACATTGTGTACGTACTGTAGATGATGTCTTCACTGTACTGTCAAAATGAAAATCCTGGCATATCGTAAAGGACGTAGCCATCAACCACAGTAAAGGAGTCGTTGATTTTTCTAGGCACCACTTATACGTTCAGTAGTTTGTTATTGCTTTCTAAACGGTGAGGTCTATTTTTACCTTTTGTAAAAATCCCACGGAAACGAATTTGCTTCCAAACTTGCCCACCGTGGGGTTTGAACCAGGTATGCTTGGGTTTGTGTTATTGAGTTCACTACCGCTTGAGTTACATACGCTCACCAGTGTACTGTACCATCCTTGAATATGCTGTATAGATGGTAGCCTAGTACGTTGTACCAGTCTTCTATAATAATATACTAATTCCTCTCGTACCGTTATACTTTACATAGGATCTGCAAGTAATTTCTCCACACCGCTTTATCCTGGCAACCGCTCAATCGCTTCCATAGAATTGAGACCGATATTTCTTGCCTCTCTCAGTCTTCTATATTTAATATAAATGGTATTATAGTCGGTTGTACCAGTCTGGTATCTGTAGTATAGATGGTACCCCAATCAGGTGTACCAATGTAGTATAGATGGTATCCCAATCAGGTGTACAAATGTAGTATAGATGGTACCCCAATCAGGTGTACCAATGTAGTATAGATGGTACCCCAATCAGGTGTACCAATGTAGTATAGATGGTATCCCAATCAGGTGTACCAATGTAGTATAGATGGTATCCCAATCAGGTGTACCAATGTAGTATAGATGGTATCCCAATCAGGTGTACCAATGTAGTATAGATGGTACCCCAATCAGGTGTACCAATGTAGTATAGATGGTATCCCAATCAGGTGTACCAATGTAGTATAGATGGTATCCCAATCAGTTGTACCAATGTAGTATAGATGGTATCCCAATCAGGTGTACCAATGTAGTATAGATGGTACCCCAATCAGGTGTACCAATGTAGTATAGATGGTACCCCAATCAGGTGTACCAATGTAGTATAGATGGTATCCCAATCAGGTGTACCAATGTAGTATAGATGGTACCCCAATCAGGTGTACCAATGTAGTATAGATGGTACCCCAATCAGGTGTACCAATGTAGTATAGATGGTACCCCAATCAGGTGTACCAATGTAGTATAGATGGTACCCCAATCAGGTGTACCAATGTAGTATAGATGGTACCCCAATCAGGTGTACCAATGTAGTATAGAACTATATATGGTGTCCTAGTCTGCTGTCATCATTTTCATCAAATAGCTTGTCCTGAGCAGAACTTTGCCACCCTTACAGTCCTTCGGAATTCTCTCTCATGGGCCAGATGTCCCGACTCTTCAGCCATCATGCTCAAACCATCAGTTACATCCTGAATCCATCTTCTCCTTGGTCTTCCTCTTCTCTTTGCCGAGATGTGTCCTTCCTTAATAGTCTTCTCCGACCGTTCATGTCTTTTTATATGTTCAAAATACTTCACTTTTCGCATTTTTATTTGTAGCATCAGCCAGTTTTCTTTGACGGAGAAAACACTTTCTGTAACACTTAATTCAAAAGTGCGTATGTTTTTGTCACCGCTTTACTAAATGTCAATGCTGCACACCCATTAGTCTGCTGTACCAAAGTACGTTTCACAATGTTTTTTCGCTGGTTAAAATGAATATCTCTTCAACCGCGTGACCGTAATTGTTGTAACTTTGCATATGATCTAATAATCGTAATGTCCCGAGGTAGATATTTTGTTACTCAATAACAAACGTATGGTTTAGAATTGTCTTTATTTAAAGTATATAAAAGTGACCATATCCTAGGTCAACTATGTAATGAGAAGTATTACTCCTTCATATTTATGAGATATTACAATTGCACATCTTGAACGAATTTCACGTGGATTTACAGATTTGCAACGCTGTGTCGCACTTTGAAATAATGTACATTGATCCTTCCGGTGTGTTCACTTACAATTTAACGATTGTGTATTTCAGGGCATAGGTGTGTCACAATACGTACGGTATTCTAGATTTGTAATACAATAGGTATGATAATGTCCAACGCATCCTATCACAACACTGTGGCAGAAGAAGACAAAACCTCGACATCGAGTACAAAAGATGCTATAAAAATGTGACTCAGAAACTAGAACTTCCATTTAACGAGGGGATTATGAAGCCTGAATTACTACTATTCATTGTTAAAAAATATCAAAAGACCAGGATATTTAAAAAAGACAAACTGATTTAACAGAATAGTTATATGTGTATGTGAGATTGCCATCTGTCATGCACACTTAAACCCAATTGAACTTGTTTGGGCTAAAGTTAAAGGACAGGTAGCAGCTGAAAATAAAACTATGCAATACTTGTTATTGTTTACTAAACTGAGGTCATTGCACTCTGGGCAGGCCCATAGCTGCTCAGTCTCCTCCAACAGATATCTAAGAGTATGCATACTGATGGTTCCCGTGGCTCGCAGATTAAATACACTCCTCATTCTGCCCCCAAGTATCCATTTCTACTTGTACAACGATTAACTCCAAACTGCTTAAATCACTGGATCGATTCAACATCTATGTTAGTGTCTTCATCCAACAGGCAGTGGCGAAGAGACAGAAGAACATTTCATCTTTATCCATCATCAACTCCCCAACAGTCGATGCTTTTGTTGCAAGCCGAACCGCTCTCTCATTTCCGCAAGAACCCGCATGCCCAGGACAGTAGATCCACGTTGGAGTCTAGAGGTTAGAAACATCTATAGACTACGTCCACTCATACCGAAACCTACCCTTTTGGATCTTGAGAAGCATCGACTGAGAGTCAGATACAACAACGGCCCCAGTAAATGGAGTCACAGAGAGCCAATGGAGGGCAATGGAGTAACGACCTCAATCTCCATCCACATACTGGAAGTAGGTGTCCTGTATTGTCCACTTTAGACAAAATGAAAGAACTAACAAATGTCACCCTGTCGAAGATAGACATAGATTATTGGTATAAATGTGAAGACTATGTCTTAAAGAAGGAAAATCACTATTGGGAAAAGATGGACTGTCACTCGTGCAGACGAGAATAATCATCGATATGTTAGACTCATCAGACTCGGAATAAATGTGCAAACGCTTTATATGTTTTATATAATAGCCGTTATTTGGCCTGACAAAATTCGAATTGTATATACGCCTATGTAGAAAATATCAAAGGAACTCGCCTTTGCAAGAAATGTACACTACCTGCAACATTGAATGTTATAAAAATCTTTGGGACATCGGAAATACAACACTACATGCAAAAAATCGCGGCCAACGTAAATAATGTTCATACTGTATCCCTATGTAAAGATTTGATAATTGCTTCGACCACTTCATATTTTATCCCGATGTAATGATTTGATAATTGCTTCGATCACTTCATATTTTATCCCGATGTAAAGATTTGATAATTGCTTCGACCACTTCATATTTTATCCCGATGTAAAGATTTGATAATTGCTTCGACCACTTCATATTTTATCCCGATGTAAAGATTTGATAATTGCTTCGACCACTTCATATTTTATCCCGATGTAAAGATTTGATAATTGCTTCAATCACTTCATATTTTATCCCTATGTAATGATTTGATAATTGCTTCGACCACTTCATATTTTATCCCGATGTAAAGATTTGATAATTGCTTCAATCACTTCATATTTTATCCCGATGTAAAGATTTGATAATTGCTTCGACCACTTCATATTTTATCCCTATGTAATGATTTGATAATTGCTTCGATCACTTCATATTTTATCCCGATGTAAAGATTTGATAATTGCTTCAATCACTTCATATTTTATCCCGATGTAAAGATTTGATAATTGCTTCAATCACTTCAAATTTTATCCCAATGTAATGATTTGATAATTGCTTCGATCACTTCATATTTTATCCCGATGTAAAGATTTGATAATTGCTTCGACCACTTCATATTTTATCCCGATGTAATGATTTGATAATTGCTTCAATCACTTCATATTTTATCCCGATGTAAAGATTTGATAATTGCTTCGATCACTTCATATTTTATCCCGATGTAAAGATTTGATAATTGCTTCGATCACTTCATATTTTATCCCGATGTAATGATTTGATAATTGCTTCGATCACTTCATATTTTATCCCGATGTAATGATTTGATAATTGCTTCAATCGCTTCATATTTTATCCCTATGGTTATGTTAATTTATTAGTTGTTTCGGTCACTTTGGTCTTTAGTGCCTATGTGGTGACTATTAGTTGTATATGTCATTTCATATGTTGCCCATAGTCGCAGTGTGGTGATGTGATGTTTGTTTCGGTCAATTCCCTGTGGAGTAATTTGCTATGTGTTTCTGCAGCTTCGTATTTTGTCCCTAACGGTTAGTGCCCGGGATGGCGGTACAGTCCGCTGTCGATGGATAAGAAGTCATGTAGACAATGTGAAAACTCACTGATTAGGGAGAGCGAACCCGAATAGAAGCGTACGACGAAATTGAATGTGCTTTGACCGAAAGGCGCTTGTATCGCAACTGCGCTGTAACCTATCACAGCTTAACAGACGTCAATGGTTCAAATCACACAAAGTGGCTTTATAAGTAGTTAATCTACATGGAACGAAGAAGATAATATGTCGTCCATAGTCCCTGCTGTGTTGTTGAACTGGACCTCTGTACATTTGCTGTCTCAATCCATGTGTGTTACACTGTCTCTCAGAAAGAACAATCCACGTGACCTATCAAATGAACACTTCACAAACCAGCTGTATTCTGCGCGCTCGTGTGGACCAGATACTTGAACTTTGAAAATGAAAGAAGCCATCCGTCCGAACGTGTGCCATGCAAATGAACCATCAAAGTCAGGCGCCATTTCCCTAGGTCGCTTACCTGCGACCTCAGGTAAAACCGACGTTTTCCGTCAATGGCCTACTTATTTCCCGTAACCCCATTTACTATGCAGATTTGTAAGGAGACCAACCTGCGGTTGTGATATAGAATGTATATACATGTTATCATATCCTATGTTACAAGTGTGTTAACGTCACGTGGAGATTCGCACCCTTTATTTGTGTTGTGTGGACATTTACACGTTGTTTACTTCAGCTAGTTGTTAGTCTGACTTGTGTGTTTATGCAGTATCATAAATATACAATTTGTTTGTGTGTTAAGGGAGTTTCTTATTGATGTGAGTAAATATATTCAGGACCTTAGCTTTACAACAGATTCTCAAAGGAACCAGATCTCACACGTATTATTTTTTTCTTCTGTCTTCGTCGAGAACAGAGGACTTTCTTATAAGCAGGGCATTTGTTAAGTGTAGATATATTTCTGGTCATCAATGGTTCACGATATAGGAATGTATGTGATGTTTTCTTTATGTGCGTTAGTAGACAGACATATGTCTATGTTGTAAAACTAGTTACACAGATTGATTGATATAGCGAAATTGTAGATAGATAAACATATGTATGTGAATGAGTACCGATGTTACGATATAGTACTTGATGTGTTTTCTCCCGTGTGTTGTCGGGACCCTCAAGGGAAGCAAAGAATAGTAACACTGCCAGCTACAAGGCATGTCTTAAGTGGTGACTGAGGTAGGGGTCTAGGGAAGTAAAGAATAGTAACACTGCCATCTACAAGGCATGTCTTAAGTGGTGACTGAGGTAGGGGTCTAGGGAAGCAAAGAATAGTAACACTGCCAGCTACAAGGCATGTCTTAAGTGGTGACTGAGGTAGGGGTCTAGGGAAGCAAAGAATAGTAACACTGCCATCTACAAGGCATGTCTTAAGTGGTGACTGAGGTAGAGTCTAGGGAAGCAAGAATAGTAAAACTGCCAGCACAAGGCATGTCTTAAGTGGTGACTGAGGTAGGGGTCTAGGAAGCAAAAAATAGTAACACTGCCAGCTACAAGGCATGTCTTAAGTGGTGACTGAGGTAGGGTCTAGGAAGCTACCTAGTAAATTAAAGTGTCGCAGACATCCGATGTGCTGGCCTACTTGTAGGCGCATAACTATTATAACGTACAATCGTTCTTAGGTTCAGGTTACATACAAATCACAAAGACTGGTTTAACAAGTGGTCGATATGGAGCGTAGAAAAAGAGACACATGCCTATGTTTTAAAACGAGTTAAAAATAGACATATGTGTGAATATGGTTCATTTGGGACAGTGGTGGTAACATGACATTGTGAAACCCATAACAGACTGTGCAGAGGACGGAGACCAGTCCTCTATATTGAGTAAATATATTGAGTCTTTAAGGGGAGTTGTGATAATGTGATGAGAGCGATGTTGTGCAAAGGACATGTTACCTGAAGATGGTTAATGGATGGACGATGTAGATAGATAGATAGATGGATGGATGGAGGACGGACGGACGGATGGATGTGACAGACAGTATAAGAAGAACACTTTAATTATTCACAGATTTATGTATGGCGCTGTTATATTGTCATAATTAAACATGAATACCTGGTTGTATGAATGAATCACCAAACGGCTGCATACATAGCAGCTATTCGAGAGACAAACTGTTGCTGGTTGTATCGACTGAATGCACACGCCAAATAAATTACGCTGAAATGCCTACTTTCCTGACAGTACAACCATACCCAGAGATCATTAAGTTCATAGTTTAACACTGGTGTATCACCTGTTTGGAATGACAATGTAGAACACACCAATATTGGAATATAGAAAACACTATCCTATGACTGTGACTGATTTCTATTCATTATACGTATGTGATGGTGGTAATTTGGGTTCACGTCTATTTACTACATCAAACATACACACCAGCGGAAACAATCTGACGCTTTTAGGTTAACAGAAAACAAAGTCAAGATCCGTTTTCATCCCAATTTTTCTTGAGATATCTTTATATCTGTCGATATGTGATAACAGGATAATATCAAGACATGAATAATGGATAACAAGATCAAATATCAAGACATAAAATAGTGTGATAACAAAGATAAAATATCAAGACATAAAATAGTGTGATAACAAAGATAAAATATCAAGACATAAAATAGTGTGATAACAAAGATAAAATATCAAGACATAAAATAGTGTGATAACAAAGATAAAATATCAGACATAAAATATGATAACAAGATAAAATATCAAGACATAAAATAGTGTGATAACAAAGATAAAATATCAAGACATAAATATGAAACAAAGAAAAATATCAAGACATAAAATAGGGGATAACAAAGATAAAATATCAAGACATAAAATAGTGTGATAACAAAGATAAAATATCAAGACATAAAATAGTGTGATAACAAAGATAAAATATCAAGACATGAAATAATGTGATAACAAGGATAAAATATCAAGACGTGATAATATGATAACAAAGATAAAATATCAAGACACGAAATAGGGTGATAACAAGGATAAAATATCAAGACATGAGATAATGTGATAACAAAAATAAAATATCAAGACATGAAATAGTGTGATAACAAGTATAAAATATCAAGACATGAAATAATGTGATAATGAAGACACATCTAAGTGACTTGTTTAACATAATAGCAAATTGTATTTAGTTATTTTGAGGCGTTTAGCCAACAAACATAAAAATAAGAAATAACACTTTGCAGAGAATCTAAAGTTTGAAGTAAGTGTAATGCACGTAAAGCAACGCCCCCATCCTTTACTATATATGTGCCCGCCTGTTTGGCACCTAATTTCTAAAGAGTACTTATAGATAAGCCCTGGCAGTCACTACAGAACGCTCAAAGATAAGGTTATGATTGCTGTAGAGTGCCCACAGATAGACCTGCCGCCTGAGCTTTCAGTTATCTCCATTAGGTTAACAATCTGACGCTCTCGCAGATAGTTTCATATTTCTAAGTTGTGTGGAACTTGTTAGTGGTCTCGAGCAATGTACACATACAAATCTGAATGTCTGCCACGTGTCATTGGCTCTTGTATTAGTAATCAGATCAGCAATCGCCTCAGCTCGTGGTTCTTCTATATCAAATAATTCATTTTCTTACCTTGGAGGTTGTGTTCAGTTGGTGTAGCACCAGTATCAGTGAGCTGAATTTTATCACCAACATAGGGTGTTGATTTGCCTACACAGTCGATTATCTCTCTAATCGAGTCTGTTAGATATGGTACTCGGATTATTATTTTTCGAAATTGTAACGGTAGTTAAACTCAGTGGCGGCTCGTGATAATTTTTTTTGGTGGGGCCAGACATTTTTTTCAGGATAAATCATGGATTTTAGATTGCTATATTTTAATTTAAACAATAATAAATACACGTTATACATAATTTTTGGTGGGGCCCGGCCCCACTGGCCCTTATAGACGAGCCGCCACTGGCTAAACTTATTAGCTTATAGGGACCAAACACTTGCTGGAGGCGCCGTGCAGACTTGTGGGTTTTAGCCAGTGGAAGACTTTCACTAACAACTTCCAGCTCTTCAATGTACACGTTCTGCAGCAGTATGTATTTCGTTTTATTTTCTATTTCTGCAAGCCCGATCTTCTATCCGTGTCTGTGTGATAATAAACCCGTGTGTTCAGTGGGGAAATATCAGCATAGTTATCTATTCTATTAACACGAATCAAGTTTGACGGCCTCTCATATATTCAATCAGTTCTGACAGCATGATAACTCATTAAATGTGGTACTCTTCTTCTTTGCGTTCGTTCTTTACGACCAATTTTAATCACTCTTTGATGTTTGATCTTTGCCAAGAACGTGTATACGTTGCACATTGGTTTAGCAGGCCCCTAAACGCATAGACTTCTACATGTTTAGGACACGTGCATCCGATTTCATCCAAACCTCCTTAGTCGCCTCTTACGACATGCGTGGCAGGTAACAGTGGTTCTATTCTTTACACCCCAAATTTGGGCCCCGGTAACCACTCAGGCGCATGTAGAACTATAAAGTGAGATTTTCTGTTTGTAAAATCTTACGAGTAGCCCATCTGTACACATTTATTGACGTTATACTAGAAAATATGTATGTACTCTCTGTGATTGTAAATGATACTAACTAAGCTTGTGAATAAGGAACCAATATGTGTAGATTTTTGCTGACCTACACTTATTGTAAATATACACCTGACCCAGAATGTGATGGCCATCTTACCTGGAATATTTGAACAAATGTCTAGAGCAGCGTTTCCCAAACTGGACGGTACCGCCCTCCCCCTGTGGGCGCTGAAGCCTTCCAGGGGGCGATGGTGGGTTCAGAAGCATTTGGGGGCAGCTATTTTATCGTTACTCTGCGATTGAATAACCATTAAAAATTAGAATTCTGCATTTAAATTAATCTTATGCCCATTTTACACGATCCATTTTTTCATCAATTTTCTATTTCTTGTATATACTCATTTGAAAAAGGACCACGAATTACAGAAATATATATATCAATTTTCTATGTCAAAGTGAAAATAGAGCATGCATATATATGGGGGGACGGGAGGGCGTTGGCAAGCTGTTATAATGGGGAGGGGTGTTACAAAGTTTATGTCGTGCAAAGTGGGCGATGGGCCGAAATAGTTTGAGAATCTATGGTCTAGAGCAGTGATGGGCAAACTTTCCAAGAGGAGGGCCAGATAAAATAAAAAAATATCAAGGCGGGCCGGAAAAAAAGACCAAAACAGATTTTTTAAGTGTTAAACTTTATTTTGACTTTTAAATCATACACAACTTATATTATATATAATATGCTACAAAAAAGTTACATAAATTGATTATTCTTTAGATGAGTATGAAGGCGTATGTGACAGATGAAACGGTGACTGAGCTTCTAAAAGTTGTTCATAATGTGGTAGAAACTGGGATGAGCTGATTCGCATTAGTGAAGCTAAATGGTCGTCAGTCAATCGGTTTTTAACGCTGTTTTTACGAAGCTTCATGGTAGAAAACACCTGTTCACAGATGTAGGAAGATGCAAACATCGCAATTATTTTCTGAGCATGAGATTTCAGGTTTGGAAAACTCGATTTTGGCAGGGCCTTGTAGAACTCAACTTTAGAAAAGTTAAGAAATAATTGCTTCCATTCAGTGTTACACTGCAAATCAATCAGTTCCAGCTGCAATTCTGGTTTGACTGATCCACAATCCACATTAAATGGCATGCTAAAAATCTCCAGGTCCTGTTCAATAACCTTGAAGTCTTGGAATCTTCGTTCAAATTCTTCATGGAGACATTTCACGCTTTTCTCATAGCTCCTAAGTTTATCTTCCGTAACTGCAATAGTTTTTAGTCTTGGAAAATGAGTAAAGTCTTTCTTGACTAGTTGTTTGGAAAATAGATCCAATTGCATTTTGAAACCCCTGATATGACTCCAAATATGGATTAATTGATTTCTTCCCTGGAGTTTAAGGTTCAATTTATTGATGTGACTGAGAAGATCTGTAAAAAATGCAAAATCCGAAAGGCATACAATATCTTTCAAATGTTCACATTCATCCATTCCTTTTTCTTCCATGAAAGATATTATTTCGTCCTTTAGATCCCAAACTCGTTCAAAAACCCGTCCTGCACTGAGCCACCTTACTTTAGTGTAGTCAAGTACATCAGAATATTCAGACTGCAATGAGTTAAGAAACTCTCGAAATTGTCTATGATTGAGTGCTCGTGAACGAATGTTGTTAACAAGCTTAATAACAACATCAAGTACATGTTTCATGTCTAGAGCAGATTTACACAGAGCTTCTTGATGTATGACACAATGAAGAAACACAACTTCGTTCCCAGAAAATGATTCCTTGAATATGCCTACAAAACCAGATTTCGCCACGGTCATTTTCGGTGCTGCATCAGTAGTTATGTTACAAATATTGGACAAAGGTACTTTCAAAGACGTGATAGTTTCTTGAAATTCTTGAAAAATGTCTGATCCTTTTGTCGTTCCCTTCAATGAACGCATGCAAGCTAATTCTTCAGTTACACAAAAGTTGTCATCAATTCCTCTTATAAATATCAGTAACTGAGCTGTGTCAGTTATGTCCGTACTTTCATCCAACGCAAAAGAACAAAATTTAAATTCGCTTATCTTTGATTCTAGTTGCCAGACTAATTGCTTGTCAATTACTTCAATTCTAGAAGAAATTGTTTTTCGAGACAAACTTACTGTCTCAAAATCCTTTATTTTGTCAGGACACAAGATGTCACACACTTGGAGCATACAAGTTTTTACAAATTCACCATCAGAAAATGCTTTGTTACTTTTTGCAATATTGTATGCAACAACGTAACTTGCATGTGTAGCTAGCTTTTGAGAACAGCATTGTTTTGTAAAAATATTTTGCTGACCTGACAGTTTTTTTACGTAGAGCTCCTGCTTTTTGCTTCCGTTCTTCTTCGGTCATAGTTTCATAAGTGGCGTTCTTATGTTTTGTCATGAAGTGTCGTGAGAGGTTGAACTCCTTGAATACTGCTACAGCTTCATTGCAAATGAGGCACACAGGTTTATCCCTAATGGGCGTGAAAAAGTATTTCCATGTCCACTCATCTTTAAAAACACGACATTCTGAATCAACTTTACGTTTTTTACTTGCCATTGTAACGATCAAAAATGTCAAAAAACACTATCAACAAAGCAAAACTATAGAAACACAAGCCAGACACATAGCTGCAGATGGCGAATCGACGATACCTGACTGTCCAAAGGTCCGAACTACACTGACATTTGACCTTGAGATCAGACGAAACAAAAATGGTAGAACCCGATTCGTTCCGAACTTATCCGAGCAACACACGCGCGTCGGCTCTCGGTATCTGACAAAATATTCGAGAACTAATTATTTGTTCGGCTATTAATCCATTCGTTCGGCAAGAAAAATCAGCATTTAAGTCATTTGCACAACAAACAATGTTTTCATCAGCAATAAATAAAAAAATAAGCGCAACACTTGTTTTACAAACGCAACAAAATAATTAATTAACCGGCAGAATTGTTATTTGACCGGCAGGAAAAATTAATTGATAAACAATATTTTATAAACCTATCATTAAGAGTAAATTAAAACAAAATACTAAATCAAAATTGACTTTAGTACAGTTTGAAGTTTAATTTTTTTTGCTATGAGCAAAGACATTGTTGTTTTTCTTTTTTTATATAAATTATTTAATGATGATTGATGATTGATTTAATTTAGTAGAAGCAAATATGAGATTTTTCAAATTACCTAAAATGGAATGCCGATAACAAATTTCTTTCATAAGAAAGTCTGCATCTTCTATTGTTTTACAGACTACTAAAAACTATCTTAAGAATAAAATATCTTAAGGTTCAATTGATGCTAAATTAGAAATACAAATAGATCGTGTGTTTTGTTTGTATTTTATTTATAGGGTTATTCAAAACCATGTCGCGGGCCGGATTGACTACTCCGAAGGGCCGCACTTGGCCCGCGGGCCGTACTTTGCCCATCACTGGTCTAGAGTATAATCTATCTCGGCATGACCAGTAGGTAATCTGGTGGCGGAACTTCCTAGACATATCATTGAGCAGCATAAATAGCCCCCTAGTTAAAAATGGGGTGTTTAAAGCCGAAGGATTAACTTCATTGCACCGTGTTTTACCCCATATGCTCGGTCCCGCTCAGCAGAAATGGAACGCCACCTGCCGATAGTATTGTACAAACCACGAATTCCGTAGGTCAGGCAACACTCCTAGAGGCCTCTGGTAAAAAAATGCACTCGTGAACAGAACGGCTCGGTCCGAATTCGAACCATCGACTCGCAAGGTAAGGACTTAACCACTTAACTACAGAGACACACCCCTCCCTCCGTACGTAGACAACTAGTGCTAGAGCAGTCCATTTCTTGCTTGTTTCTGGTCGGGTAGAAATTGCACAAACACCCTAGTTCTTCAATGTTGTATCTACATGACACTGAGCCGAAGTGGGGGGGACAAAGCCTTTCTGGATCAGGAAAGAAAAATATCTTCTATCTGTTTCTTTTTTCTTATTAGTATTTTTATGCAATTATTTATTTCTCCCTTCACGAAAACAAAAAAAAATATTACGCCGTGTTTTTATATGATATGAATCTAAATGCATATGCAAGATGCCTGGGGTAGTAGACGAGTTTGGTTATTTAAACTGGATAGTGTAATCTGTTATGAATAGAAATGATTGAGTTTGGTTATTTAAACTGGATAGTCTAATCTGGTACGAATAGAAATGATTGAGTTTGGTTATTTAAACTGGATAGTGTAATCTGGTACGAATAGAAATGATTGAGTTTGGTTATTTAAACTGGATAGTCTAATCTGGTGCGAACAGAAATGATTGAGTTTGGTTATTTAAACTGGATAGTCTAATCTGGTACGAATAGAAATGATTGAGTTTGGTTATTTAAACTGGATAGTCTAATCTGGTACGAATAGAAATGATTGAGTTTGGTTATTTAAACTGGATAGTGTAATCTGGTGCGAACAGAAATGATTGAGTTTGGTTATTTAAACTGGATAGTCTAATCTGGTACGAATAGAAATGATTGAGTTTGGTTATTTAAACTGGATAGTGTAATCTGGTGCGAACAGAAATGATTGAGTTTGGTTATTTAAACCGGATAGTGTAATCTGGTACAAATAGACATGATTGAGTTTGGTTATTTAAACCGGATAGTGTAATCTGGTGCGAACAGAAATGATTGAGTTTGGTTATTTAAGCTGAATAGTGTAATTTGGTGCGAACAGAAATGATTGAGTTTGGTTATTTAAACCGGATAGTGTAATCTGGTGCGAACAGAAATGAGTGTGTGTTGCGGGCGATACATAACTCAGAACGTCCCTACCTAAATCTTAATCACATTCCTATGTTCAACTATGAGTACGACGCTAATGTGTGTGTTTGTGTGTAACTAACCAATTAAATATATAGCAGCTCCTTTATGGTAGCATTTGTATCACTCTACTACTTAACTTATTTAATTATCTCCCTTCTTTGGGGAGCATAGGACCTTAACAGTTGTCCTCGCCCATCTGCCCAGCGTGTTCGTAGCGCGTTGGACTACGGGTGACTATCCCTCTGTGTGCGGGTTCAATTCCGCGGGATGGCAGAAAAAGCCACAGATTCCCCAGATTTACGGTGTTCGTGGCACCGAACCGAAGGGTTACGATGTCCATGGCACCGAGCCGAAGAGCTGAAAAAGTTCAAGTGCTTCTGGATCCAAAAAAACAAAAAAACAGTCGTCCTCCACTTGTCCCGATCTCTGGTCGTTTTCTTTATGTCTTCCCATGATAGTTCAGCATCCTTCAGTTCTCCAAGAAGACTTCACAATTAGTTTGACATGTCGGACTTGGGTAAGCGTATTAGGAAGAATGTTCCTGTCAGCCTAGTTCTCCGGGTCATCGAGACACGCAAGCTCGCCGCCCCAACCACTACACTCTAATGACCTCATAGACCAAAACTCTACTATTGGTTTATTTGTCTAAACTCGTCCTCTGTCCTACTTTGTTGTGTTGCCTGTACTGTTTTAATTTCAGTATATATTTCGGTTTGTACTGTTTTTGTTTTACGAGGCTCGTTATTTCACATTGGTTAGTGCACTTCTTCTGTAGACGAATGGTTACTGGTTCAAAATCTCCAGTTGGAAGATGACTTTTTCAGACCGTAACGGCTCTCATATCGATTCTGATCTCAATTGGTACCCAGAAAAACACTGGGAAATAAAGAAGAATAGTAAACCAACATAGAGCTGGGGTCGTTAGTTGCCATATGCTGAGAGGCATACTAAGAAAGAGATCGGAGCACTTATGGACTCATTGGTTCGATGTGCAGTGATCATGATCCAACAACTAAACATTATTTCCCATTATACCACATGTTATGAAAACGGGATTTTATTTTACTTTTTTGTCTGTGTTTACTTTGTTTCTAATGTGTGTTTTAGATTTACGTTTATTGTCGTTTTGGTTTTTCCCCCACTGATATCGTATCTCACATATGTGTGAGATAAAGAACGAGATTATTTGATGGCTGTCTTAGTTTTTCTTTCCCCATAATAAATCAAGATTGTAATGTATTGTATGACTAGTCTTCCATGTTGTGTTAAATATTGCAGACTGTATTCCCAAGTTTTCATTTACTACATTTTTACATGAACTCGATTCTATGCTTTATCCGACGGCTTAATTTTTATTTTTATTTCTTTATGATTTATCTTGCAGCTTAATTCTGCATTTTTTTTATTTACCCAGACTGAGTTGTGAACATTATTTTATGGTTTTAGTTCGTACTTTTCCTCTTTTTTGTTTAAACCGGACTGTGCTTTATCCCAAGCTTAATAACATCAGAAATGGATTCCATGTTTTTACCCCAGTGGATAACAAATAAATGTATGTACTTTTTTAATAAATAAAAAAATAAGGTATGAATTCTATGCGTTATCCCAACCCAGTGTTTACTTTTGCACGTTGTTATTCAAACCCGGAATAGATTTCATCTGAAATATAAAACATAATTTAGTGTCGCTTTATCAGAACTTGGTTATATTCTTTATCTTGAGGCTTATATTGGATTTATATAAGACTGCAGATTATTCCTTATCTGAGGTTTTGTTGATGTAGTATCCAATGTGATATTAGAATTCTTTGATTCGGGTGTTTAGCTGTAGATTTCAGATGAAAGCGACATATGTTCCTGGTTGGGAGGGAGAGGGGGGGAATCTGTCTTGTACACTTTCACAGAGATAACCATTCTGTGCTCGTGTCGTTGCTATCGATCGCTTCTACCAAGAATAACTGCAGTTTGCAACCTTTAGTCAGTGTGGAGACTTACGGATTACGAGAGTGAACCCCAACGAATCGCATTTTGCTGAAATCGGGTGTGCTTGACAGAAAGACGCAAAATATCGCTGCAATAGTTGTAAACAGTGGAAGAAATTATAGGCATCATTCTCGAAATGCTCTCTGAAAGCTTAACCAGCACATACCATTGAGAAGAAGAATAAGAAAGAGACAATCTTCATATGATTATTATTCTGCTATCACTTTCTTGTGCTTCGATGTCTAAACATAGAGATGAAATACCTCTATGAATCCAGTCGTCAGTGGGAGATCATCTAGTCTTTCAATTTGTCCGTCAGATTAGTCTTACCAGGCCAGGTTTCAGACCTCAAGGCAACATTGAAGAGGGAACATGTTTGCATAATGTGGTCGCTAGTGTCATATTGACATGTGCATTGCGCAGCTTTCATTTGGCTGAGATTGGCTTGTAGCTCAGCACAGTGTCATGTGCCGAGTCTAAAGATGGTGGGCTGTTGAGTTCTGTCTTCTTCTTCTTTGAACGCTCCATATCGACCACTTGTTAACCACTCTTTGTGATTTGTATGTGATCTGAGCCTAAGAGCGATTGTACGTTGTGCCAGTTATGCGCCTACAAGTAGGCCAGCACATCAGATTTCTGCGACGCTTTTTATTTACTAAGGTAGCTTCCCAAGGCCCCTACCATAATCACCTGTTACGGCATACCTTGTAGGTGACAATATTACTATTCTTTGCTCCCCTTGTGAGCCCCGTCAGCACACAGGTGAAGTTCTGTCTAACTTTAGGATAACGTCTTGTTGCGGCTTGTTTTATGGCTCATGCTAATTTGTATTTACCTTTGGTAATTGTTTTTACTTTCCTCAGTACTGATATGTGGGGAAACTGTTCATCTTTGGTGCATACTTTCACCAGAGTCTGCTTGCTGCCTCATTTTCCATCATACCCAAGTGTGCTGAAATTCATTGCATTGATACTCTTCTTTTGTTGACGGACGTCTGATTTTGATTTCTGTACTAGTTCTTAAAGAGATCCTCAGCTAATATATGTATGAAAGTCTGGAGAGTTGACATACAGTCTCGCACGGGAAGACTATATATTAGATCATTGAAGTATTAAAAGAGACCTAAGATCGAACCGCTTGCCTGTCTAAACGGAGAGTTGGCATACAGTCGCACATGAGGATTATATATTAGATCATTCAAGTATTAAAAGAGACTTTCTAAGATCGAACCTCATCTCTTGTCTGTCCAAACGGTGGTAGCACATTACCACGGGAAAGAAAATGTAGAAAAGGTCAGGAAGTTCTCTGTCAGTAGTTAAATGTAAACGAGATAATGCAGGAAGAGTGGAACCTAGACTGTACCTAGAACAGGTAAACGAATATTTTTGTTTTCCTTCGTGTGCTGATAAGTGACGGTACGCCAAAGCGTTGCAGTCTGTGAGATAGATTTTTAATATTGAAGACGATAAACAGATTTTTAGTGTTGAAAACAATGAGCATAGCCCTTATTACTTATTAACAGTATTTGCATAACAAGGAATATATCACTTGCTACCAGTGTTTGAGTAACAAGGAATCTATATATACTTCTACATGTGTAAGGAACTATATAGCACTCTAAGTGTTTGAGTAACAAGGAATCTATATAGCACTTGCTACCAGTGTTTGAGTAACAAGGAATCTATATAGCACTTGCTACCAGTGTTTGAGTAACAAGGAATCTATATAGCACTTGCTACCAGTGTTTGAGTAACAAGGAATCTATATATCACTTGCTACCAGTGTTTGAGTAACAAGGAATCTATATATCACTTGCTACCAGTGTTTGAGCAACAAGGAATCTATATATCACTTGCTACCAGTGTTTGATGAATCTATATTCTTGTCAGTTTAGATAATCTACTGTGATTAGACTGTTTATATCATATCTTCAGCCTTGACTTTGTACCTTGTTAGAAAACATCTCATACAACACCCATTGATTAGCATGTCTGCGAATTACAAACGATATTCACAAATATGTGTTAACCAGTTACCGACTAATAGCTACATACCGACAGAGACAATGGATGTAGCGTATCGTCCATGTACTTTTGTATGTGAGAGAGTTTCTGCTTTCTCCTGGTATGCTTTATTATATCAGCAAGCTTCCCTAGATTTCCTTACATATTCTGAGACCAGTTTTCTTCTTCTATTATTAGTTTCGTGTTGCTGCGTACAAACAGACTCATTGGATTCAGTGATGATTCACAGTAACAACCCGTCCGTTGTATATGTCTGAGCATAGTTTTTAAACTATATGATGCGTACATTTCCATTGCTAGATATCCACGATTTTTGTGTGTTGACATGTTTTGTTTTCTGTTGGGAAACTATAGAATCTTCCTGTCTATGTCTTTACACTGACAGCAATGCAGCATACTTTTGAAGAGTAGCCTTCTCTTTTCTTGTTTTATCAGTGTACTGATAGGCAAGTCTTGTTGGAGATCTAGACGTGTCATCTCGTGGGTGAGCCCAGATCATCTTTTAGAGTATGCTTCCTGTTAGACCTTTCTCTAGCAAGATTGTCCCAGTTGTGTGTAGTCGTGCACAGAAATGTCCAGTCTTATGTCTTCTTCTAACGAAAGAAGGATCGTCTCCTTTGTCAGAAGCTACTTGAAAGTGAAAACATTCTTGTGCCACAGCAGACAGGTTTCAGGCAGTGCTACTCTACTGAAGACCAAGCAAAGTACCTTTCTCAGGAGATTGAGAATACATTCTAAGATAAGAAACTGGTACTAGCGACATGGGTAGACCTAAGGAAAGCCTTTGACAAGGTTTGGAAAGAAGGACTGCTGAAGAAACTGAGAAATTGTAGAATAAAGGGTAGGATGTACAGATGGATAAAAGCATACTTACATAACAGAAAAGCCAGAGTGCATCTAGATGGTCTCAAGAGTAAAAAAGTTCTACTGCACCATGGCATCCCTCAAGGAGGAGTACTGTCCCCCACACTCTTCTTGATTTTCATCAACGACCTGGTTGTTGAGTTACCACAGGGAGTAAAAGTTGCAATGTACGCTGATGATCTGGTAATATGGTGCACAAATGAGTATGCAACAGTGGCCACCAAATTGATACAAAGAGCTTTAGATGCCTTAACCTCATGGGCAAACAGATGGTGTGTCAGCATCAACACAAATAAGTGCAGCACTACACTCTTTACTCTCTCTCCCAAACAAAAGCTGGCACCATTAAAATAAATGGAGAACTGCTAAGAGAAGACAAACAACCTACCTATCTCGGAGTTACATTCGATGATAGACTGACGTGGAAGCAGCACATCAACAAAGCAGCAGCAAAGGCCAGAAGGAAGTTAGCCATCCTGAGAAAATTAAATGGAACCACATGGGGCGCCAGTCAAAAATACTTTAAAATATTTATCAGCAGGGCATACGACCACACCTGGAATATGGATCAGCTGCATGGTGTCCAGCATCAAATACCACATTAGGAGAACTGGATAAGGTGCAAAACCAGGCACTTCGTGTCATCACAGGAGCAATGAAATCAACACCAATAGTAGAGATGGAAAGAGTGGGGGAATACAAGCACTGAGAGAACGCAGACACAAAATTGATGACTCAGGCAGAAAAGTTTCTGAGTATGCCAAGCCACCCAATGGAAAACAGATTCCAAAATCTAACATTGGGGCGGCTGAAAAGAAGCAGCTTTATTCATCAGGCCAAAAGACTGAATAGGCAAACTTCAGACCTACCAAAAGTTGGCATTCCCTAAAGTCTGTGCCAGAGCAAACCCCTTAGAGAGAGGAGACTGAACCAGAAGTATTTATTCAGACAGAAGTTAAAGGAATACTCGACAAGGATGAGCAGAACAGCATACAACGCAAGACAGTCACTCTCAGTTTACTTGATGAAGAATACCCACATGATCTCTGGGTCCGGGTATATACGGATGGGTCAGCAGAAAATGCAGTGAAGAATGGAGGAGCAGGAGTGTACATAGAATACCCAAACAACGCTAGAGATGCGATTAAAGTACCAACGGGGAAATTCTGTCACAACTATGATGCAGAAATTCAGGCAATCAAGGTGGCAACTGAAAAACTGGTGAATACCAGACCTGATCCTCAACTTGTTGTATTTTTGACTGATGCAAAATCAGCACTCCAAGCACTCCAGTCCAGAAAATTGCCAGGTCTACAGACCCTACTGTCTAAATTGTCCAAGCTACGCAGGGTCGTCTTGCAGTGGATACCCTCTCACTGTGGAATACCAGGAAATGAAACAGCAGACCGATTGGCCAAGGAAGGTGCTGCAGGAGAACAACTGGATGTGCCAGTTACCTACCACCAAAAGAAAATAATGATTAAATCAATGAGAAAGCCACAGATACCAACACAAGACGATTACTATAATATGAGCAGATTGGAACAAGTTGTCATTCTGCGCCTTAGAACAGGACACAATCGGCTCCGCAGCCACATTTATACAAAATTCAAGATTGGCAATTCAGCCATGTGTACATGTGACAGGCACACCAGACTGCAGAGCACATACTTCAAGACTGCCCTGAATATGATACACTGAGGCAAACTCACTGGCCTAACGAAACAACACTGGACAAAAAAACAACACAGACCTCTGTGTGAGCTACAAAAGACAGTGAAGTTCATACAAGAGACAACATTGAATATATAGACATATTTCAAGCGAACGAAAGGAAGGAAGGATACAAGAGACAACATTGAATATATAGACATATTTCAAGCGAACGAAAGGAAGGAGGAGGAAGGAAGGAAGGTCAGTAGCTACCACACCATAAAATATATCTTCTGCGATCTGACCATTCTCCGTCCGAAACGGTTGAGCAACATTTTTGTCGGAGACGTTGACGCAAGGCAGTTGCCATGGTGGATATATCAGCATATATCAACAGTTCGTTGACAGTAACTTTATCTGTCAAGACAAAGTGGGGTATGCTCTGTGACACTGTAATAGTGTACTCATTTCTTGCTAAAAAAAATACTCGGTTCGCGTCCACTGGGGAGCGATCGAGCTATTTTAGTTTGTAGTCCTATCGGTGACGGACGAAAAAAACGTAAGTACCGTGTTCAAGATACATACGTAAAAAGAGCCCTTGCTAGTAGAAAGTCGGTTAAGAGTAGACTGAAAAGTCGCTACCCGAGCAAAAAATAATGAATGCCAATTTTTTTAAATACAACTTCTCACCATCCTCAAAATGAAAACGGATACCCTAACCTGTGCTATGGAGTTTGTACGCTGTTTCTGAGATCTTGGTGTATATGAAAGAGATCAGGGCACACTTGGTTATATCACCCAAGTTCAATGATGATGACCCTATCATTCAATCAAAGTAAAAAACATAAATTACTAGTGATACCACAGAATCTGACCTTGAACTCTACTATGACGATCTCAGTTACAGAATCTGACCTTGAACCCCAATATAACTTTCTCAGTTGTACATATTCTGTCTTTGAATTTTCCATGACTATTTCAGTAGCATAATAAAGAGAAAACTTGTGTTATTTTGCCTGATACATTCAACTATAGTTTATTTTTTATGTTATTCTATCATGGCGTATTTGACATCAGATAAACACGGAAGTTGCAATACGGGTAGTAGTTTTTACTGGCAGATCTATAGACATGAGCTTTCGAACATCAGGAGGGAAATCATCTATGGCTTTGGTGGATTGAAACTAGGATCTCATTTAAGAGTTGAATATTGCTCATATGAAGCATATGCTTCCTCCTGTACATGTTTCTGGTGTTTGGAAGCTTTGGTAGGGAAATTGATTATCAACTCCCTATCTGACGATCGTGCTGAAACCTGGTTATCTATTGTGTGATGTCACTTTCTAATATATGTTTTCTCCACAGTCCATCATTTTCTAGACCTTCCTTTAGCTCCCTAGACACAGCGAAGGCCAGATGTTTGTGGATATCTGTGACCAATGGGTCCAGTCGTTTGCTTTGCTTTCTGAAGGTCATGGGTTTGAATTCGGACCCCGACAATCGATTTACAAGTGCATGTTTTTTCCTGCGGTCCCTATGATTGTTTCTGAAATTATAAACTTCATCTTTTGGTGTAATGCTTTCGGCAGGTGCGTGCAATTTCTGCAAAGAGGAGCCAGGCCATGTGGGGAAAACCCAGTGCAATGAAATCAATCCTTCGGCTTGAAACATTTATTTTCTTCTTTTAAACGCTGTGTTAGTTGTCGAACCAGTTCTCTTCCGCTGATGTCACGTTATGTGACTGCTAGTTGTGGAATGTGTCAGCCAATTTAATAAGCTAGAACGTGCCAAGTCTGAATAAGTCGGTAGTTAGTTAGTGCATGCAAACTCAGTCTTTTGTCATGTTATATACAAATGTTCTGATTCGTATATTCAGCTGGTGGTACCGTACCGCCTTTATGCTAGTGAAAATACCGTACCTACGAGCAACGCTTGCATCACCAACTAGGCATGTGGGCAACTTAATTTTGTGTTTGTTAACGTTTTAACTTTAAATAGTTTCTTTAATTGTTGGCATGTTAACTTTATATAGTTTATTTAACTGTCTGTTAACTTATTTGGCATGTTAGTTTAACATTTGCTGTTTAATTGTTGTCATGTTAACCTAGTATTTTGTTTCGTTGTCGACGTGTTCATTTAATATTTTTTGTTGAGTTGGAACATACACCGAAGCAAACAAATGAAGTAGGGGCACCCTAACCTGGAGCTTAGACACTGACATTCAGCACCCGAAGTTTCTGAGTGCGTTTCAATCATTCATAAAAATGTGCAGCGACTTCTGATCTCAGAGTCCTTGTGTAAGTTGCACATGTAAGATCCCCCTGACAGTTATAAATTGAGATCAGAATAGAATGTCTATCGTTGAACTGCATATTTGAGACATGGGAAGAAAAGTTTAATCGCCGCCAAATCTACAGACAGCACCCTGTTAGAGTGTACCATCAGAGCAAAGATCATAATTTGCTGAAAATTCATTGTGGCTAACTGTCGATGTAGAGAGGACAGATGCTGATCATGGTCAAATCTATCATCTGAGAGAGCGAACCCGAAGAAAATGTCAATGGGCAAATCGGATATGACGACATGATGTCGTAGATATCGAGAAATTATAAAGTGTGGTTTGTGTGTATACTAGATCGAAGGAAGAAATAAATCAACAAATGAAGGTTTTCATGGAGAAAATAGTTGAGAATTGAGAAGAGAGGATCGTTCAGGAATGTCAACTAGAGATCAAACCGAGATATTGGTTACTCAAACAGACATAACATACCACTGCTAACAATCATACTAACGGGATAGGTTGAGAAGGATAAGTTTGCTGGAGAAAGACATTGATATCATTAAAGCGAATCGTTTAGACATGAACATTTTAACAGAATGCATCGCTTTGACAAGGAAGTGTTGGAGACAGTGGCGGCTCCACATTAAGGGCTAGTGGGGCCAGGCCCCATCAACATGTGTAACGTGCATTTATTATTTAATAAATTAAAATATAACCTAATTCAAAACTATGATTTAACCCAAAATGTGTGTCTGGCCCCACTAACAAAAAAGATCACGAGCTGCCACTGGTTGGAGATCAGTTACATAATCAACCTTCAACGTGGAGATGGCAACTAATCAATCAATGTAAGAACAACTTGCAATGTTCAGTCTATTCTTCTTATTCAGAGTTCCAGTAGCGCTTGGAGGACTTCAATTTCTTCCTAATGCCATATACTATTTATATTGTACATAGCATTAAAGGAGCTGGCATGTTTGTGAATTACATGCCCATCCTGAACAGAAGAATTGAGCTGTACTGACACTAGAGGGCGAGGAGGTTCTTTGTACTACTCATATTTTTTTCAGTTTGGAATATATTCATTCAAACTGTCAAATTGTCAAACATGGTCAATAACAGCAGCTAATGAGCGGAAAATCATAACGACGGAGATGGGGTGTCTTAGAAGAGATGCATGTGTGACAATAAGAGACAAAATTAGAAATGAAGAAATCAGAAGACTGGATGGGAAACCAGTCATGCAATTCATAAACAACAGATTAAATGGTCTGGACACCTGACAAGAATTCCCTGGTATCGCCTACCACAGAGAGCCACACAGAAAAAGTATAACGAGTACAAAGCAAGAGTAAAACTGTGCAAAAGATGGAGCGACGGCATCAAGAACAGCCTTACGAAAATGAATATCAGCTTACAAAGTGCTTTAAAACAAGCACACAAAAGATCACTACGTGGTCCCCCCGCCCCAATACCTCACCCCGCCCCAACACCTCACCCCCTCCCCAACACTTGTATAAAGAAGTAAATTGTGGAAGAGAAGAAGAAGAAATCTTCATTGCACCTCGGACATGTGCATAGATCCTCCAATCTTGCTGGTAATATCTTCTTCCAACAGCCCCCCAGCGACTAACCGTACCGGTTGATGATGTTTCTACCTATACACCTGTTATGTTGCTCTTCTCTGACCACTACAATCTGCAGTCTAAACTCTTGCAATCTAGCTGTTTAGATGACATTTCTCTTTCTGGCCACACTCTCAAGTCACTTCGCAATTTCCATATCTTGTTAATAGTCAACCGAGATATTCAAAACCGTTCACACTTTCTATTTTTTCTTCCTTGATACACATATTGTCTTTGTTTGTTTAATCAGTTGTTATTATTTGTCTTTGTTTGTTTAATCGGTTGTTATTATTTTTCTTTGTTTGTTTAATCAGTTGTTATTATTTTTCTTTGTTTGTTTAATCGGTTGTTATTATTTTTCTTTCTTTGTTTAATCAGTTGTTATTATTTTTCTTTGTTTGTTTAATCGGTTGTTATTATTTTTCTTTGTTTGTTTAATCAGTTGTTACTATTTTTCTTTGTTTGTTTAATCAGTTGTTACTATTTTTCTTTGTTTGTTTAATCAGTTGTTATTATTTTTCTTTGTTTGTTTAATCAGTTGTTACTATTTTTCTTTGTTTGTTTAATCAGTTGTTATTATTTTTCTTTGTTTGTTTAATCAGTTGTTATTATTTTTCTTTGTTTGTTTAATCAGTTGTTACTATTTTTCTTTGTTTGTTTAATCAGTTGTTACTATTTGTCTTTGTTTGTTTAATCAGTTACTATTTTTCTTTGTTTGTTTAATCAGTTGTTATTATTTGTCTTTGTTTGTTTAATCGGTTGTTATTATTTTTCTTTGTTTGTTTAATCGGTTGTTATTTTTCTTTCTTTGTTTATTTAATCGGTTGTTACTATTTTTCTTTGTTTGTTTAATCAGTAGTTATTATTTTTCTTTGTTTGTTTAATCAGTTGTTATTATTTTTCTTTGTTTGTTTAATCAGTTATTATTTTTCTTTGTTTGTTTAATCAGTTGTTATTATTTTTCTTTGTTTGTTTAATCGGTTGTTACTATTTTTCTTTGTTTGTTTAATCAGTTGTTATTATTTTTCTTTGTTTGTTTAATCAGTTGTTACTATTTTTCTTTGTTTGTTTAATCAGTTGTTATTATTTTTCTTTGTTTGTTTAATCGGTTGTTACTATTTTTCTTTGTTTGTTTAATCAGTTGTTACTATTTTTCTTTGTTGGTTTAATCGGTTCTTATTATTTTTCTTTGTTTGTTTAATCGGTTGTTACTATTTTTCTTTGTTTGTTTAATCAGTTGTTACTATTTTTCTTTGTTTGTTTAATCAATTGTTATTATTTTTCTTTGTTTGTTTAATCAGTTGTTATTATTTTTCTTTGTTTGTTTAATCAGTTGTTACTATTTTTCTTTGTTTGTTTAATCAGTTGTTATTATTTTTCTTTGTTTGTTTAATCAGTTGCTACTATTTTTCTTTGTTTGTTTAATCAGTTATTATTTTTCTTTGTTTGTTTAATCGGTTGTTACTATTTTTCTTTGTTTGTTTAATCAGTTGTTACTATTTTTCTTTGTTTGTTTAATCAGTTGTTATTATTTTTCTTTGTTTGTTTAATCAGTTGTTATTATTTTTGTTTTTGCCACATTGAGATAGAGATTTTTAATAATATCCAATAATACTTAAATTTGTAGCAAATCTATTCTTTCACATTTCAAATTCATTTGCAAATAACCAAGAGTTAGCCATCTAAACTGCTTTAACATTTTACATGGCTCGCAGAACTAGTTAAAAGATTGTGTTGTAACTGAACGCATATTTCTACACTAAGGACGGTACGTATAGAAAATTCCTTTGTATACATTTCATATCGTAATTTTCTTCTTCCTTTGACCGAAGCTATTCGCTAAGAACGTTAGCCGCAGGCAGGATAAACTAACACGCAGAGAACGCTGCAGCTTGGGTCGTATGATATGTCAACCTGTGTGTATTGCATTGTAATATATATTTTATTTTTGATATAGAATAGACGGTATCTAACTGGGAACTTACATGAAGAAGAAAACCTTAGGTGTTGAAGAAGACTATACACTAACAACTGTAAGATGTGTTCATATTAGCTGGTTGTGATAGTAATTACTTGCTGTCGTGTTCAAAGTGAACGTTTAAATGTGTTCTTGATCATGTGCAAGAGATGTGTCCGTAGGATAACGATAAAATAAAGAACCTAGCTGTGAAGATAGTTGCAAATATTGTTTATCTAACCTAGAGAACTGGGTGTTGTGAAATTGTATGAAAATATATGAAGTTTTTGTCACTCCACATTCTATGCAGAAGCTAAAGGGTTGTATTTCTGTCCTGACTTGACGAACGTCGGGTGCGAGAAGTAAACCCATAAACTTCTTCTGTTCGATGTGCATTATTTGAATTGTGTTAATCCAATCTACAAATAATATGCATATATGTTCCTTCACATGCTATCAGATCACATGTAGTCAGTGTGGCACTCTGACTGATTTTTGCGTGAATCTTGTTTTCCTTACAACAAGTATCATACGCCATTCATGCTAGCCGTTCTCTTGACTTGAAAGATACTTAACTTGTAATTTAGATCTGCAAGTAAAGGATCAGGGAAGTTCAACTTTGTGTACATCCACAATTTTTGACCTCAGTTGGCCTTGAACCACGGAATTTCCCCGGCACGTGGTTGCTAGTGAAACGTGTTGTCGACTTCGCTGTCGGTCTTTTTTTTTTTGCCTCATGCCATTCTACTGGGAATTCATCATCGTCTGCCTTGTTTGTGACTGGTTATTCGTCCAGTATAAAACTGTCTTAAACCATAGCTGAGACTTTAAGTTCTGAAGGTCGTTTCATTATCCGTTAGCTAGTTGATGTCGGTCGCCCGTTCTGTCGGTAATGTTTATCTAGAGAAATGAGTTGTGAAAATGTTGTACATTGAATATAGTCTTCATCATCTAATGTAGTAAAAACGAGCTGTGAAACTTGCGTTGACAATCGTTGTCAAGGTCAGAACAGTGACACGAAATAACGTAATACTAATGTTTTTAGAAGATAGATTTTTAAAAGTGAATTGTTGGTTACATTCACGCAACCGACGTTCTGCAATGGAGGAAAGAAACTGACCCGCCTATATTCCGCATAAATATGTGAACTGAAATCATTTCAGATCATGCGATCAGCAAAGATTGCGGGACATTTTTATTTTACGATAGAAAAAAAACTGCAAAATAGTAAACATGGAAAACATTTTTCATTTCCGACATATGTTCTCAACCTTATCTTGCCCAACCTTATCTTACTCAACCTTATCTTACTCAACCTTATCTTACTCAACCTTATCTTGCTCAACCTTATCTTGCTCTTGTCCTTTCTTTATGAAGACATGATGTCCAATGTTACTCCAGAATAATTTGTTATTTTCTCAATGAGAGTATAAATAGTCTCTTAAAGTCCTTATCTGATTGGTACAATGTGTCACACTTGTCAATATTGTTGTGTTCTTCAAGCTGTTTGTAACTTAGAAATAATACAAAACTGTCCCAACGACACATACAGTTTCCCTATGATAGCAATCGTATCTCTATGCATCAGTAGACGTGTAAAGTAGTTATCATTTTCCTCACAAAGTTGTTGATAAAGACGAACTTCAAGTGCATTTCATTTGATGAAGTTGACAGTTTATAACAATAGCAAGGGAATCAAATAAACATCCTCACAGTTTTTGCGACCACATTTTGACGTTGCACTACGCATTCTATGTATACAACTTCAAGCATAAGATTTGCCAACATCAGCAATAAATTCTCAGTACCTACCTGCCAACCATAGAAGATGTCACATTTGGAATACAAGTTATTAAATTTGCTATTGAAATATTATTTATTATCATATTATCACTGAATTAATCCATCTTTTTGCCCGTGTGTTGTCGGGGCTGGCATGGGGAGCAAAGAATACTAATGCTGTGACCTACAAGGCATGTCGTAAGAGGTGACTGGTGTAGAGGCCTAGGAAGCTAATAAAAGCGTCGCAGAAATCGGATGTGCTAGCCTCCTTGTAGGCGCATAACTGGCACAACGTACAATCACTCTTAGGCTCAAATCACATACAGATCACAACGAGTGGCTTAACAAGTGTTCGATTTGGAGCGTTCGAAGAAGAAGAATCGCTCCTTTAGAAGTTGTTTCATCTTTGGTGTTCGTTTTAAATTTTCAGATAAAAAGACCATTTTCTTACAAAGTTAATCATTTGTTTTCAAAAACCGGACATCATTCAGCACATTTATCAAGCTTATCAGTTTGGTAAACTCATTCCCCTTCCTCTCAACCCGTCTCCTTTCCCCTTCCCGCCTCCTCTCTTTCCCCTTCCCGCTTCCCCTCCTCTTTCCCCTCCTCTTTCCCCTTCCCGCCTCCCCTACTCTTTCCCCTTCCCGCCTCCCCTACTCTTTCCCCTTCCCGCTTCTTCTCTTTCCCTTCCCCTCCCTCCTCTTTCCCTTCCCGCCTCCTCCTCTTCCCCTTCCCGCCTCCTCCTCTTTTCCCCTTCCCTTCCCTCCTCTTTCCCCTTCCCACCTCCCTCCTCTTTCCCCTTCCCGCTTCCTCTTTCCCTTCCCGCCTCCTCTTTCCCCTTCCCGCCTCCCTCCTCTTTTCCCTTCCCGCCTCCCTCCTCTTTCCCCTTCCCGCTTCCTCTCTTTCCCCTTCCCGCTTCCTCTCTTTCCCCTCCTCTTTCCCCTTCCCGCCTCTCTTTCCCCTTCCCGCTTCCTCTCTTTCCCTTCCGCTTCCTCTCTTTCCCCTTCCCGCTTCCTCTCTTTCCCCTTCCCGCTTCCCCTACTCTTTCCTCTTCCCTCCTCCCCTCCTCTTTCCCTTCCCGCCCCCCTCTCTTTCCCTTCCCGCCCCTCTCTTTCCCCTTCCCGCCACCCCTCCTCTTTCCCCTTCCCGACACCCTCCTCTTTCCCGACACCCTCCTCTTTCCCTTCCGACACCCTCCTCTTTCCCCTTCCCGACACCCTCCTCTTTCCCCTTCCCGACACCCCTCCTCTTTCCCTTCCCGACCCCCTCCTCTTTCCCCTTCCGACACCCCTCCTCTTTCCCTTCCCGACACCCTCCTCTTTCCCCTTCCCCACACCCCTCCTCTTTCCCCTTCTCGACACCTCCTCTTTCCCTACTCTCCTATTTCCCTTCCCCTCTTTCCCCTACTCGCCTCCCTCTTTCCCCTACTCGCCTCCCTCTTTCTCCTACTCGCCTCCCTCTTTCTCCTACTCGCCTCCCTCTTTCTCCTACTCGCCTCCCTCTTTCTCCTACTCGCCTCCCTCTTTCTCCTACTCGCCTCCCTCTTTCTCCTACTCGCCTCCCTCTTTCTCCTACTCGCCTCCCTCTTTCCCCTGATAAGGTGGTAGTCTCAAACACACATGGCCATGCTGTTGAATCAACTTGTCTGTTTTCATACCCATTGTATAACAAATCTAGAATACTAAACGTTTTGTAATACACCTATGCTCTGAAAACACAAACGGTAAATTGTAGCTAAACACACCGGAAGGATCATTATGCATTTTTTTAAAGTGCGATAAAGCGATTAAAATCGGGAAAACCACCTGAAAAACGTGCAAGTCGTGGAACTTGCAACATCTCACAAATATGAAGGGGTAATACTTCTCATTATATGGTTGGCTAAGGAGATGGTCACTTTTATATACTTTACATAAAGTAAATTTTAAACCATAAGTTTGTTATTGAGTAAAAAATATCAACCTCGGGACATTACGATCATTAGATCATATGCAAAGTTACATCAATTACGGTCAAACCGTTGCAGAGATATTAAATTTTCCCCGCGGAAAATCATTTTGTAACGCACTATAGATAATATACGATGTGCGTTAGACACGTATATTTTTCTGAGATGTATTTCCCATGGAGCATTTCTTCAACTCCAGAAATGATTTCCTATGTTTAGTATTTAAACTGTGTGGAAGGTTGTTGCTGAGACTGGTTGTTCCTAGTGATGATGTACTTCTTGGCTATTTTGTCTGCTTGATCATTTCTAAATGTATTTGATCGTCCAGGTATCCATTGTTATTTTAATGTTATAAGATGTGGAAGCAAATTTGTTCGGCGTGGATCTTTACAAAAGGTAAAAATAGAGCTCAGTGAGGTCACCTCGCCGTTCAGAAAGCAATGGGAAAACTACTAAACGTATAAGTGATACCTAGACAATCAACGATAAGTTTATTGTGGTTGATGGCGAAGTTCTGTAAAAGGATTTGGTCATGATTAGAATTTCAAGATGTAATAAGCTAGTCAGGAAAGATAATATTAACAGCCTCCACCATCTTCTCCTGCCTTGTCTGTTGGATCTCAAATGAGAGAAAAACTCACCCAAATCAACACATTTGCACTGTAACCTACAACAATAACCATCCTTGAAAATATTCTACAAACTGTATCCAACTTGACTTCCTCTATTGACTCAACCTGAAACAGGAACTAGATAACCATGGCTAGATCTCTATAGTACAGGTATTCTCTTCCTGGTCCAACCATTCATTTATCTGATCTGTTATGCGTGAGTGTGTTGCAGCAATGTGGCGTATTAAGAGATGTCTAGGCTCTCAGGAGAACCTTACAATTGACGTGATTTCTGAACCTGTAAGTCATTGCTTTTTATTTGTACTTTTTTTTCTAACTGATCAATATGTTTTACTTTTGTTTGTTATTTCTTAACAAGTTTCTCTATTTCAATATGTACTGTTTGTGCCTATTCTTTTAGATTGTCTTGTATTTCTCTATGTCTGTATAATAGTCTATTAACTCATTTTATCACGTACTACACAAGTATCTTGTAGATGTCAAGAATAACAATGAATCCTTCTTGACAGAGGAACAATACAGAAGAAGATATAATCAGAAAGAGAAAGTGGCCAATATATGGGACTGCCTAAACAGGAACAAAATGAGATCCTATCTGCCAAGAAGCTCAAGAAAAATAACACCTAGATGACGGAAGAGATTATAATCAAAATGTTAGCATTAAAGAAAGTTAAAGCACACCTTAGTATGAGGAATTTTAAAGAAATACGTAAAATATGCAGACACAAATGATAAGTAGTAGTATTCAAACTGCAAGGAAGTAGAAGAAATGACACTAAGTCACAACACAAGAAAGAATTGCAAATCAAAGAAAACTGGTTGATGCTACAAATAAGAATGAGAAAATTGAAGTATATTGTACATATAAAGAGACAAGAAGGGTTGGAGAAGAATATCACTGAAGGAGGCATCCCGACATATAGGAGAAGGAGACGACCAAGGAGAAGATGCATTCAAGATGCCACTGATTGTTTGAACGTGACGGCTGCAGAGGTGGGGCATCTGGCATATGAGAGGGAGAAATTCTGAAGGACTGTTAGGGTGACAAGGTTCTGCTCGTTGCCTCCGATAACTTACGGCCGGATGACTCATGTAAAAACTCTAGGAAATAAAACCACAACTGTAGCGTGATCCTCGCATTCCAGTGCTGTTGTATATAGACAAATTCATGTTAAAAACAACACAGCATGCTAAATCAAGGTTGCATTATGTTACTAATTAAGCTTAAAGCTAAGTAATATCAGTATTACAGTGTATTTACCTTTGTCATCAATAAATAAACATAAACGCAGCATAGAATTGAGTAAATGTGCAAAAAATCGTACAGTGTTCTATCAAATATATACAAAAACCAGCCCCCATTTAACATAAATTTTCGATTTCCCGTTTGAGTTAGTCGACCTTATGTTGATGGGGGCCATGGTTGTGCTCAGGACAAGCTATTTGATGATGATATATGTATGTTCGTACATTTCTGTATATATTGACATGTGTCTGAATGTCAATCGCTTGTTGCTAGCATAACTGTATGTCTACATCATGACCGTGTATATTAATGTCTATGACTAAGTCTATGTAAGTCTATGTCTGCTAATTGTGGTTATTTATTTTTAAACTGTCTGGCTGTATTATTGTTTGTGTACGCTCGTCTATTTATTTATTTGACTACTTGTCTATGTTTGTGTACGCTCTGTCTTTATCAACCGTAGATCTTTGTGTGTACCCTGTATGTCTGTGCGCATCCTTCCTGTGCGTGTGTGCATAATTTCTATGTGTGCCTTCAGTCTCTGTCTGTTTGCCTGCTTTCTCTGCCTACTATCTCTGTCTATGTCTCTTTTCTGTGCTTCCATGCTCTGTCTGCGTGCCTCCATGCTCTGTCTGCGTGCCACCATGCTCTGTCTGCGTGCCACCATGCTCTGTCTGTGTGCCTCATGTAATCTTGTTCAGATAGTGGCAAGTTTTGAGTAAATTGCTTTTGTTGATCTTAGTACTGATAATTATACTGAATAAATTCTTCTTGTCAGTCCTGTAATTGGTGTGTAACTCGACCGTTTATACAATTTTATTTATCGCTAAAGAATTGAATGGAACCATGTTTTACAAACATCTTGTACTCTGTCGTGATTTTTCCACTTTCTTTTCTGTTGTGTTGTTCCACGCCTACAGACGGAGAGCAACAGTCAATGAAGTCCTGGTTATGAATTTCTTTCTTACAAGTAGTAAATATCTTACTCACAGTTAACGCGTGCACGCCTGTCAGACCTGGCCATCACGTGGCTTTGTGGTACATCAGATAAACACTAAACATATTCCCATACATCCTGTTGCCATGCTGCCAGGAAGAGTGTCTGATGTTGGCTGAGCGTCGGATAAGCTAGCCTAGATGTGTTGATCTACGTCGAATGTCTTAGAGCTGGAAGTTAGCTTATGTAGGATAGAACTAAATAGTTAGATTATATACTGTAGGTTAAGGCATTTAAAGTTATGTAGTATGTAACAAAATAGTTACATTGTGTAGTGTAGTACAATATAGTTACATTGTGTAGTGTAGTACAATATAGTTACATTGTGTAGTGTAGTACAAGATAGTTACATTGTGTAGTGTAGTACAATATAGTTACATTGTGTAGTGTAGTACAAGATAGTTACATTGTGTAGTGTAGTACAAGACAGTTACATTGTGTAGTGTAGTACAAGATAGTTACATTGTGTAGTGTAGTACAAGATAGATACATTGTGTAGTGTAGTACAAGATAGATACATTGTGTAGTGTAGTACAAGATAGTTACATTGTGTAGTGTAGTACAAGACAGTTACATTGTGTAGTGTAGTACAAGATAGTTACATTGTGTAGTGTAGTACAAGACAGTTACATTGTGTAGTGTAGTACAAGATAGTTACATTGTGTAGTGTAGTACAAGACAGTTACATTGTGTAGTGTAGTACAAGAGTTACATTATGTAGTGTAGTACAAGATAGTTACATTGTGTAGTGTAGTACAAGACAGTTAGATTGTGTAGTGTAGTACAAGACAGTTAGATTGTGTAGTGTAGTACAAGAAAGTTACATTGTGTAGTGTAGTACAAGATAGATACATTGTGTAGTGTAGTACAAGACAGTTACATTGTGTAGTGTAGTACAAGACAGTTAGATTGTGTAGTGTAGTACAAGATAGAAGTAAACTTGTGTAGTGTAGTACAAGACAGTTACATTGTGTAGTGTAGTACAAGATAGTTACATTGTGTAGTGTAGTACAAGACAGTTACATTGTGTAGTGTAGTACAAGACAGAAGTAAACTTATGTAGTGTAGTACAAGACAGTTACATTGTGTAGTGTAGTACAAGATAGTTACATTGTGTAGTGTAGTACAAGATAGTTACATTGTGTAGTGTAGTACAAGACAGTTAGATTGTGTAGTGTAGTACAAGATAGAAGTAAACTTGTGTAGTGTAGTACAAGACAGAAGTAAACTTGTGTAGTGTAGTACAAGACAGTTACATTGTGTAGTGTAGTACAAGACAGTTACATTGTGTAGTGTAGTACAAGATAGTTACATTGTGTAGTGTAGTACAAGACAGTTACATTGTGTAGTGTAGTACAAGATAGTTAAAGTGTATGACAAAAGTTTAGGTTAGAGCAGCAAAGATAAATGAAATAGTATATGATAACACAGTTAAATTGTGTTAAATGTCTTCCATCCGATGGTATAGAGTGTGCATGTTGATTATTCCTATGGTTCGCTGGCTATGTATATATATATCGTATCCATTTTCTAGTGGTTACGATTCCTACACGTGTTACGTTTCTGCAGTTACATCTTTTGTTACTCTGAAATATATAGTTTGTATCTGCAATGTTGTCCCTTGTGTAAAAGTCGTTTTTTTTTTAAAAATTGGTTCATACTGAAATCCGTGTATATTTGCTTCCAATGTTGTTTCACTGGCCATTGGATTTCCCTGGTTATATAGTATTCTGTGCAGTTTTGAATGATGTGATACGTAGTCTGAGATCCAGAAATTCTTCTTGATCTACACAATGATATATAGTAGTAGTATATGTTGACATGTACACACGGTTTAGTTACCAATCTTAAATTGAGTATACTTGTGACTGCATAGTTGATTAGTGGTCGTACATTGGCGGATTTCTGATTTATTTTATATTCCTTTTCTTTCGGTTGTGTATAGTTGGTGCATTCGGCTGCTCTTCTTTAGCATTTTCCTTGGTCATTTAGTCTGCCCTCTCGTTTTCTGGTTTTTAACAGTGAAACGGCATCCATTAATAACATGTGCTGGTTGAAGAGTTCAAACATCAGTCTGTTGACATGACAATTTACTGAACTGAAGTGCTTAGAGCGTTGATTGTGCATTTGTGAAGAAGAAAAACAAACAGATTGTGGTCTGAAATTGATGTTCAACATGTTCTCATTTGCAACTTTGATTGCCTTGATGTCTGCATCATAATTATGATATTGTTTCCATGTTGTTACTCTAATCGCAACCCTAGCGTTGTTTGGACATACTATGTACACTCCCCAGTTCTTTACTGCATGTTCTGTCGACCCATCCGTGTTTACCCGGACCCATAAATCTTGTGGGTATGATTCATTCATGAAACTGAGGGTGATTGTGCTACGTTGCACGCAGTTCTGTTCATCTTTGTCTAGAATTCATCTCACTTTGGTCTGGATGTATACTAATGTCCTATAACCTCCTGTCTCGGATGGGCTTATTCTGGCCCGGAGTTTAAGAAACTACCAACTTCAAGTTTGTTTTATGGTGTGCCGTGCGTTCAGAAGAAGGAACTACCAACTTCAAGTTTGTTTTATGATGTGACGTGCGTTCAGAAGGTCGTGGGTTCCAATTCGAACCGCTCCGCTATACTCACGGGTGCCTTTTTTCACTAGATTCCTAGAATTGTTGATTAAGCTACGGAGTTCGTGCTTTGCGCAGTATTCTCGGCATGTGGCGTCTCGTTTCTGCGGAGAAGCACCGAACCATATGAGGTCAACCTGGCACAATGAAGTCAGTCTTTCATCTTTAGATCCTTCAGATCCAACTTCAAGTATATTTTAATGAAGTTTAACTTGGTGAATAAAGTTTTTAGTCGCCTCAATTTTGTATTTGAAATCCGTCCCTCATTGAATTACTTCCCGCATACATATAACAGTTGGTGTCTGTGTACCTTCGTGTCTCTGTGTGCTCAGTGTATGTCTCTCCTACTTCTCTTCTCCCACCATTCAGGACTTGTTTATGTATATCTGGGTCTAACGGCGAAGCATTGACTTTATTGCACCGGGTTTCCGCATATAGCATGACATCTGCCGAGAGTGTTGCGCAAAGTACGAACACTGAAGTTCCAGCAATAATCCTAGGGATCTCATGACAAAAGTTGTACATGTGACTCGCTCTGGATTCGAACCTACAACTTTCAGTCTGGGTGGGTATTGTTTCACGTGCAGCTTGCAGTATCTATCTACTGAATTTATCAGATTAATGTCATTGTCTCCATTCATCTATTTAAACATTATACTGGTGCAATGTTTGCTCAGTCTATCTTCTTGTGATTTCACAAAGTTTCTACTACCGTTCTTGACACACTCGATGTCTACGGTTAGAAATGCCGATCGCTGTTAACTGCCTCAAAACTGCTTCTAACAAGGCGTGTGATGTATAACTATGAAGTAGAATGCGAGGTCTTTGGTAGGGGTGTGTTGTATTATGATCTTCAGTAGAAAGTTGGGGGGTTTGGCTGGTTAGTCAGGATGGCCCTTATCGTCATGCCCGTCTTCAACTTCTTCCCTTCCAATAATGTTACTGAATGTTGATCACAATACTACACTACACAATGTAACTGTCTTGTACTACACTACACAATGTAACTGTCTTGTACTACACTACATAATGTAACTGTCTTGTACTACACTACACAATGTAACTATATTGTACTACACTACACAATGTAACTACACTACCCACTTTGACTGTCTTGTACTACACTAGACATTGTAACTGTCTTGAACTACTGTAACAGTACCTTGTAACACGCACTGGTCACGGCATAATGCGTTACATAATATGATACATGTTTTATATCTTACACACTTCTCAACATGTAACTACATAACTCTCTTCACAAATAAGGCTCAACACACACAAGAACTAAATACAAAGTTTAAAATATATAAACAAGACTGAAAATACAGTTGTTCTGCATGACATAATCATAAAAAGACAATACAATATTAAATCGTAGTTAGCTAAATTAAATCTCTTGCTCCCTGTTGTCCCCCAAGAGGAGTAGTCCCTTGATATTTAATGTCGCCTACACAAAATCGGTACTAAATGACGCGGCAGCTGCTGCTATCTCTGCGTAAAACAAGACTTTCTGTACAACTGTTATCTGATTTATCTTGCGTATCCTTCTCTTCTTTCCCCCTCCCCCTTTTCATTTCCAACGGAACATAGAGCTACAACTTTTCACAAACATTTGTGTTAGTTTTATCCATCCAACGTTTTTAATAAAACATAGCGCTGAAACAAGTTCACAAAACTAAGAGACAATAATTCATTGAAGTATTCTCTCTGAAAAACGATATCTATAGATATGGTTAGAAAATGTAGACAATTCACCCTATCTTGTATCATGTGTGTGATAAAGGAACTCTGGATAGAATAGTTATTAGTGCACATGCTTCCTAGGTGCAGTGTTAGGATCAAATTCCACAGTGGGATTGAAATATTTTCTTTTTTTCCTTCTTTTTTAACATCGTAACGGCTTTCAGATTGGCCCAGCCTCAATTGAGTATCAAAGGCGTCTGGTGTGATTTTTACCACATCACCCACCCATCGAGTGTCTTTGATGAAATAAAAGCGCGTGTCTAACACCGTAATCTACATTGTTTGATACCGGTTTCTTTAACTTATTTGACTTTGTGTGATCAAGACCTTTTTGTGAAACCTGCGATATTGTCTGTTCTTGTTCTTATTTGGTAAACCTACCTTACTTTCATAGTTTTCTTGTTTCATCTGGAAGATATAGAATCCACTTGACTTTTGAAATGATAAGATATTCATTGAATGTCAGATTTGTATCGACTATCATATGTTCAATGATGAGAACTGGGTATTTCCAACTAGTGATTGATTGTTGGACAATGTTAGATAGTCTCGTGAAGATTCTATAGGATATTCATTACATCATATCTTCCATGAGGAGGCGGCATCTGTTCTCATAGACTAGAGTGAAACCAGGCCAGAAAAAAATAGCTGATATTATATCTGTGGTCAACCCACAAAAGTCAAGACTGTTAGAGCAGCTGCTTCGCATGCATTGTTGTATGTGGAATCGAAAGTTTATTATATAACAGTTGTTGGCATCGGTCATCTTTCCTTAAGTCACGACTTAAGTCTACAACGGCTTCTTTTTTTCCCTGCTGATACCGTGTAACGGATTCATGGCGATAGGAAGACATCCTCGAATCAATTAGACATAATTACAAACAGAGACAGCAGATTGAAAGTATGGGGTTTTGATTTATGCTGTATAGAGATGCTGAAAGAATTACACCTTCTTTGATTTCGCTGGTGTGTTCCTGAACAGAACATGTTTGAAAGGATCAAAAGTGTAAGTACTGTAGATCTTCTGTCACATTATAGAATAGTGTTGTTGGTGTAAGCAGTTGTGTCACATTATAGAATACTGTTGTTTGTGTAAGCAGTTCTGTCACATTATAGAATACTGTTGTTTGTGTAAGCAGTTCTGTCACATTATAGAATAGTGTTTGTGTAAGCAGTTCTGTCACATTATAGAATAGTGTTGTTAGTGTAAGCAGTTCTGTCACATTATAGAATAGTGTTGTTAGTGTAAGCAGTTATGTCACATTATAGAATAGTGTTGTTAGTGTAAGCAGTTATGTCACATTATAGAATACTGTTTGTGTAAGCAGTTCTGTCACATTATAGAATAGTGTTTGTGTAAGCAGTTCTGTCACATTATAGAATAGTGTTGTTAGTGTAAGCAGTTCTGTCACATTATAGAATAGTGTTGTTGGTGTAAGCAGTTCTGTCACATTATAGAATAATGTGGTGTTTGTGTAAGCAGTTTTGTCACATTATAGAATACTGTTGTTTGTGTAAGCAGTTCTGTCACATTATAGAATAGTGTTTGTGTAAGCAGTTCTGTCACATTATAGAATAGTGTTGTTAGTGTAAGCAGTTCTGTCACATTATAGAATACTGTTGTTTGTGTAAGCAGTTCTGTCACATTATAGAATAGTGTTTGTGTAAGCAGTTCTGTCACATTATAGAATAGTGTTGTTAGTGTAAGCAGTTGTGTCACATTATAGAATATTTTTGTTGGTGTAAGCAGTTCTGTCACATTATAGAATAGTGTTGTTAGTGTAAGCAGTTATGTCACATTATAGAATAGTGTTGTTAGTGTAAGCAGTTGTGTCACATTATAGAATACTGTTGTTAGTGTAAGCAGTTCTGTCAGATTATAAAATAGTGTTGTAAGTGTAAGCAGTTCTGTCACATTATAGAATAGTGTTGTTAGTGTAAGCAGTTATGTCACTGTGTATATCAATGTTGAGTTGCTAATGTATAACTTTACATTCCCTGTTAGTTTATAGAAAAGTGGTTGTGGGTAGGTTCATGATTGTTTACATCAGTCTCAATGAAAAGTCATATTTATACTTGATGTTGAGATCAACAACAAAACAAGTCATGTTAAACAGCTTTCAGTAGAATATACTCCCTTCTTCTTGTTTGTCTGTGTACAGAAGAAGACATCTGGGGGCAAACATGGACTGTTGCTGATGTCTTCATGTACAACTGTCATTTGTTTAATGTTGGTATCACTGGCTACAGTTTCATAATGTCTGATATGTAAACACAGAGGAAACTTTACACCACCATATCTGTTTGATGGTCAATATCTATACATGGAACATAGCACAACAACATACATATATATGTACTGTAGCATCGACATGGAACATAGTACTACAACATACATATATATGTACTGTAGCATTAACATGGAACATATTACAACAACATACATATATATGTACTGTAGCATCGACATGGAACATAGTACAACAACATACATATATATGTACTGTAGCATCGACATGGAACATATTACAACAACATACATATATATGTACTGTAGCATCTACTCGGAACATAGCAACAACATACATATATGTGTACTGTAGCATCGACATGGAACATAGTACAACAACATACATATATATGTACTGTAGCATCGACATGGAACATAGTACAACAACATACATATATATGTACTGTAGCATCTACTCGGAACATAGCAACAACATACATATATATATACTGTAGCATTAACATGGAACATAGCACAACAACATACACATATATTCACCATAGCATCTACTCGGAACATAGTACTACAACATACATATATATGTACTGTAGCATCGACATGGAACATATTACAACAACATACATATATATGTACTGTAGCATCGACATGGAACATAGCAACAACAACATACATATATATGTACTGTAGCATCAACATGGAACATAGCATCGACATGGAACATAGAAACAACATACATATATATGTACTGTAGCATCAACATGGAACATAGCAACAACATACATATATATGTACTGTAGCATCAACATGGAACATAGCATCGACATGGAACATAGAAACAACATACATATATATGTACTGTAGCATCAACATGGAACATAGCACAACAACATACACATATATATGTACCGTAGCATCAACATGGAACATAGTACTACAACAACATACATATATATGTACTGTAGCATCAACATGGAACATAGCAACAACATACATATATATGTACTGTAGCATCAACATGGAACATAGCAACAACATACATATATATGTACTGTAGCATCAACATGGAACATAGCACAACAACATACACATATATATGTACCATAGCATCGACATGGAACATAGTACCACAACAACATACATATATATACAGAAGTATTTACATGGAATATAGCAACAACATACACATATATACCAAAACATATGCCTTAGCATTGGGTCAAAGGATATGAGTTAAAACACTGTTGCTGCTTTGATGAAGAAGAAAATTCAACAGAGATGTTCTTCTTCTTCTTTGCGCTCGTTCTTTACGATCAATTTTAATCACTCATTGTGATATGTTTGATCTTTGCCAAGAACGTGTATACGTTGCACATTGGTTTGGTAGGCCCCAAACACATTGACTTCTACGCGTTTAGGACACATGCATCCGATTTCAGCCAAACCTCCTAAGTCGTCTCTTACGACATGCATGGCAGGTAACAGTGGTTCTATTCTTTACACCCCAAATTTGGGCCGCGGTAACCACTGGCGAAACAGAGATGTTGAACAAAACAATGACTACTTGACACTTGCATGAATGACAGGAGTGAGAATATTGCTGTATCATTATAAAAAATAAGTCAAAGAAATCCAGCACAGATACTCAACAAAACAATAGTAATACATGGTGAAGAACAGTAGAAGATGTGGTTAGAGAGATAACAAATCTTATAGGCAGAGCTAACAAAATTATCCTCGAATAAAATTCTTCTTCCTCTTCTTCTTCTGCATTCTCACTAGATTGGGATTTCGGATTCACTAATAAAGGCAGCCGTCTTTCTCAGATTATCAGCCACGGCTTACAGTTTACCTTGGACGCTGGTGTAAGTGGGCCACCTCTTTCTTCTCAAGTCTGCTTACTGGGGCAGTTCTGTAGGATATAATTCCTATGATTTCTGCTTCCCGTTTGTGCCGACCTCTTCCCGCAGTAAGTTTTGGCCACCCTTGTGATGGTAGGTCTGACATTCTTACTGCATGGCTAAATCTCCGAGGCAGATTGGCAACCGTAGAATCCGTTATCCCATTCCTCATTGTGAGGAGTCGTTGCACCATGTTATGCTCCTTACGGCCTGGTGCATCCGTTTCTGCAAGCATTTGTTTCAGGTTAGCATTCCCTAGCGGACGCATGCATCCGATTTCAGTCAAACCTCCTTAGTCTCCTCTTACAACATGAGTGGCGGGTAACAGTGGTTCTATTCTTTACACCCCAAATTTGGGCCCGTAACCGCTCGGACGGAATAAAATTCAGAGAAGGAAGATGAACAGTTGTAGCCTTACACTCTGATCCTCAGGGAGCACAAAGATTTAGTAGTAGTGGTAGTAATAATAGTAAACACTCACACCTTTGTTATTCTATGACATCAGAATTCCATGTTCATATATTCTGCAGCAGAATTCCAGACTTCTAGCATAATTACAGAACATTACTCTTGTATATGGGATAGTCATTAACACAATGTGGGTACTTAGTGTCTAACATGTCGACTGGCTGGCTACAATTAACAAGAAAATAATCATGTGTTTAGTAATCATCATAATAGTTAGTGTGAGTCAGGAGTAGAGTATGGCTTGTATTTGAAATTGTGCATTCTTATTTGTCTGGGTAGTTCTCTCATGTACATTCAGTGTTGTGAGTACATTTATATTCTCTTTTCTCTATCCCATTTGAAAGCAAAAGGCAAGATTTGACACAAAAAGGAGACCTGAACACTCCTCTATACTGTAATATCCAACTTGTATTCACATGAAATCGTTATTCTATTCTATCCAGTAATCTCTTGTATCTATTATTTTCTTGTCTCCCATTTGTATTCAGTGTTCTTTTGTGTACAAATTGTATTCAATATTTTGTTGTAACCATTGTTTTTTACATCCAACTTGTGTTCACAATATGTAAGTATATGCTCAAGTCTTGTATAATGTGAAGTATTCTCATTATACAACTTGTATCCAGTTGTACCTAACCTATTGTTAGTTAGACTTCTCATGTGACCAACTTGTATCCAGTTGTACCTAACCTATTGTTAGTTAGACTTCTCATGTGACCAACTTGTATCCAGTTGTACCTAACATATTGTTAGTTAGACTTCTCATGTGACCAACTTGTATCCAGTTGTACCTAACATATTGTTAGTTAGACTTCTCATGTGACCAACTTGTATCCAGTTGTATCTAACATATTGTTAGTTAGACTTCTCATGTGACCAACTTGTATCCAGTTGTACCTAACATATTGTTAGACTTCTCATGTGACCAGCCAGTATTCTGTAGTCTCGTGTATCCATCCTGCCTATAGTATTATAGATTGACTACTGCCTTGATCTGACATAACTGATAAGTCTCATATCTGACAGTGAATGTGTCATGGGATAAAATCCTAGTTATCTATCAAATACTGCAAGCAAACAAGGATGATCATTGCCAGTCATGACCAACAGGAAAGAAGCACTCCCTCCTCAAAGTGTCAGAAGCTAAAGGGCACTTGTTAGATTAGAAACCACTTCTTGTGATTGCATTCTAATGTCCCATAGTCATGTCTGTATTGTTACTTGTCAGAAGCAAGTGTTTTCTTATCTTCTATTATCCCCTTCAGGCAATTATGAAAGGAGGAGATGGCTCGAACAGAACTACTAGCCCTTCTTCTCCCACACAGAGGGGTCCCCTACATTTTTCTACTGGTGCCCCATACTTGCGACCACCTGGCAGACAGTTGATACCAATGGATTCTATCCAACTAGGCAGGACCCTGGGACAAGGGGAGTTTGGAGTGGTTCAGCAGGGTATATGGAAAACAGAGTTTGGAGAAACAGTAAGTACTACTAGATGACTTTTAGAATAGCTCAGTCAGAAAGTATCGTGTTTCATATCTTTGTTTAGATCTATCAAGATTTGGTTTCTTTGTTTTTAATTACTTATTTTAAAATGTTATTCTATTTCAGATTTCATTAGTTTCATCAAGATTTGTTTCATTTCTTTTACATTTCATTAATTCTACAAAAATGTGGTGTTTTTTATTTTATAAGTTTCATTTGTTCTATCCAGGTTTGTGTTTTTAAAGATTTCATTAATTTCAATCAAGATTTCTGTTTTTAGCATTAAATTAGTTCCATCATGATTTGTGTTTTCTAACATTTAATAGTTCCATCAGACTGGGGTTTTTCCCTCTGATCACTCTGCTGCTCTCAGCTTCAGCTTGTTTGCAGGAAGAATATGTGTGATATATGCATTAAAGTTCATTCCTGGAAGCAGAAGGTTAATGATCACAGTGCATGGAAGGAGGGAAGATCAAGAATTAAGAGAAATAAAAAAACTTATTACAGAGAGCTGAATACCTGAAGTGACAGATCACTGCATGAGGTAGTCACAATGTCGGTGGAACCCCATGCAACAGTTCTGATGAAACTTCCTGGCATATATTGGTCTTGCTAGTCACAAGTATCATTGTCATGAATAATAGTTGTTAACCTGTTTAGAACACAACTTGCAAACTATCGTCTGCAAAGATAGGAAGGTTCCAGCCAATTCATATTTTACAATATCACATAGATTTTATGATTTGCCACTTCTCGTTTTGATTTGTAGTGATCAAATATTTACATGAGTAATAATATTTCAGCTTCAGGTAGCTGTGAAACAGTTGAGCAAAGAACGGATAAACACAGGCACCCAGAACTTTCTGAAAGAGGCAGCCATCATGCAAGATGTAGACCATGAACATATTGTACGAATGTATGGTGTGGTTCTAGACACAGAGGATAACATGATGTTGGTAGGTCTTTATTGACTGGACACATAAGGGACACTAACAAATGGGGCTGTCTATCTCTCTCTCTCTCTAGTATTTCTGAAATACACTATTCTCAAGATAAACTCTACATTTTAATACATCATCATCATAAGATGCTGTGCCGGCATAGGCGATCATGGATCTCCACAAATCTATGTCCCTGGCGCTTGCTATCATCTCAGATGTTGACGCTCTTCTATGCCATGAAGTAAGGCTGTCCAAAATTTTCTCTGTCTTGTCTCCCTTGATTTTACCGTTGTGACAATGTGTTTTAAGCAAAACTATACACTGCTCCTTTTTCCAATGTTATTATACATCATATTGAATACTTGTACAGTAGTTAGTTGTCAGCTAGAGTCTGTGCACATTTCTATATAGTATGACTTGGACTGACAATAAATACAAATTATATATATTATAAATATCTTCTAGAATATGTTCTTCTGGTACCTGTTCTATTTTTAAATGTTGCATTCTGTTTTTATTTTCATTGAGGTCTAATGTTTTTGGTCTGTTCTTACAGGTTACAGAACTGGCACCAATGAGGTCACTGTTGGAATGTTTAAAGGATCAAACTCTCCATGTGGACCTATCAGTAACTCGTTTGTGTGACTATGCTATACAAGTATGTGAAGGCATGGGATATCTGGAGAGCAAGAGACTTGTACACAGAGATCTAGCTGCCAGAAATATTCTAGTCTTTAATAAGAACCAGGTAAGCTTCTGCAAGATGTCAGCTGTTTTTTTTAAATGTCAGAATATATTGAAGAGGAGCAGCCGTAGCGATGTTGTTAGTGAACTCGATTCTTAGGCTAGGAGTCCATGTTCAATTCCGCAGTGGCTGTGGAATTTTTCCAACGTAACAGCTCTAAAGTTGACCCAGCCTCAACTGGGTACCAGAAAAGCACTGAGAAGAAAGTTGTTGATCACATCATCCATTGCGTGCCAACCGTGAATGAAAAATACAGGCCTAACATCGTTTTACACAATATACCACTTGGTATATAAAAGGGTTTCTTTACTTTTATTTTTACTTTATTTATTGGATACATCAAAATGTGTCTTTGGTCCCTACTCACTTAGCCTGAATTGCAGGGATGTAGCCTTTATAAGAGCCAGCACTTGTAGGTGAAATACAGTTCTGGTCAGCTTCAGTGCATCTTAGGTTAACCCATAGATTGTCATCTTGTGTCTCATTTACATTTGCAGATAGTTTGTTGCATGTGATTTATGTTTCCCAATAGACTATAATCTTATGTATGTCATTTATGTTCCTAGATAAATTTCAATCTTATGTATGTCATTTATGTTCCCAGATAGACTTCAATCTTATGTATGTTAATATGTTATTGTATTTTCTTCTTCTTTGAATTGTTGTTTTTTAAATTGTTATTGTTTAACATATTTAAAAATACCTTTACAGGTGAAAATTAGTGACCTTGGCCTATCCAGGATCTTGGAAGTGGGTCAGGACTACTACCAGTGCAAATTCAGTGCCAGTTTAAAGTTACCTATTGCCTGGTAAGCAATTGTAAGACCATCTTCATTAACTTCCTTTCTTGCCATATAAGCCTGGTGAAAGCATCTTTGCTGAGTCCTGTGATGATGTGTAAGCATTTGTGAGACCATCTTTGTCAAGTTCCTGCTTGCCAGTGTAACATTTGTAAAAACCATGTTTGTTATGTTCCTTCTTGCCTGGTAAACATTAATGCAGTGATTTACATTGGTTCAAGTTTCTTAATGTCTAATAATCATTTGTGAAACCACTTTAAGCTTATATAGGATGTTCAGTATTTGCTAGATTATCCTTATTGTAGATCTCTATTACATGATCAATGAAAATAAATTAGCATGTCTTTCATATCATCATGATCAAATAGATTGTCCTGAGCAGAACTTTGCCACCCTAACAGTCCTTTGAAATTTCTCTCTGTCAAGGGCCGGATGTCCCGCCTCTGCAGCCTTTATACTCAAACCATCAATTACATCCTGAATCCATCTTCTCTGTGCATTTTCCTTCTTTTCTCTGCCAGAATGCTTCCTTCCATGATAGTCTTCTCCAATCCTTCGTGTCTCTTTATATGTCCAAAATACTTCAATTTTCCTATGCTTATTTGTAGCAGCAGCCAGTTTTCTTTGATTTTGAGCTCTGTCTGGATGGATCTATTTGTTCTCTTTACTGTTCATGCTATACGGAGGATTCTTCTGTAACACTTATATTCAAAAGTGCATATATGTTTTTACACTGCCTTGTTAAATGTCCATGCTTCACACCCATACAGGGAATATACATGCTCTTAGTATTCTGATCCATGTTCTCATTCATATCATCATCAAATAGCTTGTCCTGAGCAGAAATTTGCCACCCCAACAGTCCTCTGGAATTTCTCTCTCTCATGGGCCAGATGTCCTGCCTCTGAAGCCGTCATGTTCAAATAATCAGTTACATCCTGAATCCATCTTCTCCGTGGTTTTCCTCTTCTTCTCTTTGCCGGTATGCCTCCTTCCATGATGGTCTTCTCCAGCCCTTCATGTCTTTTATATGTCCAAAATACCTCAATTTTCTCTTTCTTATTTGTAGCATGAGCCAGTTTTCTTTGATTATCACAATCACAAATTGTTGTCTACTTTGTGTCACACTACCATCACAGCTGATACTCAGTTTTACAGCAGTCAATTTGTGATATCTGCTAAACATTTATGAGAAGGTTGATTAAGATTAACTAGGTTCAAAGTATCTTTGAGGGAGAAATAATAATTTTAGATAGTAATTGAGTTAGTTTTCTCTTCTGCTGTATCCATGATTGTGAGATAATGTCTTTAAAAATGATTGTGTTCTTTGTTCTAGGTGTGCCCCTGAGTGTATCAATTTCTTGAAATTCACCTCAGCCTCAGATGTTTGGTCATTTGCTGTGATGCTGTGGGAGTTCTTCACCTATGGCTTCCAGCCATGGGCAGGCTTGAATGGTCAACAGGTCAGCAACTTTGTTTGGTCCAGTGTTAGATGGGAGATTCATAGACTTGTGAGATTTCTAAATTAGGAATATGGGATTTCCATAATATGCGAGATAAAAGGTTCTTAAACTGAGAATGTTAAAGATTAGAGTTTAGAGTTTCTAAACTAGGTATATGGGAGTTTCATAGGCTGTATATGTTTGAGATGTAAGTTTCCTTGATGGAGTATGTGTGAGATTTCTAAACTAGGTATATGGGAGTTTCATAGGCTGTATATGACAGATCAGACAGAATTTATTCTAAGAAAAAAAATTCCTACAAAATATTTTCGCCATCTTCTACATCACATAGGATACCCTCATCTGTGCTACGGAGTTCCTGCACTGCTACTGAAATCTTCCTGTGTAAGAAAGATATTGGAGCACACATGGTTGCTCCTCAAAGTGCAATGATGATGGTTCAATCAATCAATCACATGATGTTTTAACCATATATCCACAGATTCTCCAAGCAATCGATGAACCTAACAGCCAGCGACTAGAACAACCCGATCTGTGTACCAATGAATTATATAAGCTGATGAAAGAATGCTGGACACATCATCCGGAGACCAGGCCCAGTTTCTCAGACATCCTGCTTAGATTGCCCCAGGTCAGTCTGTCTGTTTCTCTATGCTCTCATTATGATTGAAGAGTGAGTTTACTGTAAATCTGTGATATATATATATATATCATTTGATTGATTGATTAGGTACCATCTCCACAACCAAGGTTGTATACAACATGTCACCAACACGTCCTATTCACTACCATAATGGTACATTCTGTCAATTTATTATTATTATAAAACATTCTACAAAACTTGAGTATGTAAGAGTAGGTGTGTCAGTATATGCCTGTAGGTGTGTCAGTATATGCCTGTAGATGTGTCAGTATATGCCTGTAGATGTGTCAGTATATGCCTGTAGATGTGTCAGAATATGCCTGTAGATGTGTCAGAATATGCCTGTAGATGTGTTAGAATATGCCTGTAGATGTGTCAGAATATGCCTGTAGATGTGTCAGAATATGCCTGTAGATGTGTCAGAATATGCCTGTAGATGTGTCAGAATATGCCTGTAGGTGTGTCAGAATATGCCTGTAGGTGTGTCAGAATATGCCTGTAGATGTGTCAGAATATTCCTGTAGGTGTGTCAGAATATGCCTGTAGGCGTGTCAGAATATGCCTGTAGATGTGTCAGAATATGCCTGTAGATGTGTCAGAATATGCCTGTAGATGTGTCAGAATATGCCTGTAGATGTGTCAGAATATGCCTGTAGATGTGTCAGAATATGCCTGTAGGTGTGTTCATGTGGTTGTCAGTATGGTTGTGGAAAAACAATGAAAATCGTGGCAGATCCTTTACAGGACAGCCATCAACCACAGTAAACGAGTCATCGATTTTATAGGCATCACTTACATGTTAAGTAGTTCACCATTGCTTTCTAAGCGGTGGGGTCTATTTTTACAGTTCGTAAAAAATCCACAGGAATTGATTTTTTTCAAAACTGTCCGCTGCAGAGTTTGAACTAGATACTCTTAGTTTATCTATCGGGCTCACTACAGCTAAACCACTGACACCAGTATGATTGTTGATGTGTTAAAATAGAGGTTGATGCATCAGTGTGGATGTCGATGTGTCGGAGTATGGTTGTAGACCTGCGGTGCTACAAAGCTCAGACACTGCCGCTGAGATCTTCCTGTGTCAGAAAGATCGGAGCACACATGGTTACTCACGGAAATGCAATGATGATGGTCCAGTCAATCAACCGATCAATCAATGGTTGTAGAGAGTATGGTTGTAGATGTGTCAGTGTGGATGTCAGTATATGGGCATGTGAAACTAGGTGTACAGTAGTGTATCTATATGTATGCACATTTGAGCATCCTCTATTGACAAGAGACCTTTATTGTAAACCCTCCACCTCCCTTTTTTGTTAAAACACATCTTTGTATATATACCTATATGTTTTGTTAAAACACATCTTTGTATATATACCTATATGTTTTGTTAAAACACATCTTTGTATATATACCTATATGTTTTGTTAAAACACATCTTTGTATATATACCTATATGTTTTGTTAAAACACATCTTTGTATATATACCTATATGTTTTGTTAAAACACATCTTTGTATATATACCTATATGTTTTGTTAAAACACATCTTTGTATATATACCTATATGTTTTGTTAAAACACATCTTTGTATATATACCTATATGTTTTGTTAAAACACATCTTTGTATATATACCTATATGTTTTGTTAAAACACATCTTTGTATATATACCTATATGTTTTGTTAAAACACATCTTTGTATATATACCTATATGTTTTGTTAAAACACATCTTTGTATATATACCTATATGTTTTGTTAAAACACATCTTTGTATATATACCTATATGTTTTGTTAAAACACATCTTTGTATATATACCTATATGTTTTGTTAAAACACATCTTTGTATATATACCTATATGTTTTGTTAAAACACATCTTTGTATATATACCTATATGTTTTGTTAAAACACATCTTTGTATATATACCTATATGTTTTGTTAAAACACATCTTTGTATATATACCTATATGTTTTGACTGATTATTTATTCTTCCATGGTGTGTACTCAGCTGAAACCAACACAAGTGAAGGCACTGAAAGACTCTAGTCCTCTGCTAGAGAAAGGATATCTTTACTACAAGGCTGGAGATGTCATTGTTGTCATCAATAAGAGGTAGGTAGCCTCTATGTTGTACTTAGATTTATCTGTGGGTGTTATTACAATTACTTAATTACTTCATGTTACCTGATGACACTACAATTGATGAGGCAACCATTCTTGAAAGTAATCATTATATAAGTAGAACAAAATACCGACTATATGCCCTGGTCGTAAGTGTAGATAACAAGTCGGCCACAGAAACTATCTGCAATCATGCAATTTGACATCTACAGCATAAGAGCAGGTCACTGCAGACTCAACCAATACATGCAGAGAATAAAGCCTGCTCAGACTGCACAATGTGCATGTCAGACAGAAACACAGACTCCAGAGCACATCCTGCAGTCATGTCCATCATACATACACCAATGAAACAAAACATGGCCTCATGAATAAAGCAAATCTAAACCCAGAGCAGAAGGGCTATGGAGTGAGAACTCTAACGATGAACTCCAGACTGACATGCAGCTTCATAGAGGCAACCCATCTCATGGTTTAGATGAGCATACGAAACCAAATGCAAAATAAAAACAAAATGAAATCTACAGGAGGGGACAGAGCAAGCTATGGGGAACTCTCGAGGAACTACAACTGACATGCAGCTTCATAGAGGCAACCCATCTCATGGTTTAAACGAGCATATGAAACCAAATGCAAAAAAGAAGCAGATGAAATCTACAGGAAACTGCGATCATTTGGGTTGGCCTGACATTTTATGTGATCGATTCCATTAACCAGTACTCAATTGTGATGTTTGCTTGACAAACTATTGATGTATATTAATTTTATACAGTCTGAAATCAAGTAGTTTATTTTGAGAAATGATATTTATTTTGATAGATTGAAGTGATTGTAGGATGGGTGATAGTTGTACACAATGAACATATAAATATTCTCATTTCTTTGAACAGTCCTGTCACTTCGTCTCCACCTGGTCTGGTGTGGAGGGGAGTGCATTGTAGTGGGAAGTGCGGACTCTTTGACCCCACCAATACTGTTCCTTTTATTGAGCCTAAAGTCAGCAGCATTGTTACAGGACATGCAGTTTCTATTGTCAGAAAAGGTAAAACACACAAATAAACACATTTATAATACTTAATTCTAACTAGCATAATTGTAAAGCACAGTTGTTCTTCTTCTTTTCTATAATCCTGTATTGTCTCTCAGCATCAATATATGAAGAGATTTCTAGAATATGCTTTTGTGTGCTCTTCATAAAGTTTTTTGCCGCCTATGTTATCTCTGAGGTCCACCGTTTGCTCGGACTACCTTTTGCTTTTTTATCCACTGTATCAGAGTAACATTGCTCTTTGGTGCATACTGTCTGTTTGTTATCTGCTTATGTGGCCGAATCATTTAATTTGTGATTTCTTGATGAAGTTCAGTACTGATGTTGTAACCCACTTTTTCTGGATGTCTTCATTTCCAAATCTGTCTCTTCTTGAACACAGTGCTAAAGTAGCATAATTGTAATGCATAGCTCTAACTAGCATAATTGTAATGCATAGCTCTAACTAGCATAATTGTAATGCATAGCTCTAACTAGCATAATTGTAATGCATAGCTCTAACTAGCATAATTGTAATGCATAGATCTAACTAGCATAATTGTAATGCATAGTTCTAACTAGCGCAATTGTAATACAGTTCCAGCTAGCATATTTGTAGTACTCATTCCTAGCTAGCACATGAGTTGTTCTTAATACTAGCTAGCATATTTGTAGCACTCAATTTAGAATTGTCCACTTTGTAGTATAACTGTGCTAAAGCATACATATGCTCTTACACTGGTATCTGTTATGATTTGTTTGATTGATATGGTGATAATCTGATGACCACCATTAGTCACCATCAGTCTTACACCATGGTTGTGTAGAGTGTTCAGTGTACTATTATAAAAGCCTAGGGACCCACCCAAAGAAAATTAAACATGGTGTTTTTTTTAAAAATAAACTGACACACCCAACAAGACCTAAGACTATGAATGAGTTGACAGAAGTCAGTGATCAAGGTCTGACCAAGACCCTATTACCATCTCCAAATGATGGCACTGGTAACAGACTGCATCACTTTAGTATGGATAAATTAGTATGAATCCAAGAGAAAAAAGTATTCCTTATTCCAAAACTGCTGTAGTGAATAAAGATGTGTTGTACCAAAAGATGCTGATGTTATTACACAATATAACAAACACTTTTTATGTGAAGAACGAAGAAGAAGAAGAAGCATTTCATACAAAACAAATCCCAGGTACATACATACACAACATGCTAGCAATAATAACTTGTATGTGGATTCATGATAAAATGAACATTTCATTTGACAGACTCTCTCAGAAAGTCAGGTCGTAAGATCCGAGCAGACATGATTAGTCAGCCACAGAATGACCTGCGACATACAGGACATATAGGATATGATGGAGCAGTATTTGGTGATGTGTCTTTCATCGGAGACAACTATGACAAACTACCAGTTCAAGTTGGTACAGGTCAGTTACAGTCTTATCACCAACACTCACTGATTGTAACATTGAATGGCTGGACTTTGATTGTCAGTTAAAAGTTACCTTTGTTTCTGTTTTAGTTGTCTCATGAAACATAATATTTATTTCTTACTGAACCAACATTATAGCAAGCCTACAGGTGCTTAGTCTCTCCTAGCAGATGTCAAAAGGTATGCTTGTGAGTGCTTCCTGTGACTTGATGTTTAAACGCACTTTTCATGTATTTTTCAGACTGTAACAGCTCTGTTCATACAACTTGTGAATCCAAACTCCTTATATCTGTATAAATTCTACATCAATTATATTGTCTTCATCCAACAGGCGATCACTGAGCAACCAAAGGATGTTTCTCCCTTTCCATAGAACTTTCCCTCTATCCATCTTAAACTGGCTGCCAATCAGTCCTCTTGATGCAGACTGTCTCATTGCAGTGAACACCCTCATGTCTAGGACAGTAGATAAGCATAATGTTGAGTTATTTGCTAGCAGAACCAACTTCACTGCACTCTAGGCAGTCCAAGAGTGTGCAGCCTCTATACTTGCTGGTTACACATGTTTCTCATCATAGATGCTTCTTGCTACTTGCATTCAATTTGGGACCCACAATACAGTGAATGAGATGACACATTCCAGTATTAGCAAACTAAAGTTGACTATGACACAACTTCACCTCTAGGTGGTGATCTTGGTACCAGGCTGTATTGTTTCAGTATGATTATGTAAGTAAAGGAACTCTTTTTTTCATACCTCTAGATATCTTAACTCTTTATATCCAGTCGACGCTCCCAGCGTAGAGAACAGTTCTCTCATTATGCCAAAACACGCTGCCAACGGCTAATTTGAGTCCATGCACGTTTTGTTTTACTGTTCAGCTACTATACGTCCGACGCTGTTTTTGTTTACAGAATTCAACAGGCAGATAACTCCCATTTCATCCATATACTATACAGCATGGTAGAATTTAGTTTCGAATTTTTAGTAAATAGTTTTATTCGCAAATATATTTTTCCTGTTGTAAAAAAAGTGAACTTTCGTGTGAAAAGTTTAGTTATAAGATGTTGTTTCGTCCTCCACGCCGATAAAGTGCTGAACAAGACATGGATTTGTTCCAAAGTTCAAATAAACACACACAGTGTTTCATGTTTATGATTTCACCGACAAGGATGGAGAATTCAACAATGGCTAAGTATTGATTCAAGTTTGAAAGTCGTAGTAGTTACTCTGAACATGAAATACAACAATAATTTACTAAATAAATACTGATTTCCATATATAACTATTTATTATCAAATTGTTCAGAATTTAATTCTGCATATTTTGATACCAACAGTATAAATCTAGCTTACAAAGTTATAGGCATATTTCCAAGATCATTCCATTTTGAAAAATTTTGCTAGAAATGTGTTCTGGCAGAGCGTGATTACCCCCAAAATTTTCTTGGACATAAAGAGTTAAAGAACACAGTGTTAGACCTATATTTTTTATTGACTGTCAACACACAACAGTCCACGTTTACTTCCCAGTACTTTTCCTTGTACTCAATTGAGATTTGGTTGTCCTGAGAGCTGTTACAGTCTGAAAAATGTTGCTCGCCCACTGGAATTGTACCCATATCACTAGCCTAAGAAGCGAGTTCATGGGTGTATTTGTGTCACAGAAACCCATTGATATCTCCATAAAGCTTGTCCAGGAATGTTACTTGTATGATCATATCAACTTTCCCTGCTTGCCCATGTTATATGTTTATTTTATTCCACTTGGTGCATGCTTGGAAAGATAAACACATCAGAGCATTTCACTTTTGTATTGGAACTCTGTAGAGACTTGAATCAGCAACCTCAACCATCTGCTGTGAAAAATGTTGATTAATTGTCCTATATTTGTTGCAGTTGATAACATACCAAATATTTTCTCTAAAGGTAGTGGCACAAATCATGGTTCTGCAGGCCGGACGCTTCCACCTGCTCGTGAGATTCCAGATCAAAATGGTCATAATAAGTCTAGAAATGCTCAAGATTGTTTGGACAACAACAGAAATAATTATGGACAGCCATGGTGAGTTTGAAAATATCTAAGCTTTACCGTAATGTCTTCTTTTTACAACCAGAACTTAACATTATTAAATATTGTGAAAAAAGTACCATAGAACACCAATAATTTTTGTTTTCATTTAGCAACTGGTATTTACATATTTTGATCACAGATTTTCACAGCAGATGGAAGTATCGATAGCAAAATCAGCAATCGTTGCACAAAAGCTAACCAAGTACTGGGACAGTTAACACCACTGTTGTCACATAAAGAGATACCGCTAACAACTAAAGCAAATCTCATAAGAACGATTTTCTGGCCAACACTATGTTACCAGTGTCAAACATGGCCAATAACAGCAGCTAATGAGCGGAAAATCGTAACGACAGAGATGAGGTGTCTTCAGTAAGAGACAAAATTAGAAATGAAGAAATCAGGAGACTGGATGTGAAACCAGTCATGCAATTCATAAAAGAACAACAGATTAAATGGTTTGGACACCTGACCAAAATGCCCTGGTATCGCCTACCACAGAGAGCCACACATAAAAAGTATAATGAGTACAAGGCAAGAGGAAGACCACGCAAAGATGGAGCGACGAGGCCAAGAACAGCCTTACGAACATGAATATCAGCTTACAAAGTGCCTTAAAACAAGCACACACAAGATCACTACGTTTCACCCCCAACACTTCTATAAAGAAGTAAATGGTGGAAGAGAAGAAGAAGATCACAGATTGCTAAGATATGATTCGCTCTGAATGCCTTATCTGTCATCAGTCATATATGATACCATACTGCAGTATAACTGAATAGATGTGGTACTATAAAGTTTGGTTTCTTGTTTCTAAAACCTTAACAAGAATGCCAGAATGTGCCAAAATTGCAGAGAACATTGTTTTAAGGCAACTGGGAACCAACATATCCTTAAAATTATTACCATGTCTGTAAGTCACTCAAGGAAAATATGGGAAGATTGAACATATCTCAGAATTAGGTTGGAGAATTGAAAGATGACCAAGATTTGATTTTATCGTTTAACTATCAATGGAAAGTTAAGATAGTTTAACCCTGTCAGAGGAGGAAGCTATTTTATTGAGATTTTATACTTAAATTGTACACCAGATTTATTTGTCATTTAAACTCAATTTTACAACGTTAATCAAACTTCTTATCATATATACTCAAGTTTGCCAACTCACAACACATTTATATACTTAAGGAAATACATATCTTCACATCCAGGATGAACCAAGAGACTCTTAACAACCAGTCCACGTTCCAACTAGATCAGGATGGTAGAAGCAGCCCCAACTACTTAGACATAGAGGATGACGCCTTGTTCTCAGACTTCAAGATGCCAGACCTTGGTGTAAGTTTTGTGTGTGGCCATGGTCTTAGTATAGCGTTTCATTACAAGTCTGTCATATGCATTGCACATGTTATACATTCACGGCAATCTAATTTGCTCCAATCACTTTACTGTTGACCAGAATGCCAGGGTGTGTTCAAAAGTATTTTGAAATAACAGTATGTTTCAGTACTGCCACCTAACCCCCATGCTTTGTTTTTTTAATGGAAGTTGGCATCTCAAGAAATTTTTTCAAACAAATAACACATTTAAGCTTGAACTCTGCTTGGAGAGACCATGCCATAGCAGGATTTTAACTTTTAAGTAGTGGGGCAGGCAGTTTTAGTTCAGAGTAGAAACAATGTGTTCTTTATCAACAATCTTATTTATTCTTCTAAAGTGATATTATTTTCTTCTAAAGTGATATTATTTTCTTCTAAAGTGATATTATCTTCTTCTAAAGTGATATTATCTTCTTCTAAAATGATATTATCTTCTTCTAAAGTGATATTATCTTCTTCTAAAGTGATATTATCTTCTTCTAAAGTGATATTATCTTCTTCTAAAGTGATATTATCTTCTTCTAAAGTGATATTATCTTCTTCTAAAGTGATATTATCTTCTTCTAAAGTGATATTATCTTCTTCTAAAGTGATATTATCTTCTTCTAAAGTGATATTACCTTCTTCTAAAGTGATATTATCTTCTTCTAAAGTGATATTATTTTCTTCTAAAGTGATATTATCTTCTTCTAAAGTGATATTATCTTCTTCTAAAGTGATATTATTTTCTTCTAAAGTGATATTATTTTCTTCTAAAGTGATATTATCTTCTTCTAAAGTGATATTATCTTCTTCTAAAGTGATATTATCTTCTTCTAAAGTGATATTATCTTCTTCTAAAGTGATATTATCTTCTTCTAAAGTGATATTATCTTCTTCTAAAGTGATATTATCTTCTTCTAAAGTGATATTATCTTCTTCTAAAGTGATATTATCTTCTTCTAAAGTGATATTATCTTCTTCTAAAGTGATATTATCTTCTTCTAAAGTGATATATCTTCTGTGATTCTTTCTAAAGTGATATTATCTTCTAAAGTGATATTATCTTCTTCTAAAGTGATATTATCTTCTAAAGTGATATTATCTTCTTCTAAAGTGATATTATCTTCTAAAGTGATATTATCTTCTTCTAAAGTGATATTATCTTCTTCTAAAGTGATATTATCTTCTTCTAAAGTGATATTATCTTCTTCTAAAGTGATATTATCTTCTAAAGTGATATTATCTTCTTCTAAAGTGATATTATCTTCTTCTAAAGTGATATTATCTTCTTCTAAAGTGATATTATCTTCTTCTAAAGTGATATTATCTTTCTAATGATATTATCTTCTAAAGTGATATTATCTTCTTCTAAAGTGATATTATCTTCTTCTAAAGTGATATTATCTTCTTCTAAAGTGATATTATCTTCTTCTAAAGTGATATTATCTTCTTCTAAAGTGATATTATTCTTCAAGATATTATCTTTCTAAAGGATATTATCTTCTTCTAAAGTGATATTATCTTCTTCTAAAGTGATATTATCTTCTTCTAAAGTGATATTATCTTCTTCTAAAGTGATATTATCTTCTTCTAAAGTGATATTATCTTCTTCTAAAGTGATATTATCTTCTTCTAAAGTGATATTATTTTCTTCTAAAGTGATATTATCTTCTTCTAAAGTGATATTATCTTCTAAAGTGATATTATCTTCTTCTAAAGTGATATTATCTTCTTCTAAAGTGATATTATTTTCTTCTAAAGTGATATTATCTTCTTCTAAAGTGATATTATCTTCTTCTAAAGTGATATTATCTTCTTCTAAAGTGATATTATCTTCTTCTAAAGTGATATTATTTTCTTCTAAAGTGATATTATCTTCTTCTAAAGTGATATTATCTTCTTCTAAAGTGATATTATCTTCTTCTAAAGTGATATTATCTTCTTCTAAAGTGATATTATCTTCTTCTAAAGTGATATTATCTTCTTCTAAAGTGATATTATCTTCTTCTAAAGTGATATTATTTTCTTCTAAAGTGATATTATCTTCTTCTAAAGTGATATTATCTTCTTCTAAAGTGATATTATCTTCTTCTAAAGTGATATTATCTTCTTCTAAAGTGATATTATCTTCTTCTAAAGTGATATTATCTTCTTCTAAAGTGATATTATCTTCTTCTAAAGTGATATTATCTTCTTCTAAAGTGATATTATCTTCTTCTAAAGTGATATTATCTTCTTCTAAAGTGATATTATCTTCTTCTAAAGTGATATTATCTTCTTCTAATGTGATATTATCTTCTTCTAAAGTGATATTATCTTAATCTGTACTATGAAACTTGTGTAACAATTATTAATTAGTATCATCTGTCACTTAAAAACATGGCTAAACAGCAACAGAACTACACTTGTAATTCTGACTGAGACAATCAGTTTAGTCAGGATTATGTTTTCATTTATTGTTGTTTGTATTCATATTACTATCACTTTATTAGTATTACATTTGCTATACAGCACCCATGCCTCCACAACCATCAGTCAGATGCACTCTAATATATTTGAAATGTTGGATAATATACTTCTTCTTCTTCTGTATTCTAACTAGATTGGGATTTCGGATTCTTTAATAAATGCAGCCGTCTGCATCAGATTATCAGTCACGCCATACAGTTTGTCTTGGACGCTGGTGTAAGTGGCTTCCTCTTTCTTCTCAAATCTGCATACTGGGGGTAGTTCTGTAGGATATAATTTCTACTTCCCCGTTTGTGCCGACCTCTTCCCGCAGTAAGTTTTGGCAACCTCATGATTTTAGGTCTGATATTCTTACTGCGTGGCTAAATCTCCGAGGCAGATTGGCGACCGTAGAATCCATTATCCGATTCTTCATTGTGAGGGTCTGCACCATGTTATGCGCCTTACGGCCTGGTGCATCAGTTTTCTGCAAGCATTTGTTTCGGGTTAGCATAATATACAAATTACAGGATAGAAAATTGTATGTTTTTGTCCTTGGTTGAAAGCTACTGTATTGTTCACTTAAAAATCAAACAACTGCTGTTTCATTTGTCATCAAATATTCTTTACTGATAAAAAGAAGTCACATCTTTTTAATATTCTGAATAATTTTTGATACAAGCATAATTTGATTGAATAGAAAATAACTTACAGGCTCCCTAGGTATGATTTTATGTGGCACCCCAAGTAGGTACGTGGTAGAAATATTTAAAATAACATGGGGAATTGTATAAGAGTCTAATTAAATCAAGCAGAGCTGAAAACATAGATTAGTTCCAAGCTACAGTTGCAATCTAGTGTTCCACATGCAACATAATCGATATAATGATGATGATTAAGAATGAAAGACTTGATTGACAATGTCTACTCTTTGAAAGATATCCCTTAAGTGTTACTTGAGCAGTTTGCTTGTGACAATACTTACATTTCTCTCCATACATCTTGTATTATGCATTTCTTCAGAGTTCGTTTGAGTGTGGGTCATCTTTCATGGATGAAGTTCTGAGAGCACTGGATGAAAAAGAGAGACAGGTAATCTCACACACAGACAACATGGCTACCATCAGTACGAGCCATTTCTGGGAGCCAAACATCAAAACAACATCCAGAAGTCAGCCTCCTGTTCCTGCACCTCGAGAGTCTAGAACACCATCATCATCATCAGCCCCTCTGTTACCAGCACAGCAACAGAAAGCGGTAAATAAAAACCATTTTCTTTAGCTTATTCACGGACAAGTTAATCTACCTTTTGTTTATTTCAAATATTGTCAATATGTAGTAGCCAGTTCCCCCTTCCCCAGGTGGCAGCTGATGGTCCAGACAGTTAGCCTTAGTGTGTAGCTTGCATATATTTAGATATTCTTATTAGCTGACGTTTGCGCACTAAATCTGCATCTGTCCACTATGAACAGTGTGGCAACGCTAAACGAGACCTGACGTAGTAAAACTAATCGACGTAGTTGTGTAGTGACGACGTAGCAACGTTAGTAAACATAGGAGACCAACATAAACAATTGACACAGATGGACGTGTTCTTAAGCAAGAACGTTTATGCTTATTGGTCAATAAACATGTAACATGCCATCAAGCATTGAGTTTGTATATTATTACCATCTAGTATGGATCAACAATCATCATGAGAGAATGGGAATTGTAGGACCATAAACCAACAAATGCCTTTATAATAAATTATCATATCTTTATAAAAGACCATCATCAAAAGATCGCACCCTACTACAAATATATTCTATTCTGTCTCTGGTATCAACTTTACAGTCTGTCTTCTGTAGTTCTTCAAACACTCCATATCGAACACTGGTTTACCACTCTTTGTGATTTGTATGTGATCCAAGCCTAAGAGCGATTGCACATGGGGCCAGTTATGCGTCTACAAGTAGGCTAACACAGCCGGTTTCTGCGATGCTTTTTATTTACTAGGGTAGCTTTCCTAGGCCCATACCTCAATTGGCCTATTACGACATGCGTTGTAGGTCGCAATGTTACTGTTCTTTGCTCTCCTTAAGAGCCCCGGCAACACATGGGTGATCTGTAGTTCACACATCAATCTTGAATTTGGTAGACATGTGACTGTAGAGTTGATTGTATGTTATGTTCTGGCCCAGCATGTTCGTAGTGTGTTGGACAACGGGTGACAAACCCCCTGTGAAATATGAAATGACAAGTTGTTCTAATCTGATCATATTTTCATATTAGTCAAGTTCAGTCTTTGTGTACATAGACAAGCTTCTTGTATAGATCTTCTATCCTTTTCTTCACTCACTTGAAAATTATGTTTGCTACATTGTGTCCCAGTGTACAGCGAGACTGAATTCTACACTTGACAGCTCAACAACACATGTGTGTTTCAGCACTGTTTTAGGGACATAGGTTACCTTCCATCTTCATTCTCAATTCACTTATGTGCCAGACTGATGCAGCTTGTTGCCAAAACCACCACCTAAAGTTGCAATAATGTCTTGGTGGCTCCAGGTTCACTAATTCTAACTCTGATGTCATCTCATTCACAATCTCTTAAATCTCTGTGGGGATTAAATGGACATTATCTGAGAAAATAATAGTCTATTAACGGATGTTAGAAGAGACACACTCACACATTCGAAAACACAGTATATGCAACAGATGTTACAAACATACACACACACACAATATGTAACAGATGTTAGACATAGAATAATAATAATAACCGTCCATCGCAAGCGATGATGACAACAGTCTCAGACTTATGCTGCTGCACCTCTCTGGTGTGTGCGGAGGTGACTGTAGAATCCAATCCTAGAACACAATCCCTACCACAGATGGGGCATACATGATCAAGGTTAGACATGTGCCTGTTGTGTGTTCTGTCATTTTTTCACAGCTCGTTTTCTTTGTGCCTCAACGACACGATGATTCTCAGTTATGCGGGTTTCTCTTGCGTTGTTACAGCGCCACATTTGGCGATCTTGCGCAAGGGATTCCCAGCAAGTGGTGTCTATATCGAAGCATTTCAGAGACACTTTAAGAGTGTCTTTGAAGCATTTTTTTCTGTCCACCAGCAGAACGCTGCCCCTTCAAGTTTGCCATACATCAACTGTTTGAGGATGTGTTTATCAGGCATTCGAGAAACGTGACTGGTCCATCTCACTTGGGCCTTCTGCAACAGGGTGTTGACGCTTGAGATATTTGCTCTTGTGAGGACTTCAGTATCTGGTATTTTGTCCTGCCAGCTTATTTTTAGTATTCTTTAGTTTTCTTGTGTGTCTGCAATACACTGTCCATGTCTCGCTTGCGTACAACAATGTGGTTAGCACTATAGCCTGGTAAACGTTTAGCTTTGTGGCTACGCTTATCCCCTTCTGCTCCCACATAGTGACACATAGCCTTCCGAACGTAGCACTGGCTTTGGATATCCTATGGTAGACCTCAGAGTATATGTTTGCCGAACTGGGTAGGATGCTGCCGAGATAGGCAAAGTTGTCCGCTGGCAGGAGACGCTGGTGTTTAATGTTGATGACTGGATCGTAGTACTGCTCTCTAGGGCGGACTGGAATATGACCTCTATTTTCTTGGTGATAATGTTAAGGCCAATTAGACATAGAAACAGTTTATTTAGCATATGTTAGACATACAAACAGTATATGTCACAGATGTTTAACATAGAAACAGTTTATGTAACTTATGTTAGACATACAAACAGTTTATGTCACATATGTTTAACATAGAAACAGTATATGTAACGTATGTTAGACATACAAACAGTTTATGTCACAGATGTTAGACATACAAACAGTTTATGTAACGTATGTTAGACATACAAACAGTTTATGTAACTTATGTTAGACATACAAACAGTATATGTAACGTATGTTAGACATACAAACAGTTTATGTCACAGATGTTAGACATACAATCAGTTTATGTAACTTATGTTAGACATACAAACAGTTTATGTAACGTATGTTAGACATACAAACAGTTTATGTAACTTGTGTTAGTCATACAAACAGTTTATGTAACTTATGTTAGACATACAAACAGTATATGTAACGTATGTTAGACATACAAACAGTTTATGTAACTTATGTTAGACATACAAACAGTATATGTAGCGTATGTTAGACATACAAACAGTTTATGTCACAGATGTTAGACATACAAACAGTTTATGTCACAGATGTTAGACATACAAACAGTTTATGTCACAGATGTTAGACATACAAACAGTTTATGTCACAGATGTTAGACATAGAAACAGTTTATGTCACAGATGTTAGACATACAAACAGTTTATGTCACAGATGTTAGACATAGAAACAGTTTATGTAGCAGATGTTAGACATACAAACAGTTTATGTGACATATGTTTGACATAGAAACAGTTTATGTGACATATGTTAGACATACAAACAGTTTATGTAACATATGTTAGACATACAAACAGTTTGTGTGACATATGTTAGACATACAATCAGTTTATGTAACATATGTTAGACATACAAACAGTTTATGTAACATATGTTACAGATGTTAGACATAGAAACAGTTTATGTGACATGATTCATGAGGATTATGTTGATCACTCTTTAGGAACATGTCAAAGAGAAGAAACAACCAAAAGTCAAGCCAATGTCAGCCTCTGAGGAGAGAATGGTTGATACAGCTATGGCAAGGGTTAGAGAGCTGACCTCTCACATGATAGGAGGGGCCGCTAACAGTCCACCAGTCAGTCCACTACAGGATAAGGGCTCCTCATTTTTTGGTGAGGACACAGGACTCCTATCTAGACTGAAAAATTCAATGAAACGTTCGGGAAGCCCCAAAAATGAGCGCAAACGAACATTTTCTGAGGAATTGGAACACAAAGGAGATTTAGATGAAGTGACCCCTGAGGCCCAGCAGGCATATAACATGTTGGTGGTTAAAGGTTCTTTCAAAGATAGATCTACCTCAAGTTCCCATCGACACCAAGTCACTCAGGACTACGGTAATAAAGACATGTCTGAATCCACAAAAGCTGGTAATCTGACACCATCAAAAGGCTCACATGAACTAGAGTCCTTTGACTGGTCTCAACCAAACCTTGTCAGAGAATCGGCAACTAGCTCAAACTCAACAAAAATGTCTGCTCATACTGTGGTCTCATCTTCCCAGCTCACACCAGTCATCACAGGTCCTCATATGTCGTCACAAATCTCCACCTCACCCAACAATAAACATAAAGGTATATCCCTACCCAAACCTACTTCAAATTCTGCTTCACGATGTGTTCAAATCGAGAACATCAAGAAGACAGAAATCCCCACTTCCCTGTCACATACTGAGACTCATAGAGATGAATCAACTGTTTGGAATTCAGGTCCTGCATCTCCAGAAATCCCACCGAAAAGTGGAAAAAGAACTGAAAATCATATTCCAGTACTGGCTTCCAGAGAAGAACAACAAAAGAAACCGATAATAATTGTACAGTTGGATGATTCTGAGAGCACACACGGTGATGTCCTAGACAAGGCAGATATATCTTTTGAACAGTTATCTGCACGATCATCACAGAGTTCCTCCGGGGATCACACGTCAGAAACTGCAGAGTCTGGATGTATTGATTGGATACATAGTGAGTTTTCACCAGATAATAGCAAAGATGACCAAGACTTGAACACAGGAACTGTTTCATCCATTGACTTGTTCAGCAAAACACAAACAGCATCCACATTTGAGGAAGACCTGAGCACACCTTCCCCACAGGAAATTATGAACAAGCTGCGAGAGCGTAGGTTGAACCAACAACTAGACCAGCAGAGAACACTAGTAGCTGAGAATGAGACTTCCAATGCTGGGACCATGTCAAGACAACAACCCTCTTCACATGAACAACAGAGTATTCCAGGCAGAGTCACTAGCATAGACACAGTTGAGGGTGGTGAAGTTGAAGGCAATCAAGAAGTTGATACTAACCTGTACGAATGCTAAGAGGAGGGGCTATCCCGATACGCACAGCTGGAAAAGGCTTAGCAGGTACAGGTAACCATGGCAACCGAGGGGCTGTCGCCCTTCGAGTGCCACAACTTAATTTCTCTAGACATTTTTCCAGGAGTGTCACAGATCAACAGATGGCAGATTTAGCCCGTGAAGATGAAGCAGCCATAACAAGTATCCCAGGAAAAGTCTCTACTATTTTGCTAACTGTTCCAACAGATAATGATAATGTATCTAAGGATTGTGCTGCTGAGTTGACAAGACAGGTAGAAGAATCAACTAATCCATCCACAGATGTCAACTGCTTAGAGTTTGCAATTGCTGCTATGGTTGAGAAGAGCGACGCAGCAAAAGAGCCAAAGAATTGTTCATCTCATGATCTTCAATTAGGTCAAAAGATGTCCTTCCCACTAATTGTGGCAAGTTCTGAACTTTCTCCTTGCATTGATTCAACTAGTCCTTCTAATGAAACACTAACAGATGCAGATGAAAGCTCAGCAGCATCTAAGATCCCAGTCCAATCTGGTGGGGAAGCTCTTACCCCGCCCAGACTGCCTCCAAGACGCAGCAAGTCCCTGAATGAAAATTCGGAGAAAATTGGAACACATTTATCTGTGCTGCCATGCTCTCTGAGGCGTAGTAACAGTGTCGAAGAAAGCAATGATTCGGAGGCTCCTGCGCTGCCGCCTCGAAAACCTCATGCAGGTAGAACACCTCTAAATGTACGCCCACGAGGGGAGGAGTTCCCTCTTCAAAGACACTTTTCTTCCCAAGACAAGCCAACATCCCCAAGACAAATGAACACAGAAGCACCCACATTTAAACACAATTCACATCTTAAGTCGTCAGTTCACACTGTTCCCAGCCCGCCAACATCCTTGACCCCCACTCTCAGTCATCCACAGCCCATGACATCTGCTGCTTCATCCCGACAGCAGCAGTCATCCGCTGTTCATTCACCAAATTCTCCATCGTGCAGACAATCTCATAGACATCCTGTTCTCAATAACTCTTTCATGTCACAGTCACTTGACTCCCCTACTGCCAGCCACCACTTGCACCACCATCATCATTCTAATTCTGTTGATCTACCGCCAGCATATGATCTATCAGTTAATCATCCCATCTTATCTTCTTCAACTGTGGCAGACTCTGAACCCACTCACATGCTATTAGATTTGCACACCCCTCATCTTCCTCTCCCACTGTCTGTCAATCTCCCTCCATCATCTGATCTGTCAGCCATTGACGAGCCCACCCATGTGTCACTGTCATCCCTCACAGACAACAAACATTCATGGTCTGCCACATTTACCTCCCCATCTCCATTGTCTCCTTCTTTCTCACGCAGACAACATATTGTCTCTCATTCGTCTCAGAGCAATGCAAGTCCTAGTATGACTAGAGCATTTGATAAAAGTTTAAACAATGACGCACGGATCCGTCTCCCTGGTTTATATCCAAGTTATTCTGACAACCAGAGTCCACCTGCTGATCTTCCCCCTGCTCCTCCCACACCGTCCTACAGGGAGAAATTGGGACTAGAGCAGCAAAAACCAAAAGTGTTGCGTAGTATCTCACACACTCCAAACACTCAGAGATGTGGATCTAACTTTCTTACTGTTGATTCTGCCTCCTCCCCTGCTTCTTACAGAGGACGGTCTTCCAGCACTAACTTGCCTGCCTCTCACAGTCACCACACAGATGCCTCCCTCACATCTCCAACACACTCATCGTCTCATCATGCCTTCCATTTAACTCATCGTTCATGTGAACTTGATGATGGTGATGATGATGCATTCTTTGCAGAGGCTCCCTCATATCCTCACCCTTACTCCCAAAGCCCATTTCACCCTCATGTCCCTCCATCCCCAAAGGATGTACACCAGTCATCATCTGTCTGCAGTAGCACCTCACTCCTTCATGCTGCGCCAAACATATCTCCATATCAGGTGTCATCAACCATTTCCCTGTCCAACCATCCATCCAAGCGTTTATCCCCCACCACAGTTTCCCGATTAGACCTGGACCCGCCCCCTCTTGTTCGACGCAGCGTGGACAGTTATAGTACACCATCACACACACAGATAGACAAACATATGAGTGCTCCACAACCTACATCGCCCAGAACATCCTTAACACACACAAACAACACAGTATCCCTGCCTGTTTCCCATCCTGCACCAATGTCTCCAAGTAACTCCAGAATCATATTAAATAACTGCTTAACCACATCAGCAAATTCTGTCAGTCATGAACCAGGGGGACCTCAGGCAGCACCTCAATCTAAGCAAAAACTAGATTTGCCACAGTCAAGTAGAACCTTTCGTGTATTCAAATTTCCAAATTTAATGAGAACAGACATTGTATCATCAACATCATTGTCAAACTCGGCAGAATCATCAGCGGACACACATCCCAGAAACATCATTGCTTCAGATCTATCACCAACCGTGGATTACCCAAGCAGTTCAGAAGTTTCTCCACTCATGTTTGCCAGCTACAGCGCTGCATCCAGTGTCAGCTATGAAGACCTGCGCCAGTTTGCCTTGGATAGGTAATAGACCAACCTAAACCTGCTCTCCCTACATACACTACAGCAGTAAAATTTAATTTAGTCACATTTATTCATAGCACTCTCAGCCTTGCATTATTTTGTCTCATCTCTCTGGCTTGTCAACATTGCACACAAAAAACTCATTCATCTCTTCACCCTTAGAACCTGGGCTCCCGATATTTCAGGATTGAATGTAAGCGCTCCGTACCCCGAGCTCCCGATATATTGGTCTGAGCCTATTTTTTCACTATTTTTCGGTATTTGAAAATAAATTGTGTACAAATGAGACGTAAAACACAACCCATGTGTTCTACATCGTTTTACGAGATGGCAGACGCTGTTGTGTGATTTTATTGTACTGGTAACGTAATTAATTAAGTATTTAATCTTCATATACAGGACTATTCAGCGCCGTGCACATATTAAATCAAATAGATTTTAAAGTTTAGTATTCTTCAAATATATAATAAGCAGGAATAACGGAGATGATGGGGTAAATCAATAACACATTATAGAGCACTTAAGATTGCTAAATTATCGTGTTTTAATATAACTCTGATATGTACTGTTTTTGCCCAGGAGCTTCGGGAAGAGATTTTTAAGGTACAGGTGGCCAAGGTTCAAAGGGTTAAGCAAAATCTGCAGATCCACATTGCTTGTACTATATCCTCAGTGTGTGCTTTGTTCCATTATTCAATATATAATCTCATACCTACAGACTAGATTTAATTGCTTATAATATGTCAACTTAGCTTGGCTTAACCTGTCTGGCAAATGTGTTATCATTATCAATGTTTAGTGTAACTGGCAGTCTCAATGTAGTATTAATATTGAGTAATTTAGATCTATGTTATTTCAGTAATTTTTTATATTAGAAGTATTTTAGGCATACAAAAAGACATGAAGGGCTGCAGAAGACCATTATGAAAGGAGGCATCCTGTCAAAAGGAAGAGTAATACCCTGGAGAATTGATGATTTGAGTATAGTGGCTGCAGAAGCGGGACATCTGGCATATGAGAGAGATAAATTCCGAAAGACTGTTAGAGTTGCAAAGTGCTACACAGGACAAGCTATTTGATGATGATGATGAATATTTTATATAATAATAATATATGATTATCCAAAACTGTTAGAGAATTGAATAGAGAACACAATAATATCAAGATAGTTTTATAGCTGTGACTGGAGTATATATGTATGTTCCACATATTTGCTGATATATGACTTGTTCAACATATAACAATACAGATATACTATATATGGTGATGTATATGTCTCGTATATGGTTATGTATATATAATCTTCATATAGGGATGTGCATATTCAACATAATGAGAAATGCATGCTGCACGTATAATGGTATACATGTATCATATGCGACAATTGTTCATTAAGTTTCGGAACTGCTTTTTTTCCGGGAAACAGTAATACGTAACAAAGAGATATTAATATAGTGCACACAACAGCTTTGTACCAATATATATATATATATGCCAAACATGAAGCTAGTATCTCCATACATGAGCAGTGTGAAAGCCTGTAAGTGAATGCACCCTTGCAGTGCTCTATAAGTTTCACAAAATGGACCAAATACTTGGCAATGTGTATGCATTGATTTCTGCTTTTGTCTTATACAAATTGGGTCTAAAACTTTTCAAATCAACTTTTAATGATGGTTCATGGCGTTTGAGCTTCATGTCAAAGGAAAAATTATTGTGTAGGAGGTGACTGTAGACATCTTGTGTAGGTTTTGTTATGTTCTTTTGTGCAGGTTCATAATTTCTTGCATTCTTCATTCTCAAGACTGTTTCTTCTTTCATTATTCATACATAGAGATCATAGACTCTAATACAAATTGTCTAGTATCTGTTAGCTTGAATCTTCAAATATTTGATTATCTATTTGTAAACAATATTTGTGGACCTCTGTGGCTCAAGCGGTAGTGAACTCTATCACAACCCAAGCGTACCTGATTCAAACTCCGCAGTGGGCAAGTTTGGAAGCAAATTCGTTTCCGTGGAATTTTTATGAAAGGTAAAAATAGACCTCACCGTTCTCTCGATCGTTCTTTTTCGGCCATGTGTATCATTCTAATTGTGATATATACACAGCCTTTGCCAAGAACGCAATTTTACGTCACAACGTTCAGTACCATTTGGAGCTCTAGTGCTTATCCTTCGGTTAAATGTCCGATTTCAACAGCGTTTACTGGGTTCACTCTCCGTTAGCCTTTTGCTGTCCCCAGCCAACCTACAAGGCAGTAGATTGACCTCACCGTTCAGAAAGCAATGGCTAACTACTGAACTTATAAGTGGTGCCTAGAAAATCAACGACTCGTTTACTGTGGTTGATGGCTACGTCCTGTAAAGGATATGCCACTATTTTTCTAACAATATTTATCATTTTAAAACTATACTTAGGTTACCACTAAACTCTTTGGCAAAGAACTATTCTCCAATTGAAAGTATATGAAAGAAGGAGAAGGAACAGACTATAGAAAGAGAAATGAAAGAGTGTAGACTGAGATGTGAGACCATAGATAGAAAGACAGCAAACTGGCAACAAATGTGGATCACTTGTTACATTCCTTCAAAGTCTACTATAACATGAAGATAATATGAGATACAAGGTGTTGTTCATAAAGTAATGCTACAACTATTTTTTCTATCAGGAATTATATTAAATTTATGATAAACCTAATGAAAAGAATCAGAATCAGACAATCAGTGTTCTTCATGCATATAATGCAAAGAGAGGGGTTTGGAACATTTAGTGACAATGAATAAAATACAGAGGAGATATCATGGAAGGGAAAGGAAATTGGCTAGTTTGACATTGTGGCTTGACAAAAGATTAAAGTCAGATCTCATTACCTACACCAGGGATAGAGAGAGAGTTGTGGAGAGACATGACCGCCAACACCAGCAGACATGACGATTGATTGATGAAATTCATGCACAATATAACCTGCATATATTTTTTATAGATCTTATATTTTCCTATAATCTCTGTTAACTTCTACATCCTTGCACCAGCATGAAACATAGGCATATATGTTTACTTTCCTTGTACCAGCTTAAAACATAGGCATATATGTATACTTTCCTTGTACCAACTTGAAACATAGGCATATATGTATACTTTCCTTGTACCAACTTGAAACATAGGCATATATGTATACTTTCCTTGTACCAGCTTGACTCTTTCCACGCTTTTCGCCATACACTGCGCCATAGAGTTGCTTCCCTTATAAGAAGTCTTTCTAGTTTTACTTCTTCTGTTTTACTTATACTACTTTTTAACCTTGTTATTCTGTTAGGTTGTCCAGTTTACTTCAATTTAGTATATAATAATATATATATGTTTATTTATTGATAAGTAGTTGGGATCGTAATTTTTTTTTTTTTTACTTCCTTGAATTAACTGCTTAAAAATTGAGGAAATAAATGGGCGTGGAAAGAGTTGAAACATAGGCATATATGTATACTTTCCTTGTACCAGCTTAAAACATAGGCATATATGTATACCTTCCTTGTACCAGCTTATTTTTCTGTGCGTGTAACCATGTCCTCACTGCATGAATTATGCTCTCATCATCTTCCAATTTTATCCAGTGAAATCAGAGAATACAAGACCAGCACTTTAGTGGGGATGGGGGATGCAGTCCAACCAAATTTGACAATTACCGATATTTGCCATATTTTCACTTTTCTGCCCGACACATCCATTTTCAATGCAACATATTTTAGATTGGATTTCTCTTCCTTCAATCTCCTCTTGTTTTGCCAGACTGCAGCATTGCAGCCTGGTGCGAGGACCACCACTTGAAAGTAGAGTATGTTCTTGGTCTGATCTGTTTTTCTGATTTCTGTCATCTCAGTCACTGGGTATTAGGTCTCCTTTGATCATCTGATATTTGTTTTTTCTTCCGCTATAAATTCAGGCAAGTCATGCCGCCTAATATGGCACTATTGACTGATTTTTGCATGATGACTTGCTTCCCTTATCACCAGTGTCCCTTGTCATTCAGGCAAGCCATACTCCAACTACAGAGGTGCATGTAATTTAGATCCCCAAGTAAAATATCAGAGTTTCCTGTAGTCCAACTGTGTACCTAGTGCACACTGAGAATTGTTGGCTCAAGCTGGCCTCGAACCCCAGAACTTCCATGACACATGGTCACTAGCCCAATATATTATCAACTTCCCTATCAATGACTCCATCATTTCATTTTAAATCTCAGTTTCATGTTTGCATTTTCCACATCTTATCATGGGTTTGAATTTAGCAAATCTCTTTCATTTTAATAGTTTCGGACATTTAAATGATAGATTTTCTGCCTGTTATCTGCATGTAATTCTGATGTGTATTGTGTCTACGACAGACATGATGTAGCAGACGGCCATTTTGTAGCTTGTGATTTCAGATTGATATAGATTCTTTTGCTAATGCTACAAATTAACTGAGTTTTTTTTTGTGGGGATCAAATACAGATTCTGAGAATCACTGTCTAACTGACCTGTATGTTTGTCCACTAGTAGAGTCCATCAGTTATTTTCTTCTTTGCCCCTAGGAAAGCATAGGTCTGCAACCAAGGCCTTCCAAGCCTGCCTATCCAAGGCCATCTTTTCCAGATCTCTCCACTCTCTCCCCATTTTCTTGCATTCCGTCTCCAACTCCCGTCTCCAGGTGTTCCTGGGTCTTCCCTACCTCTATTGCCCTGTGGGTTCCATCTGAGAACTTGTCTTGTAATGCTGTTAGGGAGTTTCCTCAGTGTGCGTCCTATCCATCGCCACCTTCTGCTCCTTATCTCTTGTTCCACCTGTCGTTGTCCTGGGGGTTCCATCTGAGAACTTGTCTTGTGATGCTGTTAGAGGGTTTCCTCAGTGTGCGTCCTATCCATCACCACCTTCTGCTCCTTATCTCTTGTTCCACTTGTCGTTGTCCTGGGGGTTCCATCTGAGAACTTGTCTTGTGATGCTGTTAGAGGGTTTCCTCAGTGTGCGTCCTATCCATCACCACCTTCTGCTCCTTATCTCTTGTTCCACCTGTCGTTGTCCTGGGGGTTCCATCTGAGAACTTGTCTTGTGATGCTGTTAGAGGGTTTCCTCAGTGTGCGTCCTATCCATCGCCACCTTCTGCTCCTTATCACTTGTTCCACCTGTCGTTGTCCTGGGGGTTCCATCTGAGAACTTGTCTTGTGATGCTGTTAGAGGGTTTCCTCAGTGTGCGTCCTATCCATCGCCACCTTCTGCTCCTTATCTCTTGTTCCACCTGTCGTTGTCCTGGGGGTTCCATCTGAGAACTTGTCTTGTGATGCTGTTAGAGGGTTTCCTCAGTGTGCGTCCTATCCATCACCACCTTCTGCTCCTTATCTCTTGTTCCACCTGTCGTTGTCCTGTTCTATGCCAGAGTACCCTGTTTGTAGTCCTGTCATATCATCGCAGGTCATCAGTCATTGTGCTCTTACTTATTCAGTTACATGAAACATTTTCAACTAGGCCTTATCCATCGGCCACCTCAGTGTAGATTCTGTATTACATTAGTCTGTAACTAGCTGATGTTCTACTTCAGTAATTAGTATAGTCCTACATAAGTCATTAATTGGTATAGATGCTCTACATTAGCCTGTAGTAATTGGCATAGATGCTCTACATTAGTCTGTAGTAATTGGCATAGATGCTCTACATTAGTCTGTAGTAATTGGCATAGATGCTCTACATTAGCCTGTAGTAATTGGCATAGATGTTCTAGATTAGTCTGTAGTAATTGGTATAGATGTTCTACATTAGTCTGTAGTAATTGGTATAGATGTTCTACATTAGCCTGTAGTAATTGGCATAGATGTTCTACATTAGTCTGTAGTAATTGGTATAGATGTTCTACATTAGTCTGTAGTAATTGGTATAGATGTTCTACATTAGTCTGTAGTAATTGGTATAGATGTTCTACATTAGTCTGTAGTAATTGGTATAGATGTTCTACATTAGTCTGTAGTAATTGGTATAGATGTTCTACATTAGTCTGTAGTAATTGGCATAGATGTTCTACATTAGTCTGTAGTAATTGGTATAGATGCTCTACATTAGTCTGTAGTAATTGGCATATATGTTCTACAATAGTCTGTAATTAGATATAAAGCATGCATAAGATCAGCTAGTAAATGAGTATAAATTTCTGTTGTGATTGCCATAATAACATCTTTCATTGAGAGACACCATATGAGTTTCTGTTGACTGCTATGTGCCCCTGACTCACTCATTGATCGCTTGCTTTTATTTACTTATGTTTCTTGTCTCTGACTTGACTTTGCTTTTTTTGAAAGATTATGGGGAGAGCAGGAAGGTAAGTTCTATTTCTGGTGACTGGTCCAAGCATGTCACATGATCTGGTCATTAATTTGTAATAACGTGGGCTATAAATAAAGTGTCACATGACCACCAAAGATGATATCATAATAAGGAATTGGAGTTGTAACTGGATATACAGTTTCAGTGTTTTATATTCACATTTTCTTTCAGATTCTGAATTTTATTCTTACAATTTTGTTTCATGATTTTTTAAAAATCATTTCTATTTTGAACAAAATAATATTCTAATGTCAAGTGAAAAGTGTATATGCAGTTTATATTTGACTGAAATTCATTTTGTTTGTTGGTCTGTTAGTATGATCAACACTGTGTCTGTTGTTGATATTTCATGTTGAGTATGTTTGTGATGTTTAGTTTAATGTAGTCATATCAGTCAATATCTAACATGGAATATCATCTGGTTCACACATAACTCCAGATAAAATAATTGTGAAGAAATAGTTTAACATTAAGTTAGTCTAGAGTCTGTGAGCGTCTGTAGATCAAGCGGTAGTGAGCTCGATCACAAACCCAAGCGTACCTGGTTCAAACCCCACGGTGGGCAAGTTTAAAAGCAAATTCGTTTCCGTGTGATTTTTACAAAAGGTAAAATAGACCTCACCGTTCAGAAAGCAATGACAAACTACTGAACATAGAAGTGGTGCCTAGAAAATCAACGACTTCTTTACTGTGGTTGATGGCTACGTCCTGTAAAGGATATGCCACGATTTTTCAGTCTAGAGATTATTGAAAATATGGATGGACATTCTGGTCTGGGGTCAGTATCCTCTGCGTTTTGTTTCTGAAAAAATATTTTGTTTGAAGTAGCAGTAGTAGAAAGAGTCAATAACTTTGAATACCTTAGGGCATTGCTGACAAATGACAGGAATGCTATAAAAGAAATTAAAAGAAAGCTGAGCATTGCTTTGTAAAAACTCAAAGAACTAACTAACTATGGAAGGGAACTGACTAAGAACAGAAATCACATGTGTTTAAGATCCTGCATTTTTCCCTTGGCAACATATGGTTGTGAGACATGGAACATTGACAAAGCGGCAGAGAAGATCATTAATACCTTTGAATGCAAATGCTACAGAAGAGTACTTAGAATATCATGGACAGAGAAAAGAACAAATGCTTCTGTTCTGTAACAGCTTGATATTAAAGAGCATAACATCAAGGAAAATTAAATTTTTTAAACACATCAAACAATATGAGTGACTAGAGCAGATAATTTTGGAGGAATGGTGCCTGGAAGAAGAAGAAGAGAAAGACCTAGAAGACGGTTGGTGCAAGATGTAAATGACGATCTGAGTATAACTGCTGCTAACACTGATCAACTTGCACAGAACAGATAGTTTTTCAGGATTGCTGTCATGGAAGCCAAGTTCGGAGGGGCAAGCTACTTGATGATGATGATGATGATGAGTAGTAGCAATACTAACAATGTCCCGGAAGATGAAATATTTTGACCATGTTAAACATCACAGTGGTTTTGAGAGAACAGTAATGGAAGGCATGATTCCTGGAGTACAAGGCTATGGGATGACCAAGATGAAGGTGGCAGCATGACATCAAAGAAATCTTGATCATGACACTAGAGAAGGCGAGAGAACTTGCAAGAGACAGAGAGTTTTTCAGACAGGCTGTAATGTAAGTGACGTTCTGCTAGGGACATGCCTCTACTTGAGTAGTAATACATTTCTACTCTGTGTTGTCTGTACTTTCTTGATTTCATAATGGCTTCCAATGATATGTGAGATACTTCAGGTGAGAGGAATGGTGGTAACTAAACCATTTAGGATTTCAACATATTAGCAAGGCACAGTGTCAACACTTTCAGACTGTAGGAATTTCAGAGTCAAATGTGGTAGAAATATTGACAGACACATCAAGTCATTTTGTTATTAGTTTGAGTGATTGATTGGTTAATTGATTGTTATTAGTAGCAAGTATAAAGTAACAGATTTGATAGATGTTGTGTATAGAATGAATAATTTTGTTCTAGATATCCAAGTGTCAGAATTTGTTGGTCATACTTCATTTTCTGACAACTGTAAAGTACCTGGATGTTCTCATCACCCCCCTTCCTCCCTAATCCTAGATTAAAGACATTCCACAATACCTTGGTACTCTGCAGTTTCTGTCAAACTAAGTTTTATGTAACTGTTTATGCAATCTTATCCATGCAAATATTGTTCATAGATCAACTATCAAGTCAGATTTCATGTATTCATAAAATGTGCAGACTGTATGTTTATGCTCAAGTACTTAACTATAGTCTGTTCAACTTGTCATGCCCGCTGATACAAATGTGTAGCTTTTTGACCATTTGATTAAATAATTTGAAAACTTGCATGTGAACTACACATGTTCCCGATGCTACCAAATATTTTTTGCCATTCAAACAATTATAACATCTAGAAGTTTCCTTCTTTGTGCTATATATTTAACGCCTTCGCTGGCACGGTTGAAAAAAAAACTAATGTTTACAGCCATTTAATACATTGACAATAAAAATAACATTCAGAACGAAATCAATGGCTTTTGGAATAATTCTTGCATTCTCCATGCACCAAATCTACACAGACTTTTAGTTAAAGGCGTATATATCAAAATTATAAAAAGTGTGAGGCTATTGGGTCATGTTGACTTCTCCAAACAGACATTGATATAACATTTCTAATGAGTTTGAAGTTACAACGCAAAATGTGTCATTAATACTATACGCGCATTTCCGCAAAGAGGCACATATGGGTCATCTGTACCACAGTATACAAAAACCGGAGAAAAAAGCTATTTTATTGTAGTGATACCTTCCTACCACACACACATTGTACCGAAGAAGTCGCGATTTGAAAAGAACGTCTCCAAGTAGCTCCGCCATTGCCAGTCCCAAGCCTGGACGTGAAAGGGGATGGCAGCTAACTTGAATTGTAATGTAAGTTATTTAAAAACAATAATACAATTAAGTCTACATTTCTTGTTTATTTCATGACTATTGCAAGTATCGACATTGGTCCCCATGTATGAGCTGGGATGATACGCCTTTGAATGAGACTTTACATCAAATGTCAAATTGGTACGTTTACTGTAAAAGCTAAAATTTTGTTTCAGTCTAGTCAAATATGCCGCCAACATCAAAGGAAACCATTATATTACAAAATCCAGGTTTCCTATAGCAATTTCTTCTATCAGACATTTGCGTCTGTATAATTCTAAGGTTGGGTGCAAAGTTTTGCTACAATTCGCATCGGACTGTGGTGTGGACATGAGTTGTTGAACAGACTATAGCTGTTATTTATGTTTTAACATCAGCAAATTATAGTTGAGTGTTCATAGACTATACTAACATGGTGGTTCTTCTCAAAAACTTTATTAATGCTGTGATTTTTCTCATAGATTTCACTAACACTGTGGTTCTTCTCATCTTCCAGGCAGAAGAATTGTGAAGAGATAGAGACCTTGCTCAAGATTTTCCCTGACCAGGTAGACCACAAACTGTACCATTAATCTGGTTTCTCTATCTTTATTCCTTATTGCTCTATATCTCTGTACTTTACCGCTTTGATATGTACTATTTGTTGCTAATTTTATCTCAATGCTTTATCACTGATGTTTGCTGACATATCTCTATGTAATTTATCTGTTTTCGTTGTTTGTGTTATGTGCTTTTATCTATCTCTGTTGTTTGTGAATATGTCTGTGTGTCATTTATCTACTACCTACATAGTTTGTGAATGTTTCTGTGTATCTTTTATAATTCCTTTATGCTTTGTCTCTCCCTGTAGTTTGTGGAATTGTAATATTTCTTGCTGTTGTTGGCATCTAGTTAGTTATCAGATATTTGACAAGTCCACAAGTTTTGAAATCTTATCTTTAGTATATCCCACAGCAAGCTGCAACTGACAGTTCCAGTCTTGTTTTGGTTCATGAAACATCTACTTCCTATATAGTGTTCATATCTAACAAAACCCCCCGTTTGGCATCAAATTCCTGCAGTTGGGACATGAACATAGAATCCAATTCACTACCTGAAGCTTCTGTCTGACTTATTTTCCTAATAGTATTCATGATATCTCTCTAGTGATCATGTATTCATGATATCAGCCCTGTTCATTACTCTACCCCTTGCCACTATAGATGTGCCTGCAAGTCTGTCTGTTCATTGATTTCCCTTGACACCTGCATGTACAAGTACAAAAATGAAGGTGAATCTCTAGTCATGCTACTTGTGATGATGACAAAAACACTGCTCTCATCCCTAACAACTCGCTTTCTGTGAAATCATATGTGCTTTGCAAATTATGAACAATCCATCCTTCCATGTAAATAACACTGTCACTTTCTGTGAAATTCTTGTTGGTCAATGTGTGTATTTATGATTCTACAGTGGATGCTCTTTGATAATGTTGATATGTAGGTATGTGCCCATGTTTAGCATATCCATGTTCTAACTGCTGACATCTATCAAGTGTTAATGTTTCTTCATGCTGTCTTCTAATAAGTTGTCATATTTCTTGCTCAGGTGACAGTAGAGGAATGTATGACAGCTTTAGAGACTACTCAGTGGGATGTTACCAAGGCAACCAAATACCTCCAACTGAAGAAGTTACTATCCCTGGGTGTGGCAGATGTTTACAAATGCAAAGAGGCACTCACTGCCAGTGGTTGGAACCTTCAATGTGCTGCTGAGGCATTGCTAGAATCTTCTAGGGCACCAGGAGTTCCATCTAGAAGATCTCCTGCAAAGCCTGGAATGATAACATCCCATAACCGGCCAGCCACTCCAGAAATTGTAGATGTTTGACAAGTCCCATTGTGAATGGACTTCACAGTCCTTTTACAGCTTACTAAGCTATGTTAATGTCATCACCAGGCATTGCTAATCATCATCCCAACTGTTCTAATGCTGTCCCCAGATATAACTAATCATCATCCCAACTGTTCTAATGCTGTCCCCAGGTATTGCTAATCATCATACCAACTGTTCTAATGCTGTCCCCAGGTATAGCAAATCATCATACCAACTGTTATAATGTCTCAACTAGCAAGATACTTAACTGGTTTTAATAAAAATATGATCTATGTATCTTGTGGTTGATTATTTGTTCATTTCTATTGAAGGACCAAAATACATTTATTTCTGATCTGTCCAGTTCATATTCACTTGTCCAGTTCATATTCAATTGTCCAGCTCATATTCAATTGACCAGCTCATATTCAATTGTCCAGCTCATATTCATCTGTCCAGCTCATATTCAATTGTCCAGCTCATATTCAATTGTCCAGCTCATATTCATCTGTCCAGCTCATATTCAACTGTCCAGCTCATATTCAATTGTCCAGAATGTGTGTAGAAAGATATGCTATGTGTGAAAGAAAAGCTTATACAATAATAAGTCAAATATCTGGTCGAGTTGAGTGCTTGTAGATGATCCAGTCGTCACATTAGCAATGCTCATGATTCATACAGTCTTCTCATTACTTCACAAGTTATTATGTGTCCACTGTTAGTATCTGTTGTGTACATGTGCCTTTGTAATATCCGCATAAGATGTGTAGTCAGATTGGGCAAGGGTGTATGTGGTCTTTTCTTGTCAAATTGGCATGGGTGTAGTTTTCCTTGTCAATTTGACCTATAGGCTGTCTTCCCTGTTACTCTGCATGTATGTAGTCTTCCCTTGTCAGAACAGCACAGTTGTGCATAGTCTTCCCTTGTCAGAACAGCAGGTGTGCATAATCTTCCCTTGTCAGAACAGCACAGCTGTGCATAGTCTTCCCTTGTCAGAACAGCACAGTTCTACATAGTCTTCCCTTGTCGGAACAGCACAGCTGTGCATAGTCTTCCCTTGTCAGAACAGCACAGTTGTGCATAGTCTTCCCTTGTCAAGTTGTGCATAATCTTCCCTTGTCAGAACAGCACAGCTATGCATAGTCTTCCCTTGTCAGAACAGCACAGTTCTACAGTCTTCCCTTGTCAGAACAGCACAGTTGTGCATAGTCTTCCCTTGTCAGAACATCAGTTGTACATAGTCTTCCCTTGTCAGAACAGCACAGTTGTGCATAGTCTTCCCTTGTCAGAACAGCACAGTTGTGTATAGTCTTCCCTTGTCAGAACAGCACAGTTGTGTATAGTCTTCCCTTGTCAGAACAGCACAGTTCTACATAGTCTTCCCTTGTCAGAACAGCACAGTTGTGCATAATCTTACCTTGTCAGAACAGCACAGTTCTACATAGTCTTCCCTTGTCAGAACAGCACAGTTGTGCATAGTCTTACCTTGTCAGAACAGCACAGTTGTACATAGTCTTCCCTTGTCAGAACAGCACAGTTGTACATAGTCTTCCCTTGTCAGAACAGCACAGTTGTGCATAGTCTTCCAAATCAACTAAGCAAACAAGACATGATTTCTTTTATTTACTGTAGCAGTCTTTAAGATTGTGGTGCTTTTATATTCTCTTGTTGTAAAACATGTTTAAATATAACATTAATTAAAATATGTTCATTTGACTATGCAAACTTTGTTTTCTGTTCTTTGACTTGGAAATATTTTATATATGATTTTTGTCAAACGAAATAACAATTGCTATATTTATATTGTAGATATTGATGTTATACAGATTTATTGCATCAACAACAAGCAGCACAGAGAAAGACTGACAACCTCTACGCATGCAGCTCAGAGAAAGACATGTTAAGCCCTTGCCTTCCGTCCTGAAGGTTGTGAGTTTTAATCTGAACCACGCCATTCTATTCACAAGTGCATTTTTTCAAAGACCCTAGGATTGTTGCCAGAGCTATGAAGTTTGTGCTTTGTGCAGTTCTCTCGGCAGATGACATATCATTTCTGTGGAGAGACACCAAGCCATATGGGGGTAAATCCTTCAGCTTGAGATCCTACACAAGCAGCTCAGAGAAAGAATAAATTTGTGATGGCTATGGAACAGTGCAGAAGACATGAGAGTGCTCCTTGAAGACTTAATGCTAGGAGGTAAGCTGTGGACAAGTGAAAGCTGTTACTGGCAGATATGGACACTGTGTGTGATAGAAACAATAGCTGGACATTCTGATAGGCTCAGCAGGAATACATGATGTGATCATAGGAAACACCTGGCTCAAACAACATCCCAGACTCCTCTGAACGTGGAAAATGACAACATATTTCCTAGCTCATGTAATACTTAAATATACCTGTTTTTGTCTATATTGCTTGTTTACCCAGTATTATTGCTGCCTTCCCATGATTTTCTCCAGATCTGATCTGATCACTTCGGATCTGTAGGTTTTTGTACATCCTCTAAACATGGAGAAGCCCAGGAGGCAATGCTCATAGTCAGACTATATTTTGTTCCTAAAAGATTTAGAAAGAACTTTCAGTCCATTAAAACAAGACCTGCGACAGACTGAAACAGTTATCTTGTTTTATGAAATTCAGAGAAACATTGAAGAAAGTATTTGGGTTACTGAACCGACATAATAGCACTCCAGGTTGGCCTATAAGTGTTCAGTCTCCCCACACAAATTGAAGGGTATGCCTAATAGTTCTGTGAAAACAGTTAAAGAAGGCTTCAAATAATATCAAACTAGATTTAGCCCGACTTAGATCAGGCAAAGAAAAGTCGAACATATACAATACAAAAATGAAAATAACAGTAATATAACAAACAGTAGGGACATTTTGAAGTAGATCATCTGAAATAGAAAGCAATGCAAGGAAGAAATAAACAATGACTGATATTTGACAGTTAATGGATGCAAGAAGAGAAAGGAAATTAGAAACAGAAGAATATAACAGATTAAATAGGAAAGGGGAGAAAATGTGTAAAGCAGCAAAAAATGTAGTGAACTTGAAAAATATTAAAAGGACACAAAATCTTTGTACAGACAAATAAATGTAATCACATTGAAGAACAACACTCACACACAGACACACGGTTATAAGTGAAATCAAAAGCAGGAATGATTTAATAGGAAAAGAGAACATAACAAAAAAGATATTTGGAAAAACTTTATGATAATAACAGAACTATATATATGAGAAGAGAAAAGCAAAGAAGCACCATCACTCATAAGTAACTTATGTTAGAATAAATTATTGAACATGACACAGATGGATTAACTGATTTCAATCAATAAAATGATTTCTTTTAATAAATATTAAAATTTGTGACATAAGAAAACATAATAGACGTAATATACAGTACAAATGTGATGTGATTAAATAGAATATGTGGCTCGTGTATTTCTTATATACATCAAACATAATGAAATAGAATAATGGAAAACTTGTTAGAATTTGACATCTTTAGCTGAAATCGGATGCATGTGTCCTAAACATGTAGAAGTCTATGCGTTTAGGGGCCTACCAAACCAATATGCAACGTATACACGTTCTTGGCAAAGTTCAAACATATCACAAAGAGTGATTAAAATTGGTCATAAAGAACGAACGCAAAGAAGAAGAAGAAGACATCTTAAAACTCAATATTTCAAAAATATCAGCAACAAGTAATATTTCAATCAAATCGATGGATTAATAAAGGTTTAATGAGCAGTAATACCGTTCACTGCGATATAAATAAATTCAGAGTCAAGTGTCAAGCATTCACATGTATGCAATCATGTCTCTCCACAATTTTCTCTCCCTGGTGCATTTCATCAGTTCTGATGCCAATCTCTTGTCAAACCACAATACTAGTGCATCCAACATCTCGCCTTCCCTTTATTTTACCTGTTGTCACCAAATGTGCAAAACCTCCACTTCGCATTGTGTGTCCGTAGAACATTGATTGTCTAATTTGTATTCTTTTAGTGAGGTCTCGCTGTGTGCAATGCTCTTTTTATAATATCATTTTTTTTGGCTCTGTACATTGGATTTTCAGCATCTTCTGTAGAACTAAATCTCTGTAGCTTTCATCGATTTTATTGATTGTTTATTCATTGTCCATGATTCAATGCTATAGAGAAGTGTTTGGTTCCATATAGCAATGGGGTATTCTTTTCTGCAGTGTCGTTGGTAGTGAATTCACACAAGTATGTTTTTCATTTTTATTAAAACTGCTTTCACTTGAGATATTCTACTCATCTCTATTGTATATCTTTCATCTGATGTTCAGAATGTTCCCAAATACTGGAATCGATTGAGCTGTTTCAGTGTTGTGTTGTTTATTTTCATATTGCATTGTGATGTTTCTTGCTTCTTAGAAATAGCCAAAAAATACAGATAACAAATGTGTTGTATAAGTATCAGATTGTGTCAGAGTTCAAACCACAGGAAACTATTTATTCTGCCCAAAAAGAAACAGAATTGTGAGTGACCATCAGTGGAAGTGAACTTTGAGATGACAGACTGTGCAACACAGGGCAGACAGACTAGTGATCATGACAGAGAGAAAGTTTTCAAACTCTGTTAGAAGAATACGTAGAGGTATTCACAAAAGACTACATGGATGTTGGATCCACAAGTAGAATATGCTTGGTGTGTCTACCGCAGATAAGACAAAATCAATCCTGTTACTATATAGGAAAATACTACCAGCATTTTATGAGGAAGTACAATCAAACATACATGGTCTACTACAGAAGTAAATAATTTGAGATAGATCTAGTACATGGGACATACCTGCATCGCTAGCAGAAGAAAGATGTCACTTGACATCTACAATATGCATGAACTAACGAGAGATGACATTTAAAACCATAATAGATGTATATCCATTACTTCCAAGTAGAGGAAAGCAGAGAATACAATGTGGATCTCTATAACTATTTTATTATACCAAGGCCTTGAACTGTACAACATCAGAGATTGTGGAAAATTATGATGAATAGTTGCCACAAAATGTAATTACACCAAGTTACATTTGTAGTGTATTTCTAATTCTGATCATATTTTGCTGCAGCAATTTGTCGTATTGTCATTTAGTTTAGACTTAGTACTTATATTTGTAGAGTATTTTATATTTCCCATTGTGGAACAACATTAGAGATATGGGATTTCCATGACATTTGATCTACCTAATCCAAATATTATATCATGAACAACAACAACAAGTAGTTATTAAAGTAGCTGATGAAATAGAATGATCTCAGATGAAGAGATACAAGTAAGACAAGGTTGCATCCTTTACCCATACTATTTCATATTTTGCCTGTGCTATGGAGTTTGACTGCAGTTGAGATCTTCCTGTGTAAGAAAGAGATTGGAGCACACATGGTTACTCACCGAAGTGCAATGATGATGGTCCAATCAATCAATCAATCTATTTCATATTTATATAGAACATGCAATAAGAAATGTTAGGTTGGATAAAAACCACAAACATTCTCATCTGTTCACAATTGATGGAAATATGATTCCAGAGCTAAGATATATAGAGGAGTTAAGATATACAGAGGAGCTAAGATATGCAGAGGAGCTAAGATATACAGAAGAGCTAAGATATACAGAGGAGCTAAGATATACAGAGGAGCTAAGATATACAGAGGAGCTAAGATATACAGAGGAGTTACGATATGCAGAGGAGCTAAGATATACAGAGGAGTTACGATATACAGAGGAGCTAAGATATACACAGGAGCTAAGATATGCAGAGGAGCTAAGATATGCAGAGCTAAGATATACAGAGGAGTTACGATATGCAGAGGAGCTAAGATATACAGAGGAGCTAAGATATACAGAGCTAAGATATACACAGGAGCTAAGATATACAGAGGAGCTAAGATATACAGAGCTAAGATATACAGAGGAGTTACAATATGCAGAGGAGCTAAGATATACAGAGGAGCTAAGATATACACAGGAGCTAAGATATACAGAGGAGCTAAGATATACAGAGGAGATAAGATATACAGAGGAGTTAAGATATACAGAGGAGCGAAGATATGCAGAGCTAAGATATACAGAGGAGCTAAGATATGCAGAGCTAAGATATACAGAGGAGCTAAGATATACAGAGGAGTTAAGATATGCAGAGGAGCTTAGATATACAGAGGAGCTAAGATATACAGAGGAGCTAAGATATACAGAGCTAAGATATACAGAGGAGCTAAGATATGCAGAGGAGTTAAGATATACAGAGGAGCTAAGATATACAGAGGAGCTAAGATATGCAGAGGAGCTAAGATATACAGAGGAGCTAAGATATACAGAGGAGCTAAGATATGCAGAGCTAAGATATACAGAGGAGCTAAGATATGCAGAGCTAAGATATACAGAGGAGCTAAGATATACAGAGGAGCTAAGATATGCAGAGCTAAGATATACAGAGGAGCTACGATATACAGAGGAGCTAAGATATGCAGAGCTAAGATATACAGAGGAGCTAAGATATACAGAGGAGCTAAGATATGCAGAGGACACGATTCACTTTTCAAATAGTGTCAAGGAATCGGAACAGAAAATCTTGTCTGTTTAAAAACAGTCAAAATTATAGCTTTTTCTCAAAACTAAAATTATGTCTAGTGACAAAATAAAATGTCAACCTAAACTTGCCATCAATAATGAAGACATTGAACATGTTACAAATTTGGAATATATTATAGCTTTGTCATTAACAACAATGGAGACTATATAAAAGACATCAGAATGAGACACGCCATGACAATTCAGAGTACAATTAGTATGTAGAATCTATGACAAACACAAGCATGGAAACAAAATTAAAACCAAGTATAGACCATAGTTAGTTAGTTAGTCTTTCCTCTTGGGCCTGTGGGCGCGCATAGGGCAGAGGTCATAGCTCTCCATGTCTCGCGGTTCGTTGCTATTTGTTTTAAGTCTTTAATGTTTACTAGGCCCATCATTGAGCCTTCTCTGGTGATGGTTCTACGCAGAGGCTCTCTTGGTCTTCCTCGTTTCTTTTCCTCTGGTGTCCATATGAGGGATTGGTAAGGAGTCTTCTCTCATCCATTCTAAGTGTGTGGCCGATGTAGTTCCAGCGGCGCTTTCTTATAAAATTTGATACATTTTCTTGCTTGGTCTCTTGTCTTATTTGTGTATTGGGTCTGAAATCTGACCATTTGAGGTTCAGTATTCTTCTAAGACATTTATTCTCAAAACACAAGCATTAAACAATAGACCATAACACAAGCATTAAAGAAGAACATTGAATCTTTCTCTCTTGCGATCACCGCCCAGACCGATGTACCAGACTTCCCTATAAATTATATTCATGTGGAAATCTGATTCATGCAGCCTTAGCATTGGTGTGTTTTACATCACATCTTCAGCACCATTTGGAGCTCTGGTGCTTATCCTTCGGCGATGTGTCCGGCTTCAGCCAGCGTTTACTCGGTTCGCTCTCTGTTCTGTAACCATCTAGTGTTTTTACGGTGTGGGTAGTTAGCCCCATGCCAACCTCCTTAGTCGCCTCTTACAACATGCATGGCAGTTAACAGTGGTTCTATTCTTTACACCCCAATTTGGGACCCGGTAACCACTCGGCGATTGAATCTTTCAAAACACAGTGCTACAGACAAACTCTTAGAAGGATCTGAACAAAGAAGAGGAAAAACTTCATCGACGAACATTGGCTCATAAATAATATCATGTCTCGGAAACTGAAACATTTTACTCACTTTAAATATCACAGTGGTTTATATGAGAAAGCACTAATAGAGGGCATGGTTCCTGGAAAATGAGACAGGACAACCAAGACAATGTGGCAAACGAACATTAAAGAAACTTTAAACATGATAATGGAGTCGATAAAATAAATAGCTAGAGATCAAGAGTCTTTCAGTGGGGCTGTTATGAATAGCGATGCTCTTTCAAATGATATGATACATGAAGTGTGTAGTGAAATGCATGGACTCCCTGAGAAGTGCCAATATGCTTTCTACACTGGACTTTACAAGTGAATATTGCTAAGTGGCCATGGAAGACAGAGATAAAGTAACAAATAGACTATCACACATAGCAATGGTGAAGCTGCTTTTCTGTACAGATAGCACAATGTACCAAATATTTTAAAAACACTACATAGGTAGTTTTACATTGTACAACAATATCCATGTAGTATATATCTGTAGACCTTCACCAAACAAATGAAAAATATATATATATTTATTTACAGCTAAAATTGATAACATTACTTTACTTTGCATTTTGTTATTTATGAACAGTATATACTTTGACTGCACTCTTCCCCATTGTTGATACTCCAGTTTATATACAACTGCATATTATAAATATAGTTGTCTCCAGAGTATAGTGTGTGTTATCTTTTACAGACCATTAGTACCTCTGAAATAGGAGCCTGAATGGTGATAGGGACACTGGTGATAAGGAAAGCAAGTATTCATGCAAAAACCAGTTAGCTGCAACATATTAGACACCATGACAGCATCTGAGTTCATAGCAGATGAATAAAGAAACAAAAATCATTAGTCAAGGTAGATCATGAAGCCTGTCAACAAAGTGTACAGTCTTTATTCTACATGTCCAAGTGGTAACCCTTGATAAGGTCCGGCTTTTGTTGTACCAGACTGAAACAAATCCATGATAATAAATCTAGTTTAACATGTCCATATTTCTGAATTTGAATGTATATTCTGATTCATCTCAATTTATGTACCACAGCTGACACATTTCATCTTGCACAGATCGGGTTGTGTGTGCTCTTCTATCCAGCAACAGTTTCAAAAATCACATTAGAACACATCTAAGTTTAGTAAACATACCATCTGGTATCTCATTCATCATCTGATTCTACAACTAAGTGGTTTTTTATCTGAGACTCTTTGAGAGTACATAACATACAATTATTAGATGCAGAAAATCATCTATAATTATACAATTCTAGAGGCTTCAAAAGTAACATACATTTGGATCAAATTATATACAATTCAGAGAATTCCAGAAAACTTGATAAATTTCACATATTTTGAAGGCTACTAGAACTTGTAATTAAATTCCATAAAATTAGAATAACTCCTAAACTTTGAGACAATTTAAGAATTTAGTAAAATTCTTTAAATTTAGTAAAATTCTAGAAATTTTCAAGAATTCTTTAAATTTTGATAAGACTACCAGGAATTTGGAAGACTTTCCAAAATTTTGAATAATTTCACAAATTTAGAAAATGTTTTAGAAAGGCCAAAAGTCGCTGACCAATCAATATTGCACATAATCCTTTGAATATCTGGAAAGACTGAGTCACAGTTCAATCTATAAGTTTGAAACTGCATAACACAATCTTTGTTATAGTAGTGGAATCTAATTAGTTTCTTTCTATGAACTGGGACAATAACAAATGATGAAATCTAACTTGCTTCCAGGAGTTGGGACAATAACAGATGATGAAATCTAACTTGCTTTCATGAGTTGGGACAATAACAGATGATGAAATCTAACTAGCTTCCATCAGTTGGGACAATAACAAATGATGAAATCTAACTAGCTTCCATGAGTTGGGACAATAACAGATGATGAAATCTAACTTGCTTCCATTCACTGGGACAATAACAGATAATGAAATCTAACTTGCTTCCATGAGTTGGGACAATAACAGATGATGAAATCTAACTTGCTTCCATTCACTGGGACAATAACAGATAATGAAATCTAACTTGCTTCCATTCACTGGGACAATAACAGATGATGAAATCTAACTTGCTTCCATTCACTGGGACAATAACAGATAATGAAATCTAACTTGCTTCCATTCACTGGGACAATAACAGATAATGAAATCTAACTTGCTTCCATGGCTGGGACAATAACAGATGATGAAATCTAACTAGCTTCCATGAGTTGAGACAATAACAGATAATGAAATCTAACTAGCTTCCATGAGTTGAGACAATAACAGATAATGAAATCTAACTAGCTTCCATGAGTTGGGACAATAACAGATGATGAAATCTAACTTGCTTCCATTCACTGGGACAATAACAGATGATGAAATCTAACTTGCTTCCATTCACTGGGACAATAACAGATGATGAAATCTAACTTGCTTCCATTCACTGGGACAATAACAGATGATGAAATCTAACTTGCTTCCATTCACTGGGACAATAACAGATGATGAAATCTAACTTGCTTCCATGAGTTGGGACAATAACAGATGATGAAATCTAACTTGCTTCCATTCACTGGGACAATAACAGATAATGAAATCTAACTTGCTTCCATGAGCTAGAACAATAAAAGGTGGCAAAATCTAGCCTTCTGATGTCAAATAATAAAGATAGACCTGCCCCTTTAGCCATGTGGAGACATCCCATAATCCTCAGGATGGTCATCGTTGATACTACCGCTGCTCATGTGACGACTCCATCTTTCACACTTGGGGCAAGGTAGACTGTCTGTCATGCATGTTTTGTGGTACACTGCCTTGCAATTTTTACACTGTCAACAAACAACGGCACAAAAATGATGTACAAGTCAAACTACAATATATTTTGTTGATAATATCCATCTAATGTATATTGTACAATAATATCCAGTTGAGTAACAAGACATTATTTATCTAAGACAAAGTCAAATAACAAGACATTATTTATCTAAAACAAAGTTGAATAACAAGACATTATTTATCTAAGACAAAGTTGAGTAACAAGACATTATTTATCTAAGACAAAGTCAAATAACAAGACATTATTTATCTAAAACAAAGTTGAATAACAAGACATTATTTATCTAAGACAAAGTTGAGTAACAAGACATTATTTATCTAAGACAAAGTCAAATAACAAGACATTATTTATCTAAGACAAAGTTGAATAACAAGACATTATTTATCTAAGACAAAGTTGAATAACAAGACATTATTTATCTAAGACAAAGTTGAATAACAAGACATTATTCTAAGATATATTTCAATATATATATAAGACACTAATATTCTAAGACTTTTACTACACCAGAATTCTAATATCTTCACTACACCAGTGCTCTAGCTACTACACTGCATCAGCACTCTAATACTTTCCCTACACTAGAACTTTAATACCTTCATTACACCAGTACTCTAACTTATCACTATACCAGCAATCTAACTCCTCACTACATCAGAACTCTTATCTTCACTACATCAGAACTCTAATACCTACACTAGAATGTTAATACCTTCACTACACCAGCTCTTTAACTACATGACTACACCAACACTCAATAGATAGCAAACAAATGAAATGACAAAGAAAATGTAGTAGTTCTATCGTGTACTTGCTCAACTCACCCTCACAGTTGTGTCAACTTCAAACGGGTAGATGACCTGAGGATTGCGACAAATCTCACACACAAACCCCTTTAAACTACACAAGACACAGTCATAGACATGTTGAGATGAGAACTTGACCAGATCCTTGACCAATCTGTGTAGACTTCCAGACTGTACTTGTAGAAAATCCTGAACACATCAAATTGTAACATAAGTTATTCAAATAACAATTAATTCAACGATACAAAAGAGAGATAATCTCCCTTAGCTCTTACAATACGAAACGCCATCTGACAGACCATAAAGTTAGTTCCCATTTTACGAAAAGCCACTTCACGGACCATATGATTCTAACCACTTGTTTTAACTTCCTAAATACATTTAATGCTTTAAGTGTATTTTTAAAATTCAAATACAGCAAGTGGGTGTTTGTAATAGATCTTTCAATTGCGCACACTTTGGTGTATGCAGTTTGTATCTGCTGTTGAATACAATAAAGTTATAACAAATTTTGTAAGGACACCTTCGCCTTAAAATTTGTTCCTCAAAACAGTGCGTAAAAAGGAGAGTTTTAGTATGTGTATTGTAAGAGTTAACTGTTGAAAATGTTCCGTAGCCTTCATAGACCACAGCATATGAAAAGTCTGTTACTTAACGTTTCTAGGCCCAAGTATGCAGGAGATAGAAGGCCCTTACTTTATTTGACAAACATTGGATGCAGTAAATAAACCCACAACTCTCATTGTGTCAGATTCGATAAACAAATACTTTATGTGCTAAACCATCCCATGCTTTAACTGTTACAATCATGCATGTTGCTAATGCTTTTAACATTGACATTTGTATTCTCACTTACTTCATTCCTTCTTCGCCAGGAGTTGACAACAGCTTAGTAGCAGTGAGCTGAATTCTAGTACCAGTGAAAGAGGGCTTTACTCTAAGCACTTGCCTACATTTACACTTTAACTATTTAACTATGTTAGCACTTTAACCATTTAACTATGTTAGCACTTTAACCATTTAACTATGTTAGCACTTTAACCATTTGATGATAACAACAAGTTGGTTGATAGGTTGCTCAGAACTTGTTTTATTTTAGTACATCTGATGTTAATTTCACTATCCATTCTTCCATCTGAAGTCAAGGTTGACCAGGAATACCGTAATTCTGTCATTTGTTTGATATTTTTAATGAAAGGTTTCCTGGTTGTCTACCTGCTGTCATTAATTAATTCTGTCATTTGTTTGATATTTTTAATGAAAGGTTTCCTGGTTGTCTACCTGCTGTCATTAATTAATTCTGTCATTTGTTTGATATTTTTAATGAAAGGTTTCCTGGTTGTCTACCTGCTGTCATTAATTAATTCTGTCATTTGTTTGATATTTTTAATGAAAGGTTTCCTGGTTGTCTACCTGCTGTCATTAATTAATTCTGTCATTTGTTTGATATTTTTAATGAAAGGTTTCCTGGTTGTCTACCTGCTGTCATTAATTAATTCTGTCATTTGTTTGATATTTTTAATGAAAGGTTTCCTGGTTGTCTACCTGCTGTCATTAATTAATTCTGTCATTTGTTTGATATTTTTAATGAAAGGTTTCCTGGTTGTCTACCTGCTGTCATTAATTAATTCTGTCATTTGTTTGATATTTTTAATGAAAGGTTTCCTGGTTGTCTACCTGCTGTCATTAATTAATTCTGTCATTTGTTTGATACTTTTAATGAAAGGTTTCCTGGTTGTCTACCTGCTGTCATTAATTAATTCTGTCATTTGTTTGATATTTTTAATGAAAGGTTTCCTGGTTGTCTACCTGCTGTCATTAATTAATTCTGTCATTTGTTTGATATTTTTAATGAAAGGTTTCCTGGTTGTCTACCTGCTGTCATTAATTAATTCTGTCATTTGTTTGATACTTTTAATGAAAGGTTTCCTGGTTGTCTACCTGCTGTCATTAATTAATTCTGTCATTTGTTTGATATTTTTAATGAAAGGTTTCCTGGTTGTCTACCTGCTTTCATAAATTCTGTCATTCCTGTGCTTATAATCATTTTATAATTTACTCCATTGATGTTCAATTGATTGAGATAATCTTGGAGGTTGTCTTCATACACAGATAATAATTGAATTGGGGTTGCGATGGGAAATTTTAATAGTAAAGTTAGGGAAGGTGGCAGAGGTGATCATTATAGTAATAGATCACATGTTGGTTCCAGCAGCAAGTGTGCTTATATAACTCACCGTAACAGAAAATAAGTCTCTTCTGTCATACAAGTGCTCCTTGGGCCACACCTTCTGTCTTAGAGACTCTGCTACTTTCTGAGAGCAGGTAAATAAGTATGACTTGAGGTAGCATAACTGTTCTCGAAGTAACTGTTAATAAAAGAACAGTTTGAAATCATTACAAATATGGTAACAGAACCATAGCATAACTGTTCTAGAAGTAACTGTTAATAAAAGAACAGTTTGAAATCATTACAAATATGGTAACAGAACTATAGCATAACTGTTCTAGAAGTAACTGTTAATAAAAGAACAGTTTGAAATCATTACAAATATGGTAACAGAACTATAGCATAACTGTTCTAGAAGTAACTGTTAATAAAAGAACAGTTTGAAATCATTACAAATATGGTAACAGAACTATAGCATAACTGTTCTAGAAGTAACTGTTAATAAAAGAACAGTTTGAAATCATTACAAATATAGAAATACCGAACTCTTTGAACCCAACATTTTGTCCCCTTTTTGTGACATGTATGTGGTTTGAGCTGAAGAGCAAGGGTACTTTGTACTGCTAGTTTACAGTGCTAGTCAAAGAGCCATCTGCAAATTTACACCTGTCAGTCCAGCACATCCAGGTTTTGACATACACATAAACCAACATTTAACATCTTCATTACACAGAGTTACAGCATCGTTACGATTATTGCAAAAATTACATTCTAAGAATCCTGTTTAATCTGAGATCATGTTTCCTTTGAATTAAATTGATAATTATGTTGGAGGAGGCAGGAGAACTTACTAGATGCCGAGAGTTTTTCATGTGGTCTATGATGAGAACGACATTCTGCAATAGACATGTTGCATATAGAATATATGATTTGGTGACAAAGTTTGTCAGAAGATACACAAACAAATGAAGGAACAGAGAATCCAGACTACCAGAAAGGTTTATTAAAAGTCAATAGAAAAAAACAAGCCAAGATTATCATATTTCACTGCCCGAGTGGTTACCGGGACCCAAATTTGGAGTGTAAAGAATAGAACCACTGTTACCTGCCATGCATGTCGTAAGAGGCAACTAAGGAGGTTTGGCTGAAATCAGATGCACGTGTCCTAAACGTGTAGAAGTCTATGCGTTATGGGGCCTACCAAACCAATGTGCAACGTATACATGTTCTTGGCAAAGATCAAACATATCACAAAGAGTGATTAAAATTGGTCGTAAAGAATGAATGCAAAGAAGAAGGAGGAGATCATATTTCACACACACACACAGGTCACCAACAGAATGAGGTACTACCTGTTCAACAAAATAAAGATAGGAACTTCTGATGATTGTGACTATGACACAGACAATATGTCTGCAGGACATCTGCTGAAATTGTGTCCCAAAATGTGAGGAACAGAGTACACTGATATGGTCATCACCGATAAGATTTTGGGAAACCTCTTTGGAAACTCTAACAGTCTCTGACTGACCACTGTTTTCTTTGAGAATATTCCAGATAATTTCTGTGTCTGCAGAAGAAGAGGAAGAATCACTGACATGATGGATATAATCTACATCTCCCTTTCATACTGTCAGTTACAAACACTGAACTGGAACTTAAAATTAGGGAGAATGAGGAAGACCAAAGAAAACCAGGTGTAGACCAGTAACTAAAAGTTCATGAGACCAAGGAATTAATATGGGGAAAGTTAAAGAACACAAGTTGCAGGCCAGTAATTCATAGTTCTGGAATCTAATAAATGAAGTAAAAAAACATAGAACAAATTATGAACCAATGGCAAGCATCCTGGTTTCACTAGAAGAATAAACTGAATAATGATGGCACATCTCTACCATGCTTTAAATTGTTACCTTAAGTTCTTGAAGCTCTGGCACATGACTGTAGAGTTTAGGATTGAGCTCTTCTACATCATAGAGTGCCTGCTCTTCCAGCTCATGAAGAAATGTGTAGTTTTCCTGGCAAACTAACAAACAAAAGAATATCACTGTCAACATGCAAAAGTCAATTCAACCTACAGAATTAATGTTACTAAAGAACAAGTAATAAACAAATCAGCAAGTTAGCAGGATCTGCTTTGATAGAGAAAAAAAGCAAAGAAGAATATTATAGACATCTCATTAAATTGTCTGCAGTGATAAGTTTTCAACTGCAGATCTGGATATAGTGCATAAATAGAAATCCACAAGGGAAGAGTTCAACCAAAATATTGAAGTAATATGGCAGGATTGTATATATTAGGCAGCATATTTCATACATAAATGATAGCTACATCTCATTATAACACTACTGATAGCTGTAGACATTATATTACTTATCTGCATCCTATTCTGACGCAATTAATAACTGAAAACATTATAACAATAACACTACTTACTGCAATTATTTATCCGTTTCCTTTGTTTTCTTTATTCTAGTATTGTTTTATCCTCTTCTGCTATTTGTCTATCTTTTTCTGTTTGTACTGTTGTTTCCGAATTAAGGGGGGATTCTGGTCTTGAAACTTTTTCGTTGCTTTCATATTAATGTAGAATTTGTATTATAATTTTGAGATATTATGACTTAAAAGAGTAGAAAAAGTTTAGTTTTCAAAATATGTCAACGCGTTGCCATGGAAACAATAAAAAATGGCCACGAAACAAACAATATTTACATATAACAAATACAAGAAAACAAATATACAAGTTAACAAAACTCTACAGAATAAATCTTCCCCCCATAAAATGTTATCCTTTAGTCCAACAAAGTGGATATAAAATCTATCACAAGGCTGCAAAATTCTGTCTAGTATTTCAATTTGTCTTCCAAATAATGTTATGTTGTTCAGTTGTAAAACTGTGATTCATCTTTAAACCATGGAATCAATGCAAGACTCACCTTTTTTCTTCCTGAAATCCCAATCATATAAAATTGAAGATGGGATGTAAGCTTCATTGTTCTCGTGACAGCCATAGCAGTAGAGACCTCCATCAAATTCACAAAGACGAGGCGGCCCATATACTGAGGACATATGAATCACAACAATTCATTTAATATTAAGTATTCAGAATCTATGAAGTATTCAGAATCTATGAAGTATTAACATTTAGTACAGTGAACAGAAGGGCAAAAAAAATGTTTTACAGGCCATCTTTTTTATTATACATTCTTCTACTGACAGCTGTTATTAGTTTTGTCATAAAACTGTTGTTATATATGGAACATGTACAATAGATCAACGTGTTCAGAAATGAATGATCTGTTTGATCAACTACATTGATGACATATCTTTAAATTAAAAAATGGAAATGCAAAAGGATTTATAGTAAGAAGGAAAACAATAAATAATAATAAAATGAGATTAAAATTGTCACTGACCACTCAATTTAAATATATTCTATACATTTGCAAGCAATAAAATGTGTTTGGACCACATCCATATTTACACCATCCAGGAAAGTGTCATTCGTTTTTATGATTCAATAATAATTGCTTTACAGTATTATGTCAGACGATGATGCCCATATTTCAAGTCAAAATTGCGTGTACTCAGAAATCAGCTGTTAAATTTATTGCCGATTTTATCCCAGTTTTCTAACTCAAAATCAAGAAATGCTATGTGCACATGTGAAGCCGTAAATGATTTAGGAACTTCAGTTAAATTACAAATAGATAGGCTAGAATATAAATTTACCACAATTTCACTTAAGGTGGCAGCAGGTCCCAGGGCGCCCACCACCATTGTCAAATAGAATGGCGCTTGTCCACTAAGTGCTAAGTATACACTAAGTGTAAAAAATATATGAAGTATTAAGAATCTACAAAACATAAATAATCCTTCTTCAAAGCATGTTTTATCTGTTCAGATACCCTAAACCAGTCAATAATAGTTGAAGATATTTGAGGTAATCAATTTGTTGAAGAGTTGTTTCCAAACTAAAAGATATTGATAACTGAACTAAGTGCCAGACATGATCCATTCTATGTAAATGTCAATGGAGATCAAGCTTGTTAAGTTAAGGTAATCTCAAGAAGACAACTGAAACTGTGCTGCTTCACTTTAAATGTTCAGATCTAGTATTGTGAGGCTTCTAACACATTAAACCCTCTCACAGATAGTGTCCACTGTAGTGGACTACTATTGGTTTGTTTCATAGCTACACATGCATGTTTCGTGACCTCTGATGCATACAGTGTACTGCTAAGAACTAGCTGTGGACGGTGTGTCTATTGGCAGAGCGGTAAATTAACTTGTACTTCTACTGTGTAGTTAAGATGAAGGATGAGGACTAGACCAGGTCAGAAGAAAAGTTGCCGATAAAACTGAGTGACTTTCTCTCTGATCCACTTCTACACTCCAACATTGGTAGAATAGAAGCGACTAAGTGAATGACTAAGGACTAGACTAGACCAGGTCAGAAGAAAAGTTGCTGAATAAACCAAGTGACATTCTCTCTGATCTACTTCTACACTCCAACATTGGTAGAATAGAAGCGACTAAGTGAATGACTAAGGACTAGACTAGACCTGGCCTGAAGAAAAGTTGCTGAATAAACCAAGTGACATTCTCTCTGATCCACTTCTACACTCCAACATTGGTAGAATAGAAGCAACTAAGTAGAATAACTTCAGATTCATCAACTATATCTTCAAATATTTATACATCTTAAACAAGGCAACACTGTAGATTTTTAGCAACTTTTGCTTTCAATTAAAACTAAATCTGAACTTACTTATTCCAATTGGCCGAAAACATCCTTTGCAAGCAAAATTCTGGTCACTCAAGCCATGCTCATGAGGCACATGGAAAAGATAGAACATTCTAGTACTCTGAAAATAGAACACAATTAGAACTTTCTGATTATAAGTTTGGAGAATAAAGAGGAATTCTTACAGACAATAATGAGAACATAATTTAAAACTTTAGAAGTTGACATCAAACACTGTGGTGACCCCTGATGTAATATATCTTTATTCAGTTAAATAGTACATGTGTAACAATGTGTCTATCACAAATACATCATGTCTATCTTACCACATTAATATTGTATTTCAAATTGTTACAAATTAATATAATTTCTGTTACAGAATATTAGCACATTCGGTATTGTTAGGACAGTTTTTTAGGTTGAAGATTAGAAGCTGCTTGCCCTTGCTGTCATCACACAGTGTGCACCTTGAACTTTTAATGATACTTAAGAAGAAGTCCCTAATTAAATGAATGTGGATAATTTTTCTTTGAAATTCAGTCACTTTCAAACACATAAACACTTATATAATAATGTCTGTTTAGTTTGGAAATCTGGTTAGAAATATTGTATGGCACTATCATGGGTGCTCAGTCCCATTCAGCTACTTGAAAGTGCCAGCAGTAGAACATTTATATAGTAATTCAATAACAGTTTATAACTTTCATCCAGCAGAAAAAATTCATGTATCGATTCTCTGCTTATTAGAGTAAGGAATCAAGCATGAATCAAATCAGATTGCTCTTCCCTATAACAAATCAGATCTCACACTAAGCTACTGTATAAATTAGTACATGTGCTACTATCAAATTGGGTTTTTTATTCCAATTGATTGATTTGATTGATTGCTAGGACAATCATCATTGGCACTTCAGTGAATAACCGTGTGTGCTCCAATCTCTTTCTTACACAGGAAGATCTCAGTAGTAGTACATGAACTCTGTAACACCAGCAAGGGTCCGCGCTGTAAATTTAAGGATAGTAAAATGTGTATGTTAATTAGTATTAATAAGGTTAAAGAGAGAAAGTAGCAGTGGATTGGACCACAGGAAACAACTGTACAATGTAAGCAAACATGCCCTAGACTTGAACCCACACAATAAGATGATATTAGTGGCAAGGTCAAAGAATACCAGGCAACGAACAGCAGAAGAGGAAGACAGCAGACATTCAAGTATTATGGACAGAGCTGAAAAAGACAGCACAAAGAATAATGTTGATGGAAAGCTTAAGTTGCAACCCTATGCTCCACTAGGAACAAGAAGATTTAGCAATAGTAGTATGCTTATAATTTCATGGATATAATGTTATTGATGTATAAACGAAATGATTTTTCAATTATAATGTTAGCAATTGTGTACTCTCTTCATGTATTATGTCTGTGGTGTCTGATGTGATCTGGACATGTCTAACAGTTTTTAAAGTGTAGTTTCAACATATAATCAGTTATATGTCTCCAAGGAAAGTAACATATGAGTGCCAAACTGTTGTACAACAATATTATAGTATTGTTTAATGTTATTTTTCTGCATGTATATGTGAGTGTATGTGGGTGGGTTGTGTGAGTGTATGTGGGTGTACTGTGTGGGAGTTAGTTTAAAGGATTTTAAAGCCGAAGGATTGACTTCATTGCACCAGGTTTTACCCCATATGGCTCGGTCCTCTCCGCAGAAATGGCACGTCACCTGCCGAGAGTATTGCACAAGGTACAAACTCCGTAGCTCCAGCAACACTCCTAGGGGTCTCTGGAAAAACTGCACTCGTGAACAGAAGGCTGCGGTCCGGATTCGAACCCACAACCTTCGACTTGCATGGCAAAGGGCTTAACCACTCAGCCACAGAGACCACCTTGTGGGAGTTAGTGTTTGTGGGTGTGCTGTGTGAGTGAGTGTATGTTCTTTATGAGAGTGAGTGTACTGTGTGAAAGCTAGTGTTTGTGGGTGTACTGTGTGGGAGTGAGCATCAATGCATATGTGTATATTAGAAGTAGGTGTATGTTTGTGTATTGTGTGAGAGTGACTTATGTATGTGTGCTGTTTGAGAGTGAATTAATGTGGGTATGTGGTTGAGAGTAGGTGCATATAAGTGTGTGCTTGTTGCTGAGAGTGCATGTGGTGTAAAAGAGAATGAAACTATATGGGATTATATATGAAGGAGTAAATGCATGCTGGAGTGTAAAAGAGAGCATGATAATGCATATTTTCCCATTCAAATAACCCACAACTAGATACCCACATAGCCACAATCATTCGCCCGTGTGGTGCCAGAGTCCGCAAGGGAAGCAAAGAATAGTACCACTGCAACCTACAATGCATGTTGTAAGAGGTGAGTGATGTAGGCCCTAGTGATGCTACCCTAGTAAATAAAAAGCAGCGCAGAAATCGGATGTGCTGGCCTACTTGTGGACGCATAACTGGCATAACGTACAATAGCTCTTAGGCTCAGATCACATACAAATCACACAGTTCTTGACAAGTGGTCAATGTGGAGCGTTGAAAGAAGAAGTAGAAGCCACAATCATTAAACAAAAATATACCAATAATATCATGAAAATGAAGCATCTGAACCACAGTTAGTTAGTTAGTTAGTTTGTTCCTTTCGTGCCAAAGGCGGAACATAGGGCAGAGGTTTTAGATCTCCATGTGATGCGGTTCTTTGCTAGCAGTTGGAGATCTTGTATGGTTTTACATCCCAATAGTTTACTTTCTTGTTGGATGGTTCTTCAAGAGTGGTCTTTGATTTTCCACGTTTTCTTTTCCCAACTGGTGACCACATAAGGACTTGTCGATTTAGTCTCTATTCGTCTGATCTACATGTGAACCACAGTACTGATATTTTTTATGTCTATGAATAGAAATTGATTGATTGATTGGATCATCATCATTGCATTTTGATGAAAAATCATGTGTGCTTTGATGTCTTTCTTACACAAGAAGATCTCTGAATCAGTATATGAAAAATCATGTGTGCTTTGATGTCTTTCTTACACAAGAAGATCTCTGAATCAGTATATGAAAAATCATGTGTGCTTTGATATCTTTCTTACACAAGAAGATCTCTGAATCAGTATATGAAAAATCATGTGTGCTTTGATGTCTTTCTTACACAAGAAGATCTCTGAATCAGTACACAAACTCTGTAGCACAGACTAGGGTCCTCGACATCATTTTGAAGATGTTGAAAATTTAGTGAGAATTTTATTTTAGCCTTTTTAATGAAACTTACAGCGGCTTTGGGCATTGTTTCAGAAGATTCTCAAGATTATTACCAGAGTTAATATGGAGTTTGTGTTTTCTACAATACTCTCAGCATGTCACATGCCATATCTGCTAACAAAAAACAGACTGAGACATATGGGATAGAATCTGATGCAATGAGGCAATCCTTCATCTTTAGACCCTTTCCAATATTGCTAATGAACTATCTCTGTGTCTTGACCTCTTTCAGCACATCAACATTAGGCATTAACATTCTGGGGAGCTGATAGCAAACTTGATAATGAACTCTCTCTGTGTCTTGACCTCTTTCAGCACATCAATATTAGGCATTAACATTCTGGGGAGCTGATAGCAAACTTGATAATGAACTCTCTCTGTGTCTTGACCTCTTTCAGCACATCAATATTAGGCATTAACATTCTGGGGAGCTGATAGCAAACTTGATAATGAACTCTCTCTGTGTCTTGACCTTTTTCAGCACATCAATATTAGGCATTAACATTCTGGGGAGCTGATAGAAAACTTGATAATGAACTCTCTCTGTGTCTTGACCTTTTTCAGCACATCAATATTAGGCATTAACATTCTGGGGAGCTGATAGCAAACTTGATAATGAGCTCTCTCTGTGTCTTGACCTTTTTCAGCACATCAATATTAGGCATTAACATTCTGGGGAGCTGATAGAAAACTTGATAATGAACTCTCTCTGTGTCTTGACCTCTTTCAGCACATCAATATTAGGCATTAACATTCTGGCGAGCTGATAGCAAACTTGATAATGAACTCTCTCTGTGTCTTGACCTCTTTCAGCACATCAACATTAGGCTTTAACAGTCTGGGAAGCTGATAGCAAACTTGATAACACACTTTGCTAGTAACCAGTGCCGAGAAAATTCAATCATTCGAGGTTCACTTGAGCCAAAAATGTTGGTGTGCACACAGTACGCTGTTGGACTACAGGTTTCTTGATCCTTTACTTGGACATCTAAATTACAAGTCAAGTACTAAGTCAGAGTAAGGCTCGTCTGAATGGCATGGAACAGTGATGATAATAAAAACAAGCCTTCACGCAAAAATCAGAGTTGCTATATTAGGCGCCTTGACTACGTCTGAGTTCATGGGGGAAAGGGGGCGAACAAATAAATAGAAAACAAACAAAATCTAACATTATGATGATAGCCACAATATAATAATGTCAAATAAATTATCTCCAAACTGACATCCATCTAGTTCAGCATTGATCATACAAATGAGAACATCAAAACTAAACTTATATATATCATTTTCTCAAATGTTTTACATTCAATGTTATAATATCAATCAGTAATTGTTACTAATTAATTCTTATCAATCAAATACTAGACAACTTATCAATCAAATACTAGACAACTTATCAATCAAATACTAGACAACTTATCAATCAAATACTTGACAACTTATCAATCAATGACTACAGCTAGTTAAATTATCAATCAATGATTACAGCTAGATAACTTATTAATAACATCAATCAATGATTACAACTAGTTAACTTATCAATCAATGATTACAACTAGTTAACTTATCAATCAATGATTACAGCAAGTTAACTTATCAATCACATCAACCAATGATTACAGCTAGTTAACTTATTAATCGCATCAATCAATGATTACAGCTAGTTAAGTTATTAATCGCATCAACCAATGATTACAGCTAGTTAAGTTATTAATCAATGATTACAGCTAGTTAACTTATCAATCAATGATTACAGCTAATTAAATTATCAATCAATGATTACAGCTAATTAAAGTATTAATCAATGATTACAACTAGTTAACTTATCAATCAATGTTTAAAGCTAGTTAAATTATCAATCAATGATTACAGCTAGTTAACTTTAATAATCACATCAATCAATGATTACAGCTAGTTAACTTTAATAATCACATCAATCAATGATTACAGCTAGTTAACTTTAATAATCACATCAATCAATGATTACAGCTAGTTAACTTATTAATCAATGAATACAGCTAGTTAAGTTATTAATCAACGATTACAGCTAGTTAACTTATCAATCACATCAATCAATGATTACAAATTGAACCTTGCTTTTTTCCTTAATCATTCAAAAATGTTAAAAAAAGGCATTCTAACGGAATAAGTAAAGAAGTTACAAATTATTAAATTTTGTTGTTACTGAAAGCTATAAATTCCTTCATATAAAGCTGATTAAATTTTGTTGTTACTGAAAGCTATAAATTCCTTCATATAAAGCTGATTATATTTTGTTGTTACTGAAAGCTATAAATTCCTTCATATAAAGCTGATTATATTTTGTTGTTACTGAAAGCTATAAATGTTTTCATAAGCTGATTATATTTTGTTGTTACTGAAAGCTATAAATCTTCATATAAAGCTGACTACAGGTTGTTATTGTAACTATTAATTATTACAAAAAGCTGACTACAATTAGCATAGTGTTCCTATGCAATAAATCAGCCATTATAAAATACACATTTTAAATCAGGACACAATTATCGATATGTCTTGACAACTACTTATAAAAACTCTAATTTGTCGTGATAAATACTTATATAAGCTCTGATTTGTTATGATAAATACTTACAAAACTCTAATTTGTCGTGATAAATACTTATATAAGCTCTGATTTGTCATGATAAATACTTATGTAAACTCTAATTTGTCGTGATAAATACTATATAAGCTCTGATTTGTCATGATAAATACTTATGTAAACTCTAATTTGTCATGATAAATACTTATATAAGCTCTAATTTGTCATGATAAATACTTATATAAACTCTAATTTGTCATGATAAATACTTATATAAGCTCTAATTTGTAAAGACAAAGAGTTCCTAGAAGACCACTACTTGTGCTGGAACCGGTCTAGAAGACAGACAGCCAATATTTTGTTTGACCTTCTCTCTGGACAACCTCTACATCCCAGGCTAGAAAAGTAGTGACTAAGTAAGTACATAATTAAGCAGATACGTATATGTCGTAGCAATCTCTAGTCATCCTTCTCATTTTGATCTGTTTTAGTTTATTTAGTATTCTGTGTTTGTATTTGTTCCCTTGATAAAGGTCTATGGTCGAAACGTTGAATTGTCATTTTGCTTATTTAATTATTTATTTTCCTTGCTTATATAATACTGTATATACCTGCCTTTGTCCAAATTTGCTTATTTAATTATTTATTTTCCTTGCTTATATAATACTGTATATACCTGCCTTTGTCCAAATTTGCCTATTTACTCAGTATTACCGCAGTCTGCCCATGGTTTTCTCCAGATAAGATCTGAATTGATCTGACCACCTCAGATTTGTAGTTTTTCATACATCGCCATCGCTAAGTATGCAAGTTAATTCATTTTAATCTATTCTCCTCCCCCTCCTCCCAAAATAAAAATCAGTTAAATTTTCAAAAATACAGGTTCAACATAAAGTCATTTTTGATTATCCAAACTAAGACAGAAATATGACTAATTTGAAATAAGGTCATTACATATGAACAACAACATGCAGAGAAGAAAAATGGGAAACATAAGACCATGGCATAAATACAAACCAGTACTGTTTATACATAATTCTGTCCAAGTCTTCTCATGTTTAGGTCTGTATAGCTATATATTCTGTATACATTTTTCTCGCTTTCAACAAATCAGTTAACTGAGACATAATCATTTTCTTGTGTTGCGAGCATGATAAAGATTTTTTGCTTGAAATATCAATAAAATCTGCTTTCGCAATTCAAAAACTATCTCATTTTAATTACTAATGGTGGAACGTCTGATGAAATGGATTAGAGCACAGCTCTCATGCAGGAGACACGGGTTCAATCCACGGTAATGCCAAGAATTTTTTTTTCTGTCAGTGGTGTAAAGAATAATCCTAACCTGAACAGCTTCACGTTGACTGTACTAGACATCAAATTCTACAGGCACATTATTCCTTCCCCCAACCACTGTCCTACACTGCCCCCAAAAAGCGGTATTACAGGCAATAACGATAGTTTTATTATACACTGAAACCATGTTTCTAAGCAATGTTTTTCTAGACTAGCATTATTAATGGAGGGTGCTCTAACAGAATCTATTATAAGTTTCTTACAGTTAACACATTCATACCAACTGCCGCAGAGTGTGACAAGATTATCTATTAAAATAAATCCTATTTGTAATATATAGTTATCCATCAGTTTAAGCCACTATCAGACCTGGATTAAGAATGTGCACTGAAACAAAAGCTTTCTTAGTACAATGCTACAGGAGCAACTAATAATATAGTGATACACATACAAATAACAAAATAGTGATATAGATAATTCGTGCACAACAATACCTAACAGAATAGAACAAGGCAAAAATAAACACAAGTAAAATAACAACACCAAACTAAAGCCAAAATAAAACTTAATAACCAACTCTCTGGCATGTTGACTATCTACTTTGTTACAAGTTTACTCTAATGTTACAGTTATGTATTCTGAGATGGGATTCACTTACAAATCTAAACAAATGATGTTTTTTACTTACAAATAAAATGTATGGTTCAATTGTCTGCTTTATCACATTTATATTCTACTGGTTATTAGTTACTGAACTGATGTCACAGCACTCCGAGCAGACCTATAGGTGTTCAGCTTCCCATAGCAGATTCTTCAAAGTGTATGCATATTGATAGTTCCAGTGGCTCTCTGGTTAAACACACTCCTCATTTTGTCCCTCAGGTATGCAGTTCTGTTGTGCAACGTGTAATTTAAAACTACTTCAATCTTTGGATAAATTCAGTATCAATGTTAGTGTTTTCATTCAACAGGTGGTTGCTGAGACACTGAAGGATGTCCTTCTATTCATCTTCAACTCCAGAATGATTGATGCTGTTGATGCAAGTCTGTTTGAACACAGAGAAGATCTTCATCTAAACCAATCCACGTCAACTACTAGATTGCGAAAATTAGGTTTGAAGATTGGTGTGGCAAGAAAAGAACGGTACAACAGGTATAAGAGTCGGCTCATCAATCAAAATAGAACTGGTATGGTCAGTCGCTGGACGCTGTTGGAGATATTGCGAAGGAGATCGAGCACCTATGGACATGTCCGGAGTGCAATGAAGATATTCCAAACTGAAACTGAACTGTGTGGAGATTTGAGACATACACTTGGTGAGAAGTTGATACATGCACTGCGTAGAACTTTGAGACTTGGGTGAGAATTTGAGACTTGTTGTTGGTGAGAATTTGAGACTTGTTGTTGGTGGGAAGCTGAGATATGTTGGTGAGTATATGCCAAATGTGATATATGTTGTCATGGAAATTTGAGACCTGTTGGTGAGCATATGACAAATGTGATATATGTTACCATGGGAATTTGATGCATATTCTTGGTGAGAATTTGGGACAAGGCTGGCAGAGGGACATACTCCCCTAATGTGTTGACCACTTAATGTGCTCCAGTCTAATAAAAATGGCTTTATGTCATTTGCCAGAGCTGTATTTGATCAGCTGTATTTGTGAAGCATCGCTTGCAAGCACAGATGACTTGATGCGTTCCTGCAGACATTTTCTTTTGTTTAGACAAGATCTGTTTTATTATCCCTTAATAACCCTTCCTCTCCTTTTTTTCACACATTTGACAAGTCTTATTTGAACACTTAATATGTTCAATATTTATTCATAATTTAAATTGGGGGAGAAGGTGCCATTTCTAATATTAGAAACCCAACTAAAAGTCATATCAATTCTTACAAAATAGTGCATATAAATCTACTGGTGCACCTGAGGACATCACAACCTAATCAAACCAGATATCATTTCACAAAACCAAATAGAAGCTTGCAAAAATAAATAAAAGTTTTCAAAACACAATTACCACAACAACAAAAAAAAACATCCAAAAAGTAAATAAAATAGCTCAGAGCCTGGTAAAACATATTTACAGGAAAAATGAAACATATAATACAACAGTCCCCCGTATGACCAACCCATAATGCAACTAAATTGGCATACAACTCACATTGGCCTCAACCTGACCACAAAAGAATTCCGATGGTGACTTGAGTACTTCAAAGTTGTCCAGAACTGGATCTTCCCACTGTTTTAACAGTAACAAAGCATCATGAACAATCATGGCTTGCATTGAGAACAAGACATCAGGGCATAATAGTGGCTGGAAGTTAGCTTCCATGTGAACAAATGTATGTGAAAATCTAATATTAATTTCTGTGTAATAAATTTGCACAAGAGATATGATTACATTTGCATCTCCCTAATCATTTATTATCTATATATGGGAAGACTGCAGTAAAACTATGTAGCAATGGCGAAACACGTAAACAAAGTACTGCAGTTTTTACAAAATACAAGAACAATAACAATACACAGCAACATTTCAACTAAAAGGCCTTTATCAAGCAAAGGATACAACTGAAGTGAAGTTATTCACTTCTTACACAGTACAGAATATATAGAATTAGACAATAAATTTCTAACTGAGCTAAAATTCATTATTTAATCATTTATTACAAATACAAACAGAAAATGTGGCATATATAAATACAATAGATGACAATGAAAGATGTGTATTAGCAAACTGTATTAGTTGTATAAGTTACCAAGTGTAAAGGTCACATTATTAATTTACTTGATCATAATAAGAGAGGCCAGTGGGGCATACGCAACAACCACAAGTAGTTTGACAATGGAGGTACTAGCGGTTACAGAGGCGGTAATATGGTTGGCATCTCATAACTACTCTCATGTTTTCATACTCAGTGACTCCATGAGGTATGATTATAAAGTTGAATCAGGAATGGTGAGATGAAACTTGGTGGAGGTATTGGTACATACAGGGATCAGAGAAATCACCTTCATTGTTGCTCCTGAGCCGGCAGAAATCAGGGATAATTAACGAGCTGATCGATTGGCTGTTTATGATATCAGAGGGAGTTGAATTGGACCAAAATGACAAAAAGCATTGAGATAGTCTTTTAGAACATAGGAGTTTGAGGGTTGTCAATCCCAGTCGCAGATTGAGAGAGATGGGTGTAGATACAGCCCAAAAAGAACGACATACAATATGCAAAATGATTGATTAATCAACATCAAACTGGCATGTTGGGCCGCTATGACGCTGGTGGATTTGTGGAGGCGGCAATCGGAGCCCCTATGGACATGTCCATTGAATACATCTGGTCATCATTTAAGATTTTAAGCCTTCCACATGCACCGAGCTGTTTTCTCTGGGAATGTACTCCCTGCAAATGGGACACCATCACAGACTTTGAGACATATGCACTGTTTGTGTCTGATCCAGAAAAATATATTGATAGAAAGAAAACAAAAGAAAGAAAACTAACACTGTGTGTGATATACTGTCTGGTATTTTCCTCATTTACATCAACAGAAAGAATTAAGAAAACTAACACTGTCAGTGACATACTATCTTCTTATTCTCCTCATTTATATCAACATAAAGAAGAAAATAACAAAGAAAACTAACATTGTCAGTGACATACTATCTGCTTATTCTCCTCATTTATATCAACATAAAGAAGAAAATAACAAAGAAAACTAACACTGTCAGTGACATACTATCTGCTTATTCTCCTCATTTATATCAACATAAAGAAGAAAATAAACTATCAGTGACATACTATCTGCTTATTCTCCTCATTTATATCAACATAAAGAAGAAAATAACAAAGAAAACTAACACTGTCAGTGACATACTATCTTCTTATTCTCCTCATTTATATCAACATAAAGAAGAAAATAATAAAGAAAACTAACATTGTCAGTGACATACTATCTGCTTATTCTCCTCATTTATATCAACATAAAGAAGAAAATAAACTGTCAGTGACATACTATCTGCTTATTCTCCTCATTTATGTCAACATAAAGAAGAAAATAACAAAGAAAACTAACACTGTCAGTGACATACTATCTTCTTATTCTCCTCATTTATATCAACATAAAGAAGAAAATAATAAAGAAAACTAACATTGTCAGTGACATACTATCTGCTTATTCTCCTCATTTATATCAACATAAAGAAGAAAATAAACTGTCAGTGACATACTATCTGCTTATTCTCCTCATTTATATCAACATAAAGAAGAAAATAAACTGTCAGTGACATACTATCTGCTTATTCTCCTCATTTATATCAACATAAAGAAGAAAATAAACTGTCAGTGACATACTATCTGCTTATTCTCCTCATTTATATCAACAGAAAGAATTAAGAAAACTAACACTGTCAGTGACATACTATCTTCTTATTCTCCTCATTTATATCAACATAAAGAAGAAAATAAACTGTCAGTGACATACTATCTGCTTATTCTCCTCATTTATATCAACAGAAAGAATTAAGAAAACTAACACTGTCAGTGACATACTATCTGCTTTTTCTCCTCATTTATATCAACATAAAGAAGAAAATAACAAAGAAAACTAACACTGTCAGTGACATACTATCTTCTTATTCTCCTCATTTATATCAACATAAAGAAGAAAATAACAAAGAAAACTAACACTGTCAGTGACATACTATCTTCTTATTCTCCTCATTTATATCAACATAAAGAAGAAAATAACAAAGAAAACTAACACTGTCAGTGACATACTATCTTCTTATTCTCCTCATTTATATCAACATAAAGAAGAAAATAACAAAGAAAACTAACATTGTCAGTGACATACTATCTTCTTATTCTCCTCATTTATATCAACATAAAGAAGAAAATAACAAAGAAAACTAACACTGTCAGTGACATACTATCTGCTTATTCTCCTCATTTATATCAACATAAAGAAGAAAATAAACTGTCAGTGACATACTATCTGCTTATTCTCCTCATTTATATCAACATAAAGAAGAAAATAAACTGTCAGTGACATACTATCTGCTTATTCTCCTGATTTATATCAACATAAAGAAGAAAATAACAAAGAAAACTAACACTGTCAGCGACATACTATCTGCTTATTCTCCTCATTTATATCAACATAAAGAAGAAAATAACAAAGAAAACTAACATTGTCAGTGACATACTATCTGCTTATTCTCCTCATTTATATCAACATAAAGAAGAAAATAACAAAGAAAACTAACACTGTCAGTGACATACTATCTGCTTATTCTCCTGATTTATATCAACATAAAGAAGAAAATAAACTGTCAGTGACATACTATCTGCTTATTCTCCTGATTTATATCAACATAAAGAAGAAAATAAACTGTCAGTGACATACTATCTGCTTATTCTCCTCATTTATATCAACAGAAAGAATTAAGAAAACTAACACTGTCAGTGACATACTATCTTCTTATTCTCCTCATTTATATCAACATAAAGAAGAAAATAAACTGTCAGTGACATACTATCTGCTTTTTCTCCTCATTTATATCAACATAAAGAAGAAAATAACAAAGAAAACTAACACTGTCAGTGACATACTATCTTCTTATTCTCCTCATTTATATCAACATAAAGAAGAAAATAACACTGTCAGTGACATACTATCTGCTTATTCTCCTCATTTATATCAACATAAAGAAGAAAATAAACTGTCAGTGACATACTATCTTCTTATTCTCCTCATTTATATCAACATAAAAGAAGAAAATGCAAAATAACATAAAGAAAAACTAACACTGTCAGTGACATACTATCTCTTATTCTCCTCATTTATATCAACATAAAGAAGAAAATAACAAAGAAAACTAACACTGTCAGTGACATACTATCTTCTTATTCTCCTCATTTATATCAACATAAAGAAGAAAATAACAAAGAAAACTAACACTGTCAGTGACATACTATCTGCTTATTCTCCTCATTTATATCAACATAAAGAAGAAAATAACACTGTCAGTGACATACTATCTGCTTATTCTCCTCATTTATATCAACATAAAGAAGAAAATAACAAAGAAAACTAACACTGTCAGTGACATACTATCTTCTTATTCTCCTCATTTATATCAACATAAAGAAGAAAATAACAAAGAAAACTAACACTGTCAGTGACATACTATCTGCTTATTCTCCTCATTTATATCAACATAAAGAAGAAAATAACAAAGAAAACTAACACTGTCAGTGACATACTATCTGCTTATTCTCCTCATTTATATCAACATAAAGAAGAAAATAAAAAGAAAACTAACACTGTCAGTGACATACTATCTCTTATTCTCCTCATTTATATCAACATAAAGAAGAAAATAAACTGTCAGTGACATACTATCTGCTTATTCTCCTCATTTATATCAACATAAAGAAGAAAATAACACTGTCAGTGACATACTATCTGCTTATTCTCCTCATTTATATCAACATTAAGATAAGAAAATTTACACTGTCAGTGATCATACTATCTTGCTTTATCTCTCATTTATATCAACATAAAGAAGAAAATAAACTCATTCATGACATACTATCTGCATTTTCTCCTCATTTATATCAACATAAAGAAGAAAACAGAAAACTAACACTCAGTCAGTGAATACTATCGCTTTTCTCCTCATTTAATCAACATAAAGAAGAACAAAGACCTGTCAGTGACATATATCTGGCTATTCTCCTCATTTATATCAACATAAAGAAGAAATACATACTGTCAGTGACATACTATCTTGCTTATTCTCTCATTTATATCAACATAAAGAAGAAAATAGACATTGGTCAATGACATATTATCTGCTTATCTCCTCATTTATATCAACATAAGAGAAGCAAATAACACTGTCAGTGACATACTATCTGCTTATTCTCCTCATTTATATCAACATAAAGAAGAAAGTAACAAAGAAAACTAACACTGTCAGTGACATACTATCTTCTTATTCTCCTCATTTATATCAACATAAAGAAGAAAATAACAAAGAAAACTAACACTGTCAGTGACATACTATCTTCTTATTCTCCTCATTTATATCAACATAAAGAAGAAAATAACAAAGAAAACTAACACTGTCAGTGACATACTATCTGCTTATTCTCCTCATTTATATCAACATAAAGAAGAAAATAACAAAGAAAACTAACACTGTCAGTGACATACTATCTGCTTATTCTCCTCATTTATATCAACATAAAGAAGAAAATAACAAAGAAAACTAACACTGTCAGTGACATACTATCTTCTTATTCTCCTCATTTATATCAACATAAAGAATAAAATAACAAAGAAAACTAACACTGTCAGTGACATACTATCTGCTTATTCTCCTCATTTATATCAACATAAAGAAGAAAATAACAAAGAAAACTAACACTGTCAGTGACATACTATCTTCTTATTCTCCTCATTTATATCAACATTTATAACCTACCTGGTTATTTTCTTCATTCTTGGTAGAGGATCCTGCTTCTGATGTTTGATCCTCATCAGAAATGTCACTAACTGCATCACAAGGTAAAGTCTCTATAACATCATTCACTGTTACAGCATTAGCCTGCTGAGCAAATGCTGGGGTGTAGGCACGTAACATGCTGGCAAAACTTTCAGCTGATGAGAGAAATGATAAACATGTTCACATTTTCATTTTCGACAACCAGTTCTCAAGATATTAAACTTTACTCGCCTGTGTGGTGCCGGGGCCCTCAAGGGAAGCAAAGAATAGTACCACTGCAACCTAAAAGGCATGTCGTAAGAGGCGACTGATGTAGGACCTAGGAAGCTACCCTAGTAAATAAAAGTATCGCAGAAATCGAATGTGCTGGCCTACTTGTAGGCTCATAACTGGTACAATCACTCTAATTGTAAGAATAATTCTTAGACTCAGATCACATACAAATCACACAGAGTGGTTAACAAGTGGTCGATATGGAGTCTTCGAAGAAGAAGAAAACTTTACTATTTACAAATGTTTAGACCAATAAAATATAATTATTAAAAAATGATGATCGTTTTTTTTGGTTTCTGAATATGACATTCTGTGCAGATCCAGAGGTGCTCAGTCTTCCCCAGCAGATTGGTTATTCGTTACTGAACTGATGTCACAGCTCTCCTGGCAGACCCATAGATTCTCTGTCTTCCCCAACAGATGTCGCAGGGTATGCATACTGATAGTTTCTGTGGCTTGCTGGTTAAACACACTTCTCTCTATGTCCCTCAAACATCCAGCTCTACTTGTACAAAATGTAATTCCAAACTCCTCAAATTACTGGATTTATTGAACGTTAATTTGAGTGTCCTCATCCAACAGAAGGTCACCAAGAGACCAAAGAGACCGCCGCTTTTGCCATGTTTAAAACATAGTGGACCCGATTAGGTGGAACCCTTAAGCCTAGAAAGGCAATCTGCCTATTGGAGGAGGTATCCAGAAATAAAACTTCAACCGTCAAATTCGGAAGATGCATGCCCAAGCAACAATGGAATTAAAATGGGCATCTACACACTACAACTGAATCTATGCTAAGATAATCATCAGAAGTAAAACAGAAAATAATATAAATAATGTGAACACGTTTACAACCAAATGTTTACTTACCTCTATTTTTCTCCATCACTGACTGCTTTCTTCTCTCTCTCTTTGACTCAATTTCTGAAGACCAACCACTCATACTGTTTAGGCTGTTACCATAACGACTAGGTGATATGCTCAACTCCAACTCAGTATTGATTTCTTCATTGTCTTGCTGAGGTATCTGATTTGAATTCATGACAGTGTTAGCTTCTGCATCTTCTGTGACTTGTGGGTCATGCTCAATGTTGACAGAGGGATAGAAAACTGAACCATGTGAATGTCTGCTAGGATATTTCTGGTCAATGTCATGACTATGCTCATTACTTCCATGGATGCTATCTACTATTCTAGAATGAGCGGAGGTTTCCTCATGTGCTAGATGAATGTTAGTCTGTTTGTCTTTCTTAGAAGGGACAGATGATTTTATAGTTTTATCAACTTCATGTAAAGTTGGGTTATTGTAGATAGGTATTTGTGAATTCTTCTGAGACATATGTGAACTCTCTGGAACTGATACATGATTTACAACCTGCAAGTTCTTGTCTGGTATCATTAAATCCTTTGATGCTACTACCACTGAATCTAATGTTCTGTCTTTCTCTAGGATCTTGATCTTTTCCTGAGAGTCATGATCTTTCTCTGCTTTTTTTAGCAATGCTTCATGCTCAGTCTTTCTATCAACATACCCAAAGGCAGACACTTCTTCAACAATTTTTTTTTCTAACTTACTATCTTCTGAACTTGGATCTACCTGCCGATGAAGTGACTCCAAAACTACATCGTGATGTTTATCTATCACTGCTTGGTTCAATCCTCTACTTCTTTCTGAAGATGTTTGCTCTCTCTGTGGACTTGTTGCTGCTATATACACAATATCCTGATTTTCCTGAGGCAGAGCAATATCAGAGTGTGTTGTATTGGATTTCTCAGGACTGCTAGAGTAGAAACTGCTGGATAATACATGCTTCATGTCTTCTTCATCCACTCTCCTGCTTCGAGGTCGAGTAGGAGATGCTGCTGATTCAAGTGAACTTGCTTCTTCTATTATAATGTGTGATCTTAGACAATTTTCAATGTCATCATTTGATTGATGAACATCAGTTTTCTGCATGTCAGTATTGTCGGTACCAGCCCAAGGGTTTTGTTCGCTATAATTATCATGGATGTCTTGAAATGGTAAAATGGGGAACTTGTCTGACAGATTGTCTACATCAACTTGAGATACTACAATTGGTGACACAACTGGGCTGTCTCTAGGCCTTGTCTCTAACGGGCTTTTAGCTTCTCTGGCTTCACTAAAGACAGGGTCTGGACAAGATACATGAGAACCAGATGACCCTTCAGACACTGAGAGTGACAAAGAAGAAACATGATCGTTCTTGGTAGCAGATGTGTGTGAAAGGTTTTCAACATCTTGTATGGAAGACAACGTGGCAGGAGTGTCACCCTGGGAAATTGTTGTAATATCTTTAACTGACACAGTAGAGTTTTCTGTTTTGTTATCTCTCTCCTGATATGACTTCTGTTGCACAGGATCTAAATATGAAAAAGAAAGACAAAAACACTTGATAACTCAACTTCACAACATGTAGCTGTTGTTTTGTGTGTGTGTGTGTGTGTGTGTTACGGTTGTGGTATTTTTATAAACTTAAATTCTACTTTATGTACAAATATCAGATTTGTTTTATATTTAGTCAACCTAACAGTACTCCGGGCACACCTATCAAGACAAGAGGATTATCAAGTCCTTAGTCACTGCACCTTTACAATTGGTGTCAATCATCAGAAAGTTGCATACTGATTCTCCAGCCCCATGTCTAGTCAGTTTTATTCTGGCTTCTTTCCAACTACAGAGAGTGCATGTATTTTGTCCAGCAGGACACTAATTTGTACAGATGGACACATGCAAGATTATACAAACAATAAACCCCACTTTTTAGTACCATATCTACTGAGATATACTGTAGCATGGTGTCAGATCTGATTGATTATATGAGAGGTTGTTAGAGCTGACTTATACAAGATTATACCTTCAATATAATGATCAATGCTAAAATAGCACTATTCAAAACAATTTGTCTGCTGACATTATGCTATCAGTGCCAAGCATGGACACTTAGCAAAAGAGAAAGCAAACAAGAATCAAAACAACAAAGATAAAGTGTCTATGACAAACTGTAAATATATTTCAAGAAGAAACAATGAGATAAGAAAATGAATGGGAACAATAGCAGTTATATTAAAAACAATAACAGATCAACAGGTTTAGACATACATCAAGATTACCACAAATACAGCGCCCCAAAAGAGCACTAAAATTCAGATACAGTAGAAACAGATTCAGAGACCACCCATGTAAATGATGGATGATAAAATATGTGAGGCTGTAAACACTACGTTGTACACATACACACCTCACAATACTAGCATATACACAACAGCATGCTTCAAGTGTCTCTTCTCAACCTGAAAGACAAAAACATGAATAGAGACTAGACAAATATTAATAACTCTGTGAGAGGTAACCTCACCTGCTGGAGCTCTCCCTGCCTGTCCAATAGCTGGAGATGGGGCATAGTGAGTATCCAGGGTACCAATGAGCTGTAGTGTTGAGTTATTCCAATAGTTGAGAACACTTGAATTGTAAGAGAGTTTAAACTCTAAGCTCATTAAACCTGAGAAATCAAATAGATTGTACAAATTATTGTTCATGTCAAATATAGTTATGTACATAAGGACAAACTATAGTCAAAATTAATCTTTCATTACTACTTCTGTGATCAGTTTTTCTTCTTCTTTTCCGAACACCCCAAATTGACCACTTGTTAACCACTCTTTGTGATTTGTATGTAATCTGATTTGTATGTATGTTGTGCCAGTTATGCGCCTACGAGTAGGCCAGCATATCCGATTTCTGCAATACTTTTTATTTACTAGGGTAGCTTCCCAAGGCCCCTACCTCAGTCGTCTCTTATGATATGCTTTGTAGGTCGCAGTGTTACTATTCTTTGCTCCCTTGAGAGCCCCGGCAACACATGGGCGTCTCATGTTCAAATATACAAACAGAGGGAAATTCCTTTGATGAATCCAGCTTTAACAAAAGATTTAAACATGAAAGATTGACTTCATGCCCCAGATTCTACAGCCACTGAGTCTTTCTTTGTACTTTTTCAACTGTCAACACTTATGGTGTGTCTTTTACAAAGACTTTTAATGAAAACACTGACTATAAGTTACCAAATTTTTAGATGGGTCATATGTATAAAACTACTTTCCTGTGTTATTGATTATTGGTTACTAAACTGACGTCATTGCACTCCGGCAGACCCATAGGTGCTCAGTCTCCCCAACAGATATCGAAGAGTATGCATACTGATGGTTCCTGTGGCTCGCTGATTAAACACACCTCTCACTCTGCCTCTCAGGCATCCAGTTCGACTTGAACAACGGTAACTCCAAACTGCTTAAATCGCTTGATCGATTCAACATCGATTTTAGTGTCCTCATCCAACAGAGAGTCGCAAAGAGACCGAAGAATATCCCCGTATCCATCTTCAACTCCCCAACAATCGATGCTGTTGATGCAAGCCTGTCTGCTCTCTCGTTACCGTAAACACCCGCATGCCCAGGACAGTATATCCACGTAAGCCGCTGGAGGTTAGAAACTTCTATAGACGACATCCACTCATACCGAAACCTGCCCTTCTGGATCTTGTGAAGCATCGACTGAGAGTCAGAGACAACAACTGCCCCAGTAAATGAAGTCCCAGAAATCCAATGGAGGGCAGCAGTAACGGCCTCAACCTCCATCCTCATACTAGAAGTAGTTGTCCTGTATGCCCCACTTCGCTCTGCAACAACCCTACCATGCGCATAAGCCAAGAAACCCCAGCCGGATTTCTCACCACGTTGAGTGAAGGTACTGACACAATTGGAATCAAAGAAATAACCTTTATTTTCATCCCTATGCACTCTTGAGTCAGGGGCAATGAACGAGGCGATAGATTGGCTAACATGGCTATGATATCAGAGGGTACTGCAATGGACTGATATGACATTCTGAATTCACTGAAAGAGGCTATCCGAACAGAGGAGTTTCAAGAAGTGAATCCCAAGTGCTGATCAGATTGAGAGAAATTTGTGTCAACATTGGTACAGGTTAAATAAAAAATAGCAACATACTAAATATATGGAAAAGATGTATTAATTAATATTAAAGTGCAGTGTTGCGCCAAGGGTGCTGCTGAATTTGTTACGGTGGGGATTGAAGCATTTATGGACATGTCCGGAGTAATGTAATGGTAGTCCTCATAAAACTAATAATTTCATGTCCTGAACAAGATGGAGTATGTGGTAATTAAGAGGCATTTCATATGGATAAAGTGGACATACTAAGGTCACACCACCATCAACATCGTTAGTAATCATTTTGATTATGATTTCATCATCAATGTTCACATCAATCCTCAGGCTAGACCTTCAATTATCAAATCAATCCTGAGAATAAAAGAATTTTTAATCCAAGATAGTATGAGTGAATGCTATAAAATGTCCGCCTGCCCAGCGTGTTTTTAGTGCGTTGGACAACGGGTGACAAGCTCCCTGTGAGCGCGGGTTCAATTCCGCGGGCTGGCAGAAAAACCACAGGTTCTCTAGATTTATGGTGTTCGTGGCACCAAACCAAAGGGTTACAATGTACATGGCACCGAGCCGAAGAGCTGAAAGCTCAAGTGCTTCTGGATCAGGAGAAAAAAAGCTAGAAAATGACACATAAATTTGAAACCATTCAAAATAAATGTCGAAGAATTATTTGAATATTTTGACCAGAAAATTCCCCCATCCCCTTTTAAAATATTTTTATTCATCCTAACAGCCACAAACATAGCCTACCTGTGAGATAGTTCTTCAGTATACCTGGTTGCTCATGGTCTCTCAAAAAGGAATGGGAATGATAGAAGTACCTGTGGACAAAAAAATGTTGAGTCATTATACTTTTCTTGTTCTTCATTGACACTGAAAAATGTGTTGTGTTACACTGTGTTACAGTTTACATCAAGGTTATATTTCAGTCCAACATATTCAGATAATTAGCGAAAAATCATGACGGAGATGAGGTGTCTTAGAAGAACTGTAGGAGTGACTAATAGAAACAATTAGAAATGAAGACGCCGAGTGGTCACCTGGGCCCAAATTTGGGGTGTAAAGAATAGAACCACTGTTACCTGCCACCCATGTCGAAAGAGGCGACAAAGGAGGCTTGGCTGAAATCAGATGCATGTGTCCTAAACGTGTAGAGTCTATGCGTTTAGGGGCCTACAAATCAATGTGCAACGTATACACGTTCTTGGCAAAGATCAAACATATCACAAAGAGTGATTAAAATTGGTAGTAAAGAACGAAGGCAAAGAAGAAGGAGAAATGAAGAAATCAGAAGAAGATTGGATGTGAAAACAGTCATGCAATTCATAAAAGAACAACAAATTTAATTGTTTGGACACCTAACAAGAATGCCCTTGTATAGACTACCACAGAGAGCCACACTGAAAAAGTATAATGAGTACAGAGCAAAAGGAAGATCATGCAAAAGTTGGAGTGAAGTCATACAGACAAGCCTTAAGAAAATGAATAAAAGCTTACAAAGTGCCTGAGAACATCCCCCTCCCAACACTTATATTCTTCTCCTTCACCCTTCAACCCTAGGGAGGCATAGGTCCACAACCAAGGCCTTCCAAGCCCGCCTATCGAAAGCCATCTTTTCCAGATCTCTGCACTCTCTCCCCATTTTCTTGCATTCCGTCTCTAACTCTCCTCTACAGGTGTTCCTGGGTCTTCCCTTACCTCTATTACCCTGGGATTCCATTGGAGAGACTATTAAGTGATGCTGTCAGGGATTTTTCTCAGTGTGTGTCCTATCCATCGCCACCTTCTGCCCCTTATCTCTTGTTTTACTTGCCGTTGTCCCGCTCTATCCCACAGTTTCCTGTTTGTGGTCCTGTCATAATATCACAGATGGAAGTTTCTGCACAGGCATCTATTGTAAAAGTCTGCAACATTTTGGTGTTTCTTAGTTGTTATCCATGTGTCCACTCCATATAGAAGGACAGCCTTGATATTTGAGTTAAATATCATTATCTTAGATTTATTCCTGATCATTCTTGAGCTCCATATGTTCCTCAGAATGGCAAATGCCTTTTGTATTCTAATCCCAACATCTTCATCTGTGCCACCTTGAATGATAATAACACTTCCCAGATATGTAAATGTGTCCACCTCTTTTAATGGTGCTCCTCTCAATATGATTAGGTCTCTGGAATTAACATTTAATTTCATGATTTTTTCCACAGGAGTGCAGGATCTGTTTTGCCTAAATCCTGCCTGTTCATCTCTTAGTACTGCATCTTTAGCTTTCTTGAGTCTCTCTAGGATGATTCGGCTTAATATTTTATCTGGTACAGACAGGAACATTATTCCTCTATAATTTGAGCATTCTTGGAGATCACTCTTTTTTGGTAGTTTGACTATATGTCTTCTCTCCCCCCAAAAAATGCTTCAAACCCACTCATAAAGTGTCTCAAAAATGATTTGATATACCACAGGCTGGGAGTTTCTTGTCTAAGATCGCTGAGAGAAGAAACTGAACTTTATGTACACAGATGACTTACTTAATAGTTTTGGTGTCCACTATCATCGAGTGAAGGTAGCTCTCCATCAGCCCATCATTCAATGCTAATCTCACCCAAGCCTGGACATTACAATATAAACATGATATCATTAACAACTATTTTTAGTGGTATTATCTGTAATGTAACAAATTGTGGTTGTTGTAGTAGTACTTCCTGCAGTATCTTTTGGGAATCCTTATGTGTCAAACCAGATGTGAAGAGGATATAGATAGATCATGAGTACTTACGAAATAAATAACCAGTTCTAATGGCTGATTTATCAATACGGGTGCTGTAGGTGTTTAGTAAATAATGTCAACACAATTTATTACACACAGAATTGCTTAAGTATATCAGAAAATGATTAAGAACAATAGTACATTTCCTTTACCCTATTCCAAATCTTATTGCTTTCAAAGCTAATTTATCATATATTCATAACACAAACTCCTTCATGTCAGGAACAGTAAGTTTACAAAAATCCTTCAAACTAAAGGCTGCTATACAACTTTTTTTCAAAGTTCACAAGACAATCTTCCATTTCATCTTAACCCAAATGTAGTCCAACAAAGGAGTAAACTCACCCGACACAAGCCAATGTCTGTACTAATCTGGGTCAAATGTTGAAGCTGTGTAACAACATCACTATGTGCAAACTTGACAACAACATTCCAAAAGTTCTGAAAATTTTTTTTTAACATTTAAAGTATTGTCTGCAACACAATTCAGCTCAAGTAGAACTTAATATTGACATGATACTTTATAACCTATGTGTCACAACAACAATAACCTTGTACTAGATAAAAGACCCCCAGTGTGGTTTTTGGGGTAGCGAAGAATAGAACCACTCCTTCCCCTCACATGTCTTAATGGGCGACTAAGGTCATGGGGGCCTGCAAAATGCACCTTTGTGTTTCTTAGCACTTATGTCACTGCCCTTGTCCAAATTTGAAATATTAAAAGTTGTATTTAATTCCTACCAAATCTACCATTATGAAACTAGTAAGAAAGTGCACACAAACAAAATGTGCATCATATATTGGATGTGATGGGCTCAGAGTCAAAGATATTGTGGAATTGTTGTAAGCATAACACAATGCACTTACTATTAAATTGCTCAAATAACCAAAAAATAACCGAGTAATTTATAAAGTCATTACATTAGAGCAAACAAAGAAAAGACATTAAGTGGTATTTTAAACCTTAAGGTTTTCTTCCTGTTTGCTCACTATGAATTCAGGCATAGCCATGGTGTCTAATATTGAACCTCTGATTGATTTTTTAGTAAAAGCTTGCTTTCCTCTTATCACCAGTGTCCCTCACCATTCAGACGAGCCTTACTCCGACTTCAGAGGTACTTGTAAATTAGATTCACAAGTAAGGGATCAGGGTTTCATGTAGTCCAACCACGTACCATGATTCTCTGACCCTGATGTCTGTAATCTCATTCATGGTATTTTCTATGAACGCTTTATATTGACCACTTGTTAAACCACTCTTTGTGATCTGTATGTGATCTAAGCCTAAGAGCAATTGTACATTGTGCCAGTTATGGATCTACAAGTAGGCCAGCACATCTGGTTTCTGCTATACTTTTTATTTATTAGGGTAGCTTCCCTAGGTCCCTACCTCAGTCGCCTCTTACGACATGCCTTGTAGGTCACAGTGGTACTTTTCTTTGCTCCCCTTGCGAGCCCCAGCAACACACAGGCGATTTTTGTCATCTCATTCATGGTACTTTACACCCCATCAGAAACTACAATAAATGTATCTATATTTTCATGGTACTTTACACCCCATCAGAAACTACAATAAATGTATCTATATTTTCATGGTACTTTACACTCCATCAGAAACTACAATAAATGTATCTATATTTTCATGGTACTTTACACCCCATCAGAAACTACAATAAATGTATCTATATTTTCATAGAGTAAGTAAACTTACCGTGTGTGTAGACTGATCAGGTGTTGCTGTCAGGCCTACATAAGCTGTCAGCTGAAATATTCAGACCGAATTTTATTAAAAAATCAATTACAGAAACATTGTACAGAACTCACCCCACTACTTTTTATAACATATATTAACAACAGAAGCAGAGATTCAGGAAACAAAGAAGAGGATTATATTTCAGATGTGCTATTTGCAAATGAAAAGTACTGATAGTAGCAAAAAAATGTTACCTCCAGAAACATTTGAGTCGAGTTAATACCAACAATGAAGAATATAATATAAAAGTAGGCACTGAAAAGACAGACAATGGTGATATGGCAGGCAGAAACCCTTTCAATGAAACTAAAAACACAGTCATCATACAAACAAGTGAGTTCAAATCCCTAGTGCCAGTTTTCCTTTCAGACAGAAAAATGGATAGAAAATCAACCTATGGTACACAAAGGCACTAGGACCAGGTACAGGGACAACTAACACCAATCGTGACACATAAAAAGATACCTGTGAATACGAAAGCAAATCTTAAGCATAATTTTTTGGCCAACATTATGCTATCAATGTCAAGCATGGTTGCTCACTGCAGCTAATGAGCAGAAAATCATAATAGAGATGAGATGTTTGAGAAGAATTGTGGGAGCAACAATTAGAAATAAAATTAGCAATCAAGAACTTAGAAGAAGACTACGAATGAAACCAGTCATGCAATTTATAACAGACCAACAGGTTAAATGAGTAGGTCACCTGACAAAAATGCCCGGTTATCATCTACCACAGAGCCAAATTGAAAAAATATAATGAAAACAGAGAAACAGGAAGAACCGCAAAAGATGTAGTGAGGACATCAAGAGCAACTTTAGAAAAATTAATATCAACTTACAAAGTGCATAAGACAAGAAGAACCTTACATCTTCTTCCCCCTTCCCCACACACACCTCACTGAGGCACAATCAGTTGAAGGAGTAGAAGAATGACAAACTTCACATAAAGTAACACATTAAATGGCAGTCAATAAATTTTTCAACTTAGTGAACTTCACTAACATAATTTTGTTAACTTAAAGTAGCTTGAAGAAAAAAAACACACATATAAACACCTATTATAGTAGGAGATTTTCATTTTTAGTCTTATATTTTAATTTTAGAGTAGTTATGAATTAATCGTCTCTCAGTATCTATGATGTCTGATGTATAGGATCATATGTATCCTGATTTTCCTGTATCTTTGCTTGATAAACCACTCCCTCTTCAAGTGTCAAGCATTTGTTAGTGTCAGCAAGTTTTTTCTTTCTGATAACCAGATAAATGAAACACATTATATGGAACAAAGCAAAAACTAACAAATGAATACAGATACCCTTACATGGTATTGGATAAAAGGGGAAGAGCCCAAACCCTGCAGGATCATTGAAGAAGAATGGATATGATCATCATATGGTGTATCCCATATAAACAACATGGGAGTATCCCATATAAACATACCTGAGTCCTCTGCAATAACATAAAGACAACTGGGATTTTGACACTTATGAAAACTTCAAAATCAGTACTTTATCAAGCAACACAATCCTAAGCAGATTTTAAAGAGAGTCTGTGTGTGTGTGATTCATTATTTTAGCCCTTCTACTATATTCTGTACAATGAACATATAAGACCATAAACCCCCAATAAAACAGAAGTAGGAAAAGAAAACAATCATATCAGATATTCTTCTTCCTAGTTGATCCTGAAAAGGGTATTTGTTACAAACTGTTTTAGCTTACATTTAGGATGTAAAAAACACATTTCGGTCATACACATTTGTTGTCAGAATGATATTTTGCGACAGGTTTACAATCCCTCTTCGATCCCTACTCAACAAAACGGCAACAATGCAGCTTGTTACTAAGCTCACCCTTGAAGTAAAGTAAGGGCTTGGTCAACCCTGAAGTCATCTCATTCACTGCACCATAGTTCCCAATGAGATATAAATATAAGATTATAAAATCAACAAACAGAAAAAAACACTTCCCTATCAGATATGACTTCAATGTAAAACATGAGTTGAATACATGGACAATACATCATTATTATTTTTCTGTCATGAAGCAGATATGAGTACAACATTATCTCTTGCTAAGTGGTTACACCCTTTGCCTTTTCTTTTGAGTCGAAGGTCATGGGTTCGAACCGACCACACCGCTCTGTTCACGAGTGAAGTTTTTTTCAGAGACCCCTAGGAGTGTTGCTGGAGCTACGGAGTTTGTGCTTTGTGCAATACTCTCGGCATGTGGCATACCATTTCTGTGGAGAGGGACCAAGCCATATGGGGTAAAACCCGTGCAATGAAGTCAATCCTTCGGCTTTAAAAACATTGTCTATTAGCAGAGTAATTGCTTAAGAAAGTAATTGATTTAAACAAAGTACCTTCTGAACAACAGAGTCCTTGAGACCATGAAGAAATGCTGCTTCCAGTGAGTTGCATAAGTTGTTTGAGGAATCATTACTGGAATAAGAATCAACTCATGTTAATGTGTTCATGATCTCACAACAATTTATTATAAACTGCACAAAACAATACAATCAAATAAATGCAGTAAAATTAAAGTCAACACAAAAAGCGGATAGAAAATACAAATACAAAATGAAAGGCAAAGTTTCTCTAGTAAAAGCATTTTTGGTCTTAAATGTGTCATATATCCTTTGCTTGATAAAACCTTTTAGTCAAAATGTTGACTTGATCCCTTGTAACTCCACACTGTAAGGTCTTGTCCAGCTGGACATATTCTCAGGGAAGATTTTTAAAAAGCCACCAAGACATGCAATGCAGCTAACAATTGGTGAAGTGAGCGAGGTCAATCAAAGAACCGGTATAATCAAACCCGAAAGGAAGTATCCACCAAGATGGATAACCTGTTATCACCCAAATCCACATTTGTTATTGGATGTTGGAATACAGCTCTCTGATGGGCAGCAGATGACAAAATAAGGCATAGACATCCAAAGAAAACATGGAGAAGAAACATAAGAGTGTGGCCTCGCATGGGAAACAATTGGTAGAAAGGCGGCAGAACGGCAGCAATGGAAATCTCTTGTGGAAGTCTTATGTGTCAAAAGGGACACAAAAGGATACAGAAATGGAGTCAATAGCATGATACTTCTAATTATGTTACTAGAATCTTAACTGAGGAGTTGACCAATCCAATTATATTTATTCTTATGTTACATATGTTCGCATGGATGTTTTGAGTAAGCAGTCCTTGATTAGTGGTTGCACTGTGTCCAAAATATAATGAATTAGAATAGTGTGAAAAAATGATAACTTTGACATGTTATTTTCTGTCATTCCCCAACATTCAGTCCCATATACAAGTATGTACAGTACATTCATCCATTCAGTTCCATGTTGATTATGAAACGATAGATTGGCTACATTGCACTAGGTTTTCCCCATATCGTTTGGTCCTTCTTCACAGAAATGGTCTGCTATGAGTATTGCACAAAGCATGAACTCTGTATTTCCAGTGGCGATCCTGGGGATCTCTGGAAAGAAGTGCATTTGTGAACAGAACGGCGCAATTCATGTTCAAACCAATGATCTTCAGAGCGCAAGTCAAGTGGCTTAACCACTTTGCCATGGAGACGCCCAGTAATACTGTAACAATACATACGATCTGTCTCATTAGTTATAGGCAAAGATCCTTAAAAAAATTATACCATTGATGAAGAATGTCTTACATGGATCCCTACCTGTAAACAAACTCATCTTCTCTACACTGAAGGTGTTTCTGTTGTAAAACTTTCAGTGCTCTTGCAAAATTGTTTGTGATTCCTCGCTTGATATTTGTGTGGTGGATTGCATTCTGTTGTCCCTCTGAAATGACACCAAATAAACAAGGATGTGTATAATATGCCTACTATGACAATACTTATGTAGCCTACGAAGGATAGTCACAGGTCGGGTAAAGAAGGAGTTTGTTGTCCCCTACAAGATGCTCAAATCATCATTGTCACTGACTGTTTTGTTTATATTGTTTATTGAATAATACAACTCCGCTGGTTTTTAGAAATATGCCAAAGCAATGCTTTGATACTGTTAATGACTGTATAGTCTAACAAGAGAAAACAAAATATAACAATGGATTTCGAATTAGCACTTATAAACAAACTGACAGAAAAGAGAGCTACTTTGATGTCCAATACTATGCAACAATGAGCTCTTGCATTGTCTAGTAAATTTAACATTTCAAAGCAAATCCACATTTAGATATATAATGAATGCCATAATATTCAGAGCTAAAATAATAATTTCGTTAAGTGTCCAAAAATACTCCGTAGTAGTGAATCAGATTAGATACATCGTCATACTACTATGTTACCATTGTACACAACTATAACTTTATAATACTTTATATTATAACTTATTACAATTACTAAACAAAATGTAATATGAATGATTCATTCATATTAACATCTGTAGTATATAGTTCATTGAATCATTGATTGAATGTCTTGCTTTGCTACTTTTTTCAACCAAGTTGAAGTTCAATCGTGACGGTGATTGGGATATATGATATGATCTTTTCACTTGTAAACTAATAATAACTCGAAAGAAATTGACACCACGTCCACTTATGAACTGTTTACATAATTGTTTTTACCTCTCCACTTGAACATTCCTATTTCAGTATTAATTCAGCCTTGCTCTGTAATTTTAACAAGAACTTCATCGATAACAACGGTCAGCCCCTTTCTTATTCTAAACACAAACATCATATAATGCCAGGATTTAAACATCTCAAATAAAATGTTGTAAGTAATGTTAGCATACATTTCATTTTACAGATTTGTATATCAATCTTTACGTATTGATTTTTAAATAATCATTTTTAATGTATTAAAAATAATAATATACATAAATTTGTATCAGTTCAGTTATAAATGTGTAAACAACAGTTTGTAGTAATTACGTTTCCTGTAAACTTTTAAATGCATATCAGGCATTTAGTTCACTACTTTAGCAGTCGATTTATTAAGGGAGAAGTACAGTATGTCAACTAATATACCAAAGAATATACTGAAGGCATGAAAGCCAGCATACAGTTCGATGGCAACACATCTGGTAGTTTCGAGGTTAAGAGTAGAGTCAAGCAGGGTTGTGTCCTTGCCCCACCCTCTTTGGCATCTTCTTCGCAGTCCTTTTGAACCATGCCTTCGAGGACGCTGATGGTGATGTTTTCAAAAGCACTAGATCTGATGGTTCACTCTTTAACTTGGCTCGCTTAAGAGCCAAGACAAAAACAAAGGAAATTCTTCTCAAGGACCTCCTTTTTGCTGACAATGCTGCCTTAGTCGCCCACAGTGAGACTACACTGCAATGCCTAATCAATAAATTGTCAAAGGCATGCGACCTATTTTTTCTGACTATAAGTGTCTCCAAAACAGTTGTACTATGTCAAGGAGGTAACACAACAAATATCACTTTAAATGGTAACCACCTAACACCAGTTCAAAAATGTTGCTATCTCGGGTCCATGGTTACTGCCAGCCTTTCTCTTGACGAAGAAATCAACGCTCGTGTAGGGAGTGCGGCTACTACATTCGGCAAACTATCAAAGCGAGCGTGGACAACACAAAACTGACATTGCAGACGAAGATTCAAATATATCGAGCCTGTGTAATTAGTTCTTTACTATATGGCTCAGAAACATGGACAGCCTACTCAAGACACGCGAGGAGACTTAACATCTTTCACCTTCGATGTCTCCGCAAGATTATGAACATCAGGTGGTACGACAAGATAACCAACTCTGAAGTACTGCAACGTGCAAACCTGCCTTCCATCATGGGCATGCTCAGCAGTAGACGACTAAGATGGTTGGGGAATATGAGAAGAATGGAAACTTGTCGCATACCAAAACAAATGTTATTCTGGGAACTTTCGGAGGGGAAGAGGCACCAGGACAGACCACTGCTCAGATATAAAGATGCCTGCAAAGCCTCAATGAAAACTTTTCTATAGGTCCCAGCACATGGGAAAGACTAGCTGATGACAGAGTTGTGTGGAAAGCCAACTTGCGAAAGGGCGCAGAATCTTTTGAGAAGAGACTTATGTATGAGCTGAACGACAAGAGAGAAAACGAAAACTCAGAAGTTGTCACAGTAAAACACTTGCCAATTTCGTCTGTAAAGACGAAAAAGGCCATATATACCAAAGAAGGAATGAACAGAGAAAATGTAAACAAAGCAATTCTGAAATGGTAAAATAACATGAGTTATAAAATACATGGATTCTCTGCAGAGGTTAGTTCTGTTTTTAATGTGTGTATGGTCAACGCGCTCTGATATAACAAAACAAAATCCATGGTAAAAAAAATGCGTGCCTTCGCTTAAGGAGGCTTGATCCCATATATAATATTAAACAAAACTTGGACTTAAAATGTGTTATTGGTTACTGAACTAACGTCATATCACTCAGGGTAAACCCATGTATAATGGGTATATCCAAGAAATGTTAAAGCTAAAACTATATGTATGCTAATGGTTCCCGTAGCTAACTGATTAAATACACTTCTCATGCTGCCCTTTTCTCTCTTCCCCCTCCCCCATCCCCACCAGATGTACAGACCTGACCATACATTGTGTGTGCTTCCAAACGGCTACCAAAAAAAACACTCAAAAAGTGCGCAACAAACAATAATTATTGATATTTACAGACATATTTTTCAATGAGAATTTAGCCTTGCAAATCGTTACCAACGAATTTTTTTCAAGAATTTGTCATGGTTTCGGCTTAGTTTAGCTTCCAACTAATGAACTTTGAGGTCTACGTATTGTGTTCTGAGCCTGGCACTGCATCCAAAAGTGTTGTGGTCGGTTAGTCTTTCTTAGTCTCTCATCAACAGCGGAGTTAAACAGACGTGTGTTACTTGCACCCACACTCTTTTGGATATTTTTCTTCTCGCCTATCTCCCATGCTTTCAAATCTGCCGAAAAAGGGTATATTTCTCCACACAAGATCAGATGGAAAACTAAACATGGCCCTACTTAGAGCAATGGCCAAAGTTCAAAGACAGATCAGGAAACTTCTGTTTGCAGATAATGCAGCAGTAACATTACAGACAGAGAAAGGGCTTCAATATCTAAAGGACATATTTTTTGCAGCATCCAACGAATTCGGCGTGACCATCAGTCTGAAGAAAACAAATATCATGTTTCAAGATATTAGCAGAACTCCCATCTATTAACAATGGAAGTCATACGCTCGAAATAGTCAACACCTTTGCATAACTTGGCTCTGTCATCGGCAGCAACCTCTCCCTCGATGATAAAATTAACAGCCGCTTTGGGAAGGCATCAACTACTATGTTCAAATTAACAAAACGTTATGGGAAAATAGGGCACTCACACGAAACACCGAGTCACAAGTACATGAGGGCTGTGTTCTCAGTGCTCAGCTGTATGGCAGTCACACGCGGACCACATATGCCAAATAAGAATATTGTTTTAACACTTTTCACTTGCGCTGTCTCAGGCGAATATATAACATCAGATGGCAAGACCGCAACTCCAATATATAAATCATAGACAGTGCTGGCATTCCAAGCATGTACACCTTGCTGAGTTAGCGACATCTAGGACGCGTGTGCCGTATGAGCGATGGTAGAATCCCACAGGACATTCTATATGGTCAACTCGCAGATTGTACTAGACTGCATGGCCCCCATTACTATGTTTCATTGACACCTACAAGCGTGATCTAACTTCCCGCAGCACTGACAAGGAAAAGAATAGGCCCTCAAACAATGCATACCCAAGTCTTCCTATCATTAGCTATCTACTGCAGCTCTTCCGTATATCGATAATCTCTGCATCCAAATCTCTTCATGTATTTCTAGACTTCCCTTTCCTTCTTGTTATATTCCCCTTTGGTAATCTCAAGGTGTGCCCTATCCCAGTATTAGTGTCCTCTTGGTTCTAGACTTCCCTTTCCTTCTTGTTATATTCCCCTTTGGTAATCTCAAGGTGTGCCCTATCCAGTATTAGAGTCCGCTTGGTTCTAGACTTCCCTTTCCTTCTTGTTATATTCCCCTTTGGTAATCTCAAGGTGTGCCCTATCAAGTATTAGAGTCCTCTTGGTTCTAGACTTCCCTTTCCTTCTTGTTATATTCCCCTTTGGTAATCTCAAGGTGTGCCCTATCAAGTATTAGAGTCCGCTTGGTTCTAGACTTCCCTTTCCTTCTTGTTATATTCCCCTTTGGTAATCTCAAGGTGTGCCCTATCAAGTATTAGAGTCCTCTTGGTTCTAGACTTCCCTTTCCTTCTTGTTATATTCCCCTTTGGTAATCTCAAGGTGTGCCCTATCCAGTATTAGAGTCCTCTTGGTTTAATGGGATCTGTCTGCATTCTCTCATTTTTTTTTTTTTTTTTTTTTCGATCCAGAAGCACTTGAGCTTTTCAGCTCTTCGGCTCGGTGCCATGGACATCGTAACCCTTCGGTTCGGTGCCACGAACACCGTGAATCTGGGGAATCTGTGGCTTTTTCTGCCTGCCCACGGAATTGAACCCGTACACACAGAGGGCTAGTCACCCACAGTCCAACGCGCTACGAACACGCTGGGCACGCGGGCGATTCTCTCCATAAACTTCTCAATTGTGACTCCATCATACCATCTCAGTTTCTCTATTCTGCTCATATACCAGTTGATGAATGGTTGCAATTTATTCGTAATTGTTTTAGTCGTTCTCCGTGCTTCTATCAAACACAACATAACTGTTTTAACATTGAAGTTAAATATTCTAATTTTGGTAAGTTTAGACTTGTCAACTTAAATGTAAAATCTGTCCTACTTAATGGTTGATTGATTGATTGATTGATAGGACCATCATCATTGCACTTCGGTGAGTAACCATGTGGGCTCCGATCTTTTTTTGCACAGGAAGATCTCAGCTGCAGCGCACGAACTCTGTAGCACCGGCGAGGGTACCCGGTGTAATTTTGAAGATGGTAGAGATATTTTGTAGGAATTTATTTTAAATCTTTTTTCTAATGACTTTTTCCCAGGCAGCGGCTTTCCAGCCTGCTGTTCTCGATTTTAAACTGCCAAGGGTTCTTTTACGTGCTCAAATTGAACAGGGGGCTACGTTTTATCGTCCGTCTCTGTTAGGACTAGGAACTCGATCTCACCTACACTGAGATCATCGATCTCTGGACAAAATATCCCGATGGCTCCACGAGGGAGAGAACCGGTTACCTTTGGTACGAGAGGCAATCACCTAACCTCTACCCTACAAATATCTCCTACTTCATGGTTCTGGGACCTGACATGTCAGCAAGAATACCACCTAACCTCAACGCTACAAATATCTCCTACTTCATGGTTCTGGGACCTGACATGTCAGCAAGAATACCACCTAACCTCTACCCTACAAATATCTCCTACTTCATGGTTCTGGGACCTGACATGTCAGCAAGAATACCACCTAACCTCAACGCTACAAATATCTCCTACTTCATGGTTCTGGGACCTGACATGTCAGCAAGAATACCACCTAACCTCAACGCTACAAATATCTCCTACTTCATGGTTCTGGGACCTGACATGTCAGCAAGAATACACCTAATCTCACCTACAAATATCTCCTACTTCATGGTTCTGGGACCTGACATGTCAGCAAGAATACCACCTAACATCAACGCTACAAATATCTCCTACTTCATGGTTCTGGGACCTGACATGTCAACAAGAATACCACCTAACCTCTACCCTACAAATATCTCCTACTTCATGGTTCTGGGACCTGACATGTCAGCAAGAATACCACCTAACCTCTACCCTACAAATATCTCCTACTTCATGGTTCTGGGACCTGACATGTCAGCAAGAATACCACCTAACCTCTACCCTACAAATATCTCCTACTTCATGGTTCTGGGACCTGACATGTCAACAAGAATACCACCTAACCTCTACCCTACAAATATCTCCTACTTCATGGTTCTGGGACCTGACATGTCAGCAAGAATACCACCTAACCTCTACCCTACAAATATCTCCTACTTCATGGTTCTGGGACCTGACATGTCAGCAAGAATACCACCTAACCTCAACGCTACAAATATCTCCTACTTCATGGTTCTGGGACCTGACATGTCAACAAGAATACCACCTAACCTCTACCCTACAAATATCTCCTACTTCATGGTTCTGGGACCTGACATGTCAGCAAGAATACCACCTAACCTCAACGCTACAAATATCTCCTACTTCATGGTTCTGGGACCTGACATGTCAGCAAGAATACCACCTAACCTCAACGCTACAAATATCTCCTACTTCATGGTTCTGGGACCTGACATGTCAGCAAGAATACCACCTAACCTCAACGCTACAAATATCTCCTACTTCATGGTTCTGGGACCTGACATGTCAACAAGAATACCACCTAACCTCTACCCTACAAATATCTCCTACTTCATGGTTCTGGGACCTGACATGTCAGCAAGAATACCACCTAACCTCAACGCTACAAATATCTCCTACTTCATGGTTCTGGGACCTGACATGTCAACAAGAATACCACCTAACCTCTACCCTACAAATATCTCCTACTTCATGGTTCTGGGACCTGACATGTCAGCAAGAATACCACCTAACCTCAACGCTACAAATATCTCCTACTTCATGGTTCTGGGACCTGACATGTCAGCAAGAATACCACCTAACCTCAACGCTACAAATATCTCCTACTTCATGGTTCTGGGACCTGACATGTCAACAAGAATACCACCTAACCTCTACCCTACAAATATCTCCTACTTCATGGTTCTGGGACCTGACATGTCAGCAAGAATACCACCTAACCTCTACCCTACAAATATCTCCTACTTCATGGTTCTGGGACCTGACATGTCAGCAAGAATACCACCTAACCTCAACGCTACAAATATCTCCTACTTCATGGTTCTGGGACCTGACATGTCAGCAAGAATACCACCTAACCTCAACGCTACAAATATCTCCTACTTCATGGTTCTGGGACCTGACATGTCAGCAAGAATATCAGATTCAAACTGCAGACCTCCACCAACAGAAATCTATACCGTATACTTCGTGTTAGATTGCAAAATGTGATCACAAGTAGAGACATGTTGAAGAGAACTCGACAGAACAACCATACAACACAACCAGGCATGCTCTGATTGAGATGAACAATAAGCTGTTACTATTTACTATGTATATGCTTCATGTGTTTACACCTGCATAGATGTTTGTATTCAGCTTGAACTGGGATTGGAGTATTGGGACTAGATTGATAAATCGCTGATTTTGTTGGGAACTATTTATAAGCGATTAGATACAAGTCACGTATCTCCCTCACATCGTGATTGCTTTTTGTTTTAATGTTTGTTTTGCTCTGTGTCCAGTGGGACAGATTGTTGATGTTCTGTCAGCTTTCTGTTGACTATAAGCTATATCTGCTAATAGTATAAACTGGGAAGTAATGAAACAGCTATTTATACTTTACTGCTCGTCTAACAGTCAATCTGGGTCAAGGTGTCACCTATTGGACGCGTGGTCTTCAATACAACAAGGTCGTAAAATCAGCCTAACTTGCTCAGATTAACGATTCGTATACGTCCACAATATACGATGTTCATGCTTACTTGTTTTCGATTTCCGTTTTCTACTTGTTTAGAAACTCTAAAAATAGACTAACATGAAAAAATGAAAATCGTGGCATATCCTGAAGGACGTAGCCATCAACCACAGTAAACGAATCGTTGATTTGTCTAGGCACCACTTATGCGTTCAGTAGTTTGTCATTGCTTTCTGAACGGTGAGGTCTATTTTTACCTTTTGTAAAAATCTCACGGGAACGAATTTGCTTCCAAACTTGCCCGCCGTGAACCAGGTACGCTTGGGTTTGTGATCATGCTCACTACCGCTTGAGCTACAGACGCTCACAGACTAACATATTAGTCTCAAATCTGACCCAGTTCACTATTACGTCACATATTTAATATGCTTTGCAAAAACAACATATCACACTATTTTGTGCAGTAAGGGGAACTGCCAACAACAGGGGCGTACATCTTTGAGATTCTGAGGCGACTCATCAGTTTCTGGCTTTCTGCACGTTAAATTATGTCTGCCTTTTAAAAAGTGAATTTCTTCCCTTCTGGTGTATCCTTTGCTTAATCGTGACCCCTGGTAACATTAGGCACAGCTAGCCGGGCTCTAGTAGCTTATAGTTGTCTCTGCATTAGGCCATCGTGCTCTTGTAAACAATTTCAGGAATCAGACCACAAGTGTTGCGTGACCCTCGCATTTCAGTATTGTTAGATAGAAAGTAATTCGTTTTAAAAACGACACAACATGCACGAATTGGATTATATTATGTCACAAATTAAATTTAACAATAAGGAATATCAGTATTATTAACACTTTTCATCAACAAATAACCATGAACTCAAAAAATTGAATAAAATTGCAATAAAGCTTACAGTGTTCTATCAAACATGTATACAAGCCAGCCTCCATCAAACAGGAATTTTCGATGTGTCGGCTAAGCTATTCGGTCTTCTGTTACCGGGTGATGCGGAGTGATAAAAGTCTTTTGGTCGAAACGTTGCTGTGGTATATTGTTTTTGTATTTTGTAGAACTACAGTGCTTCGTTTTTACGTGTTGCGCCATTGCTACATAGTTTTACTGCAGTCTTCCCTTATATCAGTTTATAGAACTACAGTTCTTCTATTTTACGTGTTGCGCTATTGCTACATAGTTTTACTGCAGTCTTCCCTTATATCAGTTTATAGAACTACAGTTCTTCTATTTTACTTGTTGCGCTATTGCTACATAGTTTTACTGCAGTCTTCCCTTATATCAGTTTATAGAACTACAGTGCTTCTATTTTACTTGTTGCGCTATTGCTACATAGTTTTACTGCAGTCTTCCCTTATATCAGTTTATAGAACTACAGTTCTTCTATTTTACTTGTTGCGCTATTGCTACATAGTTTTACTGCAGTCTTCCCTTATATCAGTTTATAGAACTACAGTTCTTCTATTTTACGTGTTGCGCTATTGCTACATAGTTTTACTGCAGTCTTCCCTTATATCAGTTTATAGAACTACAGTTCTTCTATTTTACTTGTTGCGCTATTGCTACATAGTTTTACTGCAGTCTTCCCTTATATCAGTTTATAGAACTACAGTGCTTCTATTTTACTTGTTGCGCTATTGCTACATAGTTTTACTGCAGTCTTCCCTTATATCAGTTTATAGAACTACAGTTCTTCTATTTTACTTGTTGCGCTATTGCTACATAGTTTTACTGCAGTCTTCCCTTATATCAGTTTATAGAACTACAGTGCTTCTATTTTACGTGTTGCGCTATTGCTACATAGTTTTACTGCAGTCTTCCCTTATATCAGTTTATAGAACTACAGTGCTTCTATTTTACTTGTTGCGCTATTGCTACATAGTTTTACTGCAGTCTTCCCTTATATCAGTTTATAGAACTACAGTGCTTCTATTTTACTTGTTGCGCTATTGCTACATAGTTTTACTGCAGTCTTCCCTTATATCAGTTTATAGAACTACAGTTCTTCTATTTTACGTGTTGCGCTATTGCTACATAGTTTTACTGCAGTCTTCCCTTATATCAGTTTATAGAACTACAGTTCTTCTATTTTACGTGTTGCGCTATTGCTACATAGATTTACTGCAGTCTTCCCTTATATCAGTTTATAGAACTACAGTTCTTCTATTTTACGTGTTGCGCTATTGCTACATAGTTTTACTGCAGTCTTCCCTTATATCAGTTTATAGAACTACAGTGCTTCTATTTTACGTGTTGCGCTATTGCTACATAGATTTACTGCAGTCTTCTCTTATATCAGTTTATAGAACTATAGTTCTTCTATTTTACGTGTTGCGCTATTGCTACATAGTTTTACTGCAGTCTTCCCTTATATCAGTTTATAGAACTACAGTTCTTCTATTTTACTTGTTGCGCTATTGCTACATAGTTTTACTGCAGTCTTCCCTTATATCAGTTTATAGAACTACAGTTCTTCTATTTTACGTGTTGCGCTATTGCTACATAGTTTTACTGCAGTCTTCCCTTATATCAGTTTACAAATCTATGAGTTCAAAAGTGTGGATGCTTGCATCTTGTTCATTAACTACTACTTACACTTTACAAACGAAAATATAATTCCGAACTAGTTCAGTAGAGATATATGCATAGCACATCTTTGTTTTTAAATTACTGATTTACTGACACCAATACTTTAATTAGAACATGATGACCACAGAATGGAACCGTTGGGAGAGAGATAGGATATGGTACAACAAGACAATGGAGTGATATTTGAATATCTAAGATATGAGAGCTTTCAAACTGATTGAGTTCACTGACCGGTTTTCCCCAATGGCCTTCAGCAGAATGGACACTGACCTGCCGAGAGATTTTTTATGAATTGGTCTCGGGAAAATGCACCGTGAACAAACGGCGCGGTCGATCGAACATGACTTGACTCGCACGGAAGTTTAACACTCAGCCAATGTACTCTAGAATTGATTTTATACTGATTAAAGATTTGATTATTGAGACAGTTGCTGCCAATGTCAGAGGGAATAAATGCTTGAGAACACTGTCATTGAAATTTCGTAGCCTACAGAAACGAGGCAACAACACTGCTTACGCAATCTGATGAAAGATAAGATATAAAAGACCGTGATTGCTCCACAAGTTTGCTACATAGCTTGTCAATACGTCTTTGATGAGTATACACTGGTGCTATATATTGTACTAGAAGTTCCTTTATCAGAAATGTACAGTTTTATGAATAACATCTGTAGAAAGATTGTTGTTAGATATGTATTTTTTCTTCACAACAAGTCACTGCATAAAATATGAACGTTTGTTTATCTGTTTCATATGAACATACGTGATTATTCATAGTTTTACTAATTTCTAATGTTTTACTGTTAAATGACATAAGTCATGTGAGAATGATTGTTTATTTGTTTAATATGATACTGCACCATTTGTTCATAGTTTAATAGAACATCTTGTTTATGTTATATGAACATTATGATATTTTATTTATCGTTTAATATAACAATGTACGAGTTGACAATGTACAACGTCTACGCTAGATCAATACAATCCGAGTGATTTATAAGTTGTACTGACATCTGAAAAGAAGAAGATATTTAATCATAGATTATTTGATGAAGTTTGTACTCACACATGTACAGCATGAATGAACATCTGATGAGAAGATTGATTATTTGATGAAGTTTGTACTCACACAATGTACGAGCATGAATGAACGTCTGATGAGAAGATTGATTATTTGATGAAGTTTGTACTCACACAATGTACAAGCATGAATGAACGTCTGATGGGAAGATTGATTATTTGATGAAGTTTGTACTCACACAATGTACAAGCATGAATGAACGTCTGATGAGAAGATTGATTATTTGATGAAGTTTGTACTCACACAATGTACGAGCATGAATGAACGTCTGATGGGAAGATTGATTATTTGATGAAGTTTGTACTCACACAATGTACAAGCATGAATGAACATCTGATGAGAAGATTGATTATTTGATGAAGTTTGTACTCACACAATGTACGAGCATGAATGAACATCTGATGAGAAGATTGATTATTTGATGAAGTTTGTACTCACACAATGTACAAGCATGAATGAACATCTGATGAGAAGATTGATTATTTGATGAAGTTTGTACTCACACAATGTACAAGCATGAATGAACATCTGATGAGAAGATTGATTATTTGATGAAGTTTGTACTCACACAATGTACGAGCATGAATGAACGTCTGATGGGAAGATTGATTATTTGATGAAGTTTGTACTCACACAATGTACGAGCATGAATGAACGTCTGATGAGAAGATTGATTATTTGATGAAGTTTGTACTCACACAATGTACAAGCATGAATGAACATCTGATGGGAAGATTGATTATTTGATGAAGTTTGTACTCACACAATGTACGAGCATGAATGAACATCTGATGAGAAGATTGATTATTTGATGAAGTTTGTACTCACACAATGTACAAGCATGAATGAACATCTGATGAGAAGATTGATTATTTGATGAAGTTTGTACTCACACAATGTACAAGCATGAATGAACATCTGATGAGAAGATTGATTATTTGATGAAGTTTGTACTCACACAATGTACAAGCATGAATGAACGTCTGATGAGAAGATTGATTATTTGATGAAGTTTGTACTCACACAATGTACGAGCATGAATGAACATCTGATGGGAAGATTGATTATTTGATGAAGTTTGTACTCACACAATGTACAAGCATGAATGAACATCTGATGAGAAGATTGATTATTTGATGAAGTTTGTACTCACACAATGTACAAGCATGAATGAACGTCTGATGGGAAGATTGATTATTTGATGAAGTTTGTACTCACACAATGTACAAGCATGAATGAACGTCTGATGGGAAGAATGGTGAGTGTATTTCACCAGATAGCCACCATTATGTTTATCCATCGACATCTACTGGGGGAGAGACTGAGCACTTATGGTACTGAGAACATACGGGTCTGCCCAGAACGCAGTGAAACTTGTTCAGTAAAACATCGGTCTATTTTTTTAAAGGTTCAACCGTATGTTTGGTTAGGGAAATAAGAGAGAGAACGAGAGATATAGAAAAAGGGAGAGTTAGTCTGCTTCCGTATGCGATACAATTAGTCCACTTTTCCTGGAATGTATTGGTAGTTCAGATGAAAATACGTAGTCCAGTTCTTATCTTTCCTAGAATGTAGTGGTAGATCAGAGCTAAAATATTATCCAGTTCTTATCTTCCAAATGTGTGAGGTCAGAAATACTTAAACAGTCTTCTTTCCTAGAATGTAGTGGTAGGTCAGAGGAAAATACTTAAACCAGTTCTTATCTTTCCTAGAATGTAGTGGTAGGTCAGATGAAAATACGTAGTCCAGTCCTTATCTTTCCTAGAATGTAGTGGTAGGTCAGATGAAAATACGTAGTCCAGACCTTATCTTTCCTAGAATGTAGTGGTACATCAGAGAGTCAACCTTAGTTTATTCCTCGTCTTTCCTGTAATGTAGTGATAGATCATAGGAAAAACACTTCACAATTTGATCAATTGTTTACTTACTGGTTTGTTTCCATTCTTGGTCGATGTTCTTCTAAGCGCTATCTAATATTGTTCTCAATATGTTCTGTAGTTCTCGTTGGTCTAATTAGCTGGTTCTATGTTTCTTTCGCGATATTGTTGTCGATCTATTTCCACTCTGCAGACCGCTCTCTGAATCGAAGCCTTCAATTTTCGCCCCAAGTCTAGAGGAGAAGACCTGTGTTTATTTAAAGAAAAATTATTTGGAGGTAGTAACCTAAAATGGGAGAGAGGTAGAGAGCCACTTATAGGTTAGCACAAATAATAGAAGATTCACTTTTGAAATTAAAAATAAAGGGTTATTGAATCAACTCAAGAAACTCAGTTCAGCAAGTGAGGAAAGGAATTGGTTCGCCTGTTTTGAGTAAATGTGTGCTTGACGATCAGAAATGTGGTAGGCATTTCTGCCAAGGCTATGTAATATTTTCATTTCATCCTTAAAAAATGTATTCCCATTCTGCAGACAATCACCGGCTGGTCACAAATGAGACTGCTTCACTGTGAGTCTGCATCACAAGTCTCATTCCCTTTCAATGCGTCTTTTCGTTATTGCTTGAAGAACCTGCCCTAAATATCTCATTTTCGATCTGGTCTTTGTTGGTTGTAACTCATATTCATATAACAAATTAAACTAAACATGCGTATAATTAGTTACACTGGACAACAATACACATTCAAATAGTAATAGTGAGTGTCATATATCAAGTAAAATTATTCTCGTCAGATACATGAAATGAATCACCCAAACTTAACTTCGAACAAGCGAGCATGGCTTGGAGCATGGCTGGCTATTGTCGTGCTAACAACGACTTTGATTTTGTCCTCGGCGGACACCGGATGTGACGTCACAAATGATCCAGATATCAAGTATTTCGACATTCGCCTACCAGAGAAGGAAGTAGTCCCTGACCAATTAACTACATATGCATGTCAGACTCAAAAGGTAAGGGTCGAAATAAAATTGGTTGATTTGCTGTAATGTTTGATTATGTATGATGAGATGATAAGATACAGTTGAAATCCGACCTTGCAAATGCCCCTTTTATACTCGATAATGTATTATTTCAAATTCGTGCATTCTTATCAAATCACATTCATCAGTTTGGTAATCATGCATTTTACTCTTACTTCTTCTTGGAACGCTTCATGTCGACCACTTGTTAAACCACTCTTTGTGATCTGTATGTGATCTGAGTCATAGAGCGACTGTACGTGGTGCCAGTTATGCGCCTACAAGAACACCCGATTTCTGTGACGCTTTTTGTATTTGCTAGGGTAGCTTCCCTAGGCCTCTACCTCAGTCGCCTCTTACGGCATGCCTTGTAGGTCGTAGTATTACTAATCTTTGCTCGCCTTGCTAACCCCGACAACACACGGGCGAATATTGCATTCAACAGTTGGTCTTTGAGCAACTTCAGTATGTCCACCATATCCATTTATAATAGACCTCACTATATATGTTTTTGAAGCCACTTTGTCGGTTATTTCGTTTCACTGTGAAACGGAGGATACAACCCAGAGCGCAACAACATAAATACATTGAACAGAAAAGCGTGACCACAGTTTTCAGACTTAGAACGGGACACTACGATCTCAGAGCACACCTCCATAAAATGGGTCTCAGGGACTCAGCTGCCTGCACCTGTGGAGCACTAAAGCGGTCCACAGAAGGTATCCTGCCTCTGCCTCAGTCTGAGCAGCGTGAGGATGGAAATCTGGTAAACTGGAACAACCCTTCAGAACAAACCATGAGGGACCGGTGAAGACTTTAAGAGCACCGCCCTGTTTATGACACATAGTGGAGTAGTCGCATAGCAGAAGTTGATTTCAGAAGAAGAAGAAGAGTCTAACTGTGGACTCCTACAATATGCATGGCAGTAAACCCAACTAAGTTATTTTGAATTGAAGACATGCATGTATGCTATCCGTTTTCCTGATATGTCTGTGTTAGACATTTCAAAGCAACGACTCATTGTCGAACAAGAATTGAATTTGAAACATGCACAGTGTTATTGTTAGACACAAGAAAACCTATTCTGTGTGGCACTTTCCACCTTTGCAGACCATATCAAGGTACTGTGCTGTAAAGATTTTTTTTTTTTTAAACTGCAATCCATGACAATGACGCACGTGACTAGCTAGATCAAACCTCGGAGAGACAAGATAGAGTAACAATTATTTCAAGATATTCTGTGATCTTAGCCAAAGAGCATGAGCACTCTATGTTATAGTTTTTGCAACGAGAAGACCTTTCTGGGTTAGAAACATAATTCTCAATTGTTGGCGCACATATCGTTTGCGTCGCACTAAAACATTATGAATTTTCACTTTTAATTTCTTTTTACACGCGGATTGCGGAAGCACTACTAATTTCCGTCGTCTACATGTCAGTCACATTACCAACAATTGAAACTGTGAGGTGATATACTTGTGTTACATAGTACTGAATACTGATTGCCTCTTATGGGTCTCTGTGGCGTAAAGTTTAGGTGCTCGTTTTTCGTGCCAAAGGTACCAGATTCGCTTCCTCGCGGCGCCATCTGGATATTTTTCCAGAGATCCCTGACCTCAATATAGGTGAGAGGGAGTTCCATCGGAGATGGACGATAAAACATACGTCCTGTGTTCAATTTGAGCACGTAAAAGAAGCATTGGCAGCTCCAAATCGAGATGAGCATGATGGAAAGCCGCTATCCTGGCAACATTCATTAGAAAAGATAAAAAATAAAATTCATATAAAAATATCTTCACCATCTTCAAAAAAATTACATCAGCGACACTCGCCGATGCTACGGAGTTCGTGCACTGCAGCAGAGATCTTTCTATGTAAGAAAGAGATCGAAGTACACATGGTTACTCACCGAAGTGCAATGATGAAGGTTTTATCAATCAATCAATCAACTGATTGACTATTATGTTACTTGATACTGTGAGAATATCACGCTAGATATTCTTATTTGAACTGATTGAAAAACAGCACATAAATATTTTGTTTAAACATAACGATTAAAAATAGGACATATCTGAATGGAAAAGTTATTTATATGTTTTGTATTTGTTGTCATCAGTAGTGACGAGCATATATGTTGTATTTATACAATAACTTTCTACTCTCATAGATTCCACTTTCAATGGGAGAGTCTTATCATGCCGTTGCTTTTGAACCGATCATCGTGAACAAAGACGTCATGCATCATATGCTTATGTTTGGTTGCCTGGATTCCATTGACAACGTGAGTCAGATATCACAATGATATATGATTTGATAGGGAAAGAGGAGTAGGGGAAGACCTAGACAGACCTGGAGAAGAGAGCTGGGGGCTGATATTAGGGAAAACATGGAAAGAATTGGAAGGGATGGCAAGAGAGGAAGAGCTGGAAGAAGTTTGTTGAAGACCTGTGCTCCGTTGGGAGTTGAAAGGTGAAGAAAAAGAAGATTCATGTGATTATAGTAGTATAAGTGAAATTCTTCATTTCAGACCAAGAATTGACAACCAAAATATGATGTTTCTTCTCATTATTGTCCATTGTTTCTACTCACTTCTGCATCTTCTATTTCCACTTGTAGCTTCATGTTTTTTAATTTCTGCTTTAAACAAAAATTGTTATGTGTTTTAGGATTATATTTGTGGTCTTTTTATGTCTACTACAGCCTGATCTGGTCTCTCTGTACAGTCTTCTTCTTTGAACGCTCCATATCGACCACTTGTTAACCACTCTGTGTGATCTGTATGTGAACCGAGCCTAAGAGCGATTGTAAGTTATGCAAGTTATGCTCCTACAAGTAGACCAGCACATTCGATCTTTGTGACGCTGTTTATTTACTATGGTAGTTTCCCCTAGGCCACTACCTCAGTCGTCTCTCACATGCCTTGTAGGTCGCAGGGTTACTATTCTTTGCTTCCTTGCGGCACCGGCACCACACAGGCGTCTCCGTACAGTAAATACATTTTTTTTTTCGATCCAGAAGCACTTGAGCTGAAAGCTCTTCGGCTCGGTGTCATGGACATCGTAAACCTTCGGCTCGGTGCCACGAACACCATAAATCTGGGGAACCTGTAGCTTTTCTGCCAGTCCGCGGAGTTGAACCCACACTTACAGAGGACTTGTCACCCGTAGTCCAACGCGCTACGAAAACGCTGGGCTGACGGGCATTTGTTTGTTATGTGCACTATACCATTATCTGATCTATCTCTCTCTCTCTCTCTCTCTCTCTCTCTCTCTCCTATACGCGAAGATGTTTGAACAAATATTAGTGCGAAGAACTAGACTAATTTTATAACTCCAGTTAAGCAATGGCAATTTGGCTTCAGGAAGGAGAAGAGCTGCATGGATGCAAATACCTGTACTGTAAACGATATGCAATCAGTCAATTCAATACCACAATACCAGAACCTTGTATTTATCGACTAAGAAAAAGCATTCGGATCAAGTTATCAGATGTAAATTATGGAAGATACTTGAAGAATATTGTGTACACAGCTAATTGTTGAGTAACATCAAGTCTCCTTATCAAAATAATCAGAGCACAGTAAGAACAACAGAAGGAATGACAGATTGGTTTTCTATTACATCAGACAATGATGTGTCCTCTCACAGCTGCTTTTTTATAACATATATGGATAAAATTAACCCGCAGTCAAACACGGGCACGGAGAAAATTAATGAACTGCTTTTTTGCAGACGATCAGTGCTTGATACAATAACACAATTATATATATACGATATATATATACAGACGATCAGTGCTTGATACAATAACACAATTATATATATACGATATATATATACAGACGATCAGTGCTTGATACAATAACACAATTATATATATACGATATATATATACAGACGATCAGTGCTTGATACAATAACACAATTATATATACGATATATATATATACAACATGGTATGGAAACGTCTTTCACTTTTTTTAAATTAAATGCTGCAGAAACTGAAAGATATACATTAAAAAATTAAAGAACTTTTTTAACCCATGATGTATATTGAAGAATACAATATCTGACCTGTATTTTTCTTTGATTAACGGCACGCCATGATTGATGTTGTTACTATCACCCCGGTTATCTTTACTTCTCAGTGTGTCTCTGTCACCTCATTGTTTTGCTTGAGGTCTCTTTGTCGTTGGGGTAAAATGCACACCTCTCACTCCTAACGTACTCGGTTCCTTCCCGACGTCGAGAGATCAAGATATTTTTTTTGGAAAGCCCTGATCTACACAAATTATAACCATCTTCAGAAATTGCATTTCCTTCTCGAGTGCTACGGAGTTCTAGCACTATCGCTGATATCTTCCTGTGTAAGAAAGAGATTGGAGCACACATGGCTATTCACCGACGTACAATGATGATGACTCTATAAATCAAACAATCTATTGTACCAAATTAAGGTTGACCTGAGACCACCCGTATATAAAGCAGGCGCACTGATCACTGCACTAACACAGCTCCCTTGGTGGAGATACTATATACTTTAATGATAAAGGTCTAAAGCAGAGTAGAATGTTTTAGCATTGTTGTCGTATTTATGGTTATGCGCTCCGATATCACCACAAGTAATTAGGTATGTAGTTGACACAGGGGACGGATTGTTGTCGTCTTTATGGTTATGCGCTCCGATATCACCAAAAGTAATTAGGTATGTAGTTGACACAGGGGACGGATTGGCGTACTGCTTAAGCGTTTGCCCATCGACTCGGACACAAGAGGGTTGTAGGTTGAATCCTACGTTCGACGTCCCACACGTGAGGATCGGAATTGGCCTTCCTACCTCCTGCACACTAGTGACTAGAAATGTAAAGTTACAGGCACTTCATACCTTAAGATCTGAGAAGGCTACATGAAATGTCTTCCTAGTTCACAGATACTTTACTCGCAAGAGAAAGTTAGGAAAATGTGTTGTCAATAAGGGGTGACAAATTGATAGTCTACAGTTCATGTGTCTTTATGAAAAGTGCTGAGAAATCGGGCTGGAGTTTCTTGGCTAATGCGCATGGTAGGGTTGTTGCAGAGCGAAGTGGAGCATACAGGATAACTACTTCTAGTATGAGGATGGAGGTTGAGGCCGTTACTGTTGCCTCCATTGGCTCTCTGTGACTCTATTTACTGGGGCCGTTGTTGTATCTGATTCTCAATCAATGCTTCACAAGATCTAAATTGGCAGATTTCGGTGATACAGATGTTTTTAACCTCCAGAGGCTTACATGGATCTACTGTCCTGGGCATGTGGGTGTTTGCGGCAATGAGAGAGCGGACAGGATTGCATCAACAGCATCGATATTTGGGGAGTTGAAGATGGATAAGGGGGATGTTCTTCGGTCTCTTCGAGACTGCCTGTTGAACGAAGATACTAAAATAGCTGTTGAATCGATCCAGCGATTTAAGCAGTTTGGAGTAACCCGTTGTACAGGTAGAACTGGATGCCTGAGGGGAGGAGTGAGGATCGAGTGTGTTTGACCAGCGAGTCATGGAAACCATCAGTATGCATACCCTTCGATATCTGTTGGGGAAGACTGAGCACCTATGGATCTGCCCGGAGGGCAATGAGGTCAGTTTAGTAACCAATAACCAATACCGTTCATGTCTGAAATTGTATGTGATTTCTTTTCTTGGTTTTTTAAATACAGGATCCACATGCTTGCAGTGGAAAAGACGACTTGTGTAGATCTTTCTTAGTGCAGTGGTCGATGGGGATCAAAGGTCAGATCTGCAGTTACCAGAACACGGGAGTCAGATTTGGACTGGACTCATTCCATTCGTTATCGTTGCAGATTCACTGGAACAATGCTAATAAGTCTGACATGCTAACTGGTGCGTGCATGTATGTGTATGAGAGAGAGTGTGTGTATGTGTGTGTTCGCACTCCAGCATGTGTACGTGTGTACTATTAATGAGCGAATACTTGCGTGAGTATCTGTGTGTACAATTTACGCTTTTGATTTGCTTGAATGAAGGAATGTGTCATGCACTGTGGTGCTTTGTTAGCTATATATTGTTTGGGATAAATAACTTGTGAACTAATTCTAAATGACTGTACTGTATTGTGCATACTTTGTATGCGTGTGTCCCTGTAATTCTAAATGACTGTACTGTATTGTGCATACTTTGTATGCGTGTGTCCCTGTAATTCTAAATGACTGTACTGTATTGTGCATACTTTGTATGCTTGTGTCCCTGTGGCGAAGAGGTGATGTGCTCGTCTCTCATGTAAAAGGTACAAGGTTCGCTCCCTAGTGGAGCCATCTGGATATTTTTCCAGAGATCTCTGATGTCAGTGTAGGTGAGATCGAGTTTCTAGTGCTATCGGAGACGGGCGATAAAACGTAGATCCCGTATTCAATTTGAGCACGTAAATGAAGCCTTGGTAGTTCAAAATTGAGAAGAGCCGCTGCTCGAGCAAAATTCATTGTGGAAAAAAATTAAAATTAAATTCCTAAAAAAATATCTACACCATCTTCAAAATTACATCGGGGACTCTCGCCGGCGCTACGGAGTTCATGGACTGCAGCTGAGATCTTCCTATGTAAGAAAGAGATCGAAACACACATGGTTACTCGACGAAGTGCAATGAGGATGGTCCAATCAATCAATATGTTTGTATATTTATATGATGTCAAGTAATAATCTACACGTAATAATAATAAGATCTCCAACTGCTATAGTCTGTCCATTAATTCGTGAGCACGTTTGAAATTGATTTTCTCGAAAACTACCTGTTGGATCTCAGTGATTTTTGCATGCAGCCTTAGAACTATACAACGGTATCCCAATTATAACGTCATATGCTTTCCGCTTTCAAAGTCGACTGTTAGGTGCAGGGGAATTCCCGTGAAATTGTTGTTTACTCACGATATTTCAATGTTACCATAATGTATTTTTTGAACAACGCGTCTGTGTACCGTAGATCTGTTACTATTGTGTACAATCCGGTGAGGTTGATTTTAATATAATCTGAAGAAGAAATATTTCAAACTACATCAAATTTTCTTGGAAAAAATATTTCTCTAGCGTCATGGATATTCTAAGGCTGCTTGCAAAAATCACTGAGATCCAACAGGTAGTTTTCGAGAAAATCAATTTCAAACGTGCTCACGAATTAATGGACAGACTATAGCAAAGAACCGCATCACATGGAGATCTAAAACCTCTGCACTATGTGCCGCCTTTGGCACGAAAGGAACAAACTAACTAACTAACTAATAATAATAAAGGCCTTTAGGTTGAAACGTTGCTATTTATTGTTATTGTTTTTGTATTTTGTAAAACTACAGTACTTTGTTATTACGTGTTTCGCCATTGCTACATAGTTTTACTACAGTCTTCCCCTACATTATATTTTTTTTTTATAGTAAGAATATAATGTATCTGTTTGTACTCATATATTTATATGATTTCAAGTAATAATCTACTTTCTCGACGTCCAGATTCGTATATATTTATATGATTTCAAGTAATAATCTACTTTCTCGATGTCCAGATTCGTATATATTTATATGATTTCAAGTAATAATCTACTTTCTCGACGTCCAGATTCGTATATATTTATATGATTTCAAGTAATAATCTACTTTCTCGACGTCCAGATTCGTATATATTTATATGATTTCAAGTAATAATCTACTTTCTCGACGTCCAGATTCGTATATATTTATATGATTTCAAGTAATAATCTACTTTCTCGACGTCCAGATTCGTCAGGTTTCAGAATTTACTACACAACACGTCTCCGAAAGTTTGATGTTGGCAACTTCCAAGTAGGACAGAATGATCTTGAGATCCCACCAGAAGTTGCCCACTTTCCACAGAGCGGAAGTTGTTCTTCAGACTGCACAAGGAATATTTTGAACGAGCCCATTTATTTGACGCGCGCTCACATACACTTGCATTACGTAGGTATGGTTCCATTTCTGTTGGGTTTTTTATTTTTTTAACGTCTCTCAGATATCAGCGAAAAATTAACACATAATTTCTACTTTGTTGGAAAATATATTCTCCGTAGTTTTTGAAACTGTAGTTTGTTTTGATAAATTCAAAAAAGGGATGGGTTTTTATTTTTAAAAGCCGAAGGATTGACTTCATTGCACCGGGTTTTACCCATATGGCTCTGTCCCTCTCCGCAGAAAATGGCCCACCACCTGTCGAGAGTATTGCACAAAGCACGAACTCCGTAGCTCCGGCAACAATCCTAGAGGTCTCTGGAAAAACTGCACTCGTGAACAGAAGGCCGCGGTCCGGATTCGAACCCCCGACCTTCGACTCGTAAGGCAAAGGGCTTAACCACTCAGCCACAGAGGCCCTCCTGTTTTTATTTAGGATAAGTTGTCCCTTAACGATTTTGGAATTATACGTTGTACAAGTAGAACTGGATGGCTGGGGATCATTATACGTTGTACAAGTAGAACTGGATGGCTGAGGAGCAGAGTTAGGTGTGTGTGTGTTTACCAGCGAGACACTGAAACCATCTGTATGCATAACCTTCGACATCTGTAGGAGTAGACTGAGCACCTATGGGTCTGTCCGGAATGCTATGATGTCGGTTCGGTAACCAATAATCACCCTTTAACTCAAATACCGCCCGCGTGGTGCCGGGGCCTGCAAGGAAAGCAAAGAATAGTACCACTGCGACCTGCAAGACATTTCGTAAGAGTCGACTGATGTAGGATCTAGGGAAATTACCCTAGTGAATAAAAAGCATCGCAGAAATCGAATGTGCAGGCCTACTTGTAGGCGCATAACTGGCACAACGTACAATCGCTCTTAGGCTCGGTTCAGATACAAATCACAGAGTGGTTAACAAGTGATCGATATGTGGCGTTCAAAGAAGAGAAGAAACTCAAATACATAGGAGGAACTACATACAAGTAAATTCAAAATTAGGTAATTAAATATAAGTGATAGTTATGTTTCGAAATCTGAAATATTTTGATCACATATGTTTTCCTATAGATATATATATATATATATATTATATGAAATGAAAATCGTGGCATATCCTAAAGGACGTAGCCATCAACCACAGTAAACAAGTCGTTGATTTTCTAGGCACTATTTATACGTTCAGTAGTTTGCCATTGCTTTCTGAACGGTGAGGTCTATTTTACCTTTTGTAAAAATCCCACAGAAACGAATTTGCTTCCAAATTTGCCCACCGTGGGTTTGAACCAGGTACGCTTGGGTTCGTGATCGAGCTCACTACCGCTTGAGCTACAGACGCTATATATATTATATAGATATGTATAAACGTATGTTTTCCTATAGCTATGAGTTATGTCACGTGATCCAGAATATTACATCCAAGCTGCAGACATTCATCAACAGATGTTATCGTCCCTATACTCCATATCATGTGGTCTTGATAGATTGATTGAATAATTGATTGATTGAATAATTGATTGATTGAATGAATAATTGATTGATTGATTGAAAGGATCATCATTGCTACACTTCAGTACTACTACTAGTCGATGTTGTGGTAAAACGAATTGCGCTGCACAGTGTGCACCTGTCTTCTGCGGCGTTTCTGTCAGGCTACCCACCTTTAGCCTTGATTTATTAACCTACAAGGCAGCAGGTTGGACTCGCTCTTAGTCCATCGCCACTCGGTGCGCTACCTAATCGATAACAGGTCACGCGGGAAGGCACCGGGTGCGGACTCAATACCAACCGAAGTCTACAAAGAAGGAGGGCCTACGTTGATGCTAAAATTGACAGAGTTATTTACATCCATTTGGTGCAACGAACGTGTGCCACGGGAATTAAAGGATGCCACTATTGTCCACCTGCACAAGCGGAAAGGAAACCGCCAGGCCTGCGATAACCACAGGGATCTCCTCCGTCAATCGCTGGCAAAATACTGGCCAGAGTCCTCCTCAATCGATTAATCGATCACCTGGAACAGGACTTACTCCTGAGACCCAATGTGGCTTCAGAGCAGGTCGTGGAACAGCAGACATGATATTTGCTGCTCGCCAACTACAGGAGAAATGCCAAGAGCAGCACCGTAACCTCTATATGGTCTTTGTCGATCTGACAAAGGCTTTCGACACGGTTAACAGGGAGGGTCTATGGAAGATCATGGAAAATTTGGATGCCCAAGGAAATTCATCAAGATCGTCCAACAGTTTCACGAGGGCATGATGGCACGTGTACTTGACGAAGGAGAGCTGTCGGAAGCCTTCCATGTCACCAACGGCGTCAAACAGGGCTGTGTACTGGCCCCAACACTCTTCAGCATGATGTTTGCTGCCATGCTCACGGATGTCTTTTGGGAAGGCGACGAACATGGGGTAAAGATTAGATACAGGACAGACGGTAACCTATTCAATCTTCGGAGGTTAAAATCCTCCACCAAGGTAAAAGAATCAACTATCTCAAACCTGTTGTTTGCTGATGACTGTGCCCTCGCTACCAACTCTGAGGAAGAAATGCAGACTTACATGGACAAGTTCTCAATGGCCTGTGATAGGTTTGGCCTCACCATTAACACCAAAAACAGAGGTCATGTTCCAGCCCGCCCCTAGAGAACAGTATTACGATCCAGTCATCAACATTAAACACCAGCGTCTCCAGTCAACGGACAACTTTGCTTATCTTGGCAGCCTCCTATCCAGATCGGCAAACATAGATTCTGAGGTCCACATAGGATATCCAAAGCCAGTGCTGCGTTCGGAAGGTTATGTGTCACTGTGTGGGAACGGAAGGGGATAAGCATAGTCACAAAGCTGAAAGTTTACCAGGCCATAGTGCTAACCACGCTGCTGTACGCAAGCGAGACATGGACAGTGTATAGCAGACACGCAAGCAAATTAAACCATTTCCACACAAGCTGTCTACGCAGAATACTAAAAATAAACTGGCAGGACAAAATTCCAGACAGCGAAGTCCTCACAAGAGCAAAGATCCCAAGCGTCAACACCCTGTTGCAGAAGGCCCAACTGAGATGGGTCGGTCACGTTGCTCGAATGCCTGATAAACGCATCCCAAAACAGTTGATGTATGGCGAGCTTGAAGGGGGCAGACGTTTAGCTGGTGGACAGAAAAACGTTTTAAAGACACTCTTAAAGTGTCTCTGAAATGCTTCGATATAGACAATACGTGCTGGGAATCCTTGCGCAAGATCGCCAAATGTGGCGCTGTAACAACAAAGAGGAACCCGAATAGATGAGAATCATCGTATTGTTGAGTCACAGAGAAAACGAGCAGCGCGAAAAGACAGAGCACACAACACGCACATGTCTAACCTTGATCATGTATGCCCCACCTGTTGTCGGGGATTCTGTTCTAGGATTGACTCTACAGTCACCTCCGCACACACCAGAGAGGTGCAACAGTACACGTCTGAGATTGTTGTCATCATCGCTTGCGATGGACGGCTATTAACAGGTCACGCTATTCTCCGATACGGTGCCGGCACGCTCAAGGGCACAATGTACGGTCAGGTATTTGTTCTGACCATACATACACAAACACGGACACTAATTAACATATTCTATCCGCTTATAGTGGTCAGAAACCGCGTCAATCACACAGCAATCACAAGAAATCGCGCACAGTTTATCCGTTAGGAATATTCACAACCACCATGTTGGCGACCCGGAAGTGACCCGCTACACTTCAGTGAATAACCATTTGTGCTCCGATCTTGCTATAAAGGAAAAGTGCATGAACTCTGTAGCACCGTCGAGGGTGTCTGGTGTAATTGTTAAGATAGTAAAAATGGTTGTAGGAATTTTATTTTAACAATTTTAATGAATGTTACAGGGCATCGGTTTTGTAGCATACTTGTATCTACGAGGCGTGTTCAAATGAAAACGGGACTTGTTACACCACGCGTGCTAGAGTGCACGGATATTGATGAAATTTTGCACTAGTAATGAGTATCCAATAATTAACATACGGTTACATGTTCATCTTCCCAGCATGCATATGTGCTGCAGGAGACTGTTAACAATATGGCGGGTGTGATTCCGAACCCGTCCAAAGTAAATCAGCATGCTGTGATCCAGTTTCTTTCATTTGAAGGATGTCAATCAGTAGACATTCATCGGAGAATGAAGGCAGCATATGGTGACAAATGTTTGTCGAGGACAAGAGTGATGGAATGGGCGCGAGTTAACAGCAGATCTTGCACGGCCAGGTCAGGCGCATATTGTTGCAACAGAAGAAGCCATAGTGAGTTAACAGCAGATCTTGCACGGCCAGGTCAGGCGCATATTGTTGCAACAGAAGAAGCCATAGACTTGCTTGATAAAGCAGTACTGACTGACCGTCGTCGGAGCATTCGTTCGCTTGCAGAAGAATTCCATATGTCAATTGGGACAACCCACATGGTTGTTCGGAAGAAATTGAACTATCGGAAGGTGTGTTCACAGTGGGTCCAACGGATGTTGACTGACCACCATAAGGAAGAACGGATGGGGTGGAGTTTGAACCACTTGATGCGTTACAGGACAGAGGGTGATGCATTTCTGTTGAGCATTGTGGCAGGTGGTGAATCGTGGTGCCACCACTATGAACCGAGCAGCAAAATTGACAGCATGCAATGAAAACATCCAGGTTCACCAAAACCCCAAAAAATCAAGACACAGGTTTCTGCTCGGAAGGTTATGGTGACTGCATTTTTTGACCATGAAGGGCTTTTGTTGGCCGATTTTAAGGAACCTGGTGTCAACATCAATGCCGCCCATTATAAAGACACTTTAGACAAGCTGCATAAGGCCATCAAGGCTACGCGACCAGGCAAGCTTTCTCAAGGTGTGATTCTTCTCCACGACAACGCTCGTCCGCACGTAGCAAAAATTGTACAGGAAACATTGGCAAAGAAGAATTGGGAAGTTCTTCATCACCCAGCCTATAGTCCCGATTTGTCCCCGTGTGATTTCCATTTGTTCGGACCGTTGAAGAAAGCACTAAAGGACAGCGATTCAACAGCGACGCAGACGTGAAGACAGCGGTGCCCTACATGGTTCAGTGAGCAGCCACGCATCTTTTTCTCGGACGGCATTCGACGTCTACCTAAACAGTGGGATGCTTGCCTAAATGCATACGGAGATTTTTTCTGATAAACCCAGGTGCATTCTTATTCACAAGTGGTTGCTTTGTTTAATTCCGTTTAAACTATTAATTTGCGTATGATACTTTTTAAATAAATCCACAAGCCCCGTTTTCATTTGAACATGCCTCATTTTCAACTGTCAACGGTTTTTTGTACATGCATGTACTTGAACACGGACTTACGTTTTATCGTTTATCTCTGATATGACTAGAAACTCGATCCCCCTACATTGAGATTGTGGATCTCTGGAAAAATAGTCCGATTGCTCCGCACGAGGAATGAACCAAGTATTTTTGAAACAAAAAGCGAGCACCTTATCATCATCTTCAACTGAGACGCCTTGCAAAGGGCCAGAAGTTTGATATATATATATATATATATATATATATATATATAGAGAGAGAGAGAGAGAGAGAGAGAGAGAGAGTTGTTGAGAAAAACAGAACAGAAACCAATACAACTGGAGAATAAGAAGAAAAGTCGGATGTATTGTACACACATAGGAAACAACTGAAAAATATAGCCATAGTACTTTACTGAAACAAACCAGGTAAGAAAGGAGTGGAATAACAAAACTATATGGCAATGAAAGAAGAGGCCAGCAATGGGCAGAACTGAAAAAGATAACATAACATAATGTTAAGTGGAGAGCGACAGTTGAAGCTCATACTCTATTGGTAACACGAAAGTGTGATGGCAATATTACTAAGCGTTATAGTTTTTAGAGAGAACTAGAAAGAATATCACAGTTCTTGGAAAAAGAGACAGAGAACCCCTGGTGGCAAAGACAATATATAAACCTTGAACACGACAGTAGAGAAGACGGGAGAACTGGCCTGAAATCAATACTCTCTCAGATGGACTGTGATGAAAGCAACGTTTTGCAAAAGACATGATACACGAAGAAGAAGGAGGTAATGAGAGATTAAGAGAAATAATGTTACTTCATTCCATAACCATCCATTCTTTGAGCACTTCAAATGTTCGTTTGTATCCAGGTCACTCTCTCAAATCATTGCTGATACCTCTATCTGAAGTCTTGAACAATTATTTCAGCCTTATTTCTTTCATGCTGTCCCATACTGTTCTCTCTGTCTTCATTACTATGTATGAGCCACATGGGTCACTCTCTCAAATCATTGCTGATACCTCTATCTGAAGTCTTGAACAATTATTTCAGCCTTATTTCTTTCATGCTGTCCCATACTGTTCTCTCTGTCTTCATTACTATGTATGAGCCACATGGTCACTCTTCAAATCATTGCTGATACCTCTATCTGAAGTCTTGAACAATTATTTCAGCCTTATTTCTTTCATGCTGTCCCAGACTGTTCTCTCTGTCTTCATTACTATGTATGAGCCACATGGGTCACTCTCTCAAATCATTGCTGATACCTCTATCTGACGTCTTGAACAATTATTTCAGCCTTATTTCTTTCATGCTGTCCCAGACTGTTCTCTCTGTCTTCATTACTATGTATGAGCCACATGGGTCACTCTCTCAAATCATTGCTGATACCTCTATCTGAAGTCTTGAACAATTATTTCAGCCTTATTTCTTTCATGCTGTCCCATACTGTTTTTCTGTCTTCATTACTATGTATGAGCCACATGGGTTACTCTCTCAAATCATTGCTGATACCTCTATCTGAAGTCTTGAACAATTATTTCAGCCTTATTTCTTTCATGCTGTCCCAGACTGTTATCTCTGTCTTCATTACTATGTATGAGCAACATAAACGAATATATTTTTTATTATAGGTGATGGCGGTATTTTGGAACTCTTCAGATCAGGACAAAAAGTTGGCACAATTGTTAATGACCCCTGAGTTTGACTACAATCACCCTTCCTATCACAACTTTGATGACCTCTGTTCAGTGCTACCTGGGAAGATGGTATTATACTTGTATTTTTTTCTTTGATAAGTTCTTCGTTCAGTCTGAGATGTTAACTTAAATATATTCAATGAAAGCAGTGGTCCGTTTCCGATTTCGAGATCTCCAAAAATCTTCTTATGAAAGTGCACTAGCGACATCCAGATCTCAATCTTTGACAGTTATCACGTGCTGGAAAGCTTTGTAGAAGATATTAACCTATATTAAGATATTAAGCTTCTATAATATAACATTAATTCTCTCGTCTGCATCCTGGATTTAGGTGACGAGCTAAAACTGACCTGTTTTTATAACACACGAGATGGAGATAAGTTTAGAAACAATACAGTCTACTGGGGCATGGGATCTGATGTAAGTTTATGATTTATCTGCGTATGTCTTTTGTCTTTCTCTTCACATATAATTATGTATTTTCGTATGCCTTTTTTCTTTCTTCATATATTTCTGTTTCCTATCTTTCTCTCCGTATATTTCTGTTTACTTGTCTTGATCTCCCAATCTTTTGTTTTTGTCTTCCTTCTTGCATATTTCTGTTTCCTGTCTTCATTTCAGCATTTTTGTGTTTTATATTTTCTTTTTCTCATCCTCATCTCTGCATCTTTTTGTTTCTTGTTTTCTTCTCTGCATCTTTTTGTTTTCTGTCTTCCTCGTCTCCTCTGTGTTTCCTACCCTCCTCTCTGCATCTTTTTGTTTCTTGTTTTCTTCTCTGCATCTTTTTGTTTTCTGTCTTCCTCGTCTCCTCTGTGTTTCCTACTCTCCTCTCTGCATCTTTTTGTTTTCTGTCTTCCTCGTCTCCTTGTTTCCTACCCTCCTCTCTGCATCTTTTTGTTTTCTGTCTTCCTCGTCTCCTCTTTGTTTCCTACCCTCCTCTCTGCATCTTTTGTTTTCTGTCTTTCCCGCTCCTCTTTGTTTCCTTCCTCCTCTCTGCATCTTTTTGTTCTTGTTTTCTTCTTGCATCTTTTGTTTTCTGTCTTCCTCGTCTCCTCTTTTTTTCCTTTCCCCCCTCTCTGCATCTTTTTATTTCTTTTTTTCTCTTCTGCATCTTTTTGTTTTCTGTCTTCCTCGTCTCCTCTTTGTTTCCTACCCTCCCTCTGCATTTTTGTTTTCTGTCTTCTGTCTCCTCTTGTTTCCTTCTCCTCCTCTCTGCATCTTTTTTTTTCTTGTTTTTTCTCTGCACTTTTGTTTTCTGTCTTCCCCGTCTCCTCTTTGTTTCCTACTCTCCTCTCTGCATCTTTTTGTTTTCTGTCTTCCTCGTCTCCTCTGTGTTTCACTCCCCCTCTCTGCATCTTTTTTTTTTCTGTCTTCCTCGTCTCCTTTGTGTTTCCTTCCTCCTCTTGCATCTTTTTATTTCTGTTTTCTTCTGCATCTTTGTTTTCTGTCTTCCTCGTCGCCTCTGTGTTTCCTACCCTCCTCTCTGCATCTTTTTGTTTTCTGTCTTCCTCGTCTCCTCTGTGTTTCCTACTCTCCTCTCTGCATCTTTTTGTTTTCTGTCTTCCTCGTCTCCTTTGTGCTTCCTTCCTCCTTTGCATCTTTTATTTTTGTTTTCTTCTCTGCATCTTTTTGTTTTCTGTCTTCCTCGTCTCCTCTTGTTTCCTACCTCCTCTCTGCATCTTTTGTTTTCTGTCTTCCTCGTCTCCTCTGTGTTTCCTACCCTCCTCTCTGTATCTTTTTGTTTTCTGTCTTCCTCGTCGCCTCTGTGTTTCCTACTCTCCTCTCTGCATCTTTTTGTTTTCTGTCTTCCTCGTCTCCTCTGTGTTTCCTACCCTCCTCTCTGCATCTTTTTGTTTTCTGTCTTCCTCGTCTCCTCTGTGTTTCCTACCCTCCTCTCTGCATCTTTTTGTTTTCTGTCTTCCTCGTCTCCTCTGTGTTTCCTACTCTCCTCTCTGTATCTTTTTGTTTTATGTCTTCCTGTCCCTCTGTGTTTCCTACCCTCCTCTCTGTATCTTTTGTTTTCTGTCTTCCTGTCTCCCCTGTGTTTCCTTCCTCCTCTCTGCATCTTTTGTTTTCTGTCTTCCTCGTCTCCTCTGTGTTTCCTACCCTCCTCTCTGCATCTTTTTGTTTCATGTCGTCCTTTCTTTGTCTTACTTTTTTCATCTTCCTTTCTGCATCCTTATAAAGCATCTTTTTTCTCTGCATTCTTCGTAACTTTCTTACTCCTGTATCTTCCTCATCTACTGACTTCTGTTTACTGTCTTAACTATGTCTATAGTTCACAGCTCTTCCTATATCTTTAATCTTTACTCCAAATTTCTTTTCCCT